>OX459034.1:17658461-18258461 GCA_949775005.1 Orthosia gothica | reverse complement strand
TCATCTCTAGGATGGTTCTGCCAAGTACCAGCTTGATGCACTAGAGTCGATCGCAAAATGGGCCAAGAGGCTCATCGGCTATCAGGCACTGGTCGCAGTTTCAGAGCCTTGAACATCGTCATCGAGTTGCCAGCTGGTCGGTTTTTTATCGGTTGCATTTCGGGGAGAGTGCGATGGAATTGCATGATCTAACTCCGCCAAGCCCGTTTCATCATCGGACTACCAGACGTACGGCGATGCGCCATCGGTTCATGGTGGACAACCCACTCATACGCATTAAACGTTTTGGAAATACTTTCATTGTTCGTACTGCTAATTCCTTGCCTGAGTCTCCGTTTCCTGATAGCTCCAACCTAGGCGTCTTCAAGTCAAGAGTGAATAGGTTACTTCTAGGCAAGCGTGCTTTACCGTCAACCACATCATCGCTTACCATCAGGTGAGATAGGGGTCAAGCGCGAGCCTAACTCCAATAAAAAAAAAACTAACAAAATTCGAAACATTTTTGATATTCAATAAAAACCCATTAATGTACAAATACTTGGCAATCGACTACATCCAGTTATCAGTTTTTTGCGTCAGCAAAATAGTTCGTGTTTTAATGACTTTAGGAATCACTAACCCCGCTGAGCGAATCCGATCGCACCGATAATATTAAATTTAAAAACGTTAATAAATTAAAAACGGCCAGGCGGATGCTCAGATAACTTTTTCCAACTGGATAACTCGTTTCTGCAGGCTCTTCATGTTTTGTAACGCGATAATGAAATAGAAAATTCCATTGAATTAGTTGTCACATATTTCAAATAGAATACCAGAAAAAGGTTATCTCTAAATTGGTTGAGACGAAGATAACTTTTAAATCAGCAAGTAACTTTATACATAATTCAGTCAAGCTGTTCTGCAACTTGAAATAATAGATTTTTAACCCACGACGGAAAAAAGAGAGGGTTTTAAGTTTGACGTGTTTTGCTGTGTATCTGTCTGTGGCATCATAGCTCCTAAATAAATGAAACGATTTTGATTTCGTTTTTTTTTTATTAAAATCGGTTCAGCCGTTCATAAGTCATCCGCATTTTACTCTTTAAATCTGTTTTTTTTTTAAAAAACGTTGCCACAAACTAGGCATTTCTTCCTGTATCGTGGGTGCGTTTACAAACGTATAAACTCACATACACAAACATCCAGAGCCGGAACAACTATCTGTAGGTCATACAAATATTTGTTCCGTGCGGGAATCGATCCCGCGACACGCAGCGCAGCAGTCAATCGCTCAACCACTGCGCCAAGCGTGCGCCCAAAATGTTAAATGTTTTGTATGCAAGATATCATGTCATAATTACATGTTTCGATAGATTGTCTATTGAAGCGTGTCTACTACTAGGTATATTATATGAAGTTTAAAAAGCATAAAAAATATTAAATTTTAAATTAAAAAATCCCCCGACCTAAACTGGGGAACCGCTAGTACTGTTGTAATTATTGGCGGTGCCCCGACGCGAGTACGAGGCATTTTTGGTTTTAAGAGGTTTTTGTTTCGGAGGTTTTTTAAATTTTAAATTTATTTAAAAGCATTTTAGTAATAAAGAAACAAATCATTGAGTTGTAAAAAAAGATAAAATAATTGAGTAAATTAATTAGTCTATTCAAATGGAATTTTCTACCGCTTATCTTGGTGACTTCATCACAAAACTTCTTAATCCCAATCCCGTTTATATCTTTCAAAGCTCTCACATTCTAGATCATAATGGGATACGAAAAACACTTCGTTACCAGAGAAAACTACATTACATCATTCATAGATAACTCTTTAACAAGACCTCAACTGCCTTGCGACTTTAACGATATCTTCCTCCATTAAACATGTCCCTAACCTTAGCAACTCATACGGCCCACTATCCCATCCAAGATTGGAGAAACAAACCCTCAATTTGGCTCACATGATTAAAATTTAAAACACTCACACAATTCTATTCTGTCTGAGCAGACGTAACTGCGCAAATAACAGCCTTATAGAGAGAAATGGGCGAGTTAGCAGGCCATAGACAATACTAAGGACATATTGTTAGTGCTTGTATGATGGAGTCTCATCTGAAAACAAAGTGTGGGCTGAGGTCTCTGGATGTTAGATGTCGGGCCTGTGTATGAACATCCGCGTCGTAACGAGCGTCAAATACATGCGACTTATGTATCTTCACACGTTTTGCCTTATTGGGATGTGTAGAGTTCAGATGGGCCTTGTTAAGGCGTTTGATAGAAGATTTTTGAAGGAGTGCATTGTCTTGTCATTCGTTATGTAATTTAACATCTTTATGGCAACAGAGACAACAACTTTATCATATTTTTTTTTCTTCTTAAAACGTTCTAGCACCTAGATAATTCAATTACTTAACTGAGAATTCTGTTAAACTTATTTCAATTGCTTCCTGAACACGGACTAGGAATTTAGCAATGCGAGATCTTCCAGTTTCTAGTTGGACTGATATACGGGCTGTCTATAGATTAAAGTAGTTATATATGTCGCAGCCATCTGGTTAAATTAGCAAGCTAATTGGACGCCTAGTCCAATTATATGGCTGAAGGACAACTAGCCAAGTCATTGAGCGCAATTTTTAACCAGATGGCTGAATGTCGAGTGGTCATTTAGTTAAATTGGATATTGATGAATTTGTAATATTTGGTTAGGGCGACTAGATAGTTTAGACTCAAATATTTCGCGAAAACTTACAAAAGACGTAGTATTTTTTGGCATTTGCATATTGTCATACTATTTTGACAATATCATACTTTAATTTCACTTAAAAAACCAAAAAATAACATTCATTATTTGCTCTGTTGACGCCATATTTGTTTTGGTGACTACTAGCGCCGCGCAGAGGTAAAAACTGATCTAAATTTGAATCACTAGGCTGAGTCTTGGTCAGTTATCTTCAAAGGGCTGACTTTCAATACGCCAAATTCCTAAACTTTGAATGATTCTAGTTCAATTAACTATCGGCCTAGGCTAATTAGCTGCCTTATTTAACCAGATGGCTGTGACATATTATATACTAGACTGGATTAAAAAGTGTCACTTGCACTAAAAACCACCATTTACCGCTATACGAATTAAAATCTTCGTTCTATTTCTGTCAATTGTTTGATGATGAGGAAGAGAGATTAATGTTATACGAGTAAGCATGTTATAGATTCGTTTTCATTTGTGGGCCTTAAGCCCAGTTCATGAAAATTATCGGTAATTTAATGTGACAAATTGTCAAACGCGCGTTTGCTGCCGTGATTAGTTGAATGAATTTACAATAAGTACCCAATCGCAGCAGTCGACTTGCAAAAACGTCCAATGGTGGGCATAGGCCTCCCCCAAGCGTTGATCGGTCCCGTGCGTCTCGCATCCAGCGGATCCCCACAAACTTCACCAGGTCGTCGGTCCACCTGGTGCGAGGCCTCCCAACACAATGACTTCGGTTCGCGGTCGCCACTCCAGAACCTTTCTGCCCCATCGGCTATCCGTTCTGCGAGCAATGTGCCCTGCCGCAGTGGGCAGGGCACATTGCACTTAAGTTTGGCAATTCTTCGAGCTATCACGGTAATCCTGGTTTTCTTGCGGATCTCTACATTTCTGAATGGATCACGCAAGGAAATTCCGAGCATAGCCCTCTCCATTGCCCTTTGAATGACTATAAGCTTTCTGATGTGGCCCGTTGTGAGCGATCACGTCTCAGAGCCTTAAGTCATCACTGGCAACACTGCCACTCATTTTGAACGTTTTGAGATAGAAAATTTACTTCCCAAAATTGATATACACATTCACATCAACGAGAATTGGCACTGTCTCTATTTCAATTCGACTTTTTACGCATGGCGTGCAATTAACTCCGAATTTAACCATAATTATTATTTCTGTCGGTGAACACCAACTATTATTAGTTTTCGCAGTAATTCTACGCGGCAGTGTTACAGGTCAATCCACATTTATTACACACGAAATGGTTTCTCGTTGAAATAGTTGTACAATTTCGCAAGATTCTGCGAAAATCATGTTGTATTAAATCAGTGTTAATGATCTGGTAATCAAATGATTTCGTTACGATAGCAAGACAATAAGCGTAGAATTTCATTTCGTTGCGTGATTGTTTCTATTAGCCTATTTCTCGTTGAGAATGGGTTGTTGTTAGTAAGTTTTGTGGTTGCGTTGCAGATTTACAATTGTATTTCTTTTTTTAGGATTCCGTACCCATAGGGTAAAACGGGACCCTATTACTAAGACTCCGCGGTCCGTCTGTATATCTGTCTGTCTGTCACCAGGCTGTATCTCACGAATATCTTTTAAATTGGTCCAATATTGGAGGAGGAAATAGACAAGAGCCAAACCTCGAATTATGACTTTTTACTAAGGCAATTCAGTCGGTGCTCTCTCTGCCCATATTTTCTCTTAATGTCCCTCGGCAAACTTCGTGTTTCGTCAGTCGTCGGATTTCTATCAGTTGCCCTTTGCACTTGGTGCAGACCGGACGCTCTCAATCAACTTGGAAGTCTGATAGAAAGCCGACGATTGACGAAACTCGAAGATTGCCGAGCGACATAAAGAAAATAGTTGGGCAGTGCAGTACTGTCAAATTATTGATTAATTATCTTATAAAAACATGCTCATTTATCCATCGCGATATATTGCAATCGACGTCTTGCCTTTTCCCAACTATATTGGGGTCGGCTTCCAGTCTTACCGGATTCAGCTGACTACCAGAGTTTTACATGGAGCGACTGCCTATCTGACCTGCACAACCCAGTAACTGGGTAACACGGTACCCCTTGGCAAGACTAGTGTCAGATCTCAAGCTTCTGACTACCCGTAACGACTGTCAAAGATCTTCAAATGACAGCCGGGACCAACGGCTTAACGTGCTTTTCGAGGCACGGAGGAAACTCGGTATGTTGAAATGGTCACCCATCCACGGATCGACCTCGTCAAGCGTTGCTTAACCTTGATGATCGACCAAAGCGGCTGTTAATATTTAGCCACGAGTTCCTCAATATTTTTTTGTCATTTATTCAAACATTTCCAATTACTCTAATTGACGCCTTAAAAGCAATGGATGCCGAAGTGTTAGAGGCACCAGCATACCGTTTTAAATAGATAATAAGCTCTCATTATTTCATAAGCAGCATATTCACACGGAGTGTCCACATTTTCATAGTAATATTCTATGAAATGATTACATTTTTATACCGGATGGACTTGTCCCGGCCACTCAGTGTACCCTTAGCTTTATGTTAATAGATCGTATGGCACAAGGATGGGTGATTATCGCGGCCAGTAGATAATCGTTCTTAGTGGGAACTATTCGGCGCGCGCAATCCACTCAGGGCTGAGACTTTTCTTTGGCACGGGGTCTCATTGCTAAGTGAAGAAAATTTGGTTCAAATAAATCTCACTAGATGGCGCGACATGTACACACAATTCAATAGAATTGTGAGTAAAATTATCATTTTCTGGAATTGAACATAAAAATTGTATGGTCTTGTTTAATCAACTCTCCTAAGTACTAAATTATGGAATATTGGGCTCTTAATTCACATTTCAAAGATGAACGGATCATTTAAAATTGATGCCAATAGATGGCGCATTTTTAAATTTCTGTGGCATTAAACTCGATTGTTAAAATTTGCATTGTAACCATTGATGTATTAAAAAGAGGAAGATACGTTACGCGCTAACATCGCGATCAGAAAACCTGGGCTCGGCGCACGACTACATGCATCGAAACTCACACATCTGTGTTCAGTGTCATCACCAGTCCCAAACCTACAGTTACCGATAGACAAGGACAGAGATATGAGACGGCGCTGTAGTGCAAGCGAAATCGCGCTAGCTGCCGAATGTTGTCCGAATGCTAAATTAATGAAATGACATTGCAATATGTACGTATCGTGTCTCTCACGCATTTTTATAATATCTATCTCGCTCTCACAAATATTTCGCCATATTTGTGAGAGCGAGACAAACATTAAATATTATTGTAATTTTCAACAAATTAACATTTTAGACTGTACTTACGAGTGGTAAGTGATCCCGTGTGACTTATTTTTCTTTCTGGTATTATTTAAACACTATTTAGCTACACAAGAAGTCATTTTGATGCGTATTTATTGCAAAA
Source organism: Orthosia gothica (assembly GCA_949775005.1). Classification (NCBI taxonomy): domain Eukaryota; kingdom Metazoa; phylum Arthropoda; class Insecta; order Lepidoptera; family Noctuidae; genus Orthosia; species Orthosia gothica. Next base: position 18,252,309 of record OX459034.1, on the reverse strand, counting down.
AAATATAAAAACACTGAAATTATTGAGCTGTGGGATCAACCATGTGCCGTACGCGACTGAGTGCCCACTGCGGGCATTCACTTAGATTAGTAGGACCAAGCGCTGTGATAGTTCCGTATCTACCTCTTTTTAATACATCAATGATTGTAACTTATTTTGGAGCAAAAAAAACTGTAAAAACGTGCAACAAAATACTATAAAACGAACCTTCACTGTATTTAAAGAAAAAAAAATTCACGAACCTATTAAATTCTTTTACTTTCAAGTAGCTGCTAACACCATCTATTGCCGTGAAACGGGATCGAACGCGAATAATGTACTTACAAAAATAACAAGATTAATCAGATGAAAAACGCTAGTTACGTCGGCACGGTTTCTTTGTATGGGATGAGGCATCTGTATGCTAGTATTATATTATCTGTGTCTTTGGTTTAAGCTGTTGTCTATAGCGCTAGGGTTTCTCTCGTGTTTTGAATATTTAAGTTGATTATCTGTTGTGCAATGTCTTGTTCAATTAACTTCTAAGCGGTGTTGGTTAGTGTCGGTGTCTGGCATTTAGCTTATAATTACGCCACAAGGTACAGAATAAGCTGAATTGACGTGTTCTTACTATTTATATTTCCAAATCAAAATAACTAGCATTAAATGGTTGAATTGACAATTTTTTACAAATGGAGCTTTGAACAAAAAATATATTAAGTTATCTAACGAGAATTTCAAGAAAGACTAAGTACAAATAAAATAAACGGAATGGCAAACAACTATTCCAAAAACAAATTTATATGTATTTGGAATAAATAAATAATAATAAAATTAAATAATACCTAATTATTTAATTTTGTGTGTGTATTTTTTATTTTATTTTTATTGTCAATATTAAAAAGTATAACACCTAGCTGCTTTAAGTATTAGTAAAAATTAAAACACCAACTGCCCAATTTTCTATACCTGGCAACCCTAGGCGGTATACATCAGGTGCGTGCGCGCACGCGCGTTACGGCGCCGTTTTGAGAGCCATTAACGCGATCACTGACTAATCGGCATTTACAGGAATTTCATGCGATTTGCCGAGCGACTGTAACTGACACTTAACAGCGGTACTTGAAACTTCTAGAGATGTTATCGCGCAATTGATGTGGACACACGCAATTGCCGACACTTGATCGACTGTTGATTGGCTTGCTGTGTGTGTATTCAATGTTTTATAACACACCATCTGGTGTATAGGACGTATGGTTCTAAGGCATTAAGTTCGCCTTTAAGTGTAATTAATTAATAGGAAGACCGCTCCAACATAGTTCAAACAGCTACTACATACATTTTAAGAAAACCTCTATTATTGACATAAGAGCGCCAACCACAAGGAATATATTTTGGAACAATCCCACCGCACTATTCCCAAACCGCTGCAACTTATGAAAGCCAGAATCAACAGTGGCGACCACCAGAAAAGCGCGCGGGCAATGAAGCTCGACGAAGTCATGGAAAATAAATTTAACTGTCTTGGATCCCGCAACAAAATTAATCAGAAAAGAATAAAGGAGGACTAGGAAAACACAAATTTCCACTTCCCTCCATATCAAGCAGGAGACAGAACATAAAAGGCCAAAAGGCACAAGGGCCGTTTACAACTGGGATAAGCCCAGTTGCCTAACACCACGGATAAAAATTAGCATTAATATTAATGGGTCCTAACGTTGTGAGCACAACCACAAGGAAGCAAGAGAACAACAAAAGGATCCATATTTTTTGTGCCGGGAGTCCGCTGGTAACGAGAAGCACAAGTCCGATCGATATGGCGGCGCCTGGGGGAGTCCTATGTCCAGCAGTGTCTGTACTGTCCATATCTGAGATTGCAAATACTTGCCCAAAAGCAAAAAAAAAATCTCGACTGCTTGAAAAATAAAAATAGTTTATTCAGACAATACAATCAGAAAGCTGTAGTTGGCGTTGTTACAGACTTCATTTGGAGTACATACCTCCAAATGAAGTATGTAACAACGCCAAATGTCACAATCCTCAACAACTCGATCGCGTCTTATCGATTCCCTGAATAACAATAATGCGACGAGAAATGTTATTAGATTTAACGGTGTTGACATTTACGCGAACGGTCAGGTGAAAACAATAACTTATGATTCGAGTAACTATTTCAGGTTATCTATGTAAATGTGAAATCTGTGGCTAGAATTTGTGCACAGGTGTCTTGTTCCAAACGTAACCTTACGCTGTGGTGTTGCAGAATCGACGCTATTCGGCTATTGGCAATATTTCAACGACAACTTGATTGCTAGGATTACAAAGCTTGTATAGAACACCGCAACGATAAGTGTGGAGTTTTTTTCCAGAAATAATTTAAAGAAAGAAAGAAAGAAAACCAGTTTATTTGGCACACACAGATACACACAATGTAGGTACAAATAAAAGGAAACGTAATTTTTAAAAAACAATTATATACATAGTGTGCCCCGCGGCTGCGCCAAAAAGGTCCAGTTCAGCAAAATGCCAGACAACTGGGAGTTGCCTGACGCTGGTTTTCAACTGAACCTTACGTTGAAGTGTACGGATGTGAATCAGTTTTTACGAGGTTACAATACAGTTAAATAGATATATGTTTGTGTTCAATACAGGTAAATAGATATATGTTAGTGTTTTTTATAAGATATACAGGTATGTATAATAATTTGGTATGAACCATTATGCCATGAACAGCTGAGCGAAATAGATGGATTGCAAGTAACGTTTAACTTATATATTTACTTTATCTGCAACACCTGATCAACTCAATGCATATTTTAACGAAGCCCCAACACACACTTGCGTACATACTTTTGAATTGTCAGGGCCGGATTGAAAACTGAAACTATTTGCAGATCCATAAAGTCCACTAATAGCGGATCTGAGAAGGCCTGTTGATCAAAATAGGGATGTTGACGACAAAAATATCTATTTAGTCCATCAGTATTTTTTCTGTTGCCACGTAAACAAAAGATTACGACGATACAGATTCGTGGAAATATCGTGTGACGTCACGGTGTGCTACACTTTATACTGACAAAGTGACGTCACAAGTCCACACTCCAATCTTTGTCAATTTTTATTTATTTGATAAAGCAAAAAATACGGGTCCAATATTATTTAATGATCTCATTGGCGGACTATATAGAATTAACTTTTTCCACGCAGGAAACATCCCTATTGAAGACTAGCTCAAATCTAACATTGTTTGAAACAGGATCTCTAGTAACACGCACACAATACTCTTTCAAAGCTACCATAGCGTACCTCCACCACCACAAAAACTTCAAACAAATTTTATCTAGACCAAAATAATTTCCGCACTTCAGTCTAACACTAAACTGCTACAAAAACGAGCTCCTAAACCTATCAAACGTAACCCTACACGTTCTTGTTCCGGATTAACGTTTAGGTCTCGTCTTTAAATCGCTACCAGTATTTATTAGCCATGTCGCTTAGCGAGGGGACAAGTGCGCACCTCGGGTATATCACCTGCGAGCCTGCTAGGCTAGCTAGGGCTCGTTTACATGGTACCTCGCCAGTTTTGGTGTGACCACCCATAAACGGTTTAACAAAGAAAGGGGATCGTTTTGGTGTAAGGTGACTGTTTTTTGGTCCCGTTTAGGCAAGGGTTAATGTTGTTCAACTGGTAGGAGTAGTTAATGGGTGTCTCGGTGAGGCGGGAAAGGCTGGGGCTAAACGAATCGCTTGTTCTTGCAGAAATCTGAATACACCGCTAGTTTAATCAGCATTCAACTGAATTATGGGAGGTTATTCCGCCGAGTTAAAAAGGAAAAACAAGCAAAGCATCCTTTCCAATCACCATGCGTCTAGGTCTAACGAGGCCCGCTAATCGCACGTCAGAGCGACACATCGGTACGTCTCCAGGACGCATTCGATCACTGCCGCACCAATCCCACACAGTTAGCGACTTAGCGCGCATTTTACTGCCAATGAACTGGGATTTAGATGGTTTTAACGCACTCTGTGGTATATTCATGATTATCATCGCCTGGTGCCCAACCTATTCACTTCAAATATATAGGGGTCGACTCCTCAGCTACTAGAATAAATAAATGCCTGCTGAATATCAGTATTTTACATGAAGTGACTGCCAGTATATCAAAGGTTTTACATGAAGTAACCGGTAAGTCTTTCAGCCTTTTGATAACGTTAAACGAATGACAGTTGGGACTATTAGCTTGACGCCGCAATCGGCGTAGTATCAGTTGTCCCATGGGACTACTGGGATACATCATCCCACTTGTCCCATCATGGGACTGGGCCAATGGGACTATTGGGACAGACCCGGCGTGGCCACCTACTGGGCCAAAAATATATAAAGAGTTTTCAATCGATTCAAGAAAAAAAAGAAGCTTGACGTGGTTTCCAAGGCACTTCAACAACTTTTACTTAGTCATAAGCTTTTGGATATTTTTCCTTATTCCTCTGCTGTTTTGTTTTGGTTGCGTACGTTGAGGGATCCAATATAGTTCAATCAATGCCCCAGGACTTGCTCAGCTTTCCATTACATTTCACACCTGATGGTAAGCGATGATGTGGTCGACGGTGAAGCACGCTTGCCTAGAAGAAACCTATTCACTCTTGACTTTAAGACTCCCAGGTTGTAGCGATCGGAAAATACAGACTCCGGCAGGGAATTCCACTCTGTTGCTGTGCGCATAATAAAAGTATTCACTAAACGTTTGGTGCGTATGGGTGGAATGTCCACCTTGTATCGATAACGCATCGCCATACGTCTTGTAGTCCGATGATGGAACGGGCTAGAAGGAATCAGTTCATGCAATTCCATCGCACACTCCCCGAAAGTCACATTCTGGCTTGCGGGCTTGTGACATATATAAAGATACAAGATCGTAGCCGACTGCAGACAGCAGCAGCAGACGACGTGTCGCTGCGACACTACTGGTTCCTAAGTACTTCTATGAAATACCTTCCGCAGCTAGCGACACGTCACCCGACTCGACTCGACGTCGCACGATTGCAGACGACGTGTCACCCGACCGCAAATCAGTAGTGACCAGTAGTGAGTGAGTGTAGTCAGACATATTATCTCTAGTCACACTCAGAACCAATAGGAATACGGCGCTTCCGTCTGCTGCTGCCGTCTGTAGTCGGGTCCGGAATCATGATTGCAGCGACCCGTCGCCTGCTGCTGTTGTCTGCAGTACCAGTACGAACTTGTACCTTAAGTAACGAGCCTCTCTTCTGTCTGCTGCTATATTGAATGAAAATTATACAAAATACTAGCGTCATGTATACCGAGCGTCCACTAACAAGGCGCGCTAATCGGGCGTCGGAGCGACACATCACCGTCGCGTGCGCTCGGTCGATCACTGCCGCACAAATCTTACATTGTTAGTGCGCATTTTTACTCCAACGCTCCGAGATGCATCTTCGTTGGCGTAGTTAACCTTTTCTGTATGTAAAAGTGTCTTGTTGATGGTAAAGAAGAGGATTTTGTGCCAAATGTAATCGATTATTTGTTTATTATAGATTTAACGAAAAAAAAATGTGTTCTCCCAAAAATGAAAATAAAAATAAGATAATAACTCGGGCGCCAGGGAGATTCACACAGTACAAATACAGGTTGCCGGAAAGAACTAATCGGAAGAATCAGACTTTTAATCTGCCGGTAGGAGGCTAAATACAGAAAATTAAAACAACTTGTTTAACTTTTCTCTATTTAATGACCCGTAGCCTCATCTATTAACCATTATGATTAAAAAATACAATAGTTATTATTTTAACTTTACTAAATTAATGGCTTTATTATAACTAAGGGTGATATTACTGCATCTTGCACTAATAGAAGTATAAAAAAAAAAAAATGGAAATGTCCTACCAGATTGCTGGCTTTAAGAATAAGTTTAACATAACATAAACTGGTAATGACTGGCTCAAAACTTTGGTTTTAAGGATGTTTTGGTGTAACTTTCTTCGAGATTCTCATTTTGTCTTCGAGCATTGGGTTAAACATATTTCAGACTATTTGAGAACCGTATGGCCGCTCCTTTTCAGTCACATTATCACTCTCAACATTTGACAACCTCAAACACGATCCACAAATTCGCATTCAAACGACATTTACACTCGAAGAGCCAACATGTCGACCCCACGACCGCCGACAAGCGCAAACGCAGTAATTGACGACCATTTGACAAGCGTTGTCGCGCCCAAAGCGGGCCCAAATAGGTAAAACTCGAAATGTCAGTGACAAAACGACCCGGACACGTCGCTCAACTTAATTGGCTATTAGCTAATGAGATTGTAAGATAGTTATCTGGTCGGCGACGCAAAGCGAATATCGCGTATATCGAAAGCGCCCCGTTAGGTGCTTGACGATGACAGGCGACAAGACGAAAGGGATTTACCGAGATACGATGTGCGAATGTACCTATCGAGAGCCTGATAACAGATCCTTGTAAGGACTGGAGATGAGAGGTCACAGTATTCCTGGATGTCGGTAGTAAATTATAATAACGGTTTATTGGATGAATTCTCGGCTGATTATCACGGCTTGTCATTGGTCCTATCAAAGTAAGTCGTACATATCGTAACGGTCGCCTGCGTCTTTGGTTTCGATTTTAATCTGCGGCAGATTTATTGTCAACTCATTGATCTTAGGCAATAGGTATGAACACATTGCAAGCCTGAAATCTGAATAGTTTCAATCAACACTATAAATGCCTTCGAATCCAGCAAACTCGAAAATATCTCAATTTGCTATATAAAAGCATTGTTCGTTTTCCATTAGCGCTTAAGTGCTAACTTAATGAACTGTTAGCACAATCCCTGGTGCATCTCGAGTGTAGAATGGTCCCGTGTAAAGAAATCCGTACACGTTCAGTCGACCTGTCGCTTGAACTCGGGCCCTTTCGAGCGAAGCGTTAATTTCGCAGAACCGCTCGGTTACATGTCGCTATGTATGTATGACCTTTAGAAGATTTAGCGCTATTTATTTTGTGCTTTGTTCACTTTTGAATTACTGTTTTCGTTGTGAGGAAAACCTTTAGTTTGTAATTAGCCATCTGCCCTTTGGCTGAATGATATTAGTGCCTTTGCTAATCAGTCTCTAAATAACTACTTTGACAGAAAAGCGATACTTTGCCATTTCGGTAATAGAAAGTTGAGTGTTTGAAAGACGTTTAGCACACTATTCTAGTCGTGGACAAGTACTTCCCAATCTTTTCAGTCGGTCTGAAATTGACTACAATGGCTGCGTAGGGACACGAAAAAAGTATCGATTACATTTCCATTCGATACCGATACTTTTGTACTCGATGCTTTGCATTCGATACTTTTACTCAATGAGTACTGTTTTGGCAGGTATTGTATCGAATAAGAAATTAAGTTTTAAATGAGTAATCTTAGAAAATACCTATTTAAAACTTGCGACACTATGTTTATGGTTATGGCAACGCCATCTAGTTGACTCGTTCTCAACCTTCTAGAACATTACATCGATCTTTGCTCGTAACCGTTCCTTCCGTTCACAGTTAAATTCCTAACCTTTCCTTCATTCATTTACTACACTAATCACTCGTTCACCGTTGTCATTTAATTTTAGCGTATTGTTTCATTTTTTTTTTAATTTTTGAAGTTACAGTTGTCTTTTTCTATTATTGTATTAAATTTGTGTACCAATACCATTTGTTTTTTCATGTCCTGCCCTACCGAAGTTAAACTGACGTTATTTACTGATATTGACTTATACTCTATGCGCATTAGGTGCCCTAAGAAAAGTACTCAATAACATGAAGTATCGATACTTTTATGAGTACAGTATCGATACTTTGTATTCGATACCGTGTCCCTATGGCTGTGCAGTAGCAAATCTCATACCTACTAAAACAGTAGCCTACCATGCCTTGCGCATCGGCAAGCCTTATGTTCAACCAGGCCAATAATATAGGAGATTTCTTTGACAAACCTTAAAGTAGATACCTTAACATTTTTATGCAAAATATTTGGCAGAGTAGCTCGGGCTCGTACAAAACCTAGCAATTATACCAAAGAGCAAAAGCAACTATTCAAACTATTTCTCTCCACACAAAAGCACATAGAAACCACTGACAAATGAGACCTTTTCATCTCATCCAAACAGGAGTCTTATAAAATCTAAAGCGAGTGGTTCTACGATATAATTCAGACAACCAACTCCTGCGCACGTGCCAGAGAAACAAAAGGTAAATGATAGCGGTAATAGCCGCGCAAGCGCAGGGAATCAACCACTGTGGAGTACACACGGGTTGACTTGTGCTTATGGATACGGTGGCTGTAATAAACATGGCCTTTTACTGGCTATAAGGCTTTTGAGCACAGCGGGAGGACTTGGTGTTTCTACAGGAGCCAGTGTGCGATGCTATCTAGTTATGTATGATAGGTTTGAACAGGATAAGCATTGTCCTTTCTTTAACTGCGAACCGCTTTGAATTATGACTTGAAGGATACTGTCTGAATTATCATTCCAGGAGTATTTACTGCACAAATTATTTGTTGTAAACTTTAAAAAGGGTTTACGATTGTTACAGACTGCACATGCTAGAGGGAAGATGATGCAAAAGCTGTAAGGGTGAATCGAGTAGGTACCCGGTTATGAGTGCGGCCTGCAGCTAACAGAGTTGGGGGAGTCTGTAGCCTGAACAGTCAAAGGCCCGAGACGGCGGCGCGCCGTGTTCCGCGCGTGTATGCGGCTATAGAGGGTGACGGGGTCCGCATGAATTCATGCAGGCCAATACCTGGCCGGGAGAGCGTGACGAAATACGCAAGCACGCCAGCGCCCTCGGTTAAGGGTGTGGTTTTGGTCAGTTATTCTGACAGACCCCCTCTTACCCTGGGGCGGAAGACATCCATGAGTACTTCTACAAGTTAAAAAAATGGTACCCGGTTTGTAACATTTTCGTGAAACTTGGTACTCATAAAGGTAACTACCGTACCTACTGCCATCTTTTCATCATGAGACACTGAAATCTGTCTGTCAAGAATATGCCTGCAAACTATAGCGAAATCTTATGGAGGTAAATTAACCAACTATTATTAAATAATGCCTCTGCGATGTGTCCCCACCATTAAGCACGAAGCGACCAGCAAAAAGCATCCCGTGTGTTCCATCCTTTATTCGCTGACGTGATACTAATGGCACCACCCGACGATGCCCGCGATTTATTGTCGCGAACACCGCCGTCGGTTCAGCGAGTCCGTATGTTTCAGTGCTTAGTTCCTTACAAAGTGTAGATTAAGCTTAAGAAATGGAAATGCGCGGGAGTGCGGTTCAGGCACTTAATTTATGACGTCTATGGTTTGATTCTAAGTGGTGCAGGCCTCTGGAGTAATTTGTTATTGTTTTCGGTGCAAAAAAAGCCTTTAAAGCTATGCTGACAGAGATTTCTCTTAAAAATTGAATAAACATCCGGATAGCTTCACATCATCATCACCTCGTCAGCCTTTGAATGTTCCCACTGCTGGCACACAGGCCTCCCCTCTGTGAGAGAGGGAATGGGCCTTAACCCACCACGCGGGCCCAGTGCGGATTGGTGGATGTCACATGTCTTCGAAGTTTTGGTTCATGGACATGCCGGTTTCCTCACGATGTTTTCCTTTTCAGTTTTTAGAGCAGTGGTAATGAAAATTTCACAAAGTAAAGCGCCTGCCTGGGTTCGAACCCATGACCTATGTATGACACGTAAGTCGGGGCCGTTACCACCGGGCCACCGTTCCTATAATCCGGATAGGTTAAGTAGGTCCTAAGTAAACTGTGTTTTTTTAGGGTTCCGTACCCAAAGGGTAAAAACGGAACCCTATTACTGAGACTCCGCGGTCCGTCTGTCTGTCTGTCTGTCTGTCTGTCTGTCTGTCTGTCTGTCTGTCTGTCTGTCACCAGGCTGTATCTCATGAACCGTGATAGCTAGACAGTTGAAATTTTCACAGGTGATGTATATCTGTTGCCGCTACAACAACAAATACTAAAAACAAAATAAAATAAATATTTAAGGGGGGCTTCCATACAACAAACGTCATTTTTTTGCCGTTTTTTTACGAAAATGGTACGGAACCCTTCGTGCGCGAGTCCGACTCGCACTTGGCCGGTTTTTTGGTTTGATGAACTCGCCGGGAGGGGACGCCCTAGAAAGACATACATAGACCTTATAGGTGATGTTCTTCAGAAAGGCCAAGTGCGCAGTACCCATAACCGGCGTGTGTGTTTGACTAGATGTATAAATGTGAGTGAAGCAAAAGAAGTATGTAAGGATCGTAGCAGGTGGCGTTCTGTAGTTTCTGCCTACCCCCGTGGGAAAAAGGCGTGAGTTTATGTATGTATGTATGTACGTTAATGGAAACGCCGGGAGGGTTTATGTTTTATGTATGTATGTCCTAAATTGAACGGATAGACAGAACGGGAAGTGACTTTCGGGTAGTCCGACAAGTTTTGGATCTCTATCTCGTCTCCAAATAGTATTTGAAAAGTCGCTGTCTTCCTCACAAGGAAAGCACCGAAGATTGCTCCAACGAAGGGACAAAATTAACTTTGCCGTTAGGAGAACGCGACAATATACAAATCCATATATCAATATACAAAATTTATACTTTTCTAAGTACATTTTATAAGTTGGTCGACTATTACTCGTAAACTTGTAAAGCCTACTTAGCTATGATAGTTTTCCTTTTAATTTCGTTATATATACTACTGTAAGGATCGTAGCAGGTGGCGTTCGAAAGGTTCTGCCTACCCCCATAGGAAAAAAGGCGTGAGTTTATGTATGTATATTGTACTACTGCCGTAAATTTTTCACATATCCATACGCAACCTATTTAGCTGGCATGGGGGGACACTTGACTACAAAAATTTGACAGTTACAGCATAATTTGACGCAAACGGATCCCTGAATCGGAAAATAGTTTTCACATACCCGTAATATTTTTGAATGGCCTATCCAACGATACCCCACACCATGGAATAGACGAGAAAATAAAAAACTTCCCCACTTTACGTGTATAGGTACCGATTTTTTTTCAATCTTGATTTTATTTGATCATTTTGTCAGCGTGACTAATATGTATATCCATGCCAAATTATAGCTTGCTAGTACTAAGAGTCTCTGAACTAAGCTGCGGAGAGACGGACATGGTGAAACTTTAAGGATTCCTTGTTGATTACGGAACCCTAGTAAAAAATAAAAAAAACTTTGTGTATATAATTTGCCCCGCGCGAAGGCGGACCACAAAATTCTAAAATTCCACTTTCCACCTAAGCGAACAAGCCTTCCCTTTTCTTAAAACAAACAATAAATTCAATTCACACAATTATCGCGTGATCGACCGTTGTTCCAAGACATTAGCATGTGGCCACATCACGAACTATTAAATCAGCCTCAGTGTGCAACTACCGTCATCGCTATCTGCGCCGAGGCGCGAACGACCCAGTTAGGCGCGTGCGCACCATAGATCAACTGATTAATGACAGACCACCGGGTCGGCGGAAATTTTGTACTACGATTTGTAATTGGAGGGGTATCATTTGGAAAACCATCGTGGTGAAAGGATTCAGGTCTGGAGCAGTACTCTGAGGTGTCAAAACAGCGCTTATCTTTCTAAATAGCTCCATGTCTCTCACTCACGGTGGAACCATGATTATTTTGACGCGTCAGAGTACGGCCCAAGGTCTCTTGATCGTCCTCGCAGCTGATGAATACTGTGAAGGAACAAAAGACCATTCTAATCGTTATTCAAACTATTCTGGGTCCGGCTCCAGATACTGCATACCGCAGCATTGTGCTTAAAATTTAGAGATTAAACAACGCTTTAAAGTTGCCAAAAAATAAAAGGCCCGATTTGACAGCTATAAAAATACTTAATAATAATTAAACTTGCTGCTTGCGAATGATACTCGTTATTATAGTGTATGGGCACGGTAAAGATATCTAATTTTACCGTGGTATGGGTAACATAGTAATACATTAGGATTATGAATTTGATTTATCATGTTCTTACGTAGAAAGTTATCGTATTAATATAAGTTCTCATATATATACGTGGGACACTCAGAAAGTTTTGCGAAACTAAAAAAAATTGTTCTATACGTACATATATTTTTATTAAATCTTTTCAAAGTACTTTCCACCAGCCTCTATACAAAGATTCATGCGCCTAAACCAGTTTTCAAAACACTTTTTCCAGTCCGCCGCAGACACCTCGTTTACAGCCTGCTCGAACGCAGCCAGCGCATCTTCCGGCGACGAAAATTGTATCCCTTTGAGCTGATTTTTTATTTTTGGGAATAAAAAGAAGTCACACGGTGCTAGATCAGGGCTGTAAGGAGGGTGACCCAGGAGTTTGACTGGCGTGCTGTCCAGGAAGTCCCTCGTTTTGAGTGCGGTGTGCGCAGGTGCATTGTCGTGGTGGAGCAGTAGCCCGCGGAGCCCTGTGTTTGGTCGCTTGTTGCTTATAACAGAGAAAACTTCTGGCAAACATTTGGTAGTATACCATTCGGCATTAATGCTTCTTTGATCCCGTAAGGGAATTGATACCAAGTGGCCAGTCAAATTAAAAAAGCTAGCGATCAAAATCTTACCCCGCTTCTAGATCGCTTCACTTTGGTAGGCGTTGGCTCATTTTGAAACACCCAAACAGTCGACTGGCGCTTGGTTTCTGGGTCGTATTGATAAATCCAGGACTCATCACCTGTAACGATGTCGTAAACACGCCGAGACGAGCCTGCTTCAAATTTGTTAAGCATATCACGGCACCATTCCACCCGGGCCTGCTTCTGAGCATCGGTGAGGTTGTGCGGCACCCAGCGTGATACTATCCTCCTCACGCGAAGATGGCTGTGTAGAATCTCGTGAACGCTTCCCGATCCAATCTTCAATATGTGTTGAATCTCCTGATATGTAATTCGCCTATTGTCTTGGATTAAATTTTTCACTGCTAGCACGTTTTCTTCGGTAACAGCCGTCAAAGGGCGACCGCTTCTTTCGTCATCCCCCAAAGTTGGTCGACCGCGCTTGAATTCGTTATACCAACGATACACGGTTGCCTTGGAAGGGCCTTCATCCATGAATGCCATTTGAAGTCTATCGTACGATTCATCCGGTTTCAGGCGACACTTGAAATCGTATAAAATCATAGCTCTAAAATGTTCCCGGCGCAGATCCATATTTCAGTGAGACACAATACTTTGAATTAACTCGCAAAAAATGTGGAGGGAAATTTTGAAATTGGAACTTACTTATTTTTACTTATAAATAATCATATTTTCGAAAAACATTATAACTGGCCAGTCTCCCATATATAAAAACTTTTTTTCGCAATACTTTCTGAGGGGCCTGGTATATTATATAAATGGGAAACGTCAACGGACTTCTTAGATTTTGACGACTTTAGTCTGATAGACTCTGCGTTACCGAGTGAAATCTGTCCAAGGTGTGCTGGTGTTTAAAAACCCAATACGATTTTGATTAACCCCACTCAGGAAGGTTTCAGGCTATAGATAGGGACCATCGGCAAGAAATGAAAGAAATATCCACTTGCCCCAGTATATACATATCCTCCTTGGGAATGCAAGCGATTCGTGCCAGTTAAAATTATCAAAAGCCCTCCACCTCCAGTAGCATTGTACTTATTAATAACGACCGAACTTTCTCTATACATCTTTAGTCCTATCAAGACTCCTGCCGACCAAAGATGATCGATACGTCGTTTCTGCGTACCCAGCTAATCTTTGGTGCACGACGTAAGTCAGCGAGCCCGATATCATCGGCACGAGCGATGCATCGCGGCAGTTTACGAGCTTACCGGTCAGATTGCGGCCACAGGGCTTTTTATACAACCAGCATTTGAGGCTCTTTATCTATGCACTTGTCCGTTCCTATGGATTCCTGGTAGCGATTCTCTGCAGCCTTAATAGATGGGAATATGCTACAGATGTGGTGTAATGATTTTTGTGTTGATATTTTATATCCTGGTAAAAGACAAGGAGTTTTGTACGAGAATATCTGTTTTAAGGTTCCCCTAGTCGACGGCACGAACTATTTTGTGCGCGAGATTAAAATGCATGCTATCTCATCCGACAACACGTGTTAAAGAGATAGATGCTGTGATGAGCAGTAAGAAGCTAGTTCGCGTACGAATTAGCACTTTTGCAAATTTGTATCGAGATGAAATGATTTAGGACGAAAACGAGCGCGCCAAATTTTAAAAACAGACGTTTGGTAGTCTAGCTAGATATCATGAAAAAACAACTAAATGTATATTTTTAAAATAACATTATTTGCATTGTTGAATTACTAATCTATTCCTGTATGGAGGCCGTTTTGCAATTTTCCTTCTTCTTATGATATTGATTTTCTGCCAAAGATGCGTTAAAATTAGTGTTGAAATATGGAACTTTCGACGCTCATAATTTTCAAATATATTTTTTTTCTACATTTTTGTTTCCATACAGGACTAGATAATGATGAGAAAAATTGATATCATTTTTTTATTTTGAACGTACATCGTCAAACAGTGGCGTAATCTCTAGACTACGTTTGTATGGAAGAATTGTTGACCTTAAAAGAGAGAATCCTGTTATTGTAGAGCGTTTATAACTAACAGAGAACCGAGAAAGACCCTGATTGATTGTTTTGCTGATCCTGCTTTCAAATCGATTCAAACGGTCGGCGGAAAGATCAAATACAATCTATATCATTTAACCTTAAACTGTTATAAACTAACAGAACAGTTACTATCTCAATCACGACCGATAAAACAGCGCATAACTACCCACATCTTGCACAGCATAATTCTGCATACCCATCCCACACAGCAAGATCAAAGGCAAACATCAAAGTCGGCGTAATTTTGTGGCAAACACGCATATTATTTATTAAACAACTATTCGGGGAAGCTCAATTTCAGTACAAATAAGGACACAAAAGATTTGCCAAATAGACAGAGAAGGTATAAAGCTAGAGAGGTGGGCGGAAATCTCCGAATCTCCGCTGTAAGGCGCATGCAAATAGCTGTGCGACAATATGTATTTATGAACTGTGTGGCTAAAATGTTAATAGGAGTTGACATGCTTAGATACGAACTGGTTAAAGAATGAGCTATGTTGTATACTTGTGTGGTATGGATATCTATTTTATGGGTTTTTCTTTTGATATGCAAGGGATGTTTCCTGGGTAAAAAAATGATAATTCTATTTAGTCCGTTAGTGAGATTATCAAATAATATTGGATTCGTATTTTTTTGCTTTACACAATCAATAAAAAATTACAAAGTTAAAGCACGTCAATGTTCAGGAGTGGGGGCTTGTGACTTCACTAAGGCAGTATAAAGTTTATTAATAGTGTGACGTTACACGATATTTTAACACATTATATCGTCGTCACCATAAGTTTACGTTTCAGAAGAAAAGTACGTGCCCAATATTTTTTAATTATCTACCTGACAAACAAAACACTAATCTTCAGTAAACTACCTTATTGCAAAAACGTTTGATGCAAGATGGTTAGCTGTGATCTGTGATTAAAAATCATAACATCTAGGTTTTCAGTTATATCACTGTTTCAATTCGGACTGAGGTGTATTTCTAAAAGCTAGTAGAAAACTTACAGAAATCAATACCTACCTAGTAGTTCGCGGTCTGTTGCGGTAGTTTTTCTATAGCTAGGTAGGTACACACACACAGGTTTAGGTCCAGCTCGACCAGCTCTGTCTTCTGTGGCTGCTTACTTTAATAAACACTTAACTGATGACTTCAACTTGACTGACTTCAATAGAAGCATCAAATTATGCTGTAGTGCAGTCTGATATGAGTACATACGAGATTTTACGACAGTGTAGAAATCTATGAAGAAATCTCTATGGAGCTTCTCACCCCGTGAAAAACAAGAGTCCGAAAGTTAACTTGTTATCCTAATTTCCCAAAGGTCTCTGGTCAACACTCACCAGTTTCATAATGTCCGTAAACGTGCAACACTAAAGTCTGCAACATTATCCAAAACAATTAAATCTAAAACTACCACTACGAACCAAACAAAACAACATAGAAAGTTCTATTTAAGTAAATAAGTAAACTAAATGAGAATAAAATATCATCGCACACGTCTTAGGTATGCAAATGGGCCGGTGCGCGGCGCGGGCGCATTAAAATGCAAGATGGCGGAAGCGCGCACGCGAGGTCGCGAGGTCGCCGGTATAGCCACGCGCCATTGTCCAGGCTACTGAGTAGGGCAGCATCAATTACTGTGATACTGGGATATATACGGATATACAGGGTGTAATTGAAAAATGTGATCATATTTTTATAACTGTTTCTCCCTATGTATTAGAACAACATTCTGCAAGATAGATAGGCAATACCTAAAAAACAATTTATTCTAGAATTGATCATAAAAAATTTATGTTCTTGTGTAATCAATTCTCCTAAGCACAAAATAATGGAATATTGAGTTTATTCACATTTCAAAGATTATTTGACCGGCAGCCTAATTGTGTAAGTAGACTGCGGATCATTGAAAACTGATTACAATAGATGGCGCGGTCTTAAATGTATGAGGGATGCCACAGTTTGGCACAATGAAACTGTAAAAACTTGTAAAAAGTACTATAAAACAAATCTCACTGTATTTAAAAAAATAAGTCACGAACCGAATAAACCCTTTTACTTGCATGTCGCTGCTTACATCATCTATATCCGTGGAACGGAACCGAACGCCATAGATGTACTTTCAGTAAATAGTCCGAACAGTCCGTCGAAAAACGCTACTTACGTAAAGAAGCCGTGCGGCTTCTTTACATGGAAGGAGGCATCTGTATGCTAGTATTATATCAACTAACTAAACGGAAATTGTTGTTTTTCGCGTCCTCAGGGTTGTTCGTTTTTCATTATGAAAGAAAGAACCCTTTTAAAACACATAATAACAGCCTATTACTGTCCCACTACTGGGCAAGAGGCCTCTTCTCAAACAGAGAAGGCACCAGCATTAACCTCTCAGCCCCGGCTGACACCAATTGGTGTCTTGCCTGGATAGAAAAATGATAAATCTATTTAGTCCGTCAGTGAGATTATCAAATAATATTGGTCCCATATTTTTTGTGTTGTTCAGTAGTGGTGGCTTGTGACGTCATTTTGTCAGTATAAATTGTAGCACACCGTGACGTCACACGATATTTCAACGCACTGTATCATCGTCATTTTTTGTTTATGTGACAAAAGAAAAAATACGTGTCCAATATTTTTAGGTTATCTGACGGACTAAATAGTTTTTTTTTGTCAACTACCCTATTGGTACCAATTAGTGGGTTATTTATTTCAGACTTTCAGTTAATGCGTTATTTTATTTCAGTTACACCTTGTACATGGATATATTGAATGCGATAGTAGAGACCAATTTGTATGCGCCAGCGCAGAATGAAATTTTATCACTCAATGGAATTGTATGGTGTGTGGTCGAAGTTATAATGGGACCATTCCGTCACTTTGTGAGTTGATTAGTGAAGATGGATAAACATTAATAATAACATATCCTGAGACCATAAATGGAGTATTTGTGCAACCTGCAACCAATCTTTCAGACAGATCTTATGCAGGTTTATAGCACGGATGATGGATGGTTGGATGAAAGGGGTTAATCAGACCACCAATTGAAGTCATAGGGCATTTTCAGTTTTGGCCATTGGTGAACACGATAATATGGATAAAATAATACCAATATTTTAAGTTTTTATAAATTAACACTGTAAAAAATATATATATTTTTTTATTTAGTGTCAATAAGACAATATTGCTGCAACTGTATGGTAGGCCGTATGCTGTGCACATACCATGACCATTATTTGATTTTTAAGTTAGGCCAGGTGTCAAGAAAATATTAATCCACCTGCCCAGTTTCTTAATTATTTACTAATAACTTATGAATATATAAGAGAAAGTATGTTATATATTCCTACTACGAAACGACTGGACCGATTTCAAAAATTATTTCACTGTTGGGCAGCTACACTATCCCCGGGAGACATAGGCTACTTTTTATCCCTGTATTCCCACTGGAATGGGAACTACGTTGGTGAAACTGCGAGGCGTCCGCTAGTTACTTATAAATTTGAATAAGTAATGAATATAATTTCATATAAAAACTGTTTTAGCAAAAGAAGTAAGTAAGGATCGTAGCAGGTGGCGTTCTGTAGTTTCTGCCTATCCCCCATGGAAAAAAGGCGTGAGTTTATGTATGTAAAAAACTGTTTTATTTCATACATTTGGGCGCACGGTTGGCGCAGTGGTTGAGCGATTGACTGCTGCGCTGCGTGTCGCGGGTTCGATTCCCGCACGGAACAAATATTTGTATGACCTACAGATAGTTGTTCCAGCTCTGGGTGTTGTGTATGTGAGTTTATATGTTTGTAAACGCACCCACGATACAGGAAGAAATGCCTAGTGTGGGGCAACGTTTTAAAAAAAAGAAAAGAAAAAAGAAAAGAATACATAAGCTGTTTAAATTAACTGTTATAAATATCTAAACATACATCTTGATACAAAACTAGCTTTATATCACCATTCTTACTGATATTAGCTATTAAACCAATAAAATATTATTACCTTAACTATTTGCTCACGAGTGGCCATGATTTCTATAAACATTGGACAATCCCCTTTACACACTAGTTTGTTTGTCGAAACAATATTAATGAAAAAATGTAAAAAAAAAAACTTTCTGATCATTACGGACAGTCCCGGGTTCTACCAAACTCATACCCGCACTAGTGATATCTTCTCACGATCCGCTAAATCGCGTCGTACAATAGCGGTGGAGCAGTGCGCTTAAAACAAAGTAGATTCACAGGTTACAATGTGTGGCGAACAGTTAGAAAATTATTTATCGACCGTTTATATAGGTCGGATATTCACTGTCCTGGGGCCTGTACTGGTCGGGTTTATGTTTTAAGGCTACATCTTCTCAAAGACCAGCAGCCTTATTGCGCAAGTGAATTCGGCAAGGCAAAGAGTTTCACCGCCATCAATCGACCACCAATCACATAGACGGAAATCCACATCGTCTTACATCTCGCATGTGATTGGTCTGATTGATCTTTGCCTTGCCGAATTCAGTTACGCAATCAGGCTGCAATCAATCTGCCTAGCCTTTTCCCAACTATATTGGGGTCGGCTTCCAGTCTAACCGGATTCAGCTGAGTACCAGTGTTTTACATGGAGCGACTGCCTATCTGACCTCCACAACCCAGTAATTGGGTAACACGGTACCCCTTGGCAAGACTGGTGTCAGTTCTCAAGCTTCTGACTACTCGTAACGACTGTCAAAGATCTTCAAATGACAGCCGGGACCAACGGCTTAACGTTTAACGTGCAATAACAATCAGGCTGCAATATACTGAGGAAATTAGGGATTGCCTTGAAAACTGCTAGTTTACTAAAGTTATAGCTAACTTAAAACTTCAGAAGCCTTACCTTGTCTTTTTCTTTGTCATAGTATGCATTCAAGTTCGATGGTTCTATCTGTCTACATAAATAAAAGCGAAAGGTCACTCACTCATCACGAAATATCGAAAACCACTTGACGTATAAAGATGAAATTTGGCAGGGAGGTTCCTCTGACGTAAGTGCGTACCAAGAAAGGATTTTTTTTTTTTTAATCCTTGTAGGGGTACAAGGATTTTTATAAATTTCTACATTTTGTAAATTGTGACACGTGAAATTTTACATTTACGGATAAAAAGAATTTATGTAATAGCTCGTGCCTAAATAATAACAGCCGAATGGGTCGATCTTCAAGGTTAAGCAGCGCTTGACGAGGTCGGTCCGTGGATGGGTGACCATTTCAACATACCGAGTTACCTCCGTGCCTCGGAAAACACGTTAAGCCTTTGGTCCCGGCTATCATTTGAAGATCTTTGACAGTCGTTACGAGTAGTCTAAAGCTTGAGATCTGACACCAGTCTTGCCAAGGGGTACCGTGTTAACCAGTTACTGGGTTGTGGAGGTCAGACAGGCAGTCGCTCCATGTAAAACACTGGTACTCAGCTGAATCCGGTTAGACTGGTAGCCGACCCCAATATAGTTGTGAAAAGGCTAGGCAGATTTATCGGTTTTTAAAAATTCTACCCGAAAGGGGTACAAGGGGTTTGAAAATTTTTATGAAATTGCTACAGTTTGTAAGTTGGACACGTGAAATTTCAGATTTACGATGATGGTTAATAAATAAAAATTATAGATTTATTGGTTTTCGGAAATTTCACCCTTAAAGGGGTAAAAAATGTTTGAAAATTTGTATGAAATTTTTAGTATTTGTAAATAATAAAAATTGGTTGACTTGCTTGGCTTGGTTGACTGGTAGAGAATGCCTAAGGCATTAAGTCCGCCATTGTACCTTTGTGCATGAAGTTTAAATAAATAAATTTCATGTGTCCACATGAAATTTTTAATTAACGCTCGTGGTTGATAACAAAAACATTTATTTATTGGATTTTGGAAATTCCACCTGTAAGGGGATAAACAAGGGGTTTGAAAGTTTGTATGAAATTATTACAGTTTTAAATTGGACAATTAAAATTTTAGATTCACGCTTTTGGTTGAAAAAAAGAATTCATGTATTTATTCCTCCCCATAAGGGGGTAAAAAGGGGGGTTAAAGGTATTTTTGAAATTTCTACAGATTGTAAGTTGAACATGTGATATTTTAGATTTACGCTGTTGTTTGATAAAAATAATTTATTTATTTTTGGCAATTCCACCCCTGAAGGAGTAAAAAAAGGGTTGAAAGTTTGTATGAAATTTTTAACAGTTAGTAAATTGGCCACATGGAATTTTACAGTTACGCTCTTGAATGATAAAAATAATTAATGTATTTATTGGTTTTTGGAAATTCCACCCCTAAGGAGATAAAAAGGGGGTTGGAAGTTTGTGTGAAATTTCTACGCTTTTAAGTGTGACACGTGAAATTAAAGATTTACGCTTTTGGTTGATAAAAAGAATTCTTGTATTTATGGGTTTTTGGAAATTCTATCCCTAATACAGACAACGCGAGCGAAGTGCTCGTACTAAATCCGCACTATTCTAATACAAAATGAATATTATTTCGCGAAATCCTTGGTTTGTGTTTTTTATAGAAGCTTTGATGGTGATGAATTAGACGCTTTTTACTTCGACTACACTAACCGCTCATGTCCTTATTTGATATTAATTTCAATTATTACTACTTTCAAAAGTTCCCGAGAAAACGGTTCTTGACAAACAGACATGAGACCACAGACAATGGAGCCGCCTTTGTAGTGAGGTGCCTACGGAACTTCAAAAATGGAACACCGGGATGAAAAAATAAGAAATAATGCATTCAGAGTTTATTGAATTATCCTAGGTACAGAAATTATGCTAGCTACTGCTAAAAAAGAACAAAAATGTCACAAGTACTGTGCTTAGCCTACCGTAATTCTAACAGTATTGTTCATAGCAATCATAACGCGTCAGAAGAACAAATCAAAGCGCACAAAAGTGGAAATAAGCATGACAAATGCAGAGTTAGGGAACATAATTATGTATGGCGGGAGCGTTACAAGAATATAGAGGTGCCTTTATTTTCTCTCAATTATGTATGATGGGCGCGTTACAAAAATATAGAGGTGCCTTTATATTCTCTTAATTATGTATGACGGGAGCGTTACAAAAATATAGAGGTGCCTTTATTTTCTCTCGAATATTCGGAAACTATTGATTTAGTCTATGTTGTTATTCAGTCTACTCACACTTGGAAACATATTGAGTAAACCTGCAGCCTTTTTGCGTAAGTGAATTCATCAAGGCAAAGGAGTAATTAGGCTGGGACTTTTAAATAATGTACTTAAATCTGAAAACACCAACCCGACTTGGGCAAACGTGGCGAATACCTTTTTCTTAAACCCCGACGCAAAAAAGATGGGGATTGACGTATCTGTGTGTGTCTGTCTGTAGCATCGTAGCTCCCGAACGGATGATCGGCTTTTGTTTTTTTTTCCCACTGCTTCCGATCAAAGTTCGAGAAATTTCGATCCGAAGTAGTCGTAATACTACATGTTATGCACTAAATCTGAACTTTGTCCGACCGAATTCAGGACATTTTCAATTCGGATAAAACTCGGCAAATAAGGACTAGGATCGGATGCAGTGCGAAACCGCTCTTAGCACTCCAGTGACAGGTTGGTATTATTTCACGCAGACGAATTCAGTCTTGATTTTTAAGAAATACTGGATGTGCCCGCGGCTTCGCTTCCGACTTACCTTCCTACCTAAATACCATTTTTTTTTTCAAGGGTCTTTCTTTCGCGGAGAATCTTAACACTGCCATTCAGAAAATGACGTAAAATGCGCTAAGCCATCTATCGAATATGGGGTTACTGTCCGCGAATCTTAATTGCGTGTGTTTACTTTAAATTCAGCTTTAAACACTTTTACTCAAAAATGCATGTAATGTGGTCATTATTTTGACAACCTTGTTTGAGCAAAGTCGACCTTGCCGTTCTGTTTCAAGGAGCGGCCAGCAAAGTTTTGCTGGCCGCTATTTTGACGTTTCAACGTTTTAAAAATCAAATCCAAAAAGATTTTATTTAAAACACAGCTGTTTGTATCTATAGAGATAGGTACAAAAAGATTTTATTCCATATTAGGCTGTATAGTTCCAACTGCCATTGCTCAAAAAAAAAAACAAAGAAGTAACAAAAGCGCGGTTCAGCGAAAATTTTGTTTTTATTTAGTGACTTTTTTGCTAAAAATGAGCTCTCAAAGCGAAAATTCTTCCAATTCAATGTGTTTAACACCGCCAGACATTAAAGATGAAGCTAAATTAGTGGTTGAAAATTTGATACCGCGAAACTCAAAGGAAAATTATAAGCTTGCATATGAAAAATTTGTGCAGTGGAAAATCAGTAGGAAATCTAAATCTTTATCCGAAAATGTTTTTCTTTTCAATAATACAGCAGTCAAACACCGCATTAGAATTATCGCAAACTATTAGTAATATCAAACCGGGAAAGCCGGTGTTGAATTTTAGTAACTGTACTTTTCATAATTGTCATTTTAATTAAAATTCTATTTAATTAATATATTTTTTATTTAAATTACTTGCTTGTTTTATTTAGATTAGGTACTTGCATTTTTGAGTAAAGCACTATACAAACCTTGGCCCACAATGACTGCTTCGCTGGTCACGCTATGATTGCCTCGAGCTAGCCTAGCTACGCTCTATTATATAATCAGCGCGACCAGCAAAGAAGTCATTATGAACCGCGGCAGTAATGTACTATTACTCAAAAATGCATGTAATGTGATCATTATTTTGACAACCTTGTTTGAGCAAAGTCGACCTTTCCTTTCTGTTTCAAGGAGCGGCTGGCAAAGTTTTGCTAGCCGCTCTAACAGGCCGGCAATGGTTTGCCGGCCGCTATTTTGACGTTTCAACGTTTTAAAAAATCAAATCCAAAATTATTTTATTTAAAACACAGCTGTTTGTATCTATAGAGATAGGTTCAAAAACATAGCCTCGCTGTAAAGGCCTTGACCTACGGTCTCTGCCTTTATCTCAGCTCGTCCATGCTCGTGCTGCACGCTGACCGCGCTGAGTCGGCCTGGAGCTGCGCTACGCTGCGCTGTCGGCCATAATCAGCGCGACCAGCAAAGTAGTCATTATAGACCGCGGCAGTAATGTACTATAAATTCATCTAAGTATTGATAGAGTGAACCGATTGCGATGAAACAAAAACTAAGTAATACTTCAAGTAACGCACAATTTTAGGTATGAAAGGTGTCTACATTGGTTTCGTACATTTTACGTAATGCGTGCACAACTAAACAGATAAACAGACGGGAATTTCAAAACTGGAATATTTTTTATTTGGAAATATTTTCGATGAACAAACACGAGTGTGTGTATGACTAGATGTATGAATGTGTGTGAAGCAAAAGAAGTATGTAAGGATCGTAGCAGGTGGCGTTCTGTAGTTTCTGCCTACCCCGATGGGACAAAGGCGTGATTTTATGTATGTATGTAAAAACAACTTTTCTACAGATTTATTATATGTATTGATTGTCATTGTCAGCAGTGGTGACCCAGTGGTATCAGCCGTGACTTAAAAGTGGGTTCGAGCCCAGGCAGGGGCTTTACTTTGTGTAAATTATTTCATCACCACTTTTCTAAACATGATGTACGAAAACATCGTGAGGACCTGCAAGTTTTAGAACCAAAATTTCGAAGACTTATGACATCCACCAACCCGCACTTGGTCCGCGTGGTGGATTACGGCCCATTCCCTCTTACAGAGAGGAGGCCTGTGTCCCAGCAGTGGGAACATTAATAGGCTGATGATGATGTGATAGTCATTTTGTCATTTCGAATAGGTAGTTCCTCTATGTAACATGCTGCGCCTCTGCAGCAGAAGGATAAGCAATATCCCGGAATAGCAAAATCTCAGATTCGCAGAAGGACAGATTTGCATAATGGCAGATAATGTACTGTCGCCACCAAAAAAGTTACAAATCCTAGTAACCTTATTATCAATTTGTGACCTATTTGCATTATATATCTGAATGGCCACTTTTAATTGTTATAAATGGTTAAGAAAATCTATTTAAATAAGTCAATGTGAAAAAAAAAAAAAAAAAAATTCAAAATTTCTGCAATAGAATGTTTGATACGTTTGGCCAAAGTTACAAAAACGAATTTATTCGTCTTATTTTTTTTTATTTTATTTTTTTATTTATGATGGGTTTGCTCTTGACTCTAGTCTAGGTCAGAAGTGACAGAGTCTACGATGGAGTGAGCTTACCCAGAAGAAGCCTGTTCACTCTAACTTTGAAGAGATTCGGGTTGAATGCGTTCGGAAAAACAGACGCAGGTAGTGAGTTCCATTCATTCGCTGTGCGCATTATGAAGGATGTTTGTAAGCGCTTGGTGCGAATTGGTGGAATGGCAACAAGGTAAGGATGGTAACTTGCAGTGCGTTATTTTTGTTTTCTGTGTGGGTCTGTACTTCTGCCATTATGCAAATCTGTCCTTCTGCGAATCTGGGATTTTGCTATTCCGGGATTTTGCTTATCTGTCCTTCTGCTGCAGAGGCGCTGCATCCGGTGATGCGTTTTTGCCATACCTATCATTGGAATCGAATATAAAAGCTCAAAATGTTAGGACCCATCATAATTTTTGTCCGTGGTGATAGGCAACTGGGCTCATCCCAGTTGTAAACGACCCTTTGTGCCTATTGGCCTTGTTTGTTCTGTCTCTTGCTTGATATGGAGGGAAGTGGAAATTATGTTTTTGTTTTCCTACTCCTCCATTATTATTTTCTAAATAATTTCGTTGCGGTATCCAAGACAGTTAAATTCATTCTCTGGGACTTCGTCGAGCTTCATTGCCTCGGCGCTTTTCTGGTGGTCACCACTGTTGATTCTGGCTTTCAGGTGTTGCAGTGGTTTGAGAATAGTGCGGTAGGATAGTAAACAAAAAAAAATTGTAGCTGCATCCGGTTCAACTGGAAGCCGACCTCATAGTTGGGAAAATGATGCTTATTTTGACTATAACGTTTTTTTTCCACAAAAATATCTTAGGCACCTCTATCTTTTATAATGCTCTGTGAATACAACACATAAAAAAACAAAAAATTATATCAAAAACCCGTTAACCCTCACCGTGAAACATAAACTGGGTAGGTATTTTAAGACATACACAAAAAAGTTAGTTAAAAGTTAAATTAATATTACACATGCAAACCGTTCCCCGGTGAGACATTCACGCTGTGCGTTACATTTGTAGTCAGCGCTCGGAAATTTGACCCTTATGGTAAGTTAACTTTAGGGTACATTTTAATAGGAAAAAAACAGTCCCAATATAATACTGTCACAAAAATTCGAGGAAGAAATATTGGAAAAAATGTATTGATCTTTAAAAAATACCGAATAAAATCCGTATCGAATGTGTTCAGTGTTCCTACTCCTAAATACTACTAAACTTTAATTCCTTAGTTCCTAATTTAAATGGTTCAAAGAAATTTGAAAAATTTTGTAACTAAAGTTCGCACTCTTTTCCTATAACGGGTAAGTAACTTAGTAACCTAGCTGCATACAGTCCGCCACTGCAAGAATTTGTGCTCCAAAATATTTTTTATCATTTGGCAGCCCCATAATTATTGTTAAAAGAAAGTAGGTTTCACCCTCTCTATTCATAAATATTACTATAGTCAATTCCCTTCTCAATTCTTGAACTCAAAAGACAGCTACTTTAATTACTATAATATCAAATGACTTAAAACCAATATGTGGAGAAAAATATGAGTTTTATTTGTAGACTAAGTACATACAGGTGCGAGAATTAGTGCTCCAAAATATTTTTGTCATGTGGCAACCCCGAAGGTTCCCCCAAAAAGGGATATTTTTGTCATAAACATCTACCAATCCGCACTGGGCCTAGGTATAGGATTATAGCCCCCACTACCCCACCCCCCGCTCTCCCCCTGTGTCCCAGCAGTGGGAACATATATTATACTATGCATTTCTCAAATATTATTATAGTCAATTCCCTTCTCACTTTTTTGAATCAAAAAGACAGTCACATAAAATATAATAAATATCAAATGCCGGACAAATCACTGAGTGGAAAAAAACTTAACTTCTAAAGAACTAAAAACCCACAAAAAATGCAAAATAACGTCAGTATATCAAAAATGAGCGTTAGAGTTAGGCAGCTAAAGTTCTTTTTCCTCTGGGAATGCAATGATTGCATCTGCGACATCCCTGACTTTTTCAGTTGGGAAGAAGTTGGACCAGTGGAACCAGAATGCGAGCACTAAGATAAAAACGAACACAAGACAAACTAACATTAGTTTATACGTATCCGATTTGGCCCACTCGCTCCGTAACGCCATCTGTGGACAAATATAAAAATACTTAAAAATATAATTAGAATTGATTTATTTGTAAGAATGTAGTTTTACATAGTATGGTCACGGGGTCTCATTGCTAAGAAAGAATATTTGGTTTAAATAAATCTCACTAGATGACGCGACATGTACTCACAATTCAATAGAATTGTGTTAAAAATTAACATTATCTGGAATTGAACATAAA
Source organism: Orthosia gothica (assembly GCA_949775005.1). Lineage (NCBI taxonomy): Eukaryota > Metazoa > Arthropoda > Insecta > Lepidoptera > Noctuidae > Orthosia > Orthosia gothica. Next base: position 18,225,186 of record OX459034.1, on the reverse strand, counting down.
CATTGTATGTTCTTGTTTAATTAACTCTCCTAAGTACAAAATTATGGAATATTGGGCTCTTAATTCACATTTCAAAGATTATTTGAACGGATCATTTAAAATTGATGCCATAGATGGCGCATTTTTAAATTTCTGAGACATTCAACTCGATTGTTAAAATTTGCATTTTAACACATATTGGTGCAAAAAAACTGTAACAACGTGCAAAAAAATACTATAAAACGAACCTTCACTGTATTTAAACAAAAAAATATTCATGAACCTCGTTAACCCTTTTACTTGCAAGGCGCTGCTAACACCATCTATTGCCGTGAAACGGGATCAAACGCGATTTATGTACTCACAAAAATAACAAGATTAAGCAGATGAAAAACGCTAGTTTCGTCGGCACGGTTTTTTTGTATGGGATGAGGCATCTGTATGCTAGTTTTATATTATCTGTGGTATGGTGTTCATATTTTTGTTAGTTCTATACATTCTACCACAAAATATATGGTGTACAAATATTTAATTGTCGTTCTTTAACTAAGTACATAATTAATTTTAAGATTTGCGATTTACGGTAGGTCCAATATGAATTAGTATTACTAAAATTAGGTAAAAAAAAAGCAATTATCTAATAGCCAACTTGTCAGCTTTTTCTTGAACATGGGGATGGGAAGGTCCTTAAATGCATTAGGTAACTTGTTATACACCTGAATGGCATTAACATATACATTCCTCCTATATATTTTCAATATACATTGAGGTACATTTAATTCGTACTTATTTCTAGCAGTAGCCTTCTTTCGACTGACTTCTGATTGCATGCGAAAATAGATCGGATATTGTTGAATAAAAAACATAAATTCAATTTTTTTTTCAGGACAGATGTGCAACCGGCAAGAAGCAATTTTGCTGCAAAATCAATGCAATAACTTTTTAACTATGTACCTTTTTTTTTCGTTTGTATCTTTGAGACATTTCTTCCTATAAATAAGCCATTTTATTTACGGGGCATCTTTTTATTTACAAAATGGACTGTTTATCCCTTTGTAAGGCATGCAACAGTGAAACTTGAGTTAATCATTTTGACGTAGCTTATCATATACGAAGTGATTTTCGTTTGAAACACATTATTTATAGCATTAACTTCAAATGTAACATTATTTAACTGTACCGTCAAAACTTTGCTACTCCTTATTAAAGTTATTTTTACGATTTCGTAATGTGGTTACTTTAATGGCCTGCGCACACTGGCGGACCGGGACGCCAGTCAATTTAATAGTTATACAATTGAAATAAGGTATATATTTCAATGCTCGGTGCTCCAGAGAAAACTGCGCCGCGGTGCGCCGAGGCCGATCACCGAGCATAGAAATTATATACCTTATTTCGATGGGATAACTTTTAAATTCAATTGACAAATTTAGAATCTTCTGCCGTCCCGTCTGCAAGTTTGCGCCATAATACATCTGTACCTCTGCCTTATCCCTCTAGGAAATACACGCGTGCTGTTCTGTTATTATAATAGTGACACATTTTATTATTGCTTTTGCATGCATATTGTATGTAAGAAAGCAAGCGTTTTCCCCTCCTAACATAACATGGATAAACCCATAAGCCGATACCTATAAACGTTACTTAGCAGCACTCCCTTCGAGTAATCCCCAGTTTCTGAATTTTAAACCGGAGGTACAGATAATATAATACTAGCATACATATGCCTCATCCCATTCTAAGAAACCGTGCCGACGTAACTAGCGTATTTTATCTGATTAAGATGATTATTTTTATAAGTACTTCGATCGCGTTCAGTTTCGTTCTACGGCTATAGATGGTGTTAAATACAGTGACAATTTGTTTTATAGTATTTTTTGCACGTTTTTACAGTTTCATTGTATCAAAATGGGTTACAATCAAATTTAAAAAATCGAGTGGCATGTTTCAGAATTTGAAAAACGCGGCATCTATTGGAATCTATTTTAAATGATCCGTTCAAATTACCTTTGAAATGTGAATTAAAAGCCCAATATTCCATAATTTTGCGGATAGGAGAGTTAATTTTAAAAAAAAACATAAAAAATATATATAATTGATTCTAGAAAATGTTAATTTTACACAAAATTCAATAACAAGTCAATGCATATCGCGCCATCTATTGACACTTATTTGAACCAAATTTTCTTGCATAGCGCTGGGACCCCGTGCCAGAGGTAAGACACGTAACCGTCTCTAACTTGCACTAAACTTGTAGTTTGAGACTCGAGCGAGTAACAGAAACAAAGATTAGCTCAAGGAAGTGCAAAGTATTGTTTATAGATTTGAGTCTTACAGCTGAAGTCTGACCTAAGAATTTGTAGTTGAGAACTTGTCAATCTCTACTTTATCATGAGAACTTATAAAATTGTTGAATAAAAGTAGAATTGATTAAGTATTTGAAGTTTCTCGACTAAACTTCAAATAATGAATCCAGAAACCAAGAGAATACTTTTGTTTCAACTCATGAAAAATAAACCTATTCCTAGCTAAACTAGCATACTTTACAAATGAGACTTACGACAGCACACCATAGGTTGAAATTTTCTGTCAACTCATGAAAAAGGTTGAACTTATCCCGAGCCTTAGCTACACTAGCTTACTAGCATATTTTATCAATGAGACCTACAACAGCACAACATGGGATGAAATCTTCTATCAACTCATGAAAAATGTTGAGCCTATCCCTAGCTAAGTTAGCATACTTTACAAATGAGACATACAACAGCACAACATAGGTTGAAATCTGCTTTCAAGTCATGAAAAATTAACCAATCCCTAGTTAAGCTAGCGTACTTTACAAATGAGACCTACAATAGCTCAACATTGGTTGAAATCCTCTTTCAGCTCATGTAGGATGTTGAGCCTATCTCTAGTTAAGCTAGCATACTTTACAAATGAGACCTAAAACAGCACAACATTGGTTGAAATCTTTTTTCAACTCATAAAAGAAGCCTATTCCTAGCTAAGCTAGCATATTTTACAAATGAGACCTATAACAACACAACATATGTTGAAATCTTCTTTCAACTCATAAAAGGAGCCTATTCCTAGCTAAGCTAGCATACTTTACAAATGAGTCCTACAACAGCACAATATAGGTTGATATCTTCTTTCAAATTATAAAAAAATGTTGAGCCTATCCCGAGCTAAGCTAGCATACATTAGAAATGAGACCTACAACAGCACAACATAGGTTGATATCTTTTTTCAAATCATAAAAAATGTTGAATCTATCGCTATTTAAGCTAGCATACTTTACAGCTTAGAACTACACAGCTTTACAAATGAGACCTATAACAACACAACATATGTTGAAATCTTCTTTCAACTCATAAAAGGAGCATATTCCTAGCTAAGCTAGCATACATTAGAAATGAGACCTACAACAGCACAACATAGGTTGATATCTTCTTTCAAATCATAAAAAAAAATTGAACCTATCGCTATTTAAGCTAGCATACTTTACAGCTTAGACTGGCTTAGACCTACTAAGCTTTACAAATGAGACCAACAACAGCAAAACATATAAAGTACCTCGTTATCCCCGCTGCCGAAGCTCTTGTATTTGTAGTAGGGCGTTAGAGTGACGCGTGAGTTCTTGGCGAGCGCGCGTATGACGTCAGCAGCTTGCTCGCGGCGGTCAAGGCCGATGTAGGCTGAGGTATCGTCGAGGAAATGAACTGTTACTGCCCCTGTAAGAAGGTTTAATGCTTAGTATACTGGTTACATTATTCCATCACCACTGCTCTCAAAACGGTGAAGGAAAACATCGTGAAGAAACCTGCCCTAAAACAAACAAGTAAAATGTCAAAATTTAAAAAACCCTCGACTCATTTTTATTTCATGCTACATAATTTTTCAAGTACATAGTAGATACGCTTCGATCGGCAATCTATTGAACACGTAATTATGACACGATATCTTGCAAAAACACCCCGATTAAAACAGTAAAACGGCCATAACTTTTGAACCGATTTTATTCATACATAGCTAAGAACACTCTCGACAAAATCACCTTTCAAACAAAAAAAACTAAATTAACATCGGTTCATCCGTTTAGGCGCTATGATGCCACAGACCGACACACAGATACACAGCAACACACGTCAAACTTATAACAACCTCTTTTTCCGGCGGTGGTTAAAAAATCGAAGACATGTAAATCCGTACTCGGCTCGCGTGGTGGATTACGGCCCATTTCTTCAGTCATCATTTCAGCCGAAAGAAGTCCACTGCTGGACGTGCGACCCCCAAGCGTCGCCACACTGATCGGTCCTGTGCGTTTCGCATTCACCAGACGCCCGCAGCCCAGACCAGGTCGTCGCTCCACCTAGAGGGAGGCCTTCCACCGCTACGTCTTCCGGTACGCGGTCGCCACTGCAGAACTTTTCGGCCCCAACGGCCATTCGTTCTACGAGCAATGTGCCCTGCCCAGTCCCAGCAGTGGCATCATTAAAAGGCTGATGATGATGTATCATTCCACTGTAGACCAAGGCCTTTTTGTTTGGTATAATGTATTATTATTAGAGTAGACAGGCCAAAGAGTTTTAGCCAGCCCTGAGAGATAATCCAGCTTTGAATTGCGTTTATTGATAAATTGAGTTGTTTGATTGACAATTTAATCATGACGTGAAGTAACAGAATTGCTGAATATACAAGTTTAACTTCAAAATTAAAAAAAACCCCCGACACATTTATCTTGCGAAAACACCCCGATTCAAACAGTAAAATGCCCATAACTTTTGAACGGCTGAACCGATTTTATACAAACATAGCTAAGAACCCTCTCGACAAAATCACCTTTCAAACAAAAAAATACTAAATCAAAATCGGTTCATCCGTTTAGGCGCTATGATGCCACAGGCAGACACACAGTTACACAGCAACACAGCAACACACGTGAAACTTATAACACCCCTCTTTTTCCGGCGGGGGTTAAAAACGGTTTCACAGTTTCTTTAACACTTTTTCTTTCTTTCAAGTAAGTAACCCAATATAATTTTGGACACAATGGCTGGATGGACGATCGCAGAATGTTATTACGACTTTATTTTAATTATTATACTTTCGAACCCCGCCACTCATGTGATACTATTATCACAACAGTTGCATAAATAACTATTTCATCACACTTGCACGTAACAGTATCTAAACATACAGGTGAACTTGGGCGTAATGCCCCATATAAAACTCTCGGGTTTTTTTTTTGTCATGAAACCCAAGGTCGGTAAGTATTTTTTTTAATTTATAGCACAGCACACAGGTCATGCAAGTTCAAGCAAGGAAAAAAAATGAAAAATTGTCTTAAAATGTTATCTAAACAGGAATTTCATTGCAATCTCGCTACATCCTTCACATCTCGCTACATCATTCCTGAACAGCACGGTTTTCTTAAAAACCGATCGACCACTACTAACCTACTATCTTTTGTCGACTTCACTACATCTTGTATGGACGATGGCGGTCAGGTAGACTGTATTTTCACAGACTACAGTAAATGTTTCGACCGTATTGACCATAATATACTTTTACAGAAGATTTTTTATGCAGGTATTCATGGTAACTTATACCGGTGGATAACATCTTACATAAAGAATCGTTCTCAGGCTGTCGTGATCAACGGTGCTGTGTCGAAGCGGCATGTAGTCCCTTCAGGAGTTCCCCAGGGATCGCTTCTTGGGCCCTTATTATTTAACATTTTTATAAATGACATTCACACGTGCTTTCAAAATTCATTATTTTTGCTTTACGCAGACGACATGAAAATCTTCAAACATATAAACAATGTCGAAGATTGCGACTCGTTGCAACAAGATCTCGAGAGACTAGAAAACTATTGTCAGCTGAATAATCTGGAACTCAATGTATCTAAATGTTACACAATTACGTTCACTCGCAAGGCCAACATCATATCCCACATATACACTCTAAAGAATGCCCATCTAAAACGAGTAGATTTCATACGAGATTTAGGTGTGATACATGACTCCAAACTTACCTACGAGAAGCACATAGATCACATAGTTAATAAAGCTAACAAAGCTATGGGGTTTTTAAAAAGATCTTGCTCCCAGTTCACGGATGTCAAAATAGTTAAGATTTTGTACTTCGTCCGTAGCTCACTTGAATATTGTTCGCAAGTTTGGAATCCCATGTATGCTGTTTATATCTCAAGATTGGAATCTGTCCAGCGAAACTTTACAAGATACCTGCAGTACAAGTGTAACACCCGCGATCATAATTACGAGTCGAGATGCAAAAGGTACCATTTACTTCCACTTAGGGAGAGAAGGAGTATATCAAATATCTCCTTACTTATTAAGTTTCGCAATCTTTAATCGACGCCCCGCAACTTCTCTCTAAGATTAATTTACGCGCCCCTACTAGATCTGCTAGAATGCCCTTTCTTTTTCTTAACGTCCCCCGCTGCTGCACAAATTACAGACAGAATTCGTTCTTTATAAGATGCGCTAAATCTTACAATAAATTGGTTGACTTTTCTGAATTTGACTTATTCACTACCAAACCGCAAGTATTCATTCGAATACTTACTAAACATTGGTTCGAATTGGTTCAATAACTGTTTTTAGGGTTCCGTACCCAAATGGTAAAAACGGGACCCTATTACTAAGACTCCGCGGTCCGTCTGTCTGTCTGTCTGTCTGTCACCAGGCTGTATCTCATGTACCTCGATAACTAGAAAGTTGAAATTTTCACAGATGATGTATTTCTGTTGCCGCTATAACAACAAATACTAAAAACAGAATAAAATAAGTATTTGAGTGGGGCTCTCATACAACAAACGTGATTTTAATGACGTTTTTTGCGATAATGGTACGGAACCCTTCGTGCGCGAGTCTGACTCGCACTTGGCCAGTTTTTTATTGCACCTCAAGACGAGGTATTATTGTGATTGTATGTTATAGCTTAAAGTACATATTATCATTGTAATTCATTTATTTTTCTCTAACAGGCTTGCTCTTTATAGTAAATTAAATGCGAAAACATGTAATTGGTTACTAGTTGGTTAATCTGATGTTAAATTTGTTAGTTGTTAATACTGTTTGTTTTCCTATTACAATAAAATAAATAAATAAATAAAATAAAACATGTTATGTACCTATACCTACGTAAGTATTTGCCGTTAACGTTTCTGAACGAAACATTTATATAATCTGTGGTGTGGACAAAAAGCCCGCCATCCGCTTAAAAAAAAGTTCACGAATTTTGTAATAATAGTTGTGCTGACTTGTGTATTAAAGCTTTACTCGCAAATGTGATGAAAAACATTGTATGTTTCACGGGCGGTACGGGAATTACGAACCTCGATTCAGAAAGCCCTCTGTTTAAAGTAGTTCAAAATGTTTAGTAAGTTTAGTTAAGATTCTAGTCGATAGATGGCGCTGTACGGCATTCCTTTAAAGTTAAATCGCGGTGTTAAGATTCTCCGCCGTTTAATGACCCTAGTACATTTTGTTTATTAAAAAACGTTTTCGTTGGCATACTTCCGAGTATTATTTCAACCATTTTAGAAGATTATATCATCTCCGCCTTCGACTTCGGGCTTCTTCTAGAGCCACGATCGTAATTCCTTACTTACCGCCCTTAACACACAATGTAATGTACTAATATTGCATCGTCGCAAAATTATATTCACACTCATACTCAATTATGTATAAGTTGCTTCATAATTTATATAGCAATAAAACTTTGTTGATTATGTATCAATTTAACCGATAAAAAAACCAGCAATGTACTGTTTCGGACCAAATAGGGTAAGATGGTTAAAATAGATACGAGGAAGAATTAATACATATCTCACCGAAAGGACTGAACAGTTGGTTGAGGTCGTTCCTCTGCCACTCCTTGGGGAACACCAGGTGGAACACATGATCTCGGGATGGTGAGGCTGAAACAAACGCGTTTGTTTTTTTACAAGATTACATTATCATATGAGGAGCTCTTGGCTAAATAATAACAGCCGCACGGGTCGATCTTCAAGGTTAAGCAACGCTTGACGAGGTCGGTCCGGGGATGGGTGACCATTTCAACATACCGAGATTAGGGCACGGCACGTAATGCCGGTGGTTCTGGCTGTCATTTAAAGATCTTTGACAGTCGTTACAGGAGTCAGAACCTTGAGATCTGACTCCAGTCTTGCCAACAGGTATCGTGTTACCCAGTTACTGGGTTGTGAAGGTCAGATTTCAGTCGCTCCATGTAAAATACTGGTACACATCTGAATCCGTTTAGATTGGAAGCCGACCCCAATATAATTGCGAAAAGGCTAGGCGGATTAATATTGACATCATCGAGTAGAGTTTTTATTTTAGACTTATTTCACTAAATTCTCTTAGAAAAACTCACGAGTTAAGTTAGAACTATGATCATCCAAGTATTTACCATTCTTTTTTCGAGGTTTAAGCTTGGCGTAACTTTACTCCGTGGGGATACTACGCATATAAGTCTATGCGCGCGTGCACATTTGTTTACGTCTCGTAATTTTATATCAGAAGCAGGAACATTAAATCTTGGCTTGTTTGATACTCGTAGACATGTTACATGTTTTGATAGCATGTTCCCGTTGAGTTACCAATTGGGATAAAAATTACCGGTTATTAACACTGTTTTTTTTTTTTTTGTTATAGGCCCTCGCTTGACCACTATCTCACCTGATGGAAAGCGATGATGTGGTCGACGTTGAAGCACGCTTGCCTAGAAGTAACCTATTCACTCTTGACTTGAAGACCCCTAGATTGTAGCTATCGGGAAACACAGACTCCGGCAGAGAATTCCACTCCTTACTTGTACGCATAATAAAAGTATTCTCAAAACGTTTAGTGCGTATGGGTGGAATGTCTACCATATACCGATGGCGCTTCGCCATACGTCAGGTAGTCCGATGATGAAACGGGCTGGGCGGAATTAGATCATGCAATTCCATCGCACACTCCCCGAAATGTAACCGATAAAAAACCGACAAGCTGGCAACTCGGCGACGGTGTTCACGGCTCTGGAGCTTTGACATAACCAGTGCTTCATCGCCGATGAGCCTCTTGGCCCGCTTTTCGATCGACTGTAGTGCATCAAGCTGGTATTTGGCAGATCCGTCCCAGAGATGAGAACAGTACTCCACGCATGATCGAACTTGCGCTTGGTACAAGCTGAGCAGCTGTTCCGGCGTGAAGTACCTCCTCACCTTCGCTAGGATCCCCAACTTTTTGGCAGCCAGCTGAGCCTTTGCCTCAATGTATGGGCCAAAATTGAGAGTCGATGTCAACGTAACGCCAAGAAGCTCAAGATGGTCAGTAATTGCCACGGTCGCATCTCGGAAAGATGGAGCCGGGTAAAATTGGCTCTTTTTAGCGGAAAAAAGACACGCCTGGGTTTTAGCAGCATTGGACCTGACCAGATTGGTATCGCCCCATTCGGAGACTGCCTGCAAGGAAAGAGTACTGTAACTCAATGCCATGTTTTTTTCCATCAATTTACACTGCAACTTAATAGTACGTAATAGGGTTACATTAGAATATTATTATATATAAAATAGCAGAAGAACCGACGAGGTGAAGGTGTCATCGCTGTGCAGAGCGAGCGAAGCGAGCTCAGGAACTTAGGACATCCCGACACGGATAGTTTAGGTTCGAAGGGGATGACGGGATCTGAAGTGAGCGAGCAAAGCGAGCGAACTCAGCTCCCGTCATCACCTTTATGTTAAGTTACTTTAAACCCTGCAGACAGATATAGGGCTCCGTCGACTTTGTCATTTGATATGTAACCCTATTACGTACTATTAGGTTGCAGTGTAAATTGATGGAAAAATAACGTGGGATTGAGTTACAGTGTTACTAATCGGTAATTTTCATCTCAATGGGTAACAGTGTAACACAAAATGGTGTAACTCAACGGGAACAAAGGGTTTTGATAAATGCACAGTCGTAAAATTCCAGTTTGAAAGAAGCCAATAACAATCCGTTTAGATAGGGTCAACAAACTCTATAATAGAGTTTGTTGGACTTTGTTGACCCTGTCTGAACTAACAATAGAGTCTTCATAGTTAGTTCAGTCTGCAACCCACTACTTCAACAAAGTTGATGACACGGTTGGCGCAGTGGTCGAGCGATCGGGTGCTACGCTGCATGTAGTGGGATCAATTCCCGCACGGAACAAATATTTGTATTACCTACAGATTAGACAGAATTGTTGCGGGTCTGGCTGTTTTATGTATGTGAGTATATATGTTTGTAAATGTACCTACGATACAGGAGAAATTCACAGTGTAAGGCAATCTTTTATGTAAAAAATGTACTTACGATCAGCTCCCACAAGATTGATGTACGGACTATCCTGTCTAGCGGTCTTCGCCAGGAACAGCTTGTTCAAGAAAGGCTTCAGCGTGGCTGACTCGGGGGCCAGTCTCTCGGAGTTCTCACCGCGCATGCGCGAGAGATGGGCGTGCATGGCCAAGAAGCAGAGACCGGTGATGTAGGCATCATAACCTGCCTCGTGTTCCTTATCGTCGAGTTTCGCATAGCCACGGCCTTCTAGGGTCCCTGTTTGAAAATGGAACGGATTTTTTAGACATTCATTTGAAAGTGAACTTTATAAGGACGGGTTAAGGTTCAATCAAAAGGAGCAGTGGTGGACCCGTGGTATCGGCCGCGACTTACAAGTTGTAGGTCGTGGGTTCGAGCCCAGGCAGGCGCTTTACTTTGTGTAAATTATTCCACTGTGAAGGAAAACATCGTGAGGAAACCGACATGTCCTAGAACCAAAAATTCGAAGATATGTGACATCCACCAACCCGCACTGGGCCCGCGTGGTGGATTACGGCCCTTTCCCTCTCACAGAGAGGACGCGCGTGTCCCAGCAGTGGGAACATCAATAGGCTGATGATGTGAAGGTTCAATCTGAGTATTCGAAAGTTGTCGTCGAGGTTAGTCACGGTTTTCTAAAGTGTCTGTTTGAAAATGGAACAATGTTATAGTTGGCTGTGGTATGATGAGGCGCAGCTAACATGCTTGGATAAGTAGACCTTAAACAGACAGCCATTCGGAAATGAACCGTATTTGCAGGTAATAAGATTCAATTTTGAGACCTCGAAAATTTTGATATTCGTAATTTTCGAATACGCAACTTTGCGCATGCACGCGAGGTGCGCATGGCTAGGAAGCTGAGTCTGGCGATGTACGCGTCATAGCCAGCCTAGTGTCACATGAGTAGCTAAACGGAACAGAGACAAAGCTTCCTAAGAACGTGCAAAATTGTTACCTATTTTGGTAGGGTTGTCACAATAGGTGAGAGTGGTTCCGTTTATCTACTCATGTGCTAGTGTTCTTTACCGTCGAGTTTCGAGGCTTTCGAGAGCGCCTGATTGAAAATGAAAGCGGTATTTACTGTCCGGTCACGGTAAAAATATAGTGGCTACAAGCGCACGTCACATAAACACGCGTTAGGGCCGCCCGCCCCTACCTACTTGATTTTCTTTCCAGTTTTGTGATTGTAAATAACTCAGATTCTTTTCTCTACTCAATAGCAATCACGCTTCATGAGATACAGCCTGGTGACAGATGGACACTTTTTACCCTTTCAGTACGGAACCCTAAAAACTGACAAACTTTGGCTTTAAAATGGGATAGTTCACTGTTCGCCGTGTGGTCTTGCGGAGGGTACTTTGGACCATGTTTTCTTCTCCTGCTACTTAAACAATAAATACTTTGACCCCTATAAAAAAAAAAACTCCCTAAATTAACATTCCTTGTTCCTACCTTCCTTGTTTTTTTGCAATAACCGTACGGAACCCTTCGTGAGCGGGTCCGATTCGCATTTGGCCCGTTTTTCAGGTTAAATTAGACTTTGACCAAAACTTAACTTCTAATACTTAATTCAGAAATCATAGGTATATGTATATCAAAGAAAATAAAAAGTAAATACGTGGGACACTCAGAAAGTTTTGCGAAACTAAAAAAAATTGTTCTATACGTACATATATTTTTATTAAATCTTTTCAAAGTACTTTCCACCAGCCTCTATACAAAGATTCATGCGCCTAAACCAGTTTTCAAAACACTTTTTCCAGTCCGCCGCAGACACCTCGTTTACAGCCTGCTCGAACGCAGCCAGCGCATCTTCCGGCGACGAAAATTGTATCCCTTTGAGCTGATTTTTTATTTTTGGGAATAAAAAGAAGTCACACGGTGCTAGATCAGGGCTGTAAGGAGGGTGACCCAGGAGTTTGACTGGCGTGCTGTCCAGGAAGTCCCTCGTTTTGAGTGCGGTGTGCGCAGGTGCATTGTCGTGGTGGAGCAGTAGCCCGCGGAGCCCTGTGTTTGGTCGCTTGTTGCTTATAACAGAGAAAACTTCTGGCAAACATTTGGTAGTATACCATTCGGCATTAATGCTTCTTTGATCCCGTAAGGGAATTGATACCAAGTGGCCAGTCAAATTAAAAAAGCTAGCGATCAAAATCTTACCCCCGCTTCTAGATCGCTTCACTTTGGTAGGCGTTGGCTCATTTTGAAACACCCAAACAGTCGACTGGCGCTTGGTTTCTGGGTCGTATTGATAAATCCAGGACTCATCACCTGTAACGATGTCGTAAACACGCCGAGACGAGCCTGCTTCAAATTTGTTAAGCATATCACGGCACCATTCCACCCGGGCCTGCTTCTGAGCATCGGTGAGGTTGTGCGGCACCCAGCGTGATACTATCCTCCTCACGCGAAGATGGCTGTGTAGAATCTCGTGAACGCTTCCCGATCCAATCTTCAATATGTGTTGAATCTCCTGATATGTAATTCGCCTATTGTCTTGGATTAAATTTTTCACTGCTAGCACGTTTTCTTCGGTAACAGCCGTCAAAGGGCGACCGCTTCTTTCGTCATCCCCCAAAGTTGGTCGACCGCGCTTGAATTCGTTATACCAACGATACACGGTTGCCTTGGAAGGGCCTTCATCCATGAATGCCATTTGAAGTCTATCGTACGATTCATCCGGTTTCAGGCGACACTTGAAATCGTATAAAATCATAGCTCTAAAATTCCCGGCGCAGATCCATATTTCAGTGAGACACAATACTTTGAATTAACTCGCAAAAAATGTGGAGGGAAATTTTGAAATTGGAACTTACTTATTTTTACTTATAAATAATCATATTTTCGAAAAACATTATAACTGGCCAGTCTCCCATATATAAAAACTTTTTTTCGCAATACTTTCTGAGGGGCCTGGTACTCACCAACTTTAGGTATTGCGAAGGGTGGTTCAGCAAGCGTGGAGAGTAGTTCAGTGAGCACACTGGAGCCGAGGTTTTCTTTGAACGGCGGCAAGCTTGACATGTACTTCGTGTCCAGTATCCTGAAAATAGGAGAGATATTTTATGAACATGACATTTCATAAACATTTTATGAACATGACATTTTGTGAAAATGACATTTTGTGAACATGTCATTTCGTGAAACTTATATTTTGTGAACATGACATTTCGTGGTCATGATATTTTGTGAAAATATTTTTTGATAAAAGCATCGCGATAGCCGTGAAATAAATAAATAGCGTAATTAGAAATCATAGTCTTCACTTAACTTAAGTTTTACTTCAATAAAAAATTAAATGAATTAATGGCGATGATGCGAAGAGTCTGTTCAAGTTCATGAGCCAAATCTAATCTACAGTAGATATCTAGTGTGTATTTAGGATATGATGGGACTGTCCTAAGTATGGCGATTATAACAGTCCCCAAGTAAATAATAGTAGATTAGTAGCCAAGGGTTGTAAGGCATCAATTGCAGCCCGAGATATTTAGGCGCCCGCCTATAGTTCGAGGGTGCAATTGGTGCTTACACCCGAGCTAACTATTCTGCTTTACATCTCGATTTTGAGGTAAGTAGGAAAAAACCGGCATTAGGTACAAGAATAAAACATTTTAAAAAATTATTTTTTTTAAGAACGAAATTGAGCTTCGTCGTTCGATATTTAAAATTGATGACTATTATACTCACACGAAAACAAGGCTGAATAACAAAGCGACCTCTTTGGTCATTGGGCTGAATGCATGATGTTCTATTGCCAGTATGATGGTTAGATGTACGCGAACTTTTTGAAAGAAAGAAGTGTTTTTTTTAATTACTTACCGCCCTAGGGCTTTTCTAGCTACATTATTAACCTAGAGCGCTAATTAGTCACCTAAAAGCCCCATTTTGAGGTAATAAGAACCTACTTACCGAACATGAGAGATGTAATAGTAGATTAGTAGCCAAGGGCTGTAAGGCATCAATTGCTGCCCGAGATATTTAGGCGCACGAGCGCAGCGAGGGCGCCTATAGTTCGAGGGTGCAATAGGTACTTACACCCGAGCTAACTATTCTGCTTTACATCTCGACTGTGAGGTAAGTAGAAAAAAACCGGCATTACAAGAATAAAACCATTTTAAAAAATATTTATTTTTCAAGAACGAAATTGAGCTTCGCCGTTCGATATTTAAAATTGACGACTATTTTTTTTTTTTTTTCGTCCTTATCGGGCAGGCTAAGGTCTTGGACCATACCGCCTACTCTTCAGTGCAATTTTAACATTCTTTAGTATGCATTAGAATACGGGTGTAACAGATTCTAATAGTTTTTGGAGTATTTGGCAGCAAATTGTATCGAGTCAGCCTTCCCAGTAAGCTTTGCGGAGGTAGTCAATACTACAATAAAATTCTCCGCTCCACTATCCTGAAATCGCTTCTGTCAATGATTTCACATATTGTCCAGTTGCGTAGACAGTTGAGACACAAAACTGCACCAATTTTATATCACAATATCCACTAGGAATCAATTTGCAAATAATATTAACAACCGCTGAACTTCACTCGAAAAAATCCCGCCAAAAACTCCTTGATGACTATTATACTCACACGAAGACAAGGCTGAATAGCAAAGCGACCTCTTTGGTCATTAGGCTGAATGCATGATGTCTATTGCCAGTATGATGGTTAGATGAACGCGAACTTTTTGAAAGAAAGAAGTGTTTTTTTTTTAATTACTTACCGCCCTAGGGCTTTTCTAGCTACATTATTACCCTAGAGCGCTAATTAGTCACCTACAAGCCCCATTTTGAGGTAATAAGAACCTACTTACCGAACATGAGAGATGTAAAGTATTTTTTTAATTAAAACTTACTTGGGGAACATACAATGCGTGAACTCTTTGAAGGAATCATAGTCATTGGGCAGCTGCTGGAAGAAGTGGCTCAGTGTGTGGAGGACATCCAGCAACATGTTGTGGCCAACTACCAGTTTTTCCTGTGAACAATATTTTTTTTTTATCACAATGTACAAGATCCTGCAAAAAGTTTTCTCCACAGGCAACTGCCAGCTAAAAAAGGTTATTTACTGACTTCTATTTAGCCGACTGCCGAAGGAGGGTAATGTGTTTATCAGTCTATGTATGTATGTATGTTTGTTCCTATATGGCGTTCCAGAGACCAAACGCGTTGGCCGATCTTGATGATTCATACGTCAATCGATGCGTCTTAACCCTGCGAGTGTCATAGGCTACATTAAAATTGGATAATAGAAAAATGGTGGATTTTGGGTGCCATATTGTGGAGGCCCAAATTTTTATTTTCTTCCAAACCCATCGTGTGGGGTATCAAAATAAAGGGTTTTAAGAGGTGATTTCAAAAATATATAACACTTATATTTTTAAATGTATCTAATTCGAAAAAAAACTAACTAAAAAGTTATAAATAAAAAAACTTAATTCAAAAAATCTAAAATCCCGACTGCTTCAAAAGCGAACTAAAAAGTCGTAAACAAGGAAAAAATCATGCTGTGCAGTCGGAGGATACACCAGATTTTGGTCAGCCAGCCCGCGAATATGTATCCTCCGACTGCCCAGCATGATTTTTTCCTTGTTTACGACTTTTTAGTTCGCTTTTGAAGCAGTCGGGTTTTTAGATTTATTGAATTAAGTTTACTGTTGACGCTATTTTATTAGTGGCAAACATACCGTTATTAACTTGTTACACACACTGGCAAAATTAGCGGAACAAGAAAAAGTATCGTAAAACTTAATTTGACCGTTAACCCTGTAATGGTAAAGGTTTATATTTTGTTTTATAATAAAATCTCATGCCCGCCAAAGTTCCGTAAATTGAGGCACACCTCCTTAAAAACAGTATAACTTTTGCTAGAAAACATCGACTTTAGTCCACGGACTAATGAAGTAAAATATTGTTTAGTGATGAGTGTGGAAGTACTTTAAATTGAATTGACGGACGGCAATAAATGTGTTATCATGAACAAGAACTACATAATCTATAATTTTTTTTAACTACTGTGGCATATGGTAGAGAAACAAAATTGGATTCAGGTAGGATATGTTTGGGAGCTCGTAGGGATTTGGTGGTGATCGATAGAGAAGATCTTATTGTAGAACTGAAATTTAAGAATAAAATGTGGTACCATTTGCCTCTTTATCAGAGGTCACTTCGTTTTGATCCAGGATAATGCTCGGCCGCATACCACTGTTTCAACGTTAGTCTCTCTAAAAAATTACCATATCTCAGTTTTGGAATATCCGGCGAGATCACCAGATAGATATGCATCCTATAGAACACGTTTGGTACTTGCTAAAACAAAGGTTTAAATTGATAATACTTACACCTGTCAATGTGGGTGAACTGCGACGCGCCGTTGTATAGGAATGATTGAGACTGCCACACGAGACAAGGGATAAAACTATTCTAAACATGTCTAGGCGGGTGAAAACTTTATTAAGAAAATGTGGAGGAAACACTCGATATCATGTGATATAATTTTTATCGTAAAAATTGTTTTTTAGGGTTACGTACCCAAAGGGTAAAAACGGGATCCTATTACTAAGACTCCGCGGTCCGTCTGTCTGTCTGTCCATCTGTCACCAGGCTGTATCTCATGAACCGTGATAGATAGGCAGTTGAAATTTTAACAGATGATATATTTCTGTTGCCGCTTTAACAACAAATACTAAAAACAGAATAAAATAAATATTTAAGTGGGGCTCCCATACGACAAACGTGATCTTTTTGCCGTTTTTTGCGATAAATAGTACGAAACCCTTCGTGCGCGAGTCCGACTCGCACTGGGCCGGTTTTTTTAAATATAATATTAACTTTCCTTAGTAACCTTAAAAACGAATTATGTCCAGTTTTCACATAAAATCATGTTACTCACACAAAATGTACTAAATGCGATCTGATTTTTATTTTAAAAGGGCTCTTAATATTAGTTCGAAACATCGACGTTTTTTTTTGTTCCGCTAATTTTGCCGGTGCGTGTAGATTTACAAAATTTGGAAGTTTGACACACTTTGAAACTTTCAACTATCACAGATGTCAGACTGATCACCATGCTTGCAATATGAACAATAATCTTTTCCATAATCAAAGAGATTAGGAAGCCCACAATAGGAGAATTGTAAACTTTTGGTTTCCTTTAATGAAACAATTTAATTAAATCCGTAAGTAAATAATGTACTCACCGACTGACTGATCATCTGTGCTACTTTGGAGAAGCCAACAGCCTCTTCCAGCTCGTCCCATTCTCTTTTCTTCCGTAGAGTATCTTGATCCTCCATGTCCGACTTTTTACGTATCACCTTGAGCACTCTGAAAGATACATTATTTTGAGTTGCAAAAGTTGCATGCAAGCCTTGTAAGGCAAGGCTCGTGTACAAAAAAAAAAAAAAAAAAACTCCCGACACATTTATCTTGCGAAAACACCCCAATTCAAACAGTAAAACGCCCATAACTTTTCAACGGCTGAACCGATTTTATTCAAACATAGCTAAGAACACTCTCGACAAAATCACCTTTCAAACAAAAACAACTAAATCAAAATCGGTTCATCCGTTTAGGCGCTATGATGCCACAGACAGACACACAGATACACAGCAACACACGTGAAACTTATAAAACCCCTCATTTTCCGGCGGGGTTAAAAACAGACTCGGGTTGCTTTTAAGAATTTTGAAAAATTCAATGATCACTACACTTGTGGAATGAATCCAATAAGAACATTTTTATTTGACGCATAACTGTATTCTTCTTCAGTACCTATGAAGAAGCAGATGTGGCAGAGCACGACCTTATCTAATCTATCGTACTCCACTGATCAACAAAAGCACGCCCTCAAGTTCTTCCAGGTATTCTTTTCCTGCACCAATTCCACCCAAAACAACTAGTCTCAACACATTGGGTGTCTGAAGATCAACAGTGCTAAGGAATCCAGCTCAGAAAGATGGGGGCAAAATAACCTAGATATTTTCCTCAACAGTTCAACACTTAGGGTAGCCAGATGGTCGGGCATCGTCTGGATTCTCCCGACATTAAAAAGGATCACCAGACTCCCGGCAAAACTCAAAATCTCCAGACAAACATATTCTTGGAAAGTTCTTTCTTGCCGATCATTTGCGTTATCAATTCCTGTAAGTGTTACTGTGAAAAGATTTAAGTATGCTAAATAACTTATATACCAAATAGAGAAATTGTATGGCTTTTGATATAATATCGCTTGTCAGTTTTTATCGGTTGCATTTCGGGGAGTGTGCGATGGAATTGCATGATCTGATTCCGCCAAGCCCGTTTCATCATCGGACTACAAGACGTACGGCGATGCGTCATCGGTACATGGTAGACATCCCACCCATACGCACTAAACGTTTTGGAAATACTTTCATTATGCGTACAGCTAAGGAGTGGAATTCTCTGCCGGAGTCTGTGTTTCCCGATACCTACAGTCTAGGGGTCTTTAATTCAAGAGTGAATAGGTTACTTCTAGGCAAGCGTGTTACACCGTCGATCACATCATCGCTTACCATCAGGTGAGATAGTGGTCAAGCGCGAGAACTGAGTTAGTAAATAGACTGAACTTTGAAATAAATTGTTTGATTTTAAAATCGTTTCCTAAATTGGTGGACTCAGTAATGTTTAATGCCAAATATATGTGGCAACCTAAAAATTAAGTGTAGTTAAGTTAGTTATATTTCATCAAAATTTAGCCTATCAATATATTTTTTTTAATTTTACATTCTTATAAAAAAATATTTTTTCACCCGACAACAACCTCAAAATTTTCAAATTTTGTCCAGATATTTTAGTCTTCCGATCTGACATCCATATAGATACCTATACCCGTTCGCCGACACGTTGGTCTGAACAAATGAAAGAAGCTACGTCCTCAAACAAATTTCCAGCAGGTGGTGATGGCAACTTTGACAAGGTTGGCGTAGTGGTTGAGCGATCGGCTGCTGCGTTACGTGTCGCAGGTTCGGAATATTTTTATGGCTTACAGATAGTTGTTCCGGGTCTGGGTGTCTTGTGTATGTGAATTTAAATTTTTGTAAACGCTCCCACGATACATAAAGAAATTCCTAGTGTCGGACAACGTTTTCCTTAACAAAAAAAAAACTTTGAACCAGAGTTGATGGAAGCAGATTGTCGACTTAAAGTCCAGTGACCACAATCTTCAGTAATGAGGGACAGATTGAAGAAGAAGAGAACATTATTCATTATCATTTTCCTGCCTTTGCCCCATATTACTTGGGCAGTGGTGTCTCATCCCATACATAGAAACCGTGCCGACGTACTATACTGATTATTGTTTGTACATCGATAGCGTACGGTTCCGTTCCACGTATATAGATGGTGATCTATCTATCGCCGTGGAACGAAACCGAACGCGATGGATTTACAAAAAATAATCGGTATAATCAGATGAAAAACGCTAGTTACATCGGCACGGTTTCTTTGTATGGGATGAGGCATCTGTATGCTAGTCTTCTTCTTAGCGTGTCGATGGCAAATATAAAAATTTCAATATTGTGTTTGGCCCAGAATTCAGCCACGGCAACACCATTAACTCCACCATTTGTATGCTAGTATTATATTATCTATGCTTAGGGTGAGGGCCTACGCAACAACAACACCACTTTAATGTCTACCTGTTAAATTGTAATTACTTATTTCTTAATTTTAAAATGACAGCCAGATAACAAACAAAAAAAATATAGTTGTTAGCACCTGTACCTATATCAATGTATTCCAATATTTCAAAACGATACTAAATAAATGTAAAGACAGTGTCGCTAACACGATCAAAGAAACGTGGGGCAGGTCCAAATTTTTGACGGATACAGACGGTTATATTGGATATTTGCTAATAATAATCTTTATATATTGTAAATAGTCTCATTCATTATCAAACAACTAAACTTCAAGCTTAATATCTTCAAATAAAATATAATAACAACTCGGTGTCTTTTTACGCTATGTAAAATACGCATGTCCTTGCTTGACTACCTAAGTTTTTTTTTTTTATATTTGTGAATTGTTGCAACTTGTAGGATATGTCGTGCATAATTTTCATTCCATTGTGCGATTTATTTTCGAACATTTATATTCCAGTGTGACACATGTGATTTCCGTTGTGCAATTACGTCAAAAATTTGGTCCTTTCCATTTATCGCAGTGGCGCGTTCTTGACCCTTACACTTTGCATTCAGTAATGATTTAATATCTCATAAACGCGTGGACTGATTTACATGATTTAAACTGATAAAACGGTTCTACGCCTATACCTTTCAATTGAGACCAAAATTATCAAAATATCTCAAAAAACAAAAAAAAACATGTTTTGATGTTACGTAATTACACTTTTTGGTACAATTGGGATCAATGACCTTTATTTGTATGTTATCTGGCGGAGACTTTACCTCCCATTATTGGCTTACCTGCTTTTATTTTCTAAGACCCTGGTATCAACCATAACTTCATCCTTGAACCGGCTTCGTAGCTCTTGGAAGAGCAGCATCCGTATGAATGAGTTGCATTTGTCAATCTCCATCTCATCATCTGATGTGTCCTGAATGAAATTTCTCACTTTTTGGCTGTGAAAGTAAACAGCAAATTAATGATTTCATATCATTACACCTGTATTTCTCAAGGGCTGGGAGGTATACCTGCAAATAGAACTTCCATATTTTTCATGTTCTCATGTAATAATGCAAGTCTCATCTTCATCATCATTATCTGCCTAGCCTTTGTCCCAATTATTGTTGGGGTCGGCTGCCAGTCTTACCGGATTCAGCTGAGTACCAGTGTTTTACATGGAGCGAATGCCTATCTGACCTCCACAACCCAGTAACTGGATAACACAATACCTCTTGGCAAGACTGGTGTCAGATCAAAGGCTTCTGACTACCCGTAACAACTGTCAAAGATCTTCAAATGACAGCTGGGACCAACGGCTTAACGTGCTTTCAGAGGCACGGAGGAAACTCGGTATGTTGAAATGGTCACCCATCCACGGACCGACCTCAACAAGCGTTGCTTAAACTTATAGATCTGTGCGGCTGTTATTATTTAGCCACGAGTTCATCTTCATCATCATGTCAGTCAAAAAAATTCCAGTGCTGGGCATAGGCCTCCCCCAAGAGTCGTCAGATCAAATAGTCTATTATATAGCAACTAGGCACAAATTCAGACTCCAGACTGTCCTCTTATAAATTTCATTTGAAAAATACTAATAACACTTTGCTCAACGCATGACTTGGACCAAGGGCCTCATGTTAAGGAAGGTTTGAAATCATGCTATGCTAAGACCTACCATTGTAGCATTACTGATAGATTAAAGATGCAATTGCTTTTTTACTGCATTCAAGGTAATTGTTTAAAAATGTAGATATGCTAAAAAGTCTAACAAGTATCAAAGCCAAAGTATCACTAATAAGACACTTATTGGCTTGCACAAACATTTAGATATCACAAAAAACTGTACAGATAAAAGTGATGGTAGGTTAGGTTAGGTTAAAACGGACTGGTATTTGCAACTCCACGACCAAGCGCATATTTTACATATGGAAAAGCAATGGTATAAGAAAATTGGAAAAGATTAATAATAATTTATGAATCATAGCCTAAGGCAGTCCGTAGTATCCGCCAATCTTTGAGTGTTTAAGGTCCGAGTTTGGTTTAAAAAAATATGGAACTACCATATATCTTCAATTTGCTGTTTATTTTCATCCGGTATTCTCACTGTATCCTTCTCCTTGTTGTAAGACTGTTGCCTCTCAGTCAAGGATTCTCGCAGCTTTGTCTCAGTTGAAGCAGTCATGTACGAGATTCCTGTTGGAATTTTAGAAATTTTAATGTAATATGAAGAATCAGATAGCCTTTATTTGTCTGTAAAGAACTATTGTTATGTTTGTTTATTTGCTTGCAAGTTATAGTTTAGACATTCGAGATCAGTAATTTAAATGTTACTCACCTTCTTTTATAAGTTTGTTGAAGTTAAATCCATTTGAAGCCAAGAAATCTAAGCTGGAACTCTGGCAGAGGAACATTCTGTCTGGCCCAGGTCTTCCGCGCGGGTATAAGTAGAAGTTGTACGTATCATTCATATAGTGCTTCTTGTTTTCGTCCCAATAAAACGCACTCAAGCCAAACTGTATCAATAGAAACTCACACGAGCCATTCATAACTCGAATATAATAGTCCTCGGGCGAATCGAAAATAGACACGTCTCGCCCATTTATAAGCCCTGTAAACTCCGCATCTATCGATAAAAAGTCCGCTTTCTCTATAGAATCACTTACTAAGGGCAATGTGTCCTTAAAATCTGAAAAATATTGAAAAATCAGTTTTTGATTACCGCGTTTACGGAACCCCAAATAACTTGTAATTTCTACTCACTGCTACGAACAACCTCCATTATTTACATAAAATAAAATTGACAGATTAATGTTATAACATTTAGAATTCGAATTGTAAAAGAATTTTATTTATTTACTAAGTAAAATGGACTAAAGGCAAACAAAGCTAACACAACACAGCGCGGCACAAAGATTGTCAAAGTCAGTCAAAGATTCATTCACACGCGCGCATGTCAAAAGTGACAAACTAAAAAAGTGGAACGTCAAAACGGTATCGATTTTATTGATTTAAAGTATAGTCTTTTAGCATAAAAGTGGAATTTACTTTAGTTAAATATTCCTTCAAGGATGCAAATTATGCATCGTATGATTATCATTATTTTCTACAAACTGTTATTATAACTATCTATCTATGGTAGTATACCGATAAAGTTTTTCACATATAAGTTAGAAACTATTTCAAAACTAGTTGACCCGGCAAACTTTGTTTTGCCATAAAAACACCAAACATTTATCTACCCTACCTACCCTACCCTACCCTACCCTACCCTACACTACCCTACCCTACCCTACACTACCCTACCCTACGCTACACTACCCTATCCTACACTACCCTACCCTACACTACCCTACACTACCCTACCCTACACTACCCTACCCTACCCTACCCTACCCTACGCTACCCTACCCTACCTACCTACCTACACTACACATGTTCGATACTCATCGAACACATCATCATCAGCAGTTTTGACTCAAGTAGGTCGCGCGGCCGCACCAGCGGAAAGCGTGAGCTACGCGAGCCAGTGCGCGATCGACCGGCATACTTGTAGCACTCATTACCATCATTAGCATTAATTAGCGTGAAGTTTCGGAATAAACGTACTCTGAATCTTAGCTCAGACTTATCATTTAGCACCCGAAATAGCTAGCAGCACGAACCTTACCGTTCATATTGGTCCTTCGAAACCGTCAAGGACTCCGCGACCGCGACAAGTCGTAACGCGAAGTGCTTGTACCGTACCAGCAACCTGTGGGTTGCCGCGAACTAGATTAGGCGTGAGTTCATAGGGATTCACAACCACCGTGGGAGCTACCCGCGCAGCGACAACAGCGAGCCAGCAGCATAGCAGCAATAGCCGTAGGACAAGGCGGCTTTCAAGTAAGAGCGTTCCGTATATTCTGTCTCGCTTAAGTCTAACAGCAGCACAATGGAGACTTTATACTTCCAACAAACTGAATTAGCAGAGAGCATCGCCAAGGTCCTTATTAATTTCAATAAGGATAGCAAACAGCGTAAGACCATCGACTACTGTAAAAAGAGACTAGATCTTTTAGAGTCGTATTGGAGAGAGTATCAGCTAAACAACGAAAAACTTGTGCCGCTTGAAAAGAGAGGTCATAAGTACTTCGTAAATTCGGAGTTCGAGCGGACAATGGAGTCTTATAAAGCAGCAAAAGACGCCATATCCGAATATTATGACGCGTTATGTCACCAAGCAAAGCCGCCAGGATTCTCTGATCTAGAAGACAACCCTTCTAATCAGCAAGTAGCAGCAACAGCAGGTCCTGCCGGGGGCAAACACTTACAGCACCAAGACCACGAGCCATCCTCAGCATCCGCCAGCCCGGCGCGCGCTCGTGCCGAGGTGTCTAAAGGTATTTATAGCAAACTAGATGATATGATGCGCAAGCAACATATCAATTTCAAAGCATTCGCAAGAACCGTAGAAAGCATAGATGTCGAATCCATGTCCGATAAATGGGAGTTTGAAGACGCCTTGCGATTATTACAAACTCGATGGACAGCCGTGGACAACAGCCATTGGGAACTAATGATGGAGTTAGAAGACGACGAGGCGTACGAATTAAGCTACATTAAACATGAACGTACGTATAACGGCTTGAGAAAGGCTATCAGCTCTAAGATGTGGGCAACATCGTACCGTGACAAGTCCACACCGAAGATGGAAATTCCTGTGTTCTCAGGTAACTATCAGCAGTGGGTATCCTTCAAAGATCTTTTCGATGAAGCAATCCACAACAATCCTTCTCTATCAAAGGCACAAAAGATGCAATTCCTGAAGAGCAAGGTAAAAGGAGAAGCGGAGCGCTTGATCCAGCATCTCCCGATTAGCGCGGACAACTATAACACCTGTTGGGAAATTTTAACTCACAGGTTTAACAACAAAAAGCAGATATTTATGTCCCACGTAAATTCCTTTTACAATCTTGCCAATATACCGCAGCAGTCGTACACAGCCATCAAACGACTTCATGATGTCACCTTAGAGAGCCTCCACGCCATAAAAAATCTAGGCGTAGATATTACGACATGGGATCCTCTTCTTGTATATATACTAGCACAAAAATTGGATAGTGAGTCTTATTCCGAGTATATAGAGTCGTTGAAGAATTCGCGAGAGCTTCCGGTACTTCGGGACTTTTTGGACTACTTAGAGAACAAGTTCACTGCCCTAGAGTCATCTCGGCGACGTCAAGATGGGACAACTAAGACAGTTTCATCTCAATCATCCAATGGTTCATCCAATTTTAATCGCAAAAATAATTTTAAATTGGGCAATGAATCTAAAAATAGCAAGAAAATGGAAATGGCGAAATCAATGCATGTGTCTGAGTCAGTAAATAAATGCCCTCATTGTTCGGCAAAACATAATTTAATAAGCTGCAAAAAATTTACAGAATTACCAAATGAGCAGAAAATAAAAATAATTAGCCAATTAAATTATTGCGTAAATTGTGTTTACGATCATAATGGCGCAAAATGCTACTCGACAAAAAGATGTCATAAGTGCAATGACGAACATCATACGACTTTGCATGACTATTTCGCAACACAATCAAAGTCTAACAACTTGACCGAGATTGCGAAACAAAAATGCGAAAACAACAAAAGCATCTACGCTTCTCAGCAAGTAACATCGGAGATTTTGCTAGCCACAGCGCTGGTGAAAGTCACAGCAGCCGACAGGACCCAGCACGTCATGCGAGCACTGATCGATCAGGGCTCACAAATTTCCGTGATCAGCGAGAAAGCAGCACAGCAGCTAGGATTAAAGCGAAAATCTTGTAAAGGGGTTATTTTCGGAGTAGGTGAACGTGAAAACAACTGCAAAGGAAAACTAACGATCACTTGTCAATCGACTTACACCGATTTTAAGTTTTCTACTGATGTTGTCATAGTGAACAACTTAATAAAAAATCTGCCAAACGAAACGTTCGCTAAGCCATATTGGCAACATACAGCACATCTTTGTTTAGCAGATCCAGATTATAACATCAGTCGTCCGGTGGATCTTCTCCTAGGAGCAGAAATCTACGCCAACATCCTTTTAGAAGGATTAATTCGCGGACAAACGTCCTCGGAACCGCTAGCACAGCAAACTCATTTAGGATGGTTGCTGTGCGGTGGCAATACAAGCACCTCATTCCAATGCAACGTGATCTTGCATAACGTTGAAGACATTCAACAATTCTGGACAATTGAAGACATTCAAGAACAGAATTCTATGTCCGTAGAAGGTCAGGAATGCCTAGAATTTTATGAAACTACGACGAAACGTCTAGAAAACGGACGTTATGTAGTTAGGTTGCCCATGAAACCAGAATTAGAAGAGAAGCTAGGATCTTCGAAAGAGATAGCGATAGCACAATTTAAAAATGTAGAACGTAAGTTTAGCAAGAATGAAGACCTAGCGAAGCAATACAAGCAATTTATCCGCGAATATGAGCAGCTGCAACACATGAAGTTAGCGACTTCTAACAGCAAACAGAAGACGGAAATAGAATGTTTCCTTCCTCATCATGCGGTACTGAGAGCAGAATCTAGCACAACAAAGTTGCGCGTAGTATTCAACGCGTCGTCTAAAACTACTTTAGGCCACAGCCTAAACGATCTAATGTACAGGGGTCCAAACCTCCAGTTAGACCTGTTAGAGCTTATCCTGAAGTGGAGGCAATATCGTTTCGCATTCACAGCTGATATTGAGAAATGCTTCCGTATGATTTTAGTCGATGAGCAGGACCAAAGCCTACAACAAATCGTATGGCGACAAAGTCCGGATCAGCCTATAAGAAATTATAAATTAACAACCATAACGTATGGAACTAAAGCAGCGCCATTCCTGACAATGATGACTCTGCGAAAATTAGCGTCAGATGAGCAGCAAAAATATCCCAGAGCAGCTAAATGCATCCAGGAAGAGCTCTATATGGATGATTGGGTATCGGGAGCGCATAGCATCAAAGAAGGAAAGCGGAGGATTACGGAAGTAAACGCATGCCTAAAAAGCGGCGGATTTTCACTAAGAAAGTGGTCCTCAAACGATAAAAGATTGCTTGAAACAGTTGAGCAAACTGCCGACAAACAGCCAGCAGTCTTTACATTTAAAACTGAAAGCTCATCAAAAACTTTGGGGCTACAATGGAACTCAACCGAGGACGAATTCATCTTCAAATATGATTCAAACAGCACACAAACAGCAAAACTGACCAAAAGAATGCTTCTATCCGAAATCTCTAAGATTTTCGACCCTTTGGGATGGTTAGCGCCCCTAACCACAAAGATGAAAATTTTATTCCAGCAAGTATGGCAAGATTCTGAGGTCCAGTGGAGCGACGAAGTTTCTATTAAAACCAAAGAAGAATGGATCAAATTGAAGGGAGATTTAAATCTATTAAATCAGTTCCACATTCCTCGGTGGTTACAAAGCAAAGAGCATGACGTCATAGAATTACATGGGTTTTGTGACGCATCAATTCAAGCCTTCGCCTGTGTAGTATACGCACGAATCGTATCCAATAACTCTACACATCAGTAGTGCTAGTAGCAGCAAAAACGCGGTTAGTGCCCTCTAGCAAGGCTGTATCGCTACCTAGGTTAGAATTATGTGCGGCCGAACTACTTACGAAACTCATGTCAAAAATCGTCAAAAGCATCAACAGCTTGGCCGTGAAGATATACGGCTGGAGCGATTCTAAGGTTTCCCTTAGCTGGATTCAAGGATCCCCGGAGCGCTGGAAGCCTTTCGTAGCGAACAGGGTGAAGAAAATTGCTAGCATTATGCCACCAAACACTTGGCATTATGTAAACACCAAAGAAAACCCAGCGGATGCAGCTAGTAGAGGCCTGACGACCTCACAATTGCTAGAACACGAATTGTGGTGGCAAGGACCGACCTTCTTATCTTCATCGCACTTCAAACCTACGGGTCAAACGAAGTATACTACTAACGAAGAGATAAAAAGGCAGGTAAACATTGTTCAAAATCCTATCATGGATAGCAGCATAGTCGACGATCTATTACATCGCTACAGCTCGTTTACAAAAACAACACGCATCTTAGCCTGGGTACGGCGGGCATTGACACCTGTCGTTAGTAAACAGAAAACAAAGCATCTCACTTTACACGAGCTTAGATCAGCAAAACTTATAATAATAAAAAACGTACAGCGCGCTGAATTTAAAACAGACATTGAACGCTTATTGCAAAACCAGAAAGTAAAATCTGATAGCAAGCTACTCAACCTTAATCCATACTTAGATCAGGACGGGATCCTTAGAGCAAAGGGAAGACTCAGGCAGGCCAACATAAGCATAGAAATGAAGCATCCAATCATCATTCCATACAACAGTCGACTGACTGAGCTTCTCATCGCGCAAGCCCATGAGCTCACATTTCACGGAGGAGCTCGACTTACTATGTCCTTTCTTAGACAAAAGTATTGGATAATTAAAGGAAATCGAGCCATCAAAACGCAACTTCATAGATGTGTTACTTGTAGGAAACAGGCACCCAGGAAGCTACAGCAGATTATGGGAGATCTACCTGATTTCCGCACCAACCCAGCTCCAGCGTTTTATCACACAGGTGTAGACTACACGGGCTTCATATCTGTGAAGGCAAATAAAGGGCGTGGAATAAAAACAACGAAAGGATACGTGGCTTTGTTCGTCTGCATGGTTACGAAAGCCGTGCACATAGAATTGGTGTCGGACTTGACCAGCACTTCCTTTATCGCAGCATTGAGGAGAATGTCAGCGCGACGAGGAGCCCCGAAACATGTGTACTCGGACAACGGCACTAACTTTGTGGGAGCTAACAAAGTAATGCAGGAGGAGTACGAGCAGCTAAAACAAGTTTTCGGTGACTCATTTTATAGTGAGATAACGGAAATGGATATAGAATGGCACTGGAATTGCCCTTCCTGGCCTAGTGCGGGAGGATTATGGGAACGATCAATACGAAGTCTAAAGCAACACCTCAAACGAGTTGTAGCGGACCAAGCATTGACGTATGAAGAATATAGCACCATTTTAGCGCAAATAGAAGCGGGTCTCAACTCTAGACCACTATGTCCGATATCTGAAGACATAGACGATTTAGATTTCTTAACACCCGCGCACTTCCTAACCGGTAGAGCAGGTCTAACCGTTATTGAAACAGCCAGTGACGCTAGGACTAGATGGCACTTAATAAACAAGATTTTCCAAGACCTTTGGAGGAGGTGGAAAACTGAATATCTTAGCCAATTATCTGTTCGTAGCAAGTGGCTAAAGCCAAAAAGCAACATTAAGATCGGAAATATGGTGACCATCCACGATGATAATTTTCCTTCTGGAAAATGGCCAGTGGGGAGAGTTGTCGAGGTACACCAAGGGAAGGACGGGTTTGTAAGGGTTGTGACATTAAAGACGAAGAACGGTTTAATAAAGCGACCTATTATCAAATTGTCCGTCTTACCAATCGAGCAAGAGGACGCAGAAAAGGAAGCTGAAGAGCAGAGTAAAAAAGCCAAACCCAAGATCACAAAGGATGAAACAAAAGCAAGTACGAGAAAGCATCGTAATTTCGTCAACATCGTTTTATCACTATTATTTTTTATCAGCATTTGGAGCAGCAGCGAAGCATCGAACCACATTACCCAATTTAGCGGTAATCAATCCTTATACTACGACCCAATAGGTAAATTAAATCTAATACGGGATCAATGGAAAATTGTGTCCTACTACAACATGCAACCTTATTGGCAAGGTGATAAAGCCGGGGACACCTTCATTAAATATCTAGAGCAGACATGTGAACAAATCAAGGAGCCTAGCCATTGTAACATGATTTTATTACAAGTGCAGCACGATTACAACGAGCTCCAATATCACAATCAGCTGCTGCTAAATCAGCATTTCGGCACTCGGTCAAGAACCCGACGCGGCCTTGTCAACGCGGTCGGCTCCATAGCCAATACATTATTTGGAGTACTCGACCAAAGTTTCGCTGATAAATACCAACGTGATATTGAAATTATAAATAGCAACGAAAAGCACCTATTACAGCTTTGGAAAAACCAAACATCAGTGGTAGAAGCTGAGTATAATATTCTGAAACGAACTGAGAAGACTATTGATACTCAGTATAAGCTCATAAATAGACATCTAAACCTCTTAGATCAAGCGACTAAGCAGATACAATTGCAAGGTAAAAGTACATCAATGTTACAAGAATTCACTCTCGCAGCCATGGCTACGACAAACATGATACACAACTTAAAGCGTGTCCAAGATACATTAATCGACACCTTAGCGGATATTTATCATAGTAAAATTAACATGCATCTACTTACTCCAGAGCAGCTCAGCAACGAACTTCAAATCATTTCCGGTCAAATATCAAAAGAACTTACTTTGCCTATCAACAACATCCAGGCCGATTTATATGAAATCTACAAACACCTAAAGATCAAGGCGAGAATGAGTAAAGAGTACTTCATGTTTGAGATCTCCGTGCCACTCATTAGCAGAGACAGTTTCCAACTGTACCGCTTAATACCTGTTCCTCTCCAGGTGGGAAAGGACATGATCAGCATTATTCCCCTCACAGATTACATAGCAACTAATCTGATGAGGGACTCCTATATCGAAGTCAAGAACGACGATCTTCAAACCTGCACCTATCAGGAGGAAAGTTATATCTGTCAGCTACGAGGTCCAGTCAAGCGACTGGGTCTAGAAGAAAAGTTCTGTCAAACCGAACAAATAGGTATCTGCCAGTCTAAGAAAGAAACCTGCAAGAATATGTGGTTACAATTACACGACCTATCGTCTTATTTGTATTTCGCATGCGATACCTATTCATTTACAATCATATGTGACAATGAAACCCGAACGCGCCGTGTCAGCAAGGCCGGGCTCATTCAACTCGATAAAGAATGCATAGCTAAGGGCCGTGACATAACACTTTATTCATATCAGCAGGAAAACAAGCTGACTTTGAAACCTGACCTATTATTAGCGAACATAGCTCCAATACAGCACTATCATTTGGTCAATATTACGCTACCGCTTCTCGAAACAACAACAGAAGATGCACAGATCAACAACACACTAACAAGTCTCGGCAATCAGATAGCCGCTATGAAGAAAGCAGCTTTAGAAGAAGGAACATTAACTACGCATGATATACATCACTATGCCATATCATACGTATTGCTAGCAGCAGTCATCGCCGTCGTAGCGTTCCTGGTGTTCCTGTGGTGGCGAGGCAAGCAAGCCTCACCCGCGCCCGCGCGTGACCCGCAGGCTCCAAGCGAACCTGCCGCGCCGCGGGCGGCGCCTACCAGCAGTGTGAGTGTTAGTGCTAGTGCGCGTAAATCACCCGTGCCCGAGCAAGGGCCCAGTGTTTGTGGGACCAAACGGTGGTCCAGTTTACGGTACAAAAGAGACAAATCAACGTCACCTATCAGTAAAAGACAATCGGTCTTTACGGTAGATCTAGATAGAGATTAGCTATCACTTAGGATAAGAACATTCAGCATTGTATTAACCTTCATTTAGCATAAACAAATACTGGTTCACCTATGTGTTACTAACCCTCTTAATTGTGTAATCATCTCATCTCATCTTTCCCTTTTCCTCCACTCGGGAGCATGTTCGATACTCATCGAACACATCATCATCAGCAGTTTTGACTCAAGTAGGTCGCGCGGCCGCACCAGCGGAAAGCGTGAGCTACGCGAGCCAGTGCGCGATCGACCGGCATACTTGTAGCACTCATTACCATCATTAGCATTAATTAGCGTGAAGTTTCGGAATAAACGTACTCTGAATCTTAGCTCAGACTTATCATTTAGCACCCGAAATAGCTAGCAGCACGAACCTTACCGTTCAACACTACTCTACCTACCTACCCTACCCTACCCTACCCACCTACCTACACTACACTACCTACCTACCCTACCTACCTACCCTACCCTACCCTACCCTACCCTACCTTACCTACCTACCTACACTACACTACTCTACCTACCTACCCTACCTACCTACCCTACCCTACCCTACCCTACCCGACCCTACACTACCCTACCCTACCCTACACTACCCTACCCTACGCTACACTACCCTATCCTACCCTACACTACCCTACCCTACCCTATCCTACCCTACCCTACGCTACCCTTCCCTACCCTACCCTTCCCTACCTACCTACCTACCTACACTACACTACTCTACCTACCTACCCTATCCAACCAAACATTATTTTTTTTTTTTTTTTTGCTTTTAAACCTTCCCTGTATTCTGTCGAACATAACAAAAAAAGAATTATTCAAATCGGTCCAGCCGTTCTCGAGTTTTAGCGAGACTTACGAACAGCAATTGATTTTTATATAATAGATATGCAAAAGAGTCTCAAATAATAATTAACAAAAATGGTGTTTCTAATATAAAATTTAAAAAAAAAACCTTTAAATTTAAACCTACCTATTTGATACAAATAAAAACGCGTTCAAAAGTCTCAATATAAAAAATACTGAAGACTTTAAGGGGGATATCCGGGTTCTTAGAGATATTATTGACTCAATTGCTCCTGTTGTATCAGGCATATTCAATCAATGTTTGGACAGCGGCACGTTTCCTGAAAAGTTAAACACAGTAAAGTAGAGTGATCCCTCTAATTATAGACCTACATCCGTGCTTCCAGCATTGAGTAAAATCTATGAAAAAATCATGCTGGATCAGATGTTGTCTCACTTCAATTCAAATGGGATCCTACATAGTCTGCAGTTTGGTTTCACGGAAGGTAGGTCGACAATGGACGCAGGAGTAAAACTCATCAGCCACATCTTAGAATCTTGGGAGAAGTCCCAGGATGCCATTGGCATTTTCTGAGATCTCTTAAAAGCGTTCGACTGCGACGACCACAACACACTGATCTGTAAATTACACCACTACGGAATTCGAGGCAAACAGACAGCAAAAAGTAAATGTTAATGGGGCGACGTTCTCCGGCAGCCTAATTGTGTAAGTAAATTCGGCAAAGGAAACAATCTGTTTCTTTCCCAAAAACGACTTTACGATACGAAAAGTCGTTTTTGGGAAAGAAACAGATTGTTTCCTTTGCCGAATTCACTTACACAATTAGGCTGCCGAACCGTGCACCTTTTTCGACGTTTTTTATGTGCCCATGTGAAATAATAAAAAAAAAAATTGATTTGAACTCTGCTTGTGTACCTTAAAATAAAAAAATGGGCACATTGTGATGTTTATCAACGTCTGGTTCCGAGCCACGTACTCACTTCATATCACTATTATTGGAACGCCTTTTGACGCGGTTATAGCGATTTTGACGTGACTCGAACGCGGTGCAAGGTTTCACGGAAAACAGTAAACGTTAGCGCGCACTGCGATTTTATTCGCGCGATATTTTTCCGCCAATTCTGCGACCTATGGAATTGTATGAAGCTGCACACATTGCGGTAAAAATATCGTGCGGAAATAATACCGTAAGAAATCCGTGTTTTGCCACAGAATCCACCGCACCTACATTAACATACAAAATTACAAAGTGAATAGGTACCCGATGCAATACGAGGTGAGATCAACTGGATATTGATGCCAGGGTCCCTCAGGGGCCAGTACTCTCAGCAACATTGTTCTTGCTCCACATAAACGATCAGCTTAAACCCGAACTTTGGGTATGCAGACGACATCATTTGTCGAACGCACGCACGGGCTACGGTTCGATCTCTACGGGAAGCCATGGTTGAGCGTTTGATTTGATTTGAACCTGTCCTTGAAGAGAGTCTCCGAAGGTGATACCAATCTGGTCAGTTTCAATGCTGCTAAGACCCATGCTTGTCATTCCGCAATTACCCTCCTTCGGCAGTCGGGTAAAAAGAAGCCAGTTCTACCCAGCTCCTTCTTTCCGATAACCTAGCATCTTGAGCTTCTTGGCATTACGTTGACATTGACCCTCAATTTTGGTCCATACATTGAGGCAAAGGCTCAACTGGTTGCCAAAAAGTTAGGGACACTTGCTAAGGTGAAACGGTACTTCACGCCAAAACAGCAGCTTAACTTGTACCAAGCGCAAGTTCAATCATGCATGGAGTACTGGATCTCATATCTGGGCGAAATCTGCCAAATACCAGCTTGATACACTTGAGTCGACAGAAAAGCGGCATCATCGGCAATAAGACACTGGTCGAGTCAAGGCTTCAGAGCCTTGAAGATCGTCGCCGAGTTGCCAACCTGTCGGTTTTTATCGGTTACATTTCGGGGAGTGTGCGATGGAACTGCGCAATTTAATACCGCCTAGCCCGTTCCATCATTGGGCTACAAGACGTACCTACGGCGATGCGTCATCGGTATATGCTGGATATCGCACACATACCTGCGCACAAAGCGTTTTGGGAATACTTTCTAGTAGCATTCCTTGCCGGAGTCTGTATTTCCTGATAGGGAAAGGAAAAGATAGAGGGGAGTCTTTAAGACAAGAGTGAATAGGTTACTTCTAGGTAAGCGTGCCTCAACGTCGACCACATCATCGTTTACTTTCAAGTGAGATAGTGGTCAAACGCGAGCAATAATAATAAAAAAGTACAAATAAATGTAGATTTCAAATATTAATCACTGTAGCAGTCCTCAGAATATTTTGCTTCTGATTATGGCGCATTGGTCGCTGATCCATATTTGGTCCCCTCATCATCATCGGAACGCATCACAAGGACAAGGCTGGGTTGTTACCCTCGTGGATGCCAGTCACAGTCTGGGCATACTTTTCGCCCAAAAAGAGTCTCGTTGTTCAGTTAGGTGCCTTGAGCCGGTATCAACCTCACCCCTCGCTATTATTCGGGCATCTCAAAGCCAAATCTCCGGCCTGAGGATCCCCGATTACCGATCCCAGAGGTGAAATGTTGGAGGATTGGGCTATAACAACGAGTTTATCCGACTTAAATCGGGGTTCTGCCCAAACGTGAGTTCGGCACCGGGGTGGGTCAATGGAGACTCTATGGGACCACCGATACATACGTTTTGACGTTCTCCACTCAGACCGCGTGTGTCCGTAGTCAATTAGTCCCGCACAGCTCACAAGGCGCCTTTAAGCTGGTGGTCTGCAGAGAATGAGCAGCTGCGCGTCGCATGCGTGGCTGCTAGACGCCCGTACACACTATACCTGAGGAGACGTCGACGTGATTCTGAAGAGGAACCCGCACTGTATGAGGTGAACAGCGAGGCAGACTCTGTAGCTGGCCATCAGTGATTTAAAGATGCGATTCAGGGCAGAGCTGCTGGCGACCCTAGACGGGCATCCGCACGGCGAGTATTTGCGGTAGCGCCGGCAAAGCCTGCCCCGATGGTATCGACACAGGTTGCGTCACACACTAGAAGTCTACCCAACCTTTATGACACCAACGTCATGTTAACTAGTTTTTCATAAATATCATAAAATAAGATAACAAAGAGATTTTTTCAACAAATAAAATCCATAATATTTTATTTGGTCATAATTATTTTACGACTCCACAAGCAAGAGAATCGCAGCGATATTATCGTCGTGTATTACGTATTTCTATATATATTCCCTTAGGGTCTATCTCCACGTGCGAGAGAATCGCAACGATGCGACGGGTGGCTCAGTGCGTGCGAAACGTCATAGTATCGCCGCGCTCTCGCAGCGAGCGCGCTGTCTTTACGCAGGCGTAAACTTAGCAGTTCATCGAAAGAAGGAATTGGCATTAAATATTCCTTTTGAAACCAATCTTGATGATTTCGATATTTTACATAATTCACATGGAAATGACCAACGGCGCTTTTTTCTTTTCTTAATAACAATAACTGCATATTCAAAAACCTACTTGCACAAGCACCCCACAATACTACATCACACTCACTCTCTCTCCCTCTCTCTCTTCTCATGTATATTCATATGACAATACTTATTTCGCTCTCGTCTGTAACTTAACTCTTCAACAAAACTATTACACAAAAACTCGTCGCGGATACGCGTCGATTCCGTCACGAGTCGTCGCGGACACACGGCGTTTCAGGTCGCGACGATACGCTGGCGGATAATCGCTCGTTCGTGGAGATTACCCGAATTAGAAGAGCGGATCCGTCGCGATTCTTCCACACGCGGCAGCGGGGCCCCTTAGTCCCTTTTCACTACACGCTCCGGTTGCCGGGTAGCCGCTACCAGTTAACCGGCGGCGAATGTATAGGCATGTACGCCGACACGTGTAAAAGCTTATATACATGGCTGAACACTTCGCCGCTGGTTACCCGGAAACCGGAGCGTGTTATAAGGAACTAAGCATCGGACGAGTTTAGAAAGAGACGAAATATGGCTTGAGACGAGTTGGGTTGTGAAACTTACTACATGTAGAAAGTGAAGTATTAGTGAAAGAGACATAATAGAGATAGCGTCAAAATAGCTAGTGTGACAAGTTGTCATTACAACCAGTCAGAAATCTATAAATATAAAAATCAATGCAACTTTTCGTTGTAATTTTATAACTCAAGAACGGGCTCACCTATCCAAACCAAATGTTTAGGCTTTGTTCAGACTATTTAGTAGATGTATTGTTTTTTATTAGGTAAGGTAGGTAGGGTAGGTAGGGTAGGTAGGGTAGGTAGGGTAGGTAGGGTAGGTAGGGTAGGTAGGGTAGGTAGGGTAGGTAGGGTAGGTAGGGTAGGTAGGGTAGGTAGGGTAGGTAGGGTAGGTAGGGTAGGTAGGGTAGGTAGGGTAGGTAGGGTAGGTAGGGTAGGTAGGGTAGGTAGGGTAGGTAGGGTAGGTAGGGTAGGTAGGGTAGGTAGGGTAGGTAGGGTAGGTAGGGTAGGTAGGGTAGGTAGGGTAGGTAGGGTAGGTAGGGTAGGTAGGGTAGGTAGGGTAGGTAGGGTAGGTAGGGTAGGTAGGGTAGGTAGTGTAGGGTAGTTATGGTAGGCCAGTTGACGGGAGCAAAGCCGCGGGGGTCAACTAGTCTATAATAAAACAACTTTCGTTTTATATATTTTTTATTACAAATAAACTTAAATAACCAAGCTTTTAACGTGAACACTCTTTCGTAAACTAAATTAAATTACGTATAACTATTTTATCATTATAATTCATTATCTATAATTAAAATTAATACTAGAATAAAGAATTGCATAAGCCCAGTATAAAAATTTGCACTAGCTAATTAGCTGAACTATTTTAAGCACACATCATTAACTTAGGACCAGCTCAAACTGACAGACTGATGTTTGAGCAGTTTCAAAATGATATAGTGAAACTTGAAAATTGCCAACCACTAAAACATGACACACAATTCAGTGTTACCACAATATTAACTACACTCAACGTCACAAAAATCGGACCTTCCCAAAATAGCATTCAAGCATGTCTGGCCATAAACTCGTGCATGAAACCCAGCCAATATTGGTATCTGATGAAAGATTTCATAAATAACACAATTCTTCGCAGCACGAGATGTTAAAACTGTAGGTTAGGTTAGGTTAAAAAACGGGCTGGTTTCCGCAACTCCACGACCAAGCGCGTATTTTGCGTACGGAAAAAAAAAAACTTTTTTTGTTAAAACTGTAGTTGAAATATTACAGGAGCCATTTGACTGCAACACCCTAAGGGCATAAAAAGGCCGATCAAGGTCAAATGGATGTGGTCATTCGCCATCCAGACTTCGAAGTGAACACAATTGAACAACTCCAGCAAGAATTAAGACACGAACTAAAAAGACGTGAACTAGAAGAAAATGCTGGATGGGAGACGCACGGGACCGGTCAATGTGACGACGCTTGGCGGAGGCCTATGTCCAGCAGTGGATGTGTTTCGGCTGAAATGATGATGATGATGATGAAGAAGAAAATCATGCTGTGCAGTCGGAGGATACATATTCGCGATTTGGCTAACCAAAACCAGATGTATTACCCGACTAAACAGCATGATTTTCTTCTTGTTTACGTCTTTTAGTTCGCTTCTAAAACAGTCGAGTTATTTGATTTTTGGATTTTTATTTTTTATTTATAACTTTTTAGTTAACATTATTTGCCATTGCCATTTTTCTATTTTCCAATTTTAATGTAGCCAGTGACACTCGCAAGGTTTTGACGAATCGATTGACGTAAGAATCATCAAAATCGGCCAACGCATTTGGTCGCTAGAACGCAACATAGGAACAAACTTACATACATACATTAATAGACTAAATAATAAGTTTAAAAAGTTAAAATAAAACGTTTTTCATAGACTGATAAACCCATTACCCTCCTTCGGCTGTCGGGTAAAAACAACCCTAAACTTATTTTTCTTCATTTAGATAACCGTTTTTACCTTGGTTTTTCCCTTTTTCTGAGAGCTGAATAAACTGTCTTTCAAATGGTGCACCATTTTCTGACTGTAAGAGTCATATATTGAATAAAAATGTTTTTACTTATGTTGAAGGAGATTTTCGAGAAAAAGGGTGCGATTTTTATGACGCCGAGTGTATAATGAGTAAATTATATAAATATTGACTACAGTGTGTGACTATCTTTATGGCTTAGTAATATTTTTTCAAGATGATTAGACAGTCTTTCGTAGGCAGTCTTGTTCCTGTAAAGATGTATGTTTGCTTTGACTTTCTTCATAAGAGTCGGCGGGTCTATGTCGCTTAGCTTCATCAACGCCTCTGAAACAAACAAAACGCCAATGAATTAATTTACCAAAAACCAAACATGCATCAGCATTATTAGCAGTCGCGCTTTTAATGCAAATTCCCGACTGCTTAAAAAGCGAACTAAAAAGACGTAAACAAGAAGAAAATCATGCTGTGCAGTCGGAGGATATATCTGGTTTTTGTAAGCCAGCTTTTTAAGCAGTCGGGTTTTTTGATTTTTTCATTAAGTTTTTTTATTTACAACTTTTTAGTCTTTTTTTTTTAGAATTAGTTTCATTTAAACATATAAGTGTTATATATTTTTGAAATCACCTCTTAAAACCCTTTATTTTGATACCCCACACGATGGGTTTGGAAGAAAAAAAAATCCCCCACAAAATGGCGCCCAAAAGCCGCCATTTTATCTTTTTCAATTTTAATGTAGCCAGTGACACTCGCAGGGTTAAGACGAATCGATTGACGTAAAATTCACCAAAATCGGCCAACGCATTTGGTCCCTAGAACACCACATAGGAACAAACATACATAGACTGATAAACACATTACCCTCCTTCGGCAGTCGGGTAAAAATAAGGGACCTTAAGTCGCCACAGCATATCCTTCTTGACACTTCCTCAAAAGCCCAGAGTTCAAACTCACCAAGCATCTGTTTCCTGAAAGCTTCTTCACTATCATCCAAGTGTATAAGCATGGCACTATAAAGTGCATCCACGTGCGCTCCATACAATATTGTGTCGTACGGATCCGGACGGTTCATGAATAAGGTGACTAGAGTCTGGACGGCGTAGGAACGAACTTTGTCGCTGCTGTCGTCTAAACGTTTGAGGATCACTGGGGACAAAATAATTTAGTTCAGTAATCGTTTTAAAGTTCCGACGCTCTCTGCGCGTTTGCCATGAAACCAATGACTGCCAATGAAATAGCATGGCTTATTTGCTTGCAAGCTACTTTTTATAAGAGCGACTGCCTATCTGACCTCCACAACCCAGTAACTAGGTAAATCGATAACCTTTGGAAAGACTGGTGTCACATCTCAGGCTTCTGACTACCCGTAACGACTGTCAAAGATCTTCAAATGACAGCCGGGACCAACGGTTTAACTTGCTTGCCGAGGCACGGAGGAAACTCTCTATGTAAATATGGTCACCCATCCACGGACCAACCTCGGCAAGCGTTGCTTAACCTTGAAGATCGACCCGTGCGGCTCTTATTATTTAGCCACGAGCTGTCACATGTCTTCAAATTTTTGGTTTCCTTTACCGTTGATGAAATAACTTTCACAAAGTAAAGCGCCTGCCTCAATTTATTTATACCATTTGAACTCACGACCTACTTTTTGCAACAGAATAACGCTGGCATTAATACTTCATAGTACAACCCCAAATTTAAGGAAAAAGATAAATTATCTGTCTATTTTCACATATGGAATCCATTAATTCAGTTTATTTATTTATTTTATTTCCTCCTACTTACCAAAATACAGTTTATGCAGTATCTCCTCTTTAAAACAGCCGCGTTGTCTGGCCAGCACAGCGAGACAGCACACAGCTCTTAGCGAATGCTGTCGCGTCAGGGTAGAGTTATCATCAGCTAAGCCAACCAGGAGAGGCACCATCTTGTCCACAAACGGTTCCAAAGACTCCTTAGTTGGGAAGAGGTTGACTTCCTGTTGGATAAAATATTTATTTTTGACTTTGGTACGTCACCATTGCAATCTGTCTACCAGATGTCCGGATATTGGACCCAGAGGCCATTATTATTTGAAAGTTATGGTTATAGTTCATAGTTGCATGGCATATGGTACAAAATCGCTTAACACTTGCATGACACTATACGTTTCGCGCACAGATATAAATCTAACTAGATGACGCGATTGTATGTACTTCGCGTGCCAAAAAAACGGACTAAACTTACGATCAATGATCGTAATCTGAGCTTTTCATTTAGCATTATCGGCACCGGAAATCCACCTAAATTTAGAAAATTTCCTTTATACCGTTCCACCTCTAAAAAGCTTATTTTATTCACTGAAAACAGTGAATAAAAAGCACTTTTAATCACTGTTTTGATGTTTGAATTTAGAACACCCCAATATATATTTGACCTCCATTTCAATTCTACACAACCTCCTTGCGCATAAAATACTCGATACAAACTTCTTGTGCAGAGAATACTCCACTTTCAAACTCCTTCTTCGATTTTAATTTTGAGTTTGTTTATATTTAGGATTTTAATAATGATTTTGATTTTAGTCTACGATATTTATTGAATACTTATTTGGATTGTAATTCTAATATTAATTGCAATAGTGTTCAATTAATTATAATTATGTAACGTAACGGAGGTGGTCACCGGCCCCTGAAACACAGGTGCTGTTTTTGGATTGTAATTCTAATATTAATTGCAATAGTGTTCAATTAATTATAATTATGTAACGTAACGGAGGTGGTCACCGGCCCCTGAAACACAGGTGCTGTTTTTGGATTGTAATTCTAATATTAATTGCAATAGTGTTCAATTAATTATAATTATGTAACGTAACGGAGGTGGTCACC
This sequence comes from Orthosia gothica, assembly GCA_949775005.1. NCBI lineage: Eukaryota > Metazoa > Arthropoda > Insecta > Lepidoptera > Noctuidae > Orthosia > Orthosia gothica. The sequence continues at coordinate 18,183,989 of OX459034.1, read as the reverse complement.
GGCCCCTGAAACACAGGTGCTGTTACCTAGCTCAGGGGTCAGGGTTTCACATTGTTTGTAATATTTGAAGGAAATAAACCATTTATTTTGTATTTATTAATATTCCTTGTGCAAATCTTTCTTTTTCTCGTAGTCATGGTATAAAATTTAGTATGCAACTCTTGAATAAAACGGATTTATATCGAGGGCCATGAATCACTCGCGTCGCTCATGATTCTAACACTTGAATCACTCGCTATGCTCGTGATTCAATCATCATGAATCACTCCCTACGGTCGTGATTCAGTAGTTAGAATTCTTCACTTGCTCGTGATTCGTCTATGGCCCTCGCTTTAAATCCGTCTTTTATTTACTAGTTGCATATTATACAATTTTTTGCCATATTGAGCTGTAAAGAATATATAGAAAAAGTAGGCCGAGGCATTGGAAATGTGAATGTGAATGTTTTCTTTCATTGGTAAGTGAATTTGTTTTTAAATTGTTTGTGAAAATGTGGCACGTTTGGTTTTCATATAGATGGAGGGACTTGTGTTATCTAGTTAGATTTATGTCTGTGGATTCGCGTGATTACTATTGACTCGCTATAAGAATGTATAGTATTTGACCCTATTTGACCTTTCCGGACATTACAACTGTGTCCGGAAGGGTCAAATAGGGTCAAATACTATACACTCTTACAGCACGCCAAGTTGTAAAATTGCACTGAGCTGGTGGTCACACAAATAAAAATAATTAATCGCATTTAACGCCAACCAGTTTGAAGTTGACAGAAAACCGAATGTTTTAAATAAGTTTAGCGTTTAATATTTAATGATTCGTAGTGCAAGTGCAGTCTGGTAACTTATTATCTAACTAGCGGACGCCTCGCGGTTTCACCCGCGTATTGCCCGTTTCCGTGGGAATACAGGGATAAAAAGTAGCCTATGTCACCCGGGGATACTGTAGCTTCCCGACGGTGAAATAATTTTTGAAATCGGTCCAGTAGTTTTTAAGTTTATTCGTTACTTACAAAAATACAAATCTTTAAATCTTTCCTATTTATAATATTAGTATAGAATACAAGTGCACTGCAGTGTCGTTGCAGAATCGTGTCTAGTGAACATCCGAACGGACGATAGACCGACTGCAAAATATCGTGTGTTAAAAATCGTGACCGCAAATCGTGTTGTGCGGTGCCTCGTGAACAAACATGGGCATACATGCGCTTATTCTAACACTGGTCGTGTTACAATAAGCGCATGTATCATATTCGGAAATCCTGTAATGATAGTGTTGTAGATAAGTAACCTCTGTTGTGCAGACTTGTTTTTATAGTTATATTTTTTATTTATGTATTGCCTAGTTACTTGAAATAAACACTCTTGTCAATGAACATCTTTTTACTAACTCATATTTTATAAATAACTAGCTGACCCGGCAAACTTTGTTTTGCCATAAAAAGACCAAACATTTATCTACCCTACCCTACCCTACCCTACACTACACTACCCTACCCTACCCGATCCTACACTACCCTACACTACCCTACCCTACCATACCCTACCCGACCCTACACTACCCTACCCTACACTACCCTACCCTACCTATATAGCCTATGTCCTTTCCCAGGTCTCAAACTATCTTCATACCAACTTTCATCTAAATCGGAGCAGCGGTTTAAGCGTGAAAAGGTAACAGACAGACAGACAGACAAACAGAGTTACTTTCACATTTATAATATTAGTATGGATTTATTTAATACTCTTCCAGCTCTTTAAATTTAAACAAATATCCCAACAGATAGATGTGTTAAAGATGATATAATTAAATAACTTGATACATAAGGGCGAAATTACAAAAACTGTCAATAATTTACCTTATCCCCTGTATCACCATTTCCACCTTTGACCTCCGTCATGAGATCTTCGTTGTAAGGGTTCTCTTGTAAAGCGGAGCACAGACAGGCGACGGCGGCAGTGCGGATGGCCTCGGCTGTACGGCCCGCACACCATACCAGATTCGGCATTATTACTTCTGAAAACGAGAAGTTAAATACACATTTAGATAATGGTGGGATTTGAAGGGAAGGGTAAAGATAATAAAATAATACGATCGACGAAGGCAACTGCCCTACAAGGTATTAAACAGGCTTTTTACCCGACTGTCGAAGAAGGGTAATGTAATTATCAGTCTATGTACGTATGTATGTTTGTTCCTATGTAGCGTTCTAGAGACTAAACGCGTTGGCCGATTTTAATGATTCTTACGTCAATCGATTCGTCATAACCCTGCGAGTGTCACTGGCTACATTAAAATTGGAACCTAAAAAAATGGCGGATTTAGGATTAGGATCAATAACACACTTTGCGCTCGATGCAACAATCTACTATTAAATATTCATTAAATATGTTTGGAAGAACGTATATTCTGATCGTGCCTTTTTGCGTTACGACGTGACAACTATTTGCACATGCGCAGTAGATATGCCCGAGGACCTATTAGTTAATCTGTGGATATGCTGAGCGCGCTTGAAGAAGCCCGCCATTTTATTAATTTCTTGCTTGGTTCAGATTTTTGTTTCCTCGCACAATGCATATTAAAATGTTGTATGATACACGTACGTAAGATGATTCCCGACTCGTGTCGATTTGCCACTCATCAAGCATCACCTACCTTCCGCACTTGTAGCATAAATAACTATTTAACTATGTGTTCGTGTTATCATTCATTTAAAATTCTGCTAGTTAAATGCCCTGTACCCCCCCGTCCTGTCACTGACGCCGCCACTTACGAACTAATGACATGACGTCACACAAATCCTGCATCACGGAAGCAAAGTTTTCGGCGCGATTAGAACACTTACAACAGTCCGACAACAACCGTCGGGCAGTTGCCCGGACTAGACACAACACCCGTCTGGTCGGAAGATCCTCCCTTTTCTATGGTGGTTTGAGGGACTTTACACCCTGTTCCACCTACCCCCAAAGCCCTAATATTAACCGGGGCAAATACACAAGTTGTTATGACCAATGACCTGCAGCCTAATTGCGCAAGCACATGCTAGATGAAAGACGCGATGTTGGATTTCCGTCTATGTGATTGGTCGATTGACGCGGATCAAACCCAGCCTTGGTCAATGTGGCGATACTTTGGGGAGGCCTATGTTCGCTCACAACGGGCCTCATCAGAAAGCTTGAAGTCACCAAAAGGGCAGTGGAGAGGGCTATGCTCGGAGTTTCCTTGCGTGATAGAATCAGAAATTAAGAGTAGTGGTGGTTAGTGGTGTTAAGTGGTAGTGGGCAGGGCACATTGCTCGCAGAACGGATGGCAGTTCGTTTCGAAAAGTTCTAGAGTGGCGACCGCATACCGGCATTCGCAGCGTTGGAATGCCTCCCTCTAGGTGGAGCGACCTGGTGAAGGCTGCGGGCGTCCGGCAGATAAGAAACGCACAGGACCGATCAGTGTGGCGACGCTTGAGGGAAGCCTATGTCTCATAAGAATCATAATAATCAGATACACAACTTGAACATATCGCCTTTATGTCAGTGTTCTACATCTGACTGCGAATATGTACAATCTGCACATCATATCTTATGGGAGTGTATTCTTTGGCAGAATGAACGTAATATTATGTTGAATAATGTACAGGCTGCATCAGGAGCTGTTTACTATACGGACCTTGTGGAAACTAGAACAAACATTTCCGTGCGTTCATGCAAGCGTTTTTGCCATACCTATTATTGGAACCAAATATAACAGCTCACAATGTTAGGACCCATTAATATGTATTAATGCTAATTTTTTATCCGAGGTGCTAGGCAACTGGGCTTATCCCAGTTGTATATGACCCTTTGTGCCTATTGGCCTTGTTTGTTCTGTCTCCTGCTTGATATGGAGGGAAGTGGAAATTTACATTTTTCCTACTCCTCCGTTATTCTTTTCTGATTAATTTCGTTGCGAGATCCAAGACAGATAAATTCATTCTTCGGAACTTCGTCGAGCTTCATTGCCTCGGCGCTATCCCGGTGGTCAACACTGTTGATTCTGGCTTTCAGGAGTTGCAGTGGTTTGGGAATAGTGCGGTGGGATTGTCCCAAAAAAAAAAAAAAAAACTTTTAACATACCTTCAATAACAATATTAAGAAAAGCCTCCAGCTTGTCAGTGTCGCACTTGCTGAAGTTCATGTCTTTCTTCAGCAACACCGTGGATAATGTGGTGAAGATCTTCAGCTTAACCTCAGGGTCTACCTTGGGAGTCGCCAAGCACTCTCTCAGGAGTGGGGCGATGAGGTGCAGTTGGGTACCCATTGCGGATCCTGGGAACAGAACGATATTTAAAAAGTTGGTAAGGGAAGTGTGGTGAGGAGATTTGGGGATAAACACCTTTTTCGGGTCATAAAATGAATGGGCAGTAAAATTATGTGCACTTTTTAATGATTGACCAAACACTAGTAACTCTAAAATGAAAGAAAATGGGGGTGATAATTTGAAATTAAATTAAAGATTAAGTAATTTATGGGCAGTTTTTTTTAGCCTATTTCTAGGCTAAGAATCTTTCAAGACCCTTATTCTCAGAGAGGAAACAGATTGACGGAAGTTTTACACCTTTTTACTGAATTTTGGTCATGAACTCATTCATGAGGCCAAGGTCAGCTGAGACTATCCATCGCATCGGCGCGGGAGATATTGTGTAGCACAAGTGTATGTCCAAACACAGTGTCACTCTCTGTTCCTACACTCTTAAACTCCGATGGGGCGACGGTGGCGGTGGTTTCAATGCTTACCAGAGTGCAGCAAAGCTCACTCGAGTAGACACTTGTCGGTGACAACTGCGTCCAAGTCAACGCGTCGCTGGTGATGTGTGCCAGCAGCTTGCCGGTGTGCTTCCCATACAGACTGCATCAGATACAATGCTTACCAGAGTGCAGCATGGCACATTCGAGCAGACACTTGTCAGGTGACAACTGCGTCCACGTCAGCGCGTCGCTAGTGATGTGTGCTAGCAGCTTGCCGATGTGCTTCTCATACAGACTGCATCAGATACAATGCTTACCAGAGTGCAGCATGGCACATTCGAGCAGACACTTGTCAGGTGACAACTGCGTCCACGTCAGCGCGTCGCTAGTGATGTGTGCTAGCAGCTTGCCGATGTGCTTCTCATACAGACTGCATCAGATACAATGCTTACCAGAGTGCAGCATGGCACATTCGAGCAGACACTTGTCAGGTGACAACTGCGTCCACGTCAGCGCGTCGCTAGTGATGTGTGCTAGCAGCTTGCCGATGTGCTTCTCATACAGACTGCATCAGATACAATGCTTACCAGAGTGCAGCATGGCACATTCGAGCAGACACTTGTCAGGTGACAACTGCGTCCACGTCAGCGCGTCGCTAGTGATGTGTGCTAGCAGCTTGCCGATGTGCTTCTCATACAGACTGCATCAGATACAATGCTTACCAGAGTGCAGCATGGCACATTCGAGCAGACACTTGTCAGGTGACAACTGCGTCCACGTCAGCGCGTCGCTAGTGATGTGTGCTAGCAGCTTGCCGATGTGCTTCTCATACAGACTGCATCAGATACAATGCTTACCAGAGTGCAGCATGGCACATTCGAGCAGACACTTGTCAGGTGACAACTGCGTCCACGTCAGCGCGTCGCTGGTGATGTGTGCCAGCAGCTTGCCGATGTGCTTCTCATACAGACTGGTCAGTGTCTTGCCACATTTCTCCGCGTAACGCAGCTTATCTAGGTTAGCTGGAAAAATGTTCAAGCAATTCGTTGAAACCTGCTGTATTTCAATAGCAATACAAACTGTTGCAAACCTCATAATATTTGAATTTTAACAGCATCGCACTTGTTTTTCTCTTTTCAGTTAAGTTACAGTTCATTATTTTTTTTTTGCAATGAGGACTAATGAGGATGATGTTTTTATAATAATTTATTTTATTTCAGGCTTTTTAGTTTTATTAATGAACAAGATATCCAAATAAGTTATGTGGTAAAAGATTTTGAAAACTTAATAATATAGTTTAAGTGAATAAAAAATGTAGTGACTGTTTCACTTATTATTTTTCTATCAAAATTACGCTTATCTGGTATTTGTGCCAAAATTGTAACAACGTTACAATTTTAACAAAATTCTAAGTGTTTTTTTTTTTGGCATGGTATATTTAGTAGCTTTTATTTGATACGCATATTGTAATGATAATTAAAAAAAATATGGTATCACACCCTTTCTGGAGGGGTGGGGGGGGAGGGGAAGCCGCCATATTTGAAAATTATATAATAGCCTATGTCACTCCCACAATCGAGACGAATCCAACGACACCTCACCACAGAGTCATAATCCGTCAAGCCTTTTGGGCTGTAGGGTCTTATAGAAATGGACATACATACATATGCTCGAAAAACATTACCCTCCCGCAGTCGGATAAAAAAAATGTAAACAAGAAGAACATCACGTGCAGTCGGAGAATATATCTATTGGGATATATAATAGTTTGGTCACCAAGCTCGTGAATATGTAAGTTATCATCCAGTCGGAGGATACCATAGAAAATCATGCTGTGCAGTCGCTCAGCATGATTTTCTTCTTGTTTACCTTCATCTTTTTAATTCGCTTTCAGGTTTTTGGATTTTATTAACTGTTTTTTTAGTTCGTCATTCAATTCCTCAAGCTTCCATGTACAATACTTACGTCATATTTTCAATAACTAACATAAAATAAGGTTACAGTGAATCAATCTTAAAAATAGACATAATTATGCTGTCGCGGTCACGTTTTTTTAACTTTTAAAGAGGAACAAATTGATAACACATGATATTTGCGTTACTTAAACCGTTTACGCAGCGCACGCAACGGAAGCTCTCAAAAAGGAATATTTAGTCCCGTTTTTGCAACATTTTTTTTCATATATGCTCCGCTCCTATTGGTCGTAGCGTAGTGTTATATAGACTTCCCCGATAAATGTACTATCCAACACAAAAAGATTTTTTCAATTCTAACCAGTAGTTCCTGAGATTAGCGCGTTCAAACAAACAAACAAACTCTTCAGCTTTATAATATTATATATTAGTATAGATAGATGATGATAGACCGGTTTTAACACAAAAATTGCAAACCTGCGCTGAGCTAAGCGCTTACATCCTCATTATCACCTCGGCTCGGCGGGATTACATCATCGCTAAACCCGAAAAGGTTAACAATATTACGATTTTAAGAGGGGACTCTAGTGAGACTTTCTCCATACAAACACATTCTGCTGTTTTCTTCGTGGATAATGCCTCTAGAGCAATGTTTTTTTTCCATAATATCTAGGTCTAATTAATACGTGCCCGTATCATTTTCTTTTTTCCAAAACATAATCACAAAAAGAAATATGACAATACAAATATCCAAAAAAAAATGCCCGTTTTTACCGCCATGTTCCGAAGACTTTCAGACAAAATTTATAAGTTTTTAACAAAAAAGGAAATGATAGGAGCATAGATATACTTTTCCTCTGAATTTTGATATAAGAATTTTTTAGATCAGACCAGTTTTCATGAAGAAAACAGCAGAATACGAAACGTCTTTTAGTCGAAGTTTTTGTAGGTAAAATCAGCCTGAGCTGCAGTTGTCCCTTTCGCACTTTACGGGGTGAGGTTGGAGGTGACGCGACGGCAATAGTTTCTTCAAATACCTATTTTTCAAATTCCTGTTGATTAGAGTCCGCTCTTAACAGCAAGGTTGATTGTTGCGTCGTTAACTAGCGTTCGAATCTCTCTTATTGCGTTCTATCTATTCAGTAGCTACTACGTGCCTAACGAACAGTGTCGTATATCGCTGCAACGATGAACAAGTTCTGTAGTATTTTCCTACTTTGGTTGTGCTGCTACCATACGTCGTGCGCCCTTGACAGACTCTTCTCACCAGCACTATGCTCGGCCGTTTGTAGGGCGCGAGTGCGAGACGGCCGCGATGGACATACCCAAGACCTGATCGATGGCATCTATAGTTCGAGCATGAACGTAGAGAATGTGACAACTTTTGATCCAAGCAGCCCGTACACTTTCGTAGCCACTTGAAACTCTACGAATAACAACGGAAACCTGGTGTATTTGCCGGTAATCATACAAGCGACTATCAGACAACTCCAGACACCGGTACCACGGCAGACGTCCGACATCACAACAGCCGCTCGTAATAACGTGAAAAACATGTACAACGGAATGACACAGGGAATTGACGTGGGGCACATTATCGGTTTTCAAAACGGCGGCACAAGAGATTTGTTCAATTACGTAGGCCAAACATCGGAACTGAACAAGGGACCGTATAAGGTAATCGAAAATGAAATTAACAACTGGATCAACTTTGGAGGAACGGCTGAGCTGACGGTTGTCATCGTGTACAGCGGCACTAAACCGTCGGAATTTGCGGTGAAATTGAAACTCTTCAATTCCGACGGCAGCTTGCACTCTGACTTGCTGGACATGATTTTGTTGAACATCTAACACCTCGTGTGCGTGTGTGTAACAATGTAAACACTTCCGGCTTTTTCGAACCAATTAACTTCTTTTTCATCCCACCATCTCGGAAAGAGTATTTTTAATCTTCAATATCTGAGTGGACAAGCCGTTTTTATTCACTAGAGGATAAAGTAAATTGAATTTAGAACATCGTGTGCACTAAGTTTGTGAATTAAAAAAAACATTAATCCTATTTACTGCTACCTCTATGGTGCCGAATATATCATACAACTTTTTTTAATTTGTTAAAAACTCAGACTTGGAACCTTCTTGGTGTTCCTTTTTCAATTTGCTTTGTACGCGGTTCTAACCATCTCCTTCTCTCTCCAACATTCACGCCAAGGGAATCCGATGAATCGGTACAACTATTAAGTATGACAGATAGTTTACCGAAAAACAGTACACAAGTGACTAACACCAATATTACAGTACCAAACAAAAATATTATACTCAATTTAAATAACTGTAGCAACGTTACTTTAAAATTTTCTTAATTATACCTTAGTATTATTTTGTTATAATTTAAAGATTATTCTGTAATACTTACCTGTCATAATGTAGTAATTAATACCTAAACTGAAATAAAAGTGTACCTATCTTGTGATTGTAAACGTTTTTTTTTGCATTTAGTCATTTCCTCGCTGAGGTGGAATGAAAAGTTACGTGTTGTTGTTAAAGTTACTTGTTGTTGATTTTTCACCTCGTGCTCTTTTGATTCCCTCGCTACTGCTCAGGATTCTAATTTTAGAATCCTTCGCTTGCTCGGTCATCAAAATTGAACACGCGGTTAAAAAGCAACTTTGCACTCTTGTATAACAAATAACTATTGAACTTCAATTGCCGTACCTCATTTCCGACCCACCAAATATTTTCGCGCACCAGATGAACAAAATATTATCGCAACATCAACTACAATTCGAATTCGTGACCGACGCAAGTGTTGCAAGTGCGTAGCTATCGTAGCGTTACTATTTATAGTCCGGTCAAATTAGACCAAAAAACTGGGGTGAAGTTACAAAAATTCAGCAAAACGGTAAGTTTTATCATAAAACTACCTGTCCTCCGCGGCTTCGCTTCCCTCAACTGGCTACCTTACCTAATCTACCTAACTACCCTACCCTACCCTATCTTCCTACTCTACCCTACATACAAGATTGTACGCAACGCACGCAACGGAAGCTCTCCAAAAGGGAAAAAAATCCCGTTTTTGCAACATTTTTCATTTATGCTCCGCTCCTACTGGTTGTAGCGTGATGTTATATAGCCTGTAGCCTTCCTCAATAAATGGACTATCCAATACACAAATATTTTTTCAATTCCAACGAGTAGTTCCTGAGATCAGCGCGTTCAAACAAACAAACAAACTCTTCAGCTTTATAATATTAGTATAGATTAGTCCAGAAAAAAATTGTAGATCAAATAATTATCTATCTACTTCACAACAAATTTCAAAAATCTAATAAAAAAGACGATATGATTTAATTCATGTTTTTATTACATTATCATATATAAATACTAGCTGACCCGGCAAACTTTGTTTTGCCATAAAAAGGCCAAACATTTATCTACCCTACCCTACCCGACCCTACACTACCCTACCCTACCCTACACTACCCTATACTACCCTACACTACCATACCCTACCCTACCCTACCCTACCTATAAACCTCACGGAGCCCGAGACCTTTCCAACGAATGCAAAACCATCGAAATCGGTTCGTGCGTTCTGGAGTTATATCGTCAGCAAAAAACCCGACTTATTTTTATATAGTAGATGTCATAGATCTGTGATCCTAGATAATAGTGTAATATCCCCCTTATTATATGTTTGAGCCGTTTTGGAGTTGAAACATTAGGTCCATGGGATCCGAGTGCGCATCGAGTTTTTCGAGACATTAGCACAAAGCTCGTCGACTCTTCACGTGAACTTTTCTTCGGCCAGAGAATCAGCATTGCCATCCAACGTGGCAATGCTGCCAGCGTTGTGACCACGTTTCCCATTGACATCGATGTGGACGAATTTTTGATGCACAATGAGCCCTTTTCTCTCTCCCCTTTGTATTTGTATATAGGCTTGTTTTTTTGTTTAGAATATTCAATTGTATATATGTTAATATATTTGTTACATTAAATAAAATAAAGATCCTTATTGAAAAAACTATTTGGTCCTTATCGAGTTGTCATCTTTGACGTTATCGTGGACAGTGCAATGGCCTCTTGCTAATCTTTGTTAGGATCGAACAAGCAAAAGTTTAATAAAAAAAAATCAAAAAATCCGACTGCTTCAAAAGCGAACTAAAAAGACGTAAACAAGGAAAAAATCATGCTGTGCAGTCGGAGGATACATATTCGCGGGCTGGCTGACCAAAATCTGGTGTATCCTCCGCCTGCACAGCATGATTTTTTCCTTGTTTACGTCTTTTTAGTTCGCTTTTGAAGCAGTCGGGTTTTTTGATTTTTTGATTTAACCTTTTTTTATTTATAAGTTTTTAGTTAAGTTTTTTCGAATTAGATACATTTAAACATATAAGTATTATATATTTTTGAAATCACCTCTTAAAACCCTTTATTTTGATACCCCACACACTGGGTTTGGAAGAAAAAAAAATTTGGGACCCCACAATATGGCGCCCAAAACCCGCCATTTTTCTATTGTCCAATTTTAATGTAGCCTATGACACTCGCAGGGTTAAGACGAATCGATTGACGTATGAATTATCAAAATCGGCCAATGCGTTTGGTCTCTGGAACGCCACATAGGAACAAACATACATACATACATACATACATAGACTGATAAACACATTACCCTCCTTCGGCAGTCGGGGTAAAAACTGTAACCCGACAATTTTGTTTTTGCCTTTTTATCCGGGCCATAATAACGAATCGATTGACACCTTATTCATCAAAATCGGATGAATAGTTTAGGCGCTACGGAGGAACATACGTAAATACAAACATACATACAGTACATTTTCTTTATATCCCTCGGCAAACTTCGTGTTTCGTTAGTCGTCGGATTTCTATCAGTTGTCCTTTGCACTTGGTGCAGACCGGACGCTCTCAATCCACTTGGAAGTATATAGACATGATAAACCTTCAAGTGTCAATAAGCAGACACAATAGAAATTACCATTGTTTTAATCCGATTCGGCAATATGGACAGTTAAGAGGTAGTCTTTTAACATAATGTTATTTATTTTAAAAATGGGTGGTAAGCTGCTATTTTTAAAACAAAACAACAATAAAGTACTTTAATTCTGAATTATAATTATTATACACGGAAATCTAATAATTAATGGCAGGGAAATTAGCATTCGTTTGTATTCGGAAATGCGATGATTGCCGAGGGGCATTAAGAAAATAGTTGTACTATTGATGTGTATGGATATAAGGATATGCGCGGGGCGCAATAATACGACTGACTGGTACTGAGCTTCGTTTATTACTGACACAAAGATGGAGCTGGCGGGATGTTCCGCCATTTCAATAGCCCGCGACAACGTAAGCGTCGACGGGCTCTGCTCGAAAAGCTTGTCGCGTTCTGGTCCTGCACTCAGGCCGAGGACGAAACGATCCCTCAAGTTCGTTTCTAGAGCGGTGCCGAAGTCGCAGTAAGTTGCCAAACCTCTTAGTCGCGCCGCCCATTCTCCAACGGTTTCGCCTGTTTCTCTGCTGGCACCAAAGAATTTCGCCTTGTCCACAAATGTGCACTTTTTCGCTTTGAAATGGCCGTCGAGTAATGATAATAGCTCTTCATAGCTCAATGTTCCTAGCTCTTTTGGATAAGCTAGATTTTGCACCAGACGGTACGTTTCTTCCGTGAGATGACACAGCAAAATTCCATTTTTATTTTCTTGATCGACCTTGTTTATTTTCAAAAATTGCGTCAACTTCCCTTTATATATTTGCCAATCATTAGATTTGTGGTCAAATACAGTAAGATGTCCCAGGTACGTGCTCATTTTGGTTCCTTGCGTGGATCGATCACCTCGTCGCCAATGATGTGTATGGATATAAGGATATGCGCGGGGCGCAATAATACGACTGACTGGTACTGAGCTTCGTTTATTACTGACACAAAGATGGAGCTGGCGGGCGCGCGCGGCGGCTCACACACATACGTGTCGGCACACACGCACGCGTATACATCAACTATACATATACTGTTAACAGCATAACCCTTCCATTTGCCAGCTGAGCGCTGTATGGTGCGCAAATTCAATCATATACGCATAATGCAAATAATTGCATATCTTTGGAACGGAACGGTTGTTCTTTTTTAATTTTCTTCGAGATTAATGTTAAATATTATATTAACAGCTCCTTAAATTTCTTAGAGTTATTTTTTAACACCTTATATAAGCTTGACTTACGAAATTCTCTTAATTCATATTAGTTTGAATGACGACTTAAAACAAACATCACAAAGCCAAGTAATTATACTTCCTAAAAGATAGCTTGATCTCTGTGACATGACATGTCAAACTGACGTATACGTTAATGTTAGCCTGTCAAGCGCTATTGTTACTGTATTGACAGTGACAGCTGTCACAGAGATCAAGCTATCTGTTATGAAGTATAGATAAAAACACTCATAAAAGATCAAAGAGGCTAAAACTTTGTGCTAAAACTGTGGTACTCACATAGCGCCATGAACTGTATGGTGTTATCCACCGGCATGGCGTACACGGTGAAGTTGATAGTGAACAGATCATCTGCCACTGTAGCACATGCATCCCCGCATACATCCAGCAGAGCCTCGCACATGTGCAGCAGATTCGTTTGGTATTTAGGCTGGAAAGTGTGTCAAGCTTAGTCAATCTTCATTGTCTAAATAAGTGTTCCAGTGTAAGAGCAGTGGTGGTTTAGTGGTAACGGCCCAGGCAGGCGCTTTATTTGTGTAAACTTATTTCATCACCACTGCTCTTAAAACGGTAAAGAAAAACCTCGTGAGGAATCCGGCATGTCCTAGAACCAAAAATTTGAAGACATGTGACATCCCACAACCCGCACGGGGTCTTCGTGGTAATAAGACCCATTACCTCTCTCACAGAGAGGATGCCTGTGTCCCAGCTGTGTGAACATTATAAAGCTGATGTTCATCATAAGTGTGGAAGAAAAGTGGAACAAAATGAGTTTAAGTTGGAATTAATCGCTTTTAGCGACCTAAATTGCTAGCTCGTGGCTAAATAATAACAGCCGCACTGGTCGATCTTCAAGGTTAAGCAACGCTTGCCGAGGTCGGTCCGTGGATGGGTGACCATTTTCAACATACCGAGTTTCCCCCGTGCCTCGGAAAGCACGTTAAGCCGTTGGTCCCGGCTGTCATTTGAAGATCTTTGACAGTCGTTACAGGTAGTCAGAAGCTTGAGATCTGACACCAGTCTAGCCAAGGGGTATCGTGTTACCCAGTTACTGGGTTTTGGAGGTCAGATAGGCAGTCGCTCCATGTAAAACACTGGTACTCAGCTGAATCCGGTAAGACTGGAAGCCGACCCCAACATAGTTGGGAAAAGGCTAGGCAGATTTTTAGCGACCTAAATTGCTGAATTCCAGTGTATAGCTAAGTGACGTAAAACGTACGTTTGGGAATCGCAAGTATATTGCATATTGATTTTAATAAAGTTTCCTAAATAATACAGATCAATTCATAATACAATGATGTTGTTTAGTTTCCATATAAACCATATTATCTGCATAAAATAAAATCTGAACTAGGAAACTGAACGGTTGGAGTCGTAATGACAATATAACTTAAGCAAATGTCAACTTTATGCATTCGTCAATTGAGATTATTTTAGAATGACTACAATAATGCATTCAAAAATACTAAAATCATGATGTAGCGAAAATTGAACCTTGTGTATAGTATTTTAAAGTCAATCAATCTGCCTAGCCTTTTTCCCAACTATATTGGGGTCGGCTTCCAGTCTAACCGGATTCAGCTGAGTACCAGTGTTTTACATGGAGCGACTGCCTATCTGACCTCCACAACCCAGTAACTGGATAACACGGTACTCCTTGGCAAGATTGGTGTCAGATCTCAAGCTTCTGACTACTCGTAACGACTGTCAAAGATTTTCAAATGACAGCCAGGACCAACGGCCTATCGTCACTGATTACTTATTAGTTACTACGTAACAGATCCTGCACTCAGTAGAAAATGTCCAATACCTATTGCTATAATAGCCTACTCCGTTGCGTCAGCAAACACTGCATGCTAAAATGTGCCTAAATGCTCAAGCGGTTACAGTTGTGATTGCTTCGCACCGCGCGATCCAACAGCAACCGCAGGGCTGCCTCTTCGATATAATTCTAGGGGTCTTTATGTCAAGAGTGAATAGGTTATTTCTAGGCAAGCGTGCTCCATCGTCGACCACATCATCACTTACCATCAGGTGAGATAGTGGTCAAACGCGAGCCAAATAGTCAAATTTTTATTAAAAAAAAAAAACTACTTTTTGTGTCTATCTTATTGAGAACTGTGAATATGTGGTAGTTTAAAATTGTATCGTTTATAAAATATATTTTTTATAAATTGGTGCTGATTGTGCAATACATCTAGATAAAACATAATTATAGACGTCAATGTGTAGGTAAAATAATAAAATCTTTAAAAGTTACATGTGTTTTATTCTTATATATTTTTTATAAATTTCTTACCCTTTCTAAATTCTCGGTTGTTAAATTTTAGTGTAGAAAAAATCCTGAATATAAAAAAAAGTTTTATGAGATATTGTTTTGGAAAACAAGGGCAGGGAGAATCAAAATGTATGTCATTTAAAATTTCATAAAGAGTACTACCCGGCCTTTGTTTCATATTTTTTTCAAAATTATGAATAAAAATAGTCTCAAGTTCTCTTACATAATTATGAAACGCTTCTATTGGCACTTTTAACTTTCCGTAAAAAGACGATGTATTGTTGAATGCTTTAAAATGGATAAACAATCTATTCGTAGATTCATTTAAATCGGGAATCTTCTGTAATTCAGCAACAAAGTCAGGACAGGTATGCTTCTTGCTACATTTAAAAAGTAAATAACCCGATATATATGTTAAGGCGTTATCAGTTGGCAAGTCGAAGCGGTAATCAGTTTCACCACTTAAATTCAAAAGCGAAGGTATACTGCGGCGCGAGCTATCTGCATGTCTCTGTGGTCTCAAACATCCATCGTTTTGTTGAGACAGGTCGCCGCGCCGCGCAACTTGTGTTGGAAGTTTCGTAGGTAGGTATTTGCGCGACTGTCCGTCAAATATTATCACAATTTTATTCTAATAAAAATAGCTTTTTAAACGTTGTTAAAATAGTGATTATGATAAGTATAACTTTTCTATGTAACAAAAATATGTAAATCTGTGTCTGAAAGGCAAGCTAATGCTTAATACCTACATAATAAAAATAATTTTTAAACGACAAAAAATAGTAATACTTACCTTTCGTCATTGACAGGTAAATGGAAAAATGTTAGGTGTATATCCCTTCTTTTACTTGATTTGCACCCATCTACAGCACATAAGGCACCAGACGGCATCGTAGGTACGCGTACGAACGAATGGAACTATTAAAATTGAACAGAGTGCGTGCGCTCCGCTTGCGAAAACCGCACTGAATTTGGTCCGCTAGAGGCCCGAGACCGCTAGGTCGGGCGGTAGGTAATTATAGCGCGCAAGTACATGGAGTGACGGAGGCCTGCTATCGTGCTTTCCGAGGCACGGAGGAAACTTGGTATTGTAATGTAGGTATTGTAATGGTCACCCATCCACGGACCGACCTCGTCAAGCATTTGTATTATTTCCAAATACGTACAGATATTTTTAAGAAACCTTCCCAGTTCCCAGCAATGTGTTAAACAATTTTAGAGTAGGTATCAAAATCCTTACCTTCCTAGTCCTGCACCTATCAGGATCAGCTGCCTCCCTGGTCAGTTCTTGCAGCACTTTTTCCTGGAGGAGTTCTGAGCGGGAACCCTTGATAATATTGGCGATAACCAGGAGTGCGGCCCACGAGTCTACCTCGGCCTCTAGTAGAGGCCACCAGGTGGTAGGTTCCATGAAGTAGCCGAATAACTCGGCAGCGCGTTTTATCTATGGAAATGAAGATTTAAATGTCGACTTTGGCTTTAGAGAGGTGATAAGAATTAAACTTTTATTTGAACTTTTCACAAGGTTTGCTGCAGTGGCAAAAGATATCGAGAGGCAAGCAATTCTTTGCACGTTAAAAAATTATATTATGAGTTCAGAAACCTTATTGCGTTATGAATTTTTGGGCGCACGGTTAGCGCAGTGGTTGAGCGATTGACTGCGGGGCTGCGTGTCGCGGGTTCGATGCCCGCACGGAACAAATATTTGTATGACCTACAGATAGTTGTTCCGACTCTGGGTGTTTGTGTATGTGATGTTTATATGTTTGTAAACGCACCCACGATACAGGAGAAATTCGTAGTGTGGGACAAAGTTTTTGAAAGAAAAAAAAAAAAACAGTAATACAAAGGGCAAAGAGAATGAAAAATCGACCAATCACATGCGAGATGAAAGGCGCAATGTGGATTGGATGTATGTCTATGTGATTGGTCGATTTTTCATACTCTTTGGCTTAATTTGTCTTGCCGAATTCATAACGCAATAAGATTGTAGGTTTTCTACATAACTAAAACCGCGCTTTATAAAAACATCCTACTTTTTAGGGTTCCGTACCCAAAGGGTAAAAACGGGACCCTATTACTAAGACTCCGCGGTCCGTCTGTCTGTCTGTCACCAGGCTGTATCATAGACTTCACTTATATACAGCTGTATCTCAAGAACCGTGATAGGTAGACAGCTGAAATATTCACAGATGATGTATTTCTATTGCCGCTATAACAACAAATACTAAAAACATAATAAAATAAATATATAAGGGGGCTCCCATACAACAAACGTGATTTTTTGCCGTTTTTTTTCGATAATGGTACGGAACCCTTCGGGCGCTAGTCCGACTCGCACTTGGCCGGTTTTTCTTCTCTAGTTACTGTCCCAACAAGCTTAGCAATAGCGGCATCCATAAATCTTTTTCAAAAATCTTTTTTGAGTCCCCGGAACCGGCCCTCGCGGTCGGCTCAATGCCAAGGCATCTCGCCACTTTTAACTAAGCTGGCCTCGAGGATGTCTTCTTACGATGCGATGTCTTCCTCACCTCAAGTATAACCCTGGGATCTTCATCAGTGGCGCCGCGAAGCATGGCTTTGACGATAGCATGTGCGTGTTGAGTGGCGCCCTCTTCAGCGCAGAGGATCAACCAGCATAACAGCTGAGACACACGCAGTCTCGCGTCTGCTTGCCAGCCGTCCATTTCTGGTAGAGAGTGCAAATATTCAAAAAGCAGGCAAAGGTCACTTAGACAGAAAAGTAATGTGCAGTGATATGGCTTTCCACTGCGTCCTGGAGATTTCATGTTTGTCCACTGGCGACTGGAGTGACAAATTTACAATATAAGCAGGATCGCTGCGAGAATACCAGAGGATAGATTTAAATCGCGCATGATTGGAATGGAAAGGCTTCTTCATAATCTTTTTCTTTTTTTCCTCACTACCTATGATGGTAAGCGATAATTTGGTCGACGATGAACCACGCTTGCCTAGAAGAAACCTATTCACTCTTGAAAATTCTTCTACCTTCTCTGGTCCCGTTATTTGAGGTCAAGTCTTTTGGAGAGGCCTGTCTTCCACTACTACTAGAATGTCTGATGACGATGTACTAACTCTCGTGAATATCATACCAACTCTATAAAAGAGTCAACCCAGAATTCCAAATTATTTGCTGTGAGTCTGAATTTCGGGCTCAGTCAAATAATTTGGATCGGAAAAAAAAATCAGAAGTCGCTTTGGAGGTATGCGGAACAGGGTGGAAAGTCCTACAAACCTCCATTGAAAAGGGACGATCCTCCGACCAGACGGGTGTAGCGTCTGGTCCGGGCAACTGCCCAACGGTTGTTGTCAGACATATGTTAAAATCGCGTCGAAAACTTTGCTTGCGCGATGCAGAATTTGTGTGACGTCAGGGCATTAGTCATAAGTTCGTATCTCGCGGCATAGATGTCACTACATCTCTTTATCTTACCTCTGTTAATGGCTGGTACAATCTTCCCAATATTGCTCTGCACCAGCATTCTGCAGCCAAAGTTGGGTCTCTTAACATCAGGATAGTGAGTCGGCACATCTTTGAGGAAGTCGGTCTTCTTCTTGAAGTCTTCCTCATTCTCCTCCATGTATTTAAGACCAATGTCAGTCCAGAAGGTGGTGGCGGTGTCTCTTATTTCTTCCATTACATCGCTCAGACTGTAACAAGTATTTTGGGTAGATGGGAAGTGTGTTCTCTAGTGTGATGTCACAACTGTACATAGATTGCTAGCTCTCTTTAGAAAGCCTAAGGTAAGGTTAGAACTAACGAGCAAGTGACGTCACGAGACCGTTAGTACCAGGTACCAGGGCAATCGCTTGCCCGTGCGGCTACGATGGTCCAGTGGCGCAGATTCCTTGGGCTGCATTGCACCACAAGGTATGAGAAGAGATGCAAGCATCTAGCAATAGATCCATAGAATTTGGACGTAAGTTGACCAGCTATCCGAGAAAATTGTATGATCCTAAATCAATGTTTAGCTTTCATTCATGGACTACCATAGAAACCGATCGGTTTTTAGGGACAAATAGGTTCCTGTAAAATAGGCCGTGACAATGACAAAGACCAGTTAAGAATAAGCCCAGCACAACCGCCAATATACAATACTTTAAGTACATCGTTTTGGCTCACACTGGGCAGTCAGTTAGCTCCATTAGTAACTTGGTTTGTATTTCTCATATATCAATACCAAGCTGTCCCGGCGAACTTCGTACCACCCCAAACAAAAAAATAAATAAAGGGAAAATGGTGTAACTTACCCGACTTTGTTTTAAAACTCAGAATAATCGACAGCGCCATCTACTGGCATTACCGGAACCAGTATACAACGCTATTTTCATTTTGGTACGTGTTTTGTTTACGTCATGTATCAGAGATGGCGCTGGATTCGCAAAACATATGGGAAAATGAATTTTCTTCATAATTTTGAAAAACATAACATAGCTATTCTGCTATTCGGGGCGGAGATAAATCTAACAAATCAAACATCATATAAATCGATCCAGCCGTTCTCGAGTTATAAATGGTGTAACTATCACCACTTTGTTTAAATAAAAGAAGAAGATAACTGAATATAAGGAGAATATTTGACCAACAGTGATCATCATCATCATCATTTCAGCTGAAAGACATCCACTGCTGGACATAGACCTCCCCCAATTGCCGCCACACTGATCGGTCCTGTACGTTTCGCATCCGTCGCACGCCCGCAGCCTTGACCAGGTCGTCGCTTCACCTATAGGGAGGCCTTCCAACGCAGCGTCCGCCGGTATGCGGTCGCCACTGTAGAACTTTTCGGCCGCAACGGCCAACCGTTCTGCGAGCAATGTGCCCTTCCCATAGCAGCAGCAGTGTGAATGTTTGTCCTGTACATATTTTGTGGTGTACAATAAAGTATATAATAAATAAATAATAGATAAAAATAATAACTACTCACCTTGTCAGCAGTAAAGGCAACATGCGATGCCAGAAGGAATATCGGTCTCTGTAGCTGAGCATCCAGTTGGCAACTTCCTGTGTGACCTGCATGCGGACCTGGGTGTTCTCATCAAAGAGTTTCTCTGCCATCGGGCTGATGGACAACTCAAAGCATTTCACATTGCCTGCTAGAACTACAGCTCCTGTAACAAGAAAGAAATAGGACCAAGATTTTTTTTAATCAAAAATCTGTAGGAATTGGTTATAATACAGTTTTGCACTTTGTTCACAATGCTGGTATTAAATAAAGGTTATAGGAATTTAATTATTCAGTTGCTGTTATTAAGGGTTGTATTGAATGTTTACATAAAGCAATGATTAACAACTAGAATGGAGCTACAACTTGGCATAACAATATTAGAGTGTTAAAGTATTACCAATAGCTTTGACGGAAGCAACTCGAACTCTAAAATGTTGATGTGCAAAGTTAGAAAGAAGTGGCTTCACGTAACTCTCCGATTGGAAGTGAAAGTCCCTCTGTAGTGATCTGGTTACCATGATTATACACTCGCAAGCCTCAAGCTTCACACTGGGGTAGGGGTCAGCGACCGTTTTAGTAAGGATGCTAGTCAAGTCATTGATGAATGGACTGAGAAGAAAAGACACTCTGTATTTCTCCAGGATCTTTCGAACTAACTGAATAAGCACTAGACGGATTTCCTCAGATTCTTCCACGATTTCTGGGCAGCCTATGCGACGGACAATCACCGGCAGTATGTAAGTTAAATAGTAATCGTTCAATGGGAGTTTTTCGATAAAGTTCGATACAATCAAGGCCGCAGTTTCCCTACATCCTTCGGAAGCATCAGAGAAGCTCTTCAAGACGTAAGCGTAGACTTCTGGGAAGACAATAGTGATATCGCAGTCCTTGTTAACCGGGTTTTCAAAAATCTCTTCATTAATTTTCAGTAGCGCCTGCTTACGGGCCAATTTAGACTCGCTTTGTAACGTAGTGATATAGGTCTCCAACGCAGCGCGAGGATTATCCATCAGAGCAGAATTCGTGTCGCACATTTTTGGGATATCAATAATTCGACAATCGCCAAATCAAAAATATCGACAAAACAAAAATATTTGATAACAAAATCAGTTTCCATGACGACTGCTGCAGTCGGCACTGGTGACATTGGCAATGACAGTGTCACTGTCACTGACACTGACTGACAGCATTAGAAAACAGCTGGCTACCTTGGCATGCATGGATGTGATGTGATTAATCCATTGTTCCACTTAACAATTTTAGTAGTACGAACAAATTGAAAAAATCGACTATCGATTAATTTGAAATTTTGGACCTCAGATGCTTTACCTTGCTCAGAAAGAGTCAGTGCCGACAGTAAAACTGTTTATCTTACTTATACCATCGATGACCCTACTTCGTCCTCCAGGGATTATGAATAGTAACAAAGCAAAGAAAAGGAAGAGTCATTCTAAAGGGTATAAAAAGGGTTATTATTTTATGTACGAGTTTCTGTTTTTTTTTCTAGAATTATTTTAAAACTTCTGAGCATATAAGTTTAACATTTACGTTAGGAACGCCACGCCAGCGCCACTGCTTCGGTATGAACTACGCATTAAATAGAGATTTACAGGCTATGAATAGTCGACTAAAAGAATACCATTGATTTCAAGCGACAAGTTATGAATACAACACGTGTACATCTCCAGCAAAAACGTGCACCAATCACAGCTCGCCAAGTAAAGCTGTCAACGTTTTCATTTCCATGAATGGATGAGATTCTTCTATCACGTTAATTTCATACTATTTCTATTTATTCTGTAACAAGTAACGGTGTACGTAGCAGCTGGAGTTAAATTTAGCATAGCTCGATAACAAATATTAGTGCAAAATGTATAAATTAAGTGTGTTTAATTTATTATTCTTGGCTACAATCGTGCAAGTATCGCTCGCACTGAAGGAAGGCGAATGCGAAGTTTGTATCAAAACCGTAGAGAAATTCGCGGCCACGTTATCAGATCATGTCAAGAAGGTTCCTAAATCAATCGAGACTGAGTTCAAGAAGTTCTGTAAAACTACCAAGAATAAAGAGAACAGGTTTTGTTACTATTTAGGCGGTCTTGAAGAGTCCGCTACCGGTACCCTGGGCGAACTTTCGAAGCCTCTCAGTTGGTCGATGCCTGCTGACAAAATCTGTGAGAAGTTAAAGAAGAAGGACGCACAGATCTGTGACCTTAGATTCGATAAGCAGATCGACCTAAACAACGTTGATTTGAAGAAACTCAAAGTACGAGATCTGAAGAAGATCCTCAATGACTGGGATGAGGTTTGCGACGGCTGCATCGAGAAGACAGACTTCATCAAGAGAATAGAAGAACTAAAGCCTAAATATATGGGCAAATCTGAATTGTAGAATAGCACAATTTATAATTTTTAGGTAAGGTTATATTCTGCTATTGTTTCTACATATTTCTAATATTTAAACAGTCTGAGACCCATAATAATCCGCCCACAGCCTATCTAATTGGTTAAAATAACATAGTAACAAACTGGTACATTCTATAACTCTGAGTCACAACCATGTACCTCAAAATTATATAGTTTGTGGTGCAATCAAAATAGTTTCCATCTGTCAATGAATATAAAGGTCACTAACCCCTTTTTTTAATAATCAAAATGGTTAATAACCTTTTGGTTAATATAACATAGTAACAAGTAATAACAACATAGTTCATTTTATAAAGTTTTTGGTCCAATCAAAATAGTTTCAATTTGTCAATAAATATAAAGGTCACTAGGTTAAAGTTTAGGTTAAAACGGGCTGGTTTCGGCAACTCCACGACCAAGCGCATATTTTGCGTACAGTCCAGGTCACTAACCCTATTTGCAATAATCAAAATGGTTATAAACTTATTAACAATCATAAAATCTATTCTTATTGGAATGTCATCTCTCAATTGCCGTTTTTCATTAATAACTTGCAGAAAACAGTCATGGAAATAATCGCTATTATATCAATACTACAAAAATTTCATCAGAAAATTTGCTATGGTATTTTAAATGGAAAGGGTAAAACATTGAAAAAAAAATAAGTCTGTTGTGTGAGTATGGCCTTGGCTTCTGGTTTGTGTATCAAACACGAATATAATATACAGATATAGTTTTTGTAAAATAATGAACACATAAAGCAACTTTTCCTGTTAAAAAAATTAATATTGGTAATCATTATCCTGCCAGTAAGAACTACTGAAATTCATACACTTCCCAATGAGTGAGCTGATTAAGATATTGCTCTACTACTTAATTTACTAAAAAGTTATTTTTTCTTATTATCAACAAGTTTTCATCACTAAAATCATAAACGTCCTGTGAACTGAACTAGGTCATTAAATACTAAGTGATAATTATGTTGCCTGTAGACAAGCAATCTTTATTTATAGGTTTCATCAATAGGATGGATCCTAATCCTATTAGAATCTAGTCTTATAAGTAATTTATATATAACCTAAACTATTACTTTGTCTTTACCAAGAATTTGTCCAATAGCATTTTTCTTATTGTCTCTATTAAGGGGAATACACTTCGTTCTTGGGTGTTCTTTTTAGTCTTCAACTCTACACACGCTACATTTACTAGAATACATTGATGACTGTTAATCGAAGATAATTCAAGGTGCAAATTTGTTAAGGTATGTTTAAGAGCTGTGGATTTTGTGATTAATAAATAAATACATACATCCATAGATAAACTCATGCCCTTTTTCCTATGTGAGTGGGCAGACATAACTTAATGCCACATGCTACAATCCATACATACTCCTTTTTAACCCCCGCCGGAAAAAGAGGGGTGTTATAAGTTTAACGTGTGTTGCTGTGTAACTGTCTGTGGCATCATAGCGCCCAAACGGATGAAACGATTTTGATTTAGTTTTTTTTTTTGTTTGAATGGAGATTTTGTTGAGTGTTCTTAGCTATGTTTGAATAAAATCGGTTCAGCCGTCAAAAGTTATGGGCATTCTTCCAGTGTGTTCCCCTCCTTCAACTGTTAATCAAAGGAGATTGCCCATACGCAGGCCCCTTATGAGGTATTGTGTCTGCGATTTCAATAATATTAAAAAATAGGATTTATATTTTGTATATTTTTTCATCCGTGTGCTTTACTTTATATGTACATACAACAACAGATCAGGTTCCTTCACTTGGACATTTGTATGCAAATTATTGCATTGTAATAAGGGTTCATTTCAAGAACAAAAACATCGTTATATCTCGAGAACCCCGCAAAATAAATAAAAAATCTTTTCTAATTATGAATATAACGTGTATTTTCTACAATATACAACCAAATTCATCAAGATACAACCAGTTTTTCAAAGGGGCCCAAGTTCCCTTACAAAATGGGCATTCCCCTTTAATATTGTTCTTTATCTGTTACAGAATAATTCATGGGACACCTACTATGTGATATCACATCTCAGCAGCAGCCCAGCAAGCCCAGTGGTAGTGACGGTCCTGGTGATCAACAGACAATGCATTTGTCGAACTGTTTGCAAGTGTGTGTGGAGAATGCATGTGTTGATTAAATTATTATTGCTATTATAAGTAATTAAAATATTTTTTTGAAGTTTTTTGTTTGATTTACTTTGGATGTTGGTAGAAAAATAACGTGACAGCACCAGCTCGACAGCACGTAATCCCCGTCAGTGGCGGCTTTAGAGGGTGGCGAGCGCGCCAGCAGGATAATCGCACGGGGGCGATTAATAGGGGCCTCAAGCGACAACCCAAAATGCTTACAATTGCAACTTTTTATTTCATAATTAGAAAAATTAAATTAAAGGCTGGTTAGTCTTTTAAGTATTTCATTAATATTAAGTGCCAAGTTTTGCATTGGTCGTCTTATCAATATTTTCATCTCATCTATCAATCATTCATCACATAAATAGCAAAAAGAACAAGAGTCTCGTTAAGAGGGGACTCTAGTGAGACTTTCTCCATACAAAAACACATTCTGCTGTTTTCTTCGTGGATAATGCCTCTAGAGCGATGATTTTTTTCCATAAAATCTAGGTCTAATTAGTACGTGCCTGTATCATTTCCTTTTTTCCAAAACATAATCACAAAAAGAAATATGACAATCCCAAATCCGAAAAAAATGCCCGTTTTTACCGCCATGTTCAGAAGACTTTCAGACAAAATTTATAAGTTTTTAACAAAAAAGGAAATGATAGGAGCATTTTTTAGATCAGACCAGTTTTCATGAAGAAAACAGCAGAATACGAAACGTCTTTTAGTCAAAGTTTTTGTAGGTAAAATCAGCCTGAGCTGCAGTTGTCCCTTTCGCACTTTACGGGGTGAGGTTAGAGGTGACGCGACGGCAATAGTTTCTTCAAATACCTATTTTTCAAATTCCTGTTGACTAGAGTCCGCTCTTAATATCTGCCGCCGGCCGTTACATACTCTGGCCGGCCCAGCCTGGCAGTAGTTAAGCCCGCCTGGTAGTCTCCGAAGGATAAGGCCGAAGTGCATCATATGGTCAGACATTTCCCTAGCTATGACTATGTTTAAGCCTATAGCCATCAATCGGGCACAAAGCCTACACTAGGAATCGTGCTAGGATCTCTTGCTCAATGCAGTAGCCCTTATGACCACTACACCAACAAGGCGGATGATAAATACCTAGGTACTTTATTAGTTATTTAGTGTTACGTATGTTTAGTGTTGTAGTTTATTAGTGTTACTGGGGGACTTCTATTCTATGCCCACAACAGTGGCTCTTCCCTTACCAGTGCACTGACCATGCTGGACGGGAGATGCGTAAGCTTTCGCTTGCGCTAAACCTTACCCAGCTGGTCCATGGGGCAACGAGGATGCCGGATGTTGATTCGCACACGGCCAATTGCTTGGACCTTCTGCTGACAACAGATCCAGACCGATACTCTGTGTCGATAACTTCACCGTTGGGTAGTTCCGACCATTGTCTAGTGAAGTCTGTGTCCGTCTGTGACCGGCCATGGTTTGGCGCCGACGCGCTTAAACATGAGGCGTACCTGGCATGGCTTGTCGCTCGTTCGCGCAAAGCGAGTGACGTGGGTCAAAGGAAGAAAGCCTACAACAGGGCTGCCAAGTCCTGCAAGAAGGTGTTGAGAAGGGCTCGGTTCGACCACATTGGCCGAATAGGGGCCAAACTTGCTTCTTACCCAGCAGGTAGTAAAGCGTTTTGGTACCTGGCTAAGTCAGTTGAGTCGAACTTCTGCCGTCCCTCACTACCACCACTGCTGAAACCCGATGGGTCGCTGGCCCACACCGCTGAGGAGAAGGCAAATTTATTTGCCTCTCTTTTTGCGGAATCTTCGCGTCTGAATCCTGGTGATTCGCGGTCCCCTCCTTCTCCTGATGGATGCGAGACGAGTATGTCGGGCATTCGCATCCATCAAAAGGACGTCCGTAGGGTGTTGCGCAATCTCGACGTGAACAAGGCTAGTGGCCCTGACGGCATACCAGCTATAGTTCTTAGAACCTGTGCGCCTGAACTGTCTCCGATCTTGACACGCCTATTCCGCCTTTCATATGAGTCTGGAAAAGTTCCGAATGCTTGGAAGCAAGCCAACGTACAGCCCGTGCCCAAGAAGGGCAGTCGGGCTGATCCTGCTAAATACAGACCCATCTCTGTAACGTCCATACTCGTGTGTGTACGTGTGCGTGTACTTAACTAGCTCCTGGCATACCTAGAAACTAACGATATCCTTAGCGACAGACAATACGGCTTCCGCCGAAATCGGTCTACTGGGGATCTTCCAGCGTATGCCATTCACATATGGCCATCGAGAGGCACGGGGAAGCGCTTGCCGTCTCCCTCGACATCTCGAAGGCTTTCGATAGGGTCTGGCACGAAAGCTTGATCGGTAAGCTTCCTTCATTCGGTCTGCCCGGTGGTCTGTGTGATTGGATTGCAGACTTCCTGAGAGATCGGTCCGTTCGGGTGGTTATCGGTGGCTGCTCTTCGGACCAATTGGATATTAATGCCGGGGTCCCTCAGGGTTCGGTACTCTCGGCAACATTGTTCTTGTTGCACATTAATGATCTGCTAAAACCCGGCACCTTTGGGTATGCTGACGACAGCACTGTTGCTGAGAGATACTTGTCCAACGCACGGGCTACCGGGCCGCAGATCCGGTCTCTCCGTGAGGCCATGGTGGAGCGTTTGAACTTGTCCTTGCAAGCAGTCTCCGATTGGGGCGATGCCAATCTGGTCAAGTTTAATGCTGCTAAAACCCAGGCGAGTCTTTTTTCCGCTAAGAAGAGCCAATTTCACCCGGCTCCAACTTTCCGTGATGTAACCGTGCCAATAACGGACCATCTTGAGCTTATTGGCGTTACGTTGACATCGACTCTCAATTTTGGGCCATACATTGAGGCAAAGGCTCAGCTGGCTGCCAAGGTAGAAGGTACTTCACGCCGGAACAGCTGCTCAACTTGTATCAAGCGCAAGTTCGATCGTGCATTGAGTAGTTACCTACTGTTCTCATCTCTGGGACGGATCTGCCAAATACCAGCTTGATTCACTAGAGTCGATCGAAAAGCGGGCCAAGAAACTCATCGACAATAAGGCACTGGTTAAGTCAAAGCTCCAGAGCCTTGAACATCGTCGCCGAGTAGCCAGCTTGTCGGTATTTTATCGGTTACATTTCGGGGAGTGTGCGATGGAATTGCATGATTTAATCCCGCCCAGCCCGTTCCAACATCGGACTACCAGACGTGCGGCAATGCGTCATCGGTACATGGTGGACATCCCACCCATACGCACTAAACGTTCTGGGGACACTTTTATTATTATGCGTACAGCTAAGGAGTGGAACTTCCCTGCCGGAATCTGTGTTTCCCGATAGCTACAATCTAGGGGTCTTTAAATCAAGAGTGAATGGGTTTTTTCTAGGCAAGCGTGCTTCACCGTCGACCACATCATCGCTTTCCATCAGGTGAGATAGTGGTCAAGCGCAAGCCTTATACATTACTACATTTGGCAGCCTCTTATTCACATGGGTAGCATTTCCCTACCTTTTATAAATAGGTAGGTAGTCCTTTTGGCTGAGGATGTCGGCAACCGATTCAAGATCACTACTGTATGGATCAAAACACCCTCAGACATAAATAAATAAAATAGAAGACAATCGAAACAAAGCGACGCATTGGTCTAAAAATACCGGCCAAGTGCGAGTCGGACTCGCGCACAAAGTGTTCCGTACAATTATCGCAAAAATATCACGAATGTTGAATGGGAGTCCCACTTAAACATTTTTTTTTTGTATTTGTTGCAACAGAAATAAAAATAGAAAATAGAAGAGAAGAAGATGTATCGAAGTGTGAAGTGAAAATAAATGATAAGAGTGTGGAGCAAGTGAACGAGTTTGTATATCTGGGAAGTATGTTCACAAGGGATGGAAAGATTGAAGAGGATGTGGAAAGGAGAGTGAATGCAGGGAATAAAGTGAATGGTGCTATGCATGCAGTTGTGACCAGCAAGTCGATGTCTCCGGAAGCTCGACTCGCCGTTCACAACAGCGTGCTGGTGCCTACACTTATGTATGGAAGTGAAGGCTGGGTATGGCAAAAAAGACATGAAAGTAGGATTAATGCAGTAGAAATGCGCTCCTTGCGGAGTATGTGTGGTGTAACTTTAACTGATAGATTGAGGAATGAGGTAATAAGACAACGTTGTAGTTTAAAAGAAGATGTAGTGACTAAAATTGAAAAGGGTATGTTAAGATGGTTTGGCCATGTTGAGAGGATGAATAAAAGTCGACTTACGAAAGGTATTTACAAGGCAGACGTGAATGGAAACGCCGGGAGGGGACGCCCTAGAAAGACATACATAGACCTTATAGGTGATGTTCTTCAGAAAGGCCAAGTGCGCAGTACCCATAACCGGCGTGTGTGTATGACTAGATGTATGAATGTGTGTGAAGCAAAAGAAGTATGTAAGGATCGTAGCAGGTGGCGTTCTGTAGTTTCTGCCTACCGCCATGGGAAAAAGGCGTGAGTTTATGTATGTATGTATGTAGAAATACACCATCTCTGAAAATTTCAACTGTCTAGATATCACGGTTCATGAGATACAGCCTGGTGACAGACGGACAGTGGAGTCTTAGTAATAGGGTCCCGTTTTTACCCTTTGGGTACGGAACCCTAAAAAAGTACATAGAATATTTATTATTATCTATCTCCACAACGTAGAGTCTCGTGAGTGACTCGTCAAATTCTGTAGGAGATGAGAATTGAGTTTGTTATTTATCTAGGAATGTGTGCATTACGTTGTGGAGATAGAGTGCAATATGTTAATGTATATTTATAGACAGCCGATCCGCTCCGCTCGAATTCGAGTGTGCTTTGCATAGACTAAGTGCTTTGGCCCTATGTGTATGTATGTCCAACACACTCACTCCAATCTGAATTTCACTCAAAAGCAAGTCATGGTTTAACCTACAACAGCTGATGCTAAACTGCACAAATGCATGTATGGACGCGGATAGGTCCACACCTAGCAGATTAGGTTCACCGCACACCGAGACGCGACGGGCCTTATAACGAATTATCTTAGCGTAGAACACCCCGCGACTTCGTATTCGCTGATAGAAAAGTGTAAGTACCTTTTTATGTAGTAGGATCGGATAGATGGACCTCTCAATCTATTATATATTAGTCTATGGATGGACCCCTTTTCCGCACTTACAACTCACATTTGGTCCGTTGTGCGTGGGCCTCCTCTCTTTGAGAGGGAATGGGCCGTAATCCACAATTTTTTTATGTAGTAAATAAAGTTCTGTACTATTGCTATTTTAAATAGTGCGAGCATCGACGCGTCGCCGTTTTCTCTCGGTGTGAGATTACCCTTGTGGGACAAAAACTGGAAAAGACAAAATAAAACAGACACCGCTGGTTCACACTAATAACAGCTTTATTGAAAGTATGCTTGATCTAGTACATACAGATTCACATAATTGATTGAATACACAAATAACATGCATATTAATGACATATAGAGGGATCCCGATTAGTGGTACTTGTAGTTCCTGTGGTGCTCTGAAACATAGAAAGGAATTATTTAAAAACAATGATTCCGACACATTGAGAATCTCTTTGAAGTCGGTCAAATACCTTTTTTTCCTCCTTTTTTTAAGTCTATTAAAAATATGCTGCCATACTTTATAAATTAGAAATGGCTGAAAGAAGTTTTAATATCTTCTTCTGCCTGGAACATCATTTAAGAGCTGTCCAATACTTTCCATTCCGTCAACCATTAACAATGATAAGCCTCTTGATTTCGAAGTATGTTGTTGCAATCATACAATAGTGGATGTCTCTGTATAATTTCTCATGATAGGCAAAATCAAATTGTTGATTAAGACTCCTACTATAACATTCATCTCTCATCCAACTATTATTTTCCAAAAGGGAAAAACAGTGCTGTATGCAAGTTATGAAGTGTGATAAATTCTATCTAGGAGAATTCATATGCAGTAAATGGTAACGAGATAGGGGTCAAATGCAACACTATCGATACAAAAAATAAAAATGATTCCTTACTCATCTTGCTGTAGTTAATGAAATAGAAGAAAGTCATGCTGCCGACCAGCAGCTGGAAGAAGGGGGCCATGCCAACCTTCTTGGGCTGCACATACTTGTGCTGCCACCTCCACCAGCCTGAAATAATAACATCATTCATGCTTATTGGCACACTAGACCAGATTTTTTTCTCTTTCAACTAGCAAAGATTAATAAGCTTACCAAGATTTATTTATTTTTCAATTAATTTAAATATTGTTCACTCAAACCTTCAATTATATAAAATCAGTAGATGGGTTTACTATAATATTTAAGTTGATAGAAGATACTATTCTTAGGCCTATGATGAGGTATGGTTAAGTAGCAATTATTTAAGTATCCTGAGCAATGTGTTAGGTACGCTTCACAGGTATCTGATTGGCATTTTACAGTTTGTTATTATTTTATTCAGGACGACAAAACGAAGTACCGTCAATTGATAAATCTTCAAAACATTTATAACCTCAAACTTTATAAAATAAAAAATATGTAATAAAACTAATTAGTTACCTCGGCTGAAAACACCAGCAAGGGCCTGGGGCGACTTATTCCTGCGTGCGAACCATGAACCTATCTCATTGATTTTCAACTGTCCGAAGGGAGTATCAGCTGAAAACGAGATTGAATAGAAATTACATAATCAAAAATGGTAAACTGAAGGGCGACATGATATCAAGTAAACTAATACTTACGTTTGCCATAAAAGCGGGCGGGGTCGTAAGGTCCGTGGACCGAGGGGTTGTATTCCTTAGGGTAATCGCCGAAACCCATGATTACTGGGATTCCACAAAATTTTTACGGAATGAAATTGACCTCGGATTTCGGTATTCAGTCAATCTGTCAAATCGTAGACCATAGCCAAATAATGTAATTTTTGTCAGATCAGAATCGATAATCAGATGGAATTTATTTCGGACATCATTTAATTTTATAAATTTACGACATAAATTAACGACCATTTAAGCAGTATTTCCTTCACGAATAGTTAGAATAATTTGAATTGAAAATAAAAATGAAATGACAATGACTGTCCGAAAGAGTATAGACAATTTTACATGTTCTTGAAACTATCTGTGCACTTCTCTCTATCTATAATTTTTTTTTTAGTCTATGATTATACAGCAAATTTCATTCTTTGTGAGGTGTTCGTAATTTGTTTATTTCCAAAATAGTCGCTGAATAATCAAGCAAGATGGTCTTGGAAAGTACCATGATTTGTGTGGATAACAGTGATTATATGAGAAATGGAGATTTCCTGCCAACAAGACTGCAGGCCCAACAAGATGCTGTAAACCTGGTATGTCATTCTAAAACACGGTCAAATCCTGAAAATAATGTGGGTTTAATGACGCTAGCTAATGTAGAGGTGTTGGCTACGTTAACCAGTGATGTTGGGCGCATAATGTCCAAGTTGCACCGGGTTCAGCCTAACGGTAATATCAATTTTCTGACTGGTATCAGAATCGCTCACTTGGCGCTGAAGCATCGTCAGGGCAAGAACCACAAGATGCGCATTGTTATATTCGTCGGCTCTCCAGTAGAGCTTGATGAGAAGGAATTAGTGAAACTAGCTAAGAGGCTGAAGAAGGAGAAGGTAAATTGTGATGTGGTATCATTTGGCGAGGATGCAGAGAATAATCCTCTTCTGACAACATTTGTAAACACTTTGAATGGTAAAGACAGCACCACAGGAGGCAGCCATCTAGTATCTGTTCCAGCTGGGGGCTGTGTTGTACTCTCTGAAGCACTGATTACCAGCCCCTTGATTGGTGGTGATGGAGCCGGTCCATCTGGCTCAGGTTTGTCTCCATTCGAATTTGGAGTTGATCCAAATGAAGACCCAGAGCTTGCACTAGCCCTGCGTGTGTCTATGGAGGAACAGAGGCAGCGCCAGGAAGAGGAGTCTCACAGACCAACTACTACAGAAGGAGGAGAGACAGGCAAGACTGGGGAACCTCAGAATACTGGCATGGAGCGGGCTCTGGCCATGTCACTAGGTCATGAAGCTATGGAACTGTCTGAAGAAGAGCAGATTGCTCTTGCTATGCAGATGAGTATGCAACAGGATGCTCCGGCCGCTGAAGAGAACATGGATGTATCGGAGGAATATGCTGAAGTTATGAATGATCCAGCATTCCTTCAGAGTGTACTGGAAAATCTGCCAGGAGTTGATCCTCAGAGCGAAGCTATTCGCAATGCTATGTCCACCATCAAAAAGGATAAGGATGAGAAAGATGACAAGGAACAAAAGGATAAGGATGGCAAAGGTTCCGGGTCAAGCTCTTCTAACTCTAAGTAAACACAGCATAATATTCAATTTTTTTTATTGATACTTTGTGCTCGTAAACTTTAACATTAGACACCACACTGCAGTGTTGCTATACCAATATAAATTTATAAAAAAATACAGATTGTTTATAATTTAACTTGAGTTTACTTCCACGTAATCCAATTCAAACCTTCAATTTTTTCAAACCCTGAAAAAAATGTTTTTGTTATGTTACTCAATATGTTGAAAATATTTACATCTGTAATGGGAGTTAATTAAATGTAATAAATTTTTAAATTGCCTTTGAAACTTACTTGAATCTTCAATGAACCTGGAACTTTGGAATTTTTTTTGACATTCTTTCAACTTGTGTCTTCTCCTTTCCTCATTGAATTGACTTATTACTTGTGATATCTTGTACGCATTATTATCTAAAAGAAACAAAGTGATTAGATGTCTAACACACAATATATAAAATCAATAGAGACTTCTATTACCTTGTGTGAAATTGGACTGAATTCCTTTAGTTATTAACACCCTTTATATTATAATCAGTCACTCTTGCAAATGAATAGGAATGCAGACCAATCACTAAAATAATAGATAAAATGTTACAAATAGAAATATTCAAGAAATCAGAATTAGGCAACTCGGGGAAAGCAAAAGTGTACTAAACCACATTCAAATAAATGACCTTTTTACACTTATTGAAATACGATTAGTATTCAAGTTATGAGAGACTTTTTGCAAATTCAAAAATTAAACTGACAATCTTTCTTACCTAGAAATGGATAAAGCCAAGGTGTAATTTGGTCATAAATGAAAATACATAAAAATGTGGGTTGCGCCACTTTTGTGTAGGCAACCCAATTTATTGATAAAATTATTGAAATTAAAATAATTGTACTTATTGAATTTGTGTACCGGCTTTAGTAACCGTTTTCGCGCTTTCCTGGGAAATTTTGTTAATCAATAAATAAGAACTCTTTATGTCTTCTAACTGAGGTTTGAAACTTCTATTGCTGTGGCCAGGTGCTGAAAAATCGGAAAACGTTTCAGTAAAGTTGGAATCGGTATAGTTATTCTACCCGTAAAACGAAAAAGCTTTGAGTCCTATTCTCTAAATTACCTATTAGCAGAACGTCCTATTTGACAGTAAGACGTTCGAAGAACAGTAATGCATAAGATTGTTCATCATTTCGAAAGTAAAAAGTGTAGTGTCCGACCGAAACTGGTTTTTATGATCTAAACTGAATTTCGACAAGTCTCAGTTTCGGCCGAAACCGAAACGGAAACTTCCTTACAAGGATCATGGTTTTGAGGGAAATATAAACCGCCGAACATGAACGATCACAGCGCGAGAACTCCATTCGGGGGTTTCGGTCGTGGTTTCGGCAGGTCAAAGTCAAAACGTTTATTGCGAACTAAATGTATAATATTGATGTTATGTTAAGTTAGTACTTATGACTGCAGCAGCCTTTCACAAGCATTGCAATTATCATTCTCCTGACCTTATCATTCTAAATTAGCATGCATTAAACATTATCATTACTGAATTATTCAATTTTACAATAATATAATTAAATTGATAAAAATATAGTTAAGTCAAAATTAAATGTCAATAATAATGAATTTAATACAATTATAAAGCAGTATCAATGTCATCCTTTTCAGGTAGTACAAATTATAATTTTGTATGAAGTTAAATAGGATAGAGTAAATTTTATTGTTTGTATAGGTCAGATTGAGGTTTGCCGCCGAAACCGAAACTAAACTGAAACTTGTTTTTTCCGAAACTCGACCGAAACCGAACTGCCGGTCGGTCACTATAAAAGTGAAACTAAATGAAGAATTAAAGCAATATTAAATAATGGCGAGTCAACCGTCTGATGAAGGGTTTGGTGGAATAGAAAACTGTAATGCGGGCTCACAATTGACAGTGGATGCGATGCTGCGTGGAGAAGTTTCCAGCCTCGGTTGTGCAGCTTCGTGCGTGACTCGCTTCCGGTCTTAGTCCAGTCCATGGTCGGGAGTGACATCGCGTGGGACGCAGTAGCCCGCCTTCTGTGAGGAAGTGATGTTCGCAAGGGAGGCAGAGGAAAGGGGCCGAGAGTATACAAACTCCCTCCCTCACTGGCCGGCCGCCACAAGGTGTGGCCCGGGACAGTTTGTCACCGCAACTGACCGCGTCCTGTTCCGCGCTTACTTCCAAAGAAGATCTGCGACTGTTTACAGCCACAGAGGGTTCGCATCAGGAAGTGTGATGAATTGTGCAAGCGCTCCAGCGCCTAGATCAAAGGTAACCGTTTGGTTTTAGTCAATAAAGAGTCTGTCTGACTCCTTCGCCTCCTCTGCCCCAGGGCGGAGAACATCCATAACAGACATAAATCTAACTAGATAACGCAAGTCCCCATCTGTATGAAAACCAAGCGTGCCACTTTTCACAAACAATTTAAAAACAAATTTACTTACCAATGAAAGAGATATTACGGATGATATAAGGTCAGCCATGGAAAGCAGTAATCTGACGGTATTAGCATTGCTAGATTTCAGTAATGCTTTTAATGCTGTCGATTTCGATGTTTTGCTTGGCATTCTATGCTCTCTTAATTTATCTCCATCGGTGATTGACTGGTTTCGTAGTTACCTGTTTGGTCGCCGGCAACGTATATGCATTGGAGAGACCTTGTCTTCCTGGTGTAGTACTTCTGCTGGGGTACCGCAGGGTGGCGTTTTATCCCCATTACTTTTCGCAGTTTTTATAAATTCAATCTCCAGTGAACTAACTTCTTCCTACCATCTTTATGCGGACGATCTACAAATTTATTCGCGAGCTCCTCTCGGACAACTGTCTGAGGCTATCGTAACAATAAATCGTGATCTGGCCCGCATATGCGAATGGAGCAAAAGGTATGGACTTGTGGTTAACCCCACAAAGACGCAGGTTATAGTGGTGGGCAGTTCTAGGATGGGTTCAAAAATCAACTGGACTACTCTTCCCCAAGTTGTTTTCGATAACTCAGTTATTCCGTTCTCCGAGAAAGTTAAAAACTTGGGGATATTCATTGATAGGAACTTCTCTTGGACTGCCCAACTGCAGGAGGTTAGCCGCAAGCTATTTGCATCTGCTGCAGCTCTGAGGAGACTGCGTAATTTTCTTCCGACTGCCACCAGGATTGCGCTTGCGCAATCTCTTCTTTTACCCATACTTGATTATGCTGATGCCAGCTATCTTGACCTTACTCAAGAACAACTCGATAAACTTGAGCGGCTTCAAAATGTTTGTATAAGGTTCATATTCGGTTTGCGCAAATATGACCATGTTT
Source organism: Orthosia gothica (assembly GCA_949775005.1). Lineage (NCBI taxonomy): Eukaryota > Metazoa > Arthropoda > Insecta > Lepidoptera > Noctuidae > Orthosia > Orthosia gothica. Next base: position 18,147,708 of record OX459034.1, on the reverse strand, counting down.
CCGAATTTCGTGTGAAGCTCAAGTGGTTGCCAATTCGCCTTCGCCGGAATGCTCATATTCTTTCCCTTTTATACAATGTGCTCTTTACTCCTTCCACCCCTTTTTACCTTAAGAAACGTTTTCAGTTTCTCCGCGATTCCCACACAAAATTTCTTAGGTCATCAGACAACTTACGACTTCAAATTCCAACACATTGCACGACTTTTTTGGATCAATCCTTTACTGTCCAGGCTACTCGTCTGTGGAATTCATTGCCAGATCCAATCAAACGTGCTCAATCATTGCCTGTGTTTCAAAAGACTCGTAAAGGAACATTACCTGTCACTGTCTTCGTCTTAGCGTGTTGATTTGTGATTGTAATTATAAATTGAGTCATTCATAATTTATTGTTATTGCCTATATTTAGTATGTATGTATTTATGTATATATTACGTAGCATATGTATTTATCTGTGTATCTATTATAATTATAGTATATAGACTATGTTAATGTCACACCAACGACAACCCCACTTCAAGTCCAGAAAATTACTGTCCATACCAGGTTGCCTGGAAGAGATCGCGCTATGCGATAAGGCCGCCCATTGTATTTGTATTAATTTTAAGTTTTTTTGTTATATTTGTATTTTAAGGTGTACAATAAAGCATATAATAAATAAATAATAAATAAAGAGTACATTTCCAATGCCTCGGCCAACTTTTTCTGTACATTCTTTACAGCTCAATTTATACTTATAATATTATAAAGCTGAAGAGTTTGGTTGTTTGAACGCGCCAATCTCAGGAACTACTGGTTGGAATTGAAAAAATATTTTTGTGTTGGATAGTCCATTTATCGAGGAAGGTTATAGGCTATATAACATCACGCTACGACCTATAGGAGCGGAGCATAGAAGAAAATGTTGCAAAAACCGGCAAAAATATTCCTTTTTGAGAGCTTCCGTTGCGTGCGCTGCGTAAGCGGGGTAAGCGATTAAAGTTACGCAATATTCATGTAGGTAGGTAGCGAGTTGACGAGAGCGAAGCCGCGTGGGACAGCTAGTATGGCATAAAAAGGCATTTTTCTAGATTTCCGGTGCCGATAATGCTAAATGAAAAGCTCAGATTACTGTAATTGATCGTAACTTTACTCCGTTTTTGGCACGCGAAGTAGATACATATAATCGCGTCATCTAGTTAGATTTATCTGTGATCCATAATAATTCAAGCTAAGAAAATGTTGAATTATTCCTAAATCTCATATTTGTGTTGTAGGACTGTACCATTCAAATTCTTTTGTTTTAGGACGTTTTGCTACTAGGTCGTTTTGAGAATAGGACGTTTTGCTAATAGGCCTTTTTGATACGGAGTCATAGGCTACCTAAAACTCCCCCTTAGTAATATATATCACCATTAAAACTCACGATCGCACCTGCCATATTCTGATTTCTGAATACCACCATACAACCTACATATTTAGGTACTAGGGAATCCAGTCATACAAAAGACAAAATCAACACACAAGTCATACTTACGAGTTGGTCTATTCAGGGGAGGAGAAGATGTTGGTCTATTCAGAGGAGGAGAAGATGATGGTCTATTCAGGAGTGGAGAAGATGTTTGTCTATTTGACGGTTTCGAATTTTCGGAAAATATGTTTTCATCTTTGGTCGGCGTTGTGGACGATTTCCTTTTTGCTTCTAAAAAAGAAAACAAATAGAATTTGGAATTCTTCTACTTCGCATAACAACTTGATTGATAAAGACCAAGGCGATAGAATTATTTAGTTTGATTGCTTTTAGATGGTATCGATTACCGTCATTTTAGGCGCAGATACCCCTGAGTAGCTGATTTTAAAATGAGAATGACATCTAAACAGCTAGTCGTATTTTTTTAGGAAAATATATGATAACATTTTTTTAAATTTTTTTCGTCTTAGAAAATTTTGAGTTTTATTCGTATAGGAACGTCCTCATTGAGAGCATTCACGTGTAATGAGCATTCGACGTCGAATATTCGAGTGGTGAGGACGTTGAGCCGAGCGTTACAAAGCTTACACGCAAGCGCGAACTTCGGCCGGTGTGTACGTCGCAACGATTTTCGCGGAAACGGCTCGCATTCGATAGTTTACGCAAATAAAACGCTTTATAGCGAGTTCTCAGATGATGAAATCAATGAGTATGTATGTAGGCATATTACTGGCCACTTGTAAAGCAAGGAACAATTCCTTGATCTTAAGTATTTGTGACCTTGGTCTATCGTATTATCGAATTAATGACATTTAACGAGATCGTATTCGAATGCTCCAAGCTCGCAAGGGAATGTTCGACTCGATCGTGCATAGTTTTGCTCGAATTCACTGGGCTCGCTGGGAAGCATTTGTTGCTCGCCTACTATTGCTTGTTTACAAATGCTAACGAAAACATAGTGTAATTAATTTTTAAAGTTATGTCTAAAATGGACAAAACACGACAATCGCACCAAAACTGCTGAGCGTATTTTAATTAAATCAACACCATCTCGAAGACAATTTAATTATCTACATTTTGATCTGAAGCTTAAATCATAGAATAATAAGGAAAGTACAAAAATCTACAAAATTTTAAGGCGCGCGGGTGTGAAACGCGTGCGCGTTTTGTTTCTTCAAGGTCGTTGGCGACAATCGTCGTCTTAAGTGAAGTTTCGCAAGGTAGTTTAATTTCATACTGTCAGTGTCTACCCTTTCATGAAATAGGCTCGTTCTCTCGTGTAAAGGGTCGTCCCATTGAATCTAACGTCTTCAACAATCAGATATTATTATGATAAGCTATACGGACATAACAGTACCTAAACATAATTTGGGCAAGTCTTCAAAAGTTTTAGTTATTTTTAACAGAGGTCTTCATCAAGAACTCGAGCATTAAAAAATCGAATAAATTGTTACCAGCAGTTGATAATCGGTTCCGCATTGGAGATCCAGGAGATCTACCTCTATTCAACGATCGCGGAGGCGTTTGTTTCCGATCTGAAAATACAATGGCGTTTAAGATTGCGCATACCCACACAGTCGATTACTAAACCTTTTGAACATTTCATAGATTATGTTTGACAACACGGTCGGCGTAGTGGTTGAGCGATCGGCTGCTGCGCTGCGTGTCGCGGGTTCGATTGCCGCACGGAAAAAATATTTGTATTGCTTACAGAGTTGTTTCGGATCTGGGTGTCTTGTTTATGTTTGGTTTAAATGTTTGTACACGCACCCACGATACAGAAAGAAATTCATAGTCGGGGCAACTTTTTCTTTAAATAAATAAAAATGTATAGTTATCACAATTGATCGTAAAGTTATAGGAAACGTGCAGGGCGTAGAGTCGTAGACTGTGCCATGTATTGGCGCAAATTCGAAACTTTTAAGCTAGGATAGGATAGATGGCCCCTTTTACGCACTTAGACGCCCATTTGGTCCGTTGTGCCTGCAGGCCTCCTCCCTATGAGAGGGAAAGACACACGATATTTTCCTTCACCGTTTTGGGAGCAGTGGTGGTGAAATATAATATACACAAAGTAAAGCGCCTGCCTGGGTTCGAACCCACGACCTACAACTTGTAAGTCGCGGCCGTTAACACTGGGCCATCAATGCTCCCAACTTTTACGCTATAAATATTTCATAGTGGTGCTCCCCATACCGCTCCCTGTACTAAAACGTACCAAACCAACCCACAATTTCAAATTATATGTCTGTAGTACCTGGATCTAATAGGATAAAAACTCTTTTTTATTCTAGGTACCTGCATTCCAACGTTTTATTTCTGGTGGATCATGGTTGTCTAGCTTCAACTTATAGGTAGGAATGGACATGTAATCTGGAAGAGTGATTCATTAGTTAAGTAGGTATCGCTAGCAACTAAAGTTGCTGCGTGTGGGCCTGGTACAACTAAAGTTGTGCCTCTTTTTTCCCTTGATCGGAACGCACAACGCTGCGGTATGCGGTGCCTTTTTTGTTCTGTCGAAGTATCCGTCAGCCACGAGAAGGATTATATTTCCGGCACCGCACCGCATACCGTAGTGTTGTGCGTTCCAATCGAGAGACCAAAGGTTGAGTACCTATACTTCATAAAAGATATAATACTCACAGCGGATCTTTGTGTCTCTGAAGTTGGCTCTGTCAACTATTGCGCACGAAACAGATTAACTGCATAGAGTAAGCGAGATAGGATGATGCGACAAACGTATGCGAGTGAAGGAGACAGTTATACAATACTATTTTCACTTTCAATATTGAAACAAAAATAGCTACAGCGCAGCCTCTTGCAGCCAAAGACCTTATACTTCTTACTACTAGACTGTGCACTATGGCGCAAAAAACGGTCCGAGCGAGAGAGCTCCCGTTGGTAGTGTGTCACTTTCTAATGAGGTGACCATGACCAAACATAACAAGGGACAAATTCATTGTAAAAACAATAGTGTAAGTATCCCGATATATGTATATATCCTACCTAACTACGCTACCTAAACCTACTAAATTCAAGAAAAAAAAAGAAACGTGTGTATATTTTTGGTAATCTACATCACTTACTGTATGGTGTCGGGCATAAAGAATTTCAACAGCCCATGTTTTTCCATTGGTGTCATAAGAGGCGACTAAGGGACAAACCAGAGAATGGGCAGCAGCGTTCTCTGTGCATTTGTAACAACCATACTGGGATCGCCAACCCGCCTGCAAAGCACTCCCCATGAATAGCACAAATAAAACATAGTCCTTAGTGCCCGGCAGCCTGCCTACCCTCGACTACGGTAGCGATCTAGGTTAAGGTATGGCAAGGGGTGCAAAGAATCCCGGACGAGATCCGGCTACCCCAACAAATACCGACGACAGGACCTGGCAACGTACAACACGCGCACACTCCAGACTCCGGACCGACGATCAGATCACCGAACTCGAAGAGAGGAATTGAGCAGTTTACGATGGAGTATTATAGGGTTATCTGAAGTTCGAAGAGAGGGGGGGGGGACTCGATAACCCTCAAATCCCAAGTCTGGATAGGTCTTGTTCTTCAAGACCCATCGTATAGATAGGAACAAAAAGCTCTCTGATCTTACTCTCAAGCTCATGAAGGAGAGGCGTGAGATGATCCTGCAGTCTTCAGACGATGCTTGGAAATACCCCAAAGGATCTCAATTATTTCACTTAATGTCCAGTTGCGTAGTCAGTTGAGAAACTTAACTTCACCAATTTTATTCCACTAGGAATCAATTTGCGAATAATATTAACAGCCGCTGAATTTTACTCGAACAAAACCCGCCAAAAACTCCACAAACCTGGTGGTCCTACATTTAGTATTACCAGGCCCAAACATTTAAAAGTACTACTCTTACTCAGTATTAATTAATTATTTTTTAAATACAATGAATTGATGAATTAAAGAAACTGTAAAAATATTAAAATACCCTTCAAAGTTTCATAGACTTTGACACGTATTTAAATATATTTTTTATTCGTTCGTTTTGGCATTACATAAAAGAGAAAATATAAAATTTTCTACCATTTCTACCAAACCCAATGATTAGTAGAGCTGGCAAGATGTCAGACAAGGACACACTACCAGCGGGCACCCTCTCGCTCAGGACCGCTTTTGGTTAGCTACCGCTTATAAGGGAATAGCTAACCTAGATGTATGGTAATAGATTTCATTTTAGCTATACAAAAATTTTTGGTACACAGTCTAGTAGTAAGAAATACGTATAAGGTCTTTGCTTGCAGCCAATTCAGAGACACAAAGATCCGTTGTGAGTACTAAAGCTCGATCTCTGTGACATATGTCAAACTGACGTATACGTTATTGTTAGCCTGTCAAGTGCTATTGTTACTGTATTGATACTGCCAGCTATCGCAGAGATCAAGATCTTAAAAGTAGTTTATCTAATAATTACCACGAATCGGCAAACGAAGGTTAGAATAGCATCAGTCTAGATTGTTATTTATGGCCATAGGCTAAGTAGAGTGGCATTTTTTTAGGATGGTTGGTAACAGCAGTGGTACTCAGATTCATCCGGTTAGACTGGAAGTGGCCCTTATTCAGCAGTGGCAGTGATGGACTCTGCTTTATGATATTGATGTGAAGGGTAACTTATCAATAAGATGATGCTTATCTCAATACGTACCTTGATATTTTTCCGTAGCTTTTTGATGCCTTGTTGGACTTCTGCTATTAGATCTTTTACTATGTATAGATGAGGAAGCCCGCAATGCTGGAAAATTAAACCATGCTAAGAAAAACTAAACATGTCTCAGCAATTTTTTTTTTTATTCTGCAAGACAAAGTTTTTCGTGCATTTGCGATACTAAGATATTCTACCTTTTTATTTCAGCATTTAAAATATACGGCTATTTGATAAGCGAAATGCTGAAATTAAATACAACTTCGGTTCGGTGTTCGGTGCAAAATGCAACTTCGAGACTGCGACATGAGATTTTATCCAATGGCACGGCACCGGTAAATGCAAAGCGACCGCCATACAGCCAAGGAAAGCGTAGCTGTTTTCTCTGTCTACTTACAATAAGTTCATAGGAAAAATGCACTCACATCTAGCGCCAAGATTCGCCCTCAGAATGGGAATTTTAGTATCCGGAAAGGGATTCGACTCCCGTAACTTGTTCCCGGATACAGTGACCTTCGTAGCTGTCCAAAACAAAATGGCAAATACTATTATAGTGACAATCATAATCCCGCCGCTGCCCCCGTGCGGACAGATGTACGTGGTGATGCGAGCCACGCGCCAAAATATTAAGTGTCCGAGTACGCTCGTGACAACGTCAAATCTTAGCCTTACTGAAATAGAACCGTCAAAAAGTGGGATATTAAACTGTTTATATTCATAGTGTCTTTAACAAATCGACATTCATGTCGATTTGTTAATTCATTAACTGTCGCGCAACTGTGGAACAACATTCGAAAAAATTTACCGCAACAGTTAGGCAACTAACGCTAAACAGTCGGGCAACATACGCACAACAGTTCGTCAACTAAAGCGCAACATTCAGCCAACATAATGACTATGCACAAGAATTGGGTAATTGGCGCGTAGGCACTTGGAGTATTTGTTGAAATATTTACGATACTTGCGTTCTACAAATGATACCTTAACCATATTGGAGTAAAAGCCATTTTTTATTAAGAAAATAAAGCGAATATTTGCACAAAGATGCAACGTATAGAGCTAGCATATGTAAGCATGTTTAACGAAAGCTGTTACTCACGTATTTTGGTGCTGATCACCCTTTGTCGCTGAAGGGAGGGATTTTGGGAGGGAGATTCTTTTTTTTCCGCTTGAAAAAACATTCCATTAATCAACAGAAATACGTGGCAGTTTCAAATGTATTTCAACTGCAGTTAGTACGATGGCAATTAAGTATTCAAGAATTAGAAATTATGTATTTTAAGAACTCTTTCCATAGGTTTCCTTGCGGGTTGCTCTGTATGGGAAATAACAGAACTAAACTTGTGATTTGATATGCGCTAAACCTAGCAATAAAAGCATGCAATGGCCTAACATATGTAGGAACGTGCGTTTTATAAGCAAGCACTAAATAGCGAATGGACAAAAAGCCCAACAATATCTAAGGAATTGTCCTAGTTAGGTGAGTCGTGTAATACAAAGCATTAATAATCACTTTAATATACCTTTCCGGTTGGGAAATTTCGTGCCGGTTCCTCTTAGCGGTGTGACCTTTTCAGCGCCTTCTGTAAGAATACGCCAATCTTGAATTGCTTAAAATACTTACTTACCTGGATTTAAATTAACACTTGGCTGGATGTTATTATTATGCCGTTGGATTATTTGGTGAAGTTACGTATTTTTCAAGGCGCCTAAATCATGTGACTATACTTCATAAAAGATAGCTTGATCTTTGTGACATGTCAAACTGACGTATACGTTATTGTTAGCCTGTCAAGCGCTATTGTTACTGTATTGATACTGACACCTGTCGCAGAGATCAAGCTATCTTCTATGAAGTATAGTCTTTCTATAGATGTAATGTTGTATGAAAGGGTCACATTTTATATCGAAAACCTTCTCAGTTGCGGTAAGCACGTTGAGTCGTTGATCCTGGTCCAGGTCCCGTTCCTGGTTGACAGTCGTTACGTTATTACAGATATACAAAAGTTTGACAGTCTTACTAAAAAGTATCACTCAAATATAAACAGAGTAAGTCTGAACTCAGTTGCTAGGTAAACAACTGTGGCTTGAGAAGATAAGCAGCGCTCCCTGTAAATTACTGTTGTATGAAGCTGCACCTAGTAATATTGCAAGCTGATCCCAATATACCTAGTTACGAAAAGACTAGATTGATGAATGATAACTCACTACAGCTGTCGTACGACCAAGGCTGGTCTCTCCTGATGGTCAACCTTTTGTTGACTGGCGTCACCAGTGGCTTACCGTATCCTTTACTTTCTACGATCTTACCGGCACCAGGACCTGTAAACAACATCAACCGCGGGAATACAATGAATGTTTGGCTAATGATACTGCTTTACGTATGCAAGCAGTATTATATTTCTATCGGAGCTAAATTGTGCAACGGAGTGCGTAAGATTTGTTTTGCAAATCGACCCTATTAGTTGTTATCATTCATGTCCATTGCAGCTCAGCTTACAGCTAAGCATAGATTTAAGGGAAAAAGCAGCCATAGCTATGAAGTTGTGCTAGTAAAAGAAAACCTTTTCTCCTAGCGCATTTGTAGCCGTTAGGAATAGCACCAAATACTCACGAGTGGTTTTCTCTCGAAGTTTGGCATGGTTCAATCCATCAATCAGTTCGGTCGCTGTGGTTGGATTTCCGGGACAAACATTATTTACCGTTTTTGATCGGGCTATAAATAAAATAATTTTGGTTTTATAGTTTGTCTATAATTTATAATAATAATATATTCGTTCTTCAGCCAGACCTATCGCTGGTACAAAATGCACTATACTTCGTAAAAGATAGCTTGATCTCTGCGACATATGGCAAAGTGACGTTTAAGTTATTGTTACGATAATGTTAAGCCTGTCAAGCGCTATTGTTACTGTATTGATACTGACAGCTGTCGCAGATATCAAGCTATCTTTTATTAAGTATAGGTGTCTAGTGCTAGTTTAAGTGTACAGACGCATAACACGATAGTTAAATAATAATGTAGCGGTTTGTAAGCGTAGCAGCAAAAGTATAACTCGATTTCTTGATAAAATAAAGTATGTCAACTGTTGCACAAATTTAGGATGTTTGCTCACTCACTTTTACACTATACGGTATTCAGGGCCTTAAACCCTAATTTAGGGTGGTGTAATAACTGTTAGGAAGTTAGGGTCCCCAAAATAGCGACCCGGAATGCTGGAGCGACACGGTATTCAGGGCCTTGAATACCGTGTAGTGTAAAAAGCGCTTAAGATATGCACTATGAGATCCGATCCAATGTTTATTTCTTTCTTTACAAGCTTTATTAGCTCAAAACGGAATCGCTTTCTTAAAACAAGTATGCCTATGGTATAAATAGAATAGTCTTCGTATACTCACTGTCTACAAACACATGTCCCGAGGAGCAATTACTGGACGCTTTGTTTCCTAACGATTCTTGGTGTAAGATTTCGTTTGCAAGGGGAGCTGGCAAGAATAAGTACCTTTCATAAGCGTCACAGATTCTTTCTTTCTTACCATAACAAAACAGCAGCCTAATTGTGTAAGTAAATTCGGCAAAGGAAACAATCTGAATCTTTATTCAACTTTTTTGTGTATGTGTGTGTTTTTGGGAAAGAACCAGATTGTTTCCGTTGCCGAATTTACTTACGCAATTAGGCTGCAGGTAGGAATATAGGTATACGTACCTATAAATGTGATGTTATGTTATAGATACTCTATGATAGGAAAGCAGCTACAAAGATGATATTTAGGAGTTTAAACACACCTATTTACCAATACAAAATATTATTACCAGATATTTCCAGAGGCTCCTTCTCCGATGCTGGCTCCTGCTTCGTCTTCCCTATACTCTGCTCTTTACTGCGGTCTTTACTTCGCTCCTTGCTTGGTTGCCCTACGTATGCCATCAAAATAAATAATATCTATGTTGAATCGCAGCTCTAATTTGGTCTACGGAAGACTCAAAATAACTCTCATTCAGAGCAATTAATTTGTCAAAAATCAACAAATTGGCACTTCATTATAAATGACCAATATCAGAGGACGGCTATTGTAGTTTTTTCATAGCGAAAAATGGATGACTTTTTAATCTGTGTCATTTCGCATTACAGAATATTACCTACTTCCAAAATTCCAAATAAACACTTTTATATGCAAAATGACTTTCATTCTTATTTTCTAAAATTTGCTTTAAAATTTGTTAATGTTTGCCTACTAGGCAGGACATAATGGAAGTGTAATTTACCTAACATTGGTTTGTATAACCTATGACCACAATAAAAAGATTCGATTTGATGTTTTTTAAGTTTAAGAATAGTATTAAGCTATGATTTTGTATTTGCCACAAAAATCACATACTTTTTTGAATTCAAATAAAACATAACTAAAAATGACTTACGAGACGTATTTCTTGGGGTTGCAGTCCTTGGCGATCCGCTTCGAGGGGTGGTCATCTTTGAGCCAGGTGATCCTGCCTCAGACGCAGAGTTACTTCTGCTGCTTATGCTTCGCGGATATTTTACTGCCCCCGATAACGTCATACCCTTGATCTCTTGGCGGAGTCCTAAACGAATGAACACGTTTTACCGATTTTGTTACATGTGGAAGATTTTTTTTATAGGGAATCTTATCCGTACACATTACATTACATTTACCAAGCTTATGTGCAAAGTTTAATTTTTATCTAGTCATAAATAAAGGAACTCGTCAACTAGCGCACTATAACGCCTCAATCACACACGACCGTCATTGCAGAATCGCCCAACTAAGGAGTGATTTTGTCAATAAATAATTATCTGACGGTCGGTCGTGTGTTAAAATTTTAATACCGCAATTGTACCCATAGAATTATTGTTTAAAATGAATGTGTAACTATCATAGTGTAAATTATACTCTACAGTACACCTTTCCATTTTAGTGGCCAACTAATAAACGTCGATATGTTGGGCAACTGTCGCGAAACAGTTGCGTCATATTGCGCAACTTACTTGAAGAGTTGCTTTCCCTGTATCGCGCGCGCTTCGGAACTGTGGCAGCGGCGCCGGCGGTGCTTAACGCGGCTGCCCGACGGTGACGGCTCTGGCTAAGTGGCACGTGTTTGGATTCTAAAAAGGCATGATTTTTAGTCTACGTTGAACGATGCCTATCTTTAAAATAATATTACCTAATAAAATAAATAATTCAGGAAAAATCATTAAAGACAGCCAATATTGGTCTTTGTATATTTTGGCCTATCACTGTCACATACATTTGAAATTGCGATCTTACTTACAAAAACAAAATTGAAAAATTATTGGGCAACATTAACTGCCTTTTTCTAATCGACTTCAAAAATGAGGAGGTTATCAATTCAATTCAACTGTATTTGATAAGTGTGTCTCGGTCTCCTCAAAACGTTTTACTAGCTAGCTGAACCGATGTTGATGATTCTGTTTTATTTAAAAGCTTGTGCTTCTCAAGTGGTCCCATTTGGTGAAGATTTGTTGAAGAACTTCGGAGATAAACCACATAACTATGCAACAAGCAACGGGAAAACTCTCGGGGTTGCTGCAATCGCATGTCTGCATATTGTTTATGCCATTTCATAAAAACATCACGCCTGTAAGCTCTAAAGGGGTAGGTACGCACATGTGTACCTACAGTTCATCCTATTACACTCATTTCTCAAGTTTTTATGTTATTCGGGTACCTAATCTATTCCGGCATAATTTTGTGCAATATAGGTACCGTACTAAAAAGTGAAAAATATAAACTTTTTTACAAAAATAAACAACAGACTGCCAAAAAAAAAACAAAGTGAACAACAACTTAAAGTTCGCAAGTCGATGTTTTTAGTAGCCTATGTTGTCATACTACTGCGCAAAGGCCTCTCCCATATAATTCCAGCTAACTGTATCTCCTGTCCTTTGCGGGCAATATGTTAGGAACGAGTCAAAACCGTCACGCACGCCAGTGTTTTACTCCATCCACTTACGAAGTCCACCTTCAGGCTCTGCATGACAATGCGGGACCATCGCTACCCCTTTCACAACTTCACAACAACGGTTTTTTTGTGTCTCTGAATTGGCTGCAAGAGCCTGCACAGTAGCTATTTTTGTGTCAATATTGAAAGTGAAGAAAGCATTGTATAACTGTCTCTTTCACTCGCTTACGTTTGTCTCATCATCCTATCTCGCTTACTCTATGCAGCTAAACTGTTTCTTGAGCAATAGTTGACAGAGATCCACTGTGAATATTTTTTTTATACTTACTTCTATGTTATTTTCTAAGAAAATTTGAAGTCCATCGCATTGCGTTCATGTGAACGTACTAACAATTTCGCTTAGTAAATATCGATTATCAGTGTGATTTAAATCGAATCGCGACGAGCTATCGGAAGGTTGCTCCAGTTGCATCCGATCCAAATCCGGGAAATTTCGGTACCGAATTTGCCGTAGTACTTCTTGTATCCGAACTAGGGACACAAAAAAAGTATCGATACTTAGTGGTATCGAGTACATTTTCATTCGATACCGATACTTTTGTACTCAGTACTTTTACTCAATGAGTATTTTTTGGCAGGTATCGTATCGAAAATTTAAAACTTGCGACCTTACGGCTTATGTTTATGGTTATGGCAACGTCATCTAGTTCACTCGTTATATTTTCTAAAGCAGGAAGAACAATCACAAAAAAAAAACGCTTATCTCCAAAACGGCTCAATAAACTTCTATTTTTAAGTGATTGTGCGAAGGAGGAATGGGAACTTTAGTTTATATGCCTAAAGTACTAAATAATTTAATTTCGATTTCATTCTTTTTTAATTTTTGCATTTACCTTTGTCTTTTTCTATTATTGTATTAAATGTATGTACCAATAACATTGGTTTTTTCATCTCCTGCCCTACTGAAGTTAAACTGACGTTATTTACTGACTGATATTGACCTATGCTCTATGCACATTAGGAGCCCAAGAAAAGTACTCGAAACCTTGAAGTATCGATACTTTTATGAGTACGATATTTTTTTTTCGATACTACTCATGAGTACAGTATCGATACTTTCTATTCGAAACCGTGCCCCTAATCCGAACTACGTGAGTTTGAATTCAGAACATTTTCAATTCGTATAGAACTCTTAAACTCAAATCACAGACTCGGATCGGATGCAGTGCGTAGATAACCGCCCTTATAAATACTAACTTAGCAGGCAGCAAACTACTCAATTCTTACAGGATATGGGAACAAAGAGGTGAAATTAATGAAACCAAGATTACATGATATTATTTATTAATAATAACAACATAACTAGACGTACCAACTAATCGTACTTTATTCATAACAAATCTAATGCGTTCTATGCGAAGTTGTTACATACAGTCTATCGCTTGCAATAACTTAGTTAACCGCTAAAACATACTAAGAGAAAACAAATTTAATTAACTTTATAACGTATAAGCACCAAAGAAGTTTTTTCGCAGTCGTTGCATTACGTGATGGCGCGAGAATTAATCAAAATTGAACCTTATAATCAAGGTGTGAAATTAACAAATAAAATTATATTTCATAAACGTAAATAGTTATTACGATCGTGTCCAGATTTCGACAAGTAAATTATGCCATTCATTTACACAATATACATTACATACATTTTGACGGTGTAAAATCTAGATAAATATGCTAAAATATCATCATGATATCTTTTTTATGTTAGCCTACACTGTCCTATGGCTGAGCAAAAGCCTCCACCAAATCCTTACAGGTATTCTTTTCCAGTGCCACCTCGAACTAGCCCCTGCAGTAGGGGTCTAGGTCGTTGCCCCCTCCCGCCCCCTCCTCTTTATGGGCCGGCCTCGTGATATTACAAGGTTAAAATAAGTTTTCCAATAAATAAAAAAACAAGTTTTAGCTTTCCGTCATCCAAAAGAAACGTGTATGCAAAATTTTATCTTAAAAAGTTGAGGGTATAATATTCACAGCGGATCTTTGTGTCTCTGAAGTTGTCTCTGTCAACTATTGCGCAAGAAACGGTTTAACTGCATAGAGTAAGCGAGATAGGATGATGCGACAAACGTAAGCGAGTGAAAGAGACAGTTGTACATTGCTATCTTCATTTTCAACATTGACACGAAAATAGCTACTGCGCAGGGTCTTGCAGCCAATTCAGAGACACAAAGATCCGTTGTGAATATTATAACTGCTTTAAAATTTAAGTTGCAAGATTCGATCCAAACACATACATACATACATTGCAAGTTATTAAAAAGCTTGTAAAAATACTCTCCTACGGATAACTCTGTGATAACTATTGGACACGTTCGCAAAAAGCAAAATAAAAAAAATACATTGCTGCTTCAAGATCAATTTCTAGCTAGTTTCCACGTCACCTGTACGTGTATTTATAGAATCCTGTTCCATACAATCATTGCTCTTACCACCATCCGTTATAACACATTCCGTACTAAACTTCCTCGCATGTACCGGCGACACCTTTTCACTACTTTTGGGGGACCGTTTACCTTCAAGACCGGGCAAGTTACTCTCTTGGGAACTGGCATTTGTATTGCTATTTTCTTTTTTATTGTTCCGGGAGCGTTTAGGCACCTCATCAGAGATGCTAGACGCACTACTATGGTTACGGGATCGTTTACCAGGCGTGGTGCTCGGTGAGGAAGCTCGTCGTTCCCGGAGCCGTTGCCTCTGAGCTGCCTTGAGTTCCATCTCGACGCAGTGCTCAGCGAACATCAGTTGGAGGGGCGCGTACATGTGTGGGAGGAGTTCTAGGTCGCTCATTGTGATCTGGGGACAAGAGTTACAATGTTAATATTGAAGAAATCGGAAAAATATACAGTCCGGGACTTCGTCTATAGCTTCATTCCCTCGGCGCTTTTCTGGTGGTCGCCACTGTTGATTCTGGCTTTCAATAAGTAAATGGAATGGATATAGAAGTTTCTTTGTCGTCTTGAGGCCTAAAAGACTGCAAGAGTGAGTAAAGTGAGGTCGAAAATTTTGGCACACTGCCTAGGAAGTGTAAAAATAGTTTTGATAGTCATGAAAATTCGAAGCTAGAAAAACACAGTAATACTTGTCTCAAGAATATGGCACGCCCATGGGTCTCTTGGCCTTTCGAATTGATCTTTCTCAATATATGTTCGCACGGAATCGGGCAATGTGGCGACACTTGAGAGCCCTATGTTCACCAGTGGGCATCTATTTTAATATATTCGATCGGGTTCTTTCGCAGGTATACATTAACATACTTTTTTTCGGGGTGGTAAATCCAACGACTTCTTTCACTCTGGATGGAGAGCTTTACTGACTAAAACCCACCCCTGTTCCTTCAGTTGCTTGTGCCAGGTCCACGGTAACTAGTTCAAATAGATCCGCGACCCACACAGGTATCGGCCCTAGCGGACCCCGTAAATTTTTGCTAACATCTCTTTGAGGCGCGCGTGAAACACTACGCGCCGTCGACTCGGGCCTGGCCCTTATCGGACGGCGAGCTACCCATTATTGTCCGCAAGCCTGCACCTACGGTGGCCGGAAATTGGCTTGCGACATCCAGGCGTCTCCTGCGGCGGCTAGGGACGCGAGGACGTCTCCGTTGCGTCTCCCTCACGCGTTCCGCCTCTTTCTTCGCGAGCCCTCATCGATGCCCTCTCGCTCCGTACCATGACACAGTAGCATACCTGCATGTTGTCGAACGCGATGCCGACGCTGTTGTTGTCGCTGAGTATGTGCGCGTTGAGGCGCGGCAGACGCGCGTATCTCTGACTGAAGTGCGTCAGCACTGTGTAGCGCGCGTCCATGCGGCGTCCGATGTCGATGGCTTGTGTTGTGGTGGAGTGCATCTTTGTTCTAGCTTCGTCTGCTAGTTCGTCCTCCATTGTCGCTTCGTGGATGAGTAGGGTTGAGTTCTGGCCTGAAATCGAAGATATTTTTATGGTGTAAATATTTTTGTTTTAATTAGCTTTTGAATTGCTGGATTCTGCATTACAGCTGCTTTAAATCTGAATAATCAAGTAGTTCATGCCACCAAACTGCGGGCTTCAGAGTAAAGGTAGTTCCTTTTTTCTGTCGCCCTGATTGCCAACCCCAACACTGATTATGACAGCAAGAGGATAAAATTACAGAAGAATAAAAGCAGAATTACAGAACTGGTAAAGAACGCACCAGTTCTGTAATTCTGCTTCCACTTAAGGTGCAAGTTGGCGGGTATCCTATTCCCATTCTTTGTTCAAGAAAACTGTCACCCCGGCTCCACACGTTTGTCTCAGCGCTCGTACCAACGTTGGTCGGTTAAGTGGATGAGAATGACATTTGCCGTACGCACTCGATGCGTGTTGCAGCAGGACTAAGCAAGAGCAAATCACCAACGTCAGCCAATTTGTGGACGGATCGCGAACGTTGACACGGATTCCTTTGATAAAACCGACACGCGCCGGCCAACTACCAACGCTCGCCCCAATGTTGGCGCTCACGCAATTTTCTAGATCCATACGTTGGACGAGTGTCGTTGGGGCCAACGTGTGGAGCCATCGTTAAGGTTACAACTAAGGTTACACTAGCCGATAATCTATATATATAAAAGAAAGTCGTGTTAGTTACTTCACTTATAACTCAAGAACGGCTGAATCGATTTAGCTGAAAATTGGCAGGGAGGTAGCTTAGAACCAGGAGAAGGACATAGGGTAGGGTAGGGTAGGGTAGGGTAGTGTAGGGTAGTGTAGGGTAGTGTAGTGTAGGGTAGGGTAGTGTAGGGTAGGGTAGTGTAGGGTAGTGTAGGGTAGTGTAGGGTCGGGTAGGTTAGGGTAGGGTAGGGTAGGGTAGTAGGGTAGTGTAGGGTAGTGTAGGGTCGGGTAGGGTAGGGTAGGGTAGTGTAGGGTAGCGTAGGGTAGTGTAGGGTCGGGTAGGTTAGGGTAGGGTAGGGTAGGGTAGTGTAGGGTAGGGTAGGGTAGAGTAGGGTAGGGTAGTGTAGGGTAGGGTAGGGTAGGGAAGGGTAGGGTCGGGTAGTGTAGGGTCGGGTAGGGTAGTGTAGGGTAGGGTAGTGTAGGGTAGGGTAGGGTAGTGTAGGGTCGGGTAGGGTAGGGTAGTGTAGGGTCGGGTAGGTAGGGTAGATAAATGTTTGGTCTTTTTATGGCAAAACAAAGTTTGCTGGGTCAGCTAGTTCTTCCATACAAACGTAGTCAAGGGATTACTCCACTGTTTGACGATGTACGTTCAAAATAAAAATTCGATATCAATTTGTCTCATCATTATCTAGCCCTGTATGAAAAGAAAAAAAGTTAAGAGCGTCGAAAGTTCCATATTTCAACACTAATTTTAACGCATCTTTGGGCGGAAATAAATACCATAACAAAAAGGAAAATCGCGAAACAGCCACCATACAGGGATAGATTAGTAGTTCAAGAATGCAAATAATTTGATTTTGAAAATATACATTTAGTAGTTTTTTCATAATATCTAGACTCCCAAAGGTCTGTTTATAAAATTTTGCGCGCTCTTTGTCTTCCTAAATCGTCATCTATTATGCTACAAACTTGCAAAAGTGCTATTTCTTACACGAACTAGCTTCTTGCTGCTCATCACAGCATCTATCTCTTTCGCACGTGTTGTCGGATGAGGTAGCATGCATTTTAACCTCGCGCACAGAATAGTTCGTGCCATCGGCTAGGAGAACCTTAAGCAAATATTGAACACTCACCAATCGTAACGAGTTCTTCACAAGGCAGCGTGTCGCCAGAGTAGGTGATCTTGTATTTGCTATCCACCTCAATGGACACTCCGAAAGCGTTTGGACAGTGCGAGACGAGGCAGGTGGTCATAGCTTGTACTCCTATGGAAGCCAGGACAGCTGACGTCACATCCGTGTGCTGTGGTTGGTTGTGTAACTGGGAAAAAAATATTTGTTAGTTATAAAAATCAATGTTTGGTTGACTGGTAGATAATGCCTTGCTGCATTAAGTCCGCGTATGTATCAACATTGTACATGAAGTTTAAATAAATAAATAATCTTCCAAACTTATTCACGACTAGGGATTGTAAAATCCGGATATTTTTGGAAACCGGTTTTCTGTGTTCACGTCCGATTGAAATCCGGATTATCCGGCTTTTTCGAATTTTGAGTGTTTTATGTTGATTTGATAAAACAAATAAAATAGCACAGATTATTTAAAATCCGCATATTTTATTCGATCAATTACGACGCACGACCGAATAAAAGAATGTTCACCGTCGTCCACATCATCGCTTACCACCAGGATAGATAGTGGTCAAGCGCAATCCTATAGACATTACAAAAAAGAAAAAAAAAACAACTAAAATAAACAACTAAACTTTGGCCATCAGTCATTTTTCCGTTATAAATTTACATAATCATAACTGGATGATTTATTCCGTTCTAAAACCAACAACTAATACCACTGGTATTTGTATCAATTCATATTTATTTTCTATTTTGGTAAATACAAATATTATCCGTTAAAATCAGTTTTGAAAAAATCCAAAAAACCGAGTTTTAGTCTTAAAAACCGCATTAAAAAATATAAGAAAATTCGGATATTTCAGTTATTACCGAATTTCGAAGAATCCTGACTGCATTCCCTATTAACGACAATATTTGGGTTGGCTTCCTATCTATCCGGGTAAGTCACAAGTAATTTATAAGTAACTTGCTGTTCCCCGCGGCTTCGCTCCCGTGGACCCCACAGGTCCCGTTTTGGGGATTAAAAAAGAGCCTATGTCACTTAGGAATAATGTAGCTTTCTATTGGTGAAAGAATTTTTTAAATCGTTCCAGTAGTTTTGGAGCCTATTCGGTACAAACAAACAAAAAATTCTTTCCACTTTATAATATTGGTATAGATTTATTTTGGCACAACATAAATTGTGTAGAAATTTTGTAAAATAAAACATGCAATTGTATTCTTGACATGGAGCGACTGCCTATGAATGAATTAATGACCGACTGTGTTACCCAGGTCACGTGACTCACGATCACGATCTGGCTGGTACGGCGAGGCGGCGCCCTAGGGCTTCACAGCTTCATTGAGCAGTACTTACCAGGTTCTGGTTGGGTACAAGTATGTAGTCGTTCCGCAGCCTCTCGAACTGCGCGTGGTAGAGGTTCAGCCACGTGACGATCTGGCCGGGCGCCATCAGGTACAGCGGCGGCGGCGGGGCTGCGCCCTCGGCCGCAGATATTTCCTTCATGGCTTCACGGCGAGCTTGGATTACGCCGATGAGGCCTGCGGAAGTTGGTAAAAAATAGAATGTCTAGCTCTTGCCTAGTTCGTTCGCGTGGACAAATAAACGGTTCAACTTGCCGGGATAAAAGCCTTAGGCTATTCTAGACTATAATCTATCCCTGTGCCAAATTTCATCCAGATCCGTTCAGCCGTTGTGGGGGTATACTCCCTAATTCCGTCAACGACGTTACGGGCCCGTCCGAAAGTACTCCTCGGAACTTCGGAGTGAACCCTACTCCGTAATTAATACATATTTCGGACGGGTAAAACATATCGGGACTAGGAACAACTGTCAGATTGTGTTGTCATTCATTAGTAGTTCGGGCCCCCTACTAATCATGTGTCCGTATGTGGGAGTCTATTACTCCTTAAGCGCGGCGTTACCTATTCTGTATGACCTACATACGGATGATTTGTTCGACGCCCGAACTAAGAAAAAATGACAACACAATTTGTCAGTTATACCTGCTCCCAATGAGGTTTTAACCTTCCAAAAAAAAAAATTACACCTTTTTTATCTTCGTACTTTCGGAGTACCTAGTTTTGGACGGCACCCGTAACTTGTTGACGGAGATAGTGAGTAGAGCACAATACAAATGTAAACAACTTTTGTTTCTACCGGCGATCTAATTAAATTTTAGAACATAAAAGCCCTAATTGTGATTTAACTATGATATTTGGATATATTCTCCCGCAGCCTTTTTTGTAGGTAATAATGAGTACTTAAATCATGTAGCACATACTTTTTATGTATCATCAATAGTTTTCTAAGCGCACGCCAAAGAATAAATATTACAGGCAAAATTTTGCTACATTATTGCAATTGTCATAAGAATCACTAATTATTTAGAAAATAAATTATAGCCTATCATACCTACCACTAGGGAAAAATGTAGCTTTCTACTGGGGGAAGAATTTTCTAAATTGGTTCAGTAGATCCAGAGATTACCCCCTACAACCTCACAAACTCACAAACTTTACCTGTTTATATTATTAGTATAGAAGTATAGATAACGATTATAAAAATAAATTATTCTCAAGTTTAAAATACGATAGCTCCGGTTTTGATGAAGCCGAGTTCAAATAGCCGTGTACTGCGCAATACGATCTAGGCATTTTTAAAAAGATCGCGGAGATAATGTTATACGTGACCACTCGTCGCGACGCGGCACTCAGTACTGACACTACCTCGAAAGTGCCCGAGTGGTGTCGTCGGTGCGTATGTTTGTGTGAGTGTGCCGTTTCGAGCGTTTGTAGGTAGTTTCCATACTGTTTGTATACAGGGTGTCCCAGAAATCGACGTCAAGCCGTAAATGGGTGATAGACCAAGTTATAACAGTTCTCAGAAAAATACGAAAAAAAAACTATCTCATGTTTTAAAAAAATTATGTTCACTTTAAAAATTTACTAAAAAAATCAATCCCTGTAATGGTTCTTTAACTCCAATTGCTACAAATCCCATAATTTATCATTTTTTTTTATTATTATGTAATCTTGAATAATGCTTGTGTAGATTTTTGCCTAAAATTTAAAGCCAACTCCTCCTACTTAGAAGAAAATTAAACTTTTTCAAAACCAAATTATTCAAATTTACTGTTTCGCCCAACTTTAACTGACTGTACTGAAAAAAAAATGTACTACGCTAGTTTGGCAAGTAACATGAAAAATTGGCGCATTTAATAAGGATTCAAAAATGGTGTAACACTTGCTAGATTACGTTTTCAATAATTGGACAAATTTTTTTTTGTAAATAGTATCGGTTTTTACCCAAAATGTCCATACTTCCTTAAAATGACTTTAGCTTACCTAAAGCTTTGCTAAACTCCGTTTCTAGTTCGATAGAGACGGAGAGAGTCATTTTACGAAGTGTGAGCGAGATAAGAAATCGAAATTTTACGTAATTTAAGAGCAAAGTTATGATAGTGACTCAACCTTTTTACTTTAAGTCAGGACCAGATTTCTCATCTTAGAAAAAAAAAACAAATTATCAGTTTTTTTTTATTTTTATTACAATAAATGTTCAAACTGCCTTCCTTCGACGGCAATGCAAGCACGACATCTTCTTAAAAAAGATCTGGTTATTTTCCGGGCAAATCTTCCCCTGTTTACAAAGACAACGGCTTCCGTTATTCTTTCCCGCAGCTCGGCTAAATTCTCTATTGTTTTTGAGTACACTTTCTCTTTTACCGCTCCCCAGTAAAAAAAATCTAGGGGATTTAAATCAGGCGAACGGGGTGGCCACAAGATTGTCCCACCGCGCCCTATCCACCTGAGCGGGTATTCTTCTACTATTTACAAAAAAAAATTTGACCAATTATTGAAAACGTAATCTAGCAAGTGTTACACCATTTTTGAATCCTTATTAAATGCGCCAATTTTTCATGTTACTTGCCAAACTAGCGTAGTACATTTTTTTTTCAGTACAGTCAGTTAAAGTTGGGCGAAATAGTAAATTTGAATAATTTGGTTTTGAAAAAGTTTAATTTTCTTCCAAGTAGGAGGAGTTGGCTTTGAATTTTAGGCAAAAATCTACACAAGCATTATTCAAGATTACATAATAATAAAAAAATTAGATAAATTATGGGATTTGTAGCAATTGGAGTTAAAGAACCATTACAGGGATTGATTTTTTTAGTAAATTATTAAAGTGACCATAAATTTTTAAAAACATGAGATAGATTTTTTTTCGTATTTTTCTGAGAACTGTTATAACTTGGTCTATCACCCATTTACGGCTTGACGTCGATTTCTGGGACACCCTGTATTTTTACTGTGCTATTAGGTACAACAAAAAGTGAAAAATAAAAATAAATTCCAAATAAATAAAAAAGAACCAAAACTTACAAATAAAAACACTACAAACTGAAAAATATTTTATCTGTTTGGAAGTCGTGTCCATAAGGAAAAAAAATTGTACCTACCAAAGACACCGACTTCCAAAAAGAAAGCTTTTTTCAGTTTGTAGTGATTTTATTTGAAAGTCGGTAGTATTTTTTGGGCAAAAAGTTTATTTATTTATTAGGAGTTTCTTAATAGCAGCTCGAAGTCAAAACTTGTCTAGTTGATGCAATGAATATACTTTTTTCACAGGACTTTAGAAAAACTGCACGTCAGTTATATCTTTTCAAGTCTGTCATGGGTTTTAAACCAATTTGCATGGAATCCCGATTACTTGCAAAATTATATGGTAAATAAAATTATTCAATACGAAATCTTTTTTAAAGAAGCTTTTTCGTATTCTTCTCAGCAAACCCTTTCATTTGACACCCATATCATGGCAGTGCACAAAAAATAAATGGTCCGCCGTCTTGGGCCGTCCGCCAATATTGGATTTAGAATGACGTCACTTAGCTAACCATGCATTGTCATCCAAACTAAACGTGTATGCAAAATTTCATCTTAATCGGTGGAGGATAACTGCTTTAAAATTCAGTTGCAAGATTTGACCCGAACATACATACATACATTGCAAGTTAAATAAAAGCTTGTAAAATAGACAGAGTTTATCCACTTACCAATATGATGATCGGCATGTAAATGCGAGATGTAGATCGCACACAACGTTCGAAGGAAAGCGTTCACTTTCTTGGGTCCATAGAAACGCACCAGCTGACCAAAAGTGCCTTCTCCACAGTCCAATAACATTGAATGATTTTCACTGAAAATTATTAAATAAATACCTGTGATTTACGTAAGAACTAAGAATGGTGAAACCGTGACTTATTCAAATAACGGTTCTTACGTAATTATAAATTGAAAAAGACTACTTCAGCCAAATAACGGGTTACACGTAATAATTAAATAAATCATAGTTTAAAAAATCTCAAAAACACGCTTTAAAAGAAAACCAAACTTAAAAGTAGAAACTAATTTTCAATAAATTTAAATTAAGAATAGTGTGAATAACAAAAAAAAACGCTTTTTTACAATAAAATTATTTTTTGTCAATACTTGAACTGTAGAATTGGTTACCTAATCCTAAAGTCATATAAGTTATCTATAAATTGATTTATATCAAACATAACTAATAAATTCGAGGAGCTCGTGGCTAAATAATAACAGCCGCACGGGTCGATCTTCAAGGTTAAGCAACGCTTGACGAGGTCGGTCCGGGGACGGGTGACCATTTCAACATACCGAGTTTCCTCCGTGCCTCGGAAAGCACGTTAAGCCGTTGGTCCCGGCTGTCATTTAAAGATCTTTGACAGTCGTTACGGGTAGTCAGAAGCCTGAGATCTGACACCAGTCTTGCCAAGAGGTATCGTGTTACCCAGTTACTGGGTTGTGGAGGTCAGATAGGCATCGCTCCATGTAAAACACTGGTACTCAGCTGAATCCGGTAACACTGGAAGCCGACCCCAACATAATTGGGAAAAAGGCTAGGCAGATGATAACTAATAAATTTCATAGATTGAACAAGGACAACCTTCATTATATATTAGTATAATCCCCGGCACGTAAGTTGGCAAGAATCGTTAGATGCGCAGAAATCGTTTTTACGTATCATTGGTAGTGAAGCGGGGCGCGGGGAATGTTTAGCACCGTTCCGAGCGCGCGATTGGCTGGTCAGTTGACCCAAGGATCGACTGACCAATCGTGTCTCGTCCACGTTCCATTCACTCTATATGGTGGTTGGTCAGTTCACGGAATATGCGCAAACTTACCCCCACTACGCCAAAACCTTGCCAACTTACGTGCCGGGCACTATAACTAACAATTTAGCTTTGTTAATATTCAAAATATTTAAAAAACTCACTCAATTTGCAGAACAATAGCACTAGTATTCCTCGTCTTGCTAGGTATACAGGAGCCCGTGCCCAAGAACACAACCTTGGGGAATTCCTTGGAGTCACATCTGGCGTATCTCATGCTGTCCACGAGGCGACGGAACTGCTCCAGGCTGCCGACGAAGCCGTCCACGTCCATCGTCTCCTGGATGTAATCTTGGATGTGCAGTTTCGGTTCTACTGACCTGGGGTAAGGCAAATAGATGGTTAGGGTGTGATTGAAAGTATCAAAGGCTTTCGCGTCATCTTTTTGCAATTTTGATATTATTGTGTCTTTTCTTGTATAAAATTTGTTCAGTAATACGTTTTTAGTGTTCCGTACCCAAAGGGTGAAAACGGGACCCTATTACTAAGAACCGTCTGTCTGTCCGTCTGTCAACCAGGATCTATGTCATTTACTGTGATATTCATTTGTTGTCGCTATAACAACAAATACTAAAAACATAATAAAATTAATATATAAGTGGGGCTCCCATACAACAAACGTTTTTTGCGATAATGGTACGGAACCCTTCGTGCGCGAGTTCGACTCGCACTTGGCCGGTTTTTACATAAGGCGCAGGCCACATAGAAATGTCGTCGGGCGCGGACATGTCACGGGCGGCTTCCTATTCCATTCATACAAAATGCATGGAAAAGGACACACTGTATGTCGTTGCTCGGCCGTGGTTATGACGCGCCTGATCATTTTGCGCCTTATTTCCATGCATTTTGTGTGAACTTTGAATGAAATTCTATGTGGCCTGCGCCTAAAATAATTACATGTACTATAGACTAATTCAAACTAGACCTTGACATCATCTATATTTGTAGAAGAAATCGGAATAACTGTAATAAGACTAGCACGTGTTTCGTGAATAATAAGTAAGCGTAAATTTACATAAATGGGGTTGCCTTTGGTTTGCCATGAAAATATATTCCGATTTCAATGAAATTCATAATTATTATTACCAGTCTCATCCCATACAAAGAAACTGTCCCGACGTACTGTACTGATTATTCTGACTATTTATCTATAGATATCGATTGATTATCAGATGGTGATCTATTTATCACCGAAAAACGGAATCAAAGCGATCGATTTACAAAAAATAATCAGATGAAAAACGCTAATTACGTGGCACGGATTCTTTGTATGATCCCATACAAAGAAACGCCATCTGTATGCTAGTATTATATTATCTGTGTTATTATAATACTCACAACGCAACTTTGTGATTAACGTGTCTCTGAATTGGCTGCAAGAGGCTGCGCATTAGCTATTTTTGTATCAATATTGAAAGTGAAAATAGCATTGTATAACTGTCTCTTTCACTTGCATACGTTTATCGCATCATCCTATCTCGCTTACTATATGCGCTTCGTGCGCAATAGTTGACAGAGCCAACTTCAGAGACACAAAGATCCGTTGTGAGTATTATACCATAATTTTGCAAAACAAATCAGAATCGAATAACTAACCTGTCCAGCTGTTTCTTGGGCCTCAAATGGTACATAGTGAGCGTCCTCCCTGCCAAGAGCTCCAGCTTAGTGACAGAGTCACACTCGTCCATCTCAAGGGTATGCCCATCGCCCTTGGCCGAGCCCTCCAAGTTTATAATGTTCTGGAACTGCGCGAGCGCTATCTACAAATGATTGTATGTGATCGAACCTTCACCACATGCATCTAACTACTTATATCAAGCTTTGGACTTTATTGAAGCACTACCTAAGCTTACGTATCATAAAGAAAATGAAATGTTGGAAAATCTTTATTTTCTTGAGTGATTTGGGACTTTTTTTTCCAATACATTAAATAACACTTATTGTACAACATAACACTTGTCTAAAACCTTATAAGGTTTATGTGACAAAGTGGAGGAAGCAAACTCGAATCACATATTATTTAAATAGGTAAACATTTACTTATACCCACTTAATATGTGATGTCACCAGTAATATAATATTTTTTTAAGGTAAATTTACATTTTTTATATGTGCTAGTGACAATATTTCGAATTCACAATATCAGGACATGCACTATGATATTCTATTTAAGTCAGGGGCGTAGCTACTGCGGTATCAGCCGAATCAATGATACGGGGCCCTTAATCCACAGGGGCCCCAACATGTGGAAGCATCAATTCGTAAAATGTTGTCCAAAACCCCCAATTTTAATAGATAAGAGGGCTGTAATGGATAAATTAAGATGATGTAACTTTTGTTATCATGACAGCTTAATCTATGCGAGTGGGGATACTTCAATTTTCTAGTTTCCTTTGCTCGCTCTAAAGTTTTGCTTATATAAAACAGATGCATTTCCGATTCAAGAATCCTGACTTTGTATAGTTTAAGCTATCATTTTTATTTATTAAAAAAAAACTTGCCTTTTGATTTGCTGTATTCGGTTAAGAAAGGCCCACAACAAAATCGGATACAGGGCCCCTTTAAGACTAGCTACGCCACTGATTTGAGTACTAAACTCACTACACTAGTGGTTAGTTAAAAGGTATTAATAATTAATAAATAAACCTATTTCTTAAAAGAGTAACTGTTAAACTTACGCAATTAAAACACAGTTAAAGCACCAATTTTCTCTTATACCAAATCCCATTAAGGCCCTGCGCAGACGACAGACTATCCGTGACGCACTTTTTAGTCTGTGAAATTAGAACCTATGCAATTATATGCAGTAACGCACACGACGCGCAAAAAGTCCGGCGCACAAAAAATATAATTGCATAGGTTCTATTTTCACAGACTAAAAAGTGCGTCACGGATAGTCTGTCGTCTGCGCAGGGCCTTAATATCAATAATTTTAGTATTAAACAAACTTAAGTCGCTGCTACATTGTTGTAAGAATGCTAGCTGAATTCTAAGACAGCCGGTGTAAGATGACAGATAAAGTTATTTTGTCGATGGCAATGTAAAAGCGACCACAAACAAACACGACACCGGAAAAACAGCCCCCATTTTCTTCTACATACCTTATTCTTCAATTCTTCCAACCCTTTCAGTCTCACTGGGCTATTGGTCTTAGGCACCGGTGGATGTGCGTTCCATACTGCAGGTACACTGACGTCACGAAGCAGCGGGAATATGTCAGGGTCTAGCAGATGCAGCTTGTGTTGGGTTCTGTGGACCGCTTCGGAGCCTAGGCAGGAGTTCTGCGTGTTGAGAACTAGGTGGCGTGGTAGGGGACCGAAGAGAGACATGAAGGCGCGGTACCTAGAAAAAATACATATTTATTTGAATTTGAAATCGAGAGAATTAACAAATTTTGGAGGAGGAACAAACTCTATGTCTTAAGGGTGCCTTTCCATTAGAGATGTGCTATGCAGCTATGCTACGAGGATGTGAAAGCTAAGCCGCGAAACTATGTGACCGTTTCCACTGATGCTAAGCTATGTCTATGTAGCGGGCTAGTAAGATGCGCCTCCGCGAGGTAGCTGTGCGAGGAAGATGCGCAGCTCGAGCTATGCGATGTATCGACAGTAGGGAAGGCACGAGGAGCGGCGCAAGAGGGGCGCGGTGAGGTGAGAGACGACCATACACAGCACGCATCCAGATCATGCATCCATCCATATAAAAAACATAGCATAGCAGAACCCGTACCCACCAGTGCTATGTTATATGTACCAATTAATATGATTGGTGGATTTCAAACGCATCCATAGCATAGTATATCTCTGGTGGAAAGGCACCCTTAACCCGGCAGCACTCGCTACTGGGTAAAATCACCACAAAATACCACATTATTATTTTTCCTTTTCTGCATGCCCGGGCAACACGGGATTCTAGATACCAGATAGGGATTCTGCAGGGTGCAGGTTTGACAATTACCAGTCCTCGGAATGACCCTGAAAAGGCTTCTAGACGACGTATACACCATTAACAAAAAATCAAAAAAACCCGACTGTTTCAAAAGCGAACAAATAATTCGTAAACTAGGGGAAAAATCATGCTGTGCAGTCGGAGGATACATATTCGCGGGCTGGTTGACCAAAATCTGGTGTATCCTCCGCCTGCACAGCATGCTTTTTCCCTTGTTTACGACTTTTTAGTTCGCTGTTGAAGCAGTTGGTTTTTTTATATAACTTTTTTGTTAAGTTTTTTTCGAATTAGATACATTTAAACATATAAGTGTTATATATTTTTGAAATCGCCTCTTAAAACCCTTTATTTTGATACCCCACACCATGGGTTTGGAAGCAAAAAAAAATTTGGGCCCCCACAATATGGCGCCTAAAATCCGCAATTTTTCTGTTGTCCAATTTAGCCTATGACACTCGGAATGGTTAAGATGAATAGATTGACGTATGAATCATCAAAATCGGCCAACACGTTTGGTCTCTGGAACGCCATATAGGAACAAACAAACATAGACTGATAAACACATTACCCTCCTTCGGCAGTCGGGTAAAAACTTTACTCACTGTGGTTGATGGAACACTTCTGGTGGTGTGAAGTGCACGATGATTGAAGGAATGTTCTCCGGCGGATTGATGCCGTTATCGAAGTGAGCTGAGAACTCCGCCTCCTTTAAGTAGGACAGCTCCGGCACATCTAGCACTGGAAGATGAAATGGCAATTTAGTCATTACAAAAATAAAAGTTAAATAAAAAAAACAAAAAACCCAACTGCTTAAAAAGCGAACTAAAAAGACGTAAACAAGAAAAAAATCATGCTTTGCAGTTGGAGCCGTCGGAGGATACATATTCGCGAGCTGGCTGAGCAAAACCAGATGTGAACACTTATATGTTTAAATGTACATTTAAAAATTATGTGTTTTATATTTTTGAAATTACCCCAAAGATACCCCACACGATGGATTTCGAAGGACAAAAAATTAAGTGCTCCACAATATGGCGCCCAAAAGCCGCCATTTTTTTATTTTCCCATTTTAACGTACGCCAGTACACGCCAGTACATATAGGAACAAACATACATAGACTGATAAACACATTACCCACCTTTGGCAGTCGGCCAAAAAATGGTTGTAAGAAAGCCTGCAAGCCAGCAAAATTTACGACTTGTGGTGTTCTTTTTCTTTTACAATTTACTCTAACTTGCCATATTAGAGTCAAATCGTTAGAATGCATTTTAAAACAATTATCGTCAACAGTTTGAGCTGAACTATCGCATACGCTTTTGGTTTGGATAACAATGCATAGTTAGTTAAATGATATCATTCTAACTCCAATATGGCTGCCTCCATAAAATGGCAGTCCAATTACTTTCAGTGCACCACCATGATATGGGTATCAAATGAATGGGGTTTTGTTAAGAGGAATATGAAAAACTTGGTTAACAAGTAAAATTTGGGTGACATTATCACTCAGTGATAAAACCCCTTATAACAAATAAAGATTTAAAAAAAAAAAAAAAAAAAAAAAAAAGCCCCGACACATTTCTATTTCATGCTACATAACTTATCTAGTACATAGTAGATACGCTTCGATCGGAAATCTATTGAACACGTAATTATGACACGATATCTTGCGAAAACACCCCGATTCAAACAGTAAAACGGCCATAACTTTTGAACGGCTGAACCGATTTTATTTCAACAACTAAGAACACTCTCGACAAAATCTCTCAAAACCTTTAAAACAAACAAAAACTAAATCAGCATCGGTTCATCTGTTTAGGAGCTATGATGCCACAGACAGACACACAGATACACAGCAACACACGACAAACTTATTTAAAACACCCCTCTTTGCCCGGCGGGGGTTAAAAAAAGTACACTCTTCTTAATTATTCCTTCATTTAAGTTCTCACCAATAAAAACTGGTCCTGGGTCATCAGGTGTCTTCACGTCTTTAGATAGCACTAGGGTGCCGTCAGGTAGCAACACGTCCAAGCCACTCTTCAACTGGCCCAGCAGTGGACCAGGCTTCACACCTTTCTCCACACACTTGACTAGATCAAGGGTACCCAATCGTTTCTGTTGAGAAATTAGGTTTGTGGGTATTTTGGTAAAACTATAGCATATTATTCCATTTGTTTATGTGCAACCTGATTACCAATCAACAAATAATAAGCAAGACAATAGTTATGTTGGATATATTTGCACAGGTGTAAAATTTGAGAAGCTTTTACAAACATTCAGCCATCAATAGGTAGTTGAATTGACAAAAATATTAATAATAATCGTTCCAATTGAATATCGGTCACAGTGCCCAACCCCAATGGAGATGTACTTATGAACTTGTTAATGGGCACTATCCGCACAGGTTGATCTTCAAGGTTAAGCAACGCTTGATCGGAGGTGGATGGCTGACCATTTCAATATACCGAGTTTCCTCCGTACCTCGGAAAGCAGTGAAAGCACATTAAGCCGTTGGTCCCGACTGTCATTTGAAGATCTTTGACAGTCGCTACGGGTAGTCAGAAGCCTGAGATCTGACACCAGTCTAGCCAAGAGGTATCGTGTTACCCAGTTACTGGGTTGTGGAGGTCAGATTGGCAGTCGCTCCATGTGAAACACTGTTACTCAACTGAATCCGGTTAGACTGGAAGCCGACCCCAATATAGTTGGGAAAAAAGGCTAGGCAGATGATGATCCACATGCCAATAGGAATAGCTGTAGGCCCAAAGCACAGTTAGGTATTACACATCTATAAGCTTACCTTCAATGTACAGATGTAAGCAACAGAACAATTGGTTTTCTTCTGCAGCTCATGTAGAACCTTGTCAGTCTTTTTCTTAGTATCTGTGAATAAAAAAGTACAGATGTTTGATTCTCTAGGGAGGAGCAAACGCTGGACTAAATAAGACATACCAGGTCAACAAACTTTATGGTCACTCTGAACTCAACATTTTACCTTGTGCAGTGACTGTCATAGTATACAGTACAACTAAACAAACAAATAATAATTTTCATATCCATCAATTATTAGATTTAATGTGTATAATATTTTGAATACAGAACTAAATACTTTATTGTTGTTTTGTTTTTATTTCTGTGTGAAATATATAAGGCTGTATAAATAGCAGCTTTTCTGTCATTTTTAAAATAAATTACATTATGTTAAAAGAGTATTAACAACTCTATATACTTCCAAGTCTGCACAAAGTGCAAAGGGCAACACATAGAAACCTGATGACTGAGGAAACAGTGTGCCGTACTGTACTTATATAAGAGCCGTATTCTATAAGAGGAGAGGACTATTAAAGAAAAATCAATAACAATAGTTTACTATTACATATCTACACTTATCAAAAATACAATAATCCAATTGTTTTACAAGTTTTTGTTCTCCAATAGAAAAGGGCACAAAAAGTACGGCAAAATCATTAAAGTAAAAACAGTACTCACTGTCCACAACATGAGGCTTTGGTTTAAGCTTCTCTTTAGGTACTTCTTTACTATTTAATTTCTTATCCATATTGCGTTGCTCAGGCTTATAATAGTCAGTCTCGTCGTGAACAAACTGTTCGTACTCTTTATCCAAGTGAGCGTCTAATTTCGGTTTCTTCATTAGTGGTTTGTCTTTTCCTGTTAATATATTTTCGTGGGGGCCTCTGAAATAATAAATGATTTCCAGATATTATTTAGGATTATCCAAGAAATAGAACTCCTTAAGCTATGGTCTGAGCTGTCATCACTAGTAAATCTTTGTCAGGATCAAAAGGCCTAAAGTTTTATAAGTGTTACCCAGTAACTGGGTGGTGGAGATCAGATAAGCAGTAAGTTTCAGGTCAAATACTCGAATTCAACTGTGCAGATATAAATATAATATGGGTGTATGTCACTGGACTTCCTGCCTTCCAAGCCTAATATTACATTCTTAACATTTTGCTGAATGTTTTAGGAATAGATTGCAAAAGGAAATAAAACAGTAAGAAAAAAAGAAAACTTTGCAGAAACCCCATTAAACTGAAAGTCGACTCCAACATAGTTGGCAAAGACAGGCGATGATGACTTCAAGAAACTGGCTACATTACAAGTTTATTTGCTGTAGAAAAGGATAGCTTGCTTCACCATCAACTACATCATCGCTTACCATCAGGTGAGATAGTGGGCCAGCCGTAATGAGCCTATAAACTATACAAAAAAGAATATCAAACTCACAATAATACATATTTGACGCTCATTACGTTGTCTTCAAAGTCTTCACTGGGGCTGCATTTTGCCATTGTTACTTGCATGTCCTTCATAATAACAAACCGTTTTGTGGCAGCGTATAACTCGTCCTAGAACAATCAAAGGATTACCATTCAAATTCTATCTATGTTGTGTAATCTATGTTTTTTTTTTTAATTGAAATCTTTACTGGCACCATCATACAATGCATTTATAATTGCATTATAATGTATATATATATATGCGAGTTAACTTAGGTTTTACTCCTTTATTTGTACTATAGAATGTGGTTCAGTTGGTAATTACAAATTTTATTTTATTTGCATTTGAATGATTAATTATCTGCACTTAATGTGTACAAAGCTTCTAAGGTTACATACCAAGCCCTCAGGTCCATGCAATGTTATGTTCGGTACTCCAACATCCTGCAAGGTAAGTGACAATCCTGGCAGGCCTCCGATGTTCCTCCATGTCTTACTGGTGATGAATATGTGGTCGAGCCGTGATAGTCTCACTTTATGCTCGTGGGCGAGTCTCTGTGTACATTCACCGCAGTTGAATAGATATCTGTAAAATAATTTAGATGTGGTTACATTATTTAATTTATAAAAACTATTAGCTGATCCGGCAAACTTTGTTTTGCCATAAAAAGACCAAACATTTATCTACCCTACCTACCCTACCCTACACTACACTACACTACCCTACCCTAACCTACCCGACCCTACACTACCCTACCCTACCCTACCCTACACTAATGCACGATCCACATAATTTACACACTTCAACTTACCACCTTAAAGACAAATGCCTGCTGTTGAAATTGAATAAAATTTGCACAATACACGTGATTGATTTGATGGTTTCCAATTGAAATGTTAGGAAACGAATAACTTTAACTTAACTTTTTACTTTTTTTTTCACAATTTCACAGTGAACACAATACCGGTTTGTCACTTGAAGTTAACTGATCAGAGAACAATTAGTAGCTGTCAAACAATGTATCACACATGTAGTACATGCTATGTGTCAGAGATGGCACTGTATGTGAAAAATGATTTTCCCACTTGAAAAGGCTTTTTTTTTATTTTTCCTGAATTTTCTTTGCTATAAACCTCACGGAGCCCGAGACCTTTCCAACAAATGCAAAACCTTGAAAATTGGTTTGTGCGTTCTAGAGTTATAGCGTCAGGAAGAAATCCGACTTATTTTTATATAGTAGAAGATTGACATTTGATACATTTAGCTGTCAATTAAAACAAAAAAAAAATTATATTTAAGCATATAAAAGCATTTCAGCAAATGCCAAAAGCATTTCAAATAACCAGAATTTAGTCATGCTTTTAGTTGGTTTGTCAGTGTAGTTCTATAATCGTAGGGACACCCTATGATACTAATAATAATTCTTACTGTACCACTGCAATGCAAATTCCTATTCTCATACAGAGAGGGCACAAGCCCTAGCTAATAGGGGGATTAATAAGGGGCACCCTAATAAATAAAATTACCTACTATTAATTTCCATTTTAGAGGAAAGTATGATGCAACAATAAACAAGCTGTGAAACAAAATAATTTGCAAGTTGCATCAGATTTTTGTGTAATTACATGTTCACTGTTTTTCTTTTTCAGATATTGCGCTTCATTAAAATTAAAACATAATGACTTATTATCAAGAGAACTAGAAGATTGGGGTATGAACAACTCACAGCTGTTATTCAAAGCTAAACTATTTTCAACAAAAAATATTAAAATACCATGGCAGGTTGATGATATTACAGTGAGTTTTCACTCTGGTGAGTTATATGAAAAGAAAGAAACTGGTCAGTGGGTCGTCCTAGACTAAGTAAACAAAGTGGCTCTAAAACCAGAGCTTAGTTTTTTAGACAGTGGAAGGCAGCTTACCGTTTTTGATCCGTGAAGAGGTACAGTGTGTTGGGCGCCCCTCTAGCGCCTGAACCCAGCACCTGGAGGTAGACAGTGCTAGGAGCATACTTCTCACTCTTCTTCGATATATGTTGCCTTTGGCGTTGTGCCTCTACGATTCTTGACGAAGTCGCTTTCGGCATATCGGCTAGAAATTCCAATAGCTTCTTAGTACTACCAGACGAATAACAACGTGCGCTACCTTTGCTAACTACACGGCAACTAAACAATACACTTAAACCGTACATGTGTGTTTGAGGTTATTGATATTCCAAGATCGAGTTTACGAGCATTCGTCCAAGATTTTTACTTGATATATTTATTTTTGGCATAATTTATTTCATAATTATTTACTTATTGGTTTTCATTACTAATTTTCAGATTTGGAACAGAGTTTTTCTCTGCGACATTCAACATTTTCTGAATTTTTCAGATTTTTTTGACAGTTGAAGTTGACGTTTTTATTCGCAGAATTTTACTGGCATTAGATTCGCGATAGCTGTTCAGAACCAGAACAACAAATTATTAAAAATATTTAATTTCTCTATTCAGATAATATGTTTGAAAAATCAACGAAAATTCTGATCACAGATTCTGAATAAAATTTATTTTGAAAATTAAACTTTATAGTGGATGTGAAGTTGCTGCTCTAGTGCTCTCAGTGCTCAATCAAAAAGTTTCCAAAATAAAATGTTGCCTAAGTTGCATGGCAAGTGACAATAGTAGAAAATTAAATTAGTATATAGCAACACTAAATTAGAAAAATGGCGTTCTATACAGCTGCGGGTTGCGCAATTTTTATGTAAATGTGCACGAAATTTATTAGGAAAATTAAGTTTTAAGTGCAACAAATACTTCGAACTGCGGGCATGATCTTTTTATATAATTTATAGAGTAAAAAACGAATAGTGTAACAATATTTTTAGTTCAGTGCAAACCTGTCATGGACCGTGTATTTTTTGTGTTGTGATGTATGAAAACGATAAATAATGAAACGGAAAATAATGCGGCTGTGCAAATAATGTGACAATGATGAGTATGATATGGGTGGTGTTATTGGTGGCCTTGACCGGCTCACACTTGGGACACTGTTCGCCTCTCCGTTCAACGCCGCAAACCTACCCTCATGGTGAGTCATTTTATCGAAAAATGCATGTTTTACATTAATTAAATAAGTATTTATCTCTCTCTGCGTCGCCTTCGGTTGCAAGTGAAAGGAACATAGAGAACTTTTTTTATTTTTTGGCACTTACATTGTGTCTACAAATGCTAACATCTGTTCCGATTGGAATAGTGTATTATCATTTCGTGTTTTAAAGGAAGTGATACAGATTTCCGTTACGAATGAGAGCTAATCGTTGTGAATGTACCCACAAAATAATTGTTTTAGATGCTAGCCATCCACAGTTCATATCTGGTAGCACTTTGTTTAGTAGTCAAAGCCTGTCCTTGTCCATTCATGTAACATATATATGTTTACATATGTATACAAACGAAATGCTAGTGTTACATTAAATCTGTGGATTAACATTCACTGAAATGGATTATAGCACCAAAATATTTGTCCAACAGTAAAATATTATGATGTTTATTTAATAACATTAACATAAATCTTACTAAACATGTTACCTAATGTTATTTACCTCAGGTTAAGGTAGAAAAATGTGTAAAAGTAAATAAACATTGCTTATCTCAGGCTTTGTTATCTAAACATTGTTATCAGTGCTTTTATTATTGTTTGGGTATTATAATAATAGTATTTATCAGTTGATGATAAAGCAACACCTGTATACCTCCATTAAAAAGGATTCATATCTTAATTACTACTTCCTGTGTTTTATTTATCCTCATGAACTATGATATTTCATTTCCCACAATTTTAAAATGGCTCTCTGATAAGGCCTGTAGTATAAATTAAAAAAGTGTTGAGAGTTATTTTCTAATGCTTACTATCCCAAACAAAATTACCAAACTTTTATTGATTCTTGTAAAAATCTATAAAGTATAAACAATCTAATTGGTTTCTCCACAATTGGTTACAAATCACTAAAGGTTAATGTGTAGCCTTCTAAAATTTATTGCTCTTCTGAAATGCAACCAATTCCAACTAGAATCTGTTACTTATTTTATTTTTACTGGCTGACCCGGCAAACTTTGTTTTCCCATGAAAACAAACACATGAAAACACCAAACATTCATCTACCCTACCCGACCTACCCTACCCTACCTACCTGACCTACCCTACCTACATACCTACCCTACCTATGTAGGTAAGGTTTTTCTTTTCATAAGAACCTTCTCCTAACAATAACAAACACAAAAAAAAGAATAAGCAAAATCGGTCTAGCCATTTATGATTCTATAAAGGACATACAGGCAAACATTCAGTTTTATATATATAGATGAAAAAGCAATACATGGCTTGAGAGGAAATCTGTTGTCTTTTAGATAATAAATCCTTAAAAGTATGAAATTACTTTCATGTGGCCAGTATTAATGAAAGACATTGTATTATCCATCTTTATTTAACAGGGATATTAATAAACACTTGTGTTGGGAACAAAATGTTTATGAAATATTCAGGGCCAGCAAATAAAATATTATTGGCAAAATAAAATACATTGTAGCAGACAACTATTAAACTTGACCTTACTCACAAATGATCCTATTTTATTGCATTGCTCATTCTACAATAAATTGCAGTTTATTTTTATTCTGGCTGTTAATAAAACTAATAAACAAATTGTCATTGAGATCACCTCAAAGTATTTTTTTTTTCAGGACAATATGTGATCTCACTGACTAACTACTAGAATTCTATGCCATACCTCCCAGCTTTGTCCTGCAGCTTAGTATGGGTGGCCTATACCACAGGAACCATGCATTTTCCTGAGATAAGAAGAAGTCTTTGGCACCCAGTGATTGGATAGTTTAGATCCCCCTTTTTCTGCACTTAAGACTCCCGTTTGGTCCGCTGTACATGCAGGCCTCCTCTCTGTGAGAGGGAATGCGCCGTAACCCACCACGTGAACCCAGCGCTGGTTGGTGGCGGTCAGATGTCTTCGATCTTTTGGTTTTAAGACATGCCGGTTTCCTCACAATGTTTTCCTTCACTTTTTTGAGAGCAGTGGTGATGAAAAAATTTACACAAAGTAAAGCACCAGCCTGAGTTCGGACCCATGTCCTACAACTTGTAATTATAAGATGCGGCCGTTCCACTGGGCCACCACTGCTCTCACTCAGTGATTTTTAGTTTAGTTTCAGTAAAATTATTTTCGTAATCAGACCAGTACTTCTAGAGATCTATTACTATTATAAACAAACAGTTCAACCTCTTTATATATAAATACTAGCTGACCCGGCAAACTTTGTTTTGCCATAAAAACACCAAACATTTATCTACCCTACCTACCCTACCCTACACTACGCTACCCTACCCGACCCTACATTACCCTACCCTACACTACCCGACACTACCCTACCCTACACTACCTTCCCTACCCTACGCTACACTACCCTATCCTACACTACCCTACCCTACACTACCCTACACTACCCTACACTACCCTACACTACCCTACACTACCCTACACTACCCTACACTACCCTACACTAACCTACACTACCCTACTATACCCTACACTACCCTACACTACCCTACACTACCCTACACTACCCTACACTACCCTACACTACCCTACACTACCCTACACTACCATACACTACCCTACACTAACCTACACTACCCTAAACTACCCTACACTACCCTACACTACCCTACACCAACCTACACTACCCTACACTACCCTAAACTACCCTACACTACCCTACACTACCCTACACTACCCTACACTACCCTACACCACCCTACACTACCCAACACTACCCTACACTACACTACCCTACCCTACCCTACTCTACACTACCGTACCCTACACTACCCTACCCTACACTACCCTACCCTACACTACCCTACCCTACACTACCCTACCATACACTACCCTACCATACACTACCCTACCATACACTACCCTACCCTACACAAAGCAAAAATAGCTTATACAATAGCAATAAAGCTCAAATTGACTCTACGTTTTAGTTAGAAAACTTTTGTATGGGAAAAAGAAAAGGGCTGTTTTTATTTTTTTCCGGCAATAATTAGAATTTTTCTCCCCGTAAAAACCATCTTTGAACTTCAACGAACATTTAAAAAAAAGAATTGGCCAAATTGGTCCAGTCGTTGTTGAGTTATGCGCTTACCAACACATTTTGCGATTCATTTTTATATTATAGATTAAAAAACCTGTTTCACTTAATCACTCCATAACTTGAAATAGTTTACAGATTTCATTCGACTTTTTATTAAATTTTTGCTTACTTTGTAGAAGGTTCTTATGGAAAGAAAAACAAATAAAAAGAGGGTAGCTAGAGTAGGTAGGGTAGGATATGCAGTTGATGGGAGTGAAGCTGTGGACACAGCTAGATAAAAATCCTAGATGTAATATAGATGTAATACATAGTTTCACACTAATTTCCCATCGGCGAAGGCAGAAATTTTAGAACGCCACCTTTTATACCTAGAAGTAGATAAAGTAATGCCCCAAACATTCAGTGCAGTGGTATCCGCCACAACTTACAAGTAGTAGGTTATGGATTCAAAGTAGTTCAAACCCAGGCTTTACTTTGTGTAAATTATTTTAATCACCACTGCTCTCAAAATGGTGAAGGAAAATATAGTGAGGCAACTGGCATGTCCTAGAACCAAAAATTTGAATACATGCTACATCCACCGACCTGCACTGGGCCCCTGTGTTGAATTACGGCCCATTCCCTCTCACATAGAGGAGGCCTGTGTCGCAGCAGTTAGAAACATTAAAAAGGCTGATGATGTAGGTTCTACTTCTAACATTCAAGCAAACAGTCTACTATTTTCCTGTCTCACCTTTTACTCTCAGATGCAAGTTCCCAGTCCCGTTTGGAAGGCTGGGGCTCCCAGGGCAGTATGTACGCGGCGGTGCCTGCGCTGGCGCTCCTCATCACCGCTGTCGGGCTGCTCCTCGGGTGCACCTGGTGCTACCGGCATAAGGACTGCAAGGTATGTCTCTGATGATAAGGTGATGATGCTGAAATGAGTGTGCATGATAAGATGTGCTTGGTTTTTACAGGAAAGGGATAGGTTTCTGCTACCTTGTCACTAAAGTGTAATCTAATGATTCCCTTACTATGTAAAAGCTGCTTGAGCTATACAAATTGCTTGATCTCTCTTCCTTCATTGTTGATAATTATAAAGAGCACATTTCAGAAACCTAAAGTGATATTATTTATTTCGAAAAGCCCTTTGGAATGAAAATAAATCCTACCTGTCCATTCCAAAAGGTAGTGAAACTGTAGGTATGTAGAAAAATAGCCAAGAAATACATTACGGATTTTCTAATCGCAATCTCAATATTGCTTACTAATATGTACTAAAATGTTTACACTGACTCACCTAATATCTATATTTGTTTGTCACAAATACAGTGTAAGACAACAATACTAGTGGCCTACTTGATTCTTAACTCATTATGCTCACTTAGTAATAATAATTATTCATTACTATTGAAGTATTTGGTATCCTGCTGTGTTGCTTAGGAATTAAATAATAGTGAAGTAAGATTTCGTAAAGATTAAAATAACTAAGGATAATGTTGAGAGTTTCTCAAAACAGAAAAGTTGATAAAAACTGATCAGTCATCAATTTCTTGAGTTATAAAAAAATGGTAAGTTAAAGATTATGTTGTATATTGTTGTTATTGAAAATGTAAACATGCTCATAAAGAAACTAGGTATAAGAAAATTAATAAAAAAATCAAAAAACCCGACTGCTTAAAAAGCGAACTAAAAAGACGTAAACAAGAAGAAAATCATGCTGTGCAGTCGGAGGATACATATTCGCGAGCTGGCTTACCAAAACTAGATGTATCCTCCGACTGCACAGCATGATTTTCTTCTTGTTTACGTCTTTTTAGTTCAATTTTTAAGCAGTTGGGTTTATAGGTTTTTTTAAATTAATTATTTACAACTTTTTAGTTATTTTTTTTTGGAATTTGGTACATTTAAACAAGTAAGTGTTATATATTTTCGAGATCGCCTCTTAAAACCATTTATTATGATACCCCACACCATCAAAATAAATGGTTTATAATATATACTTAATATTTAGGAAGAAAAAAATTAGGCCGCCACATTATGGCGCCCAAGAGCCGCCATTTTTCTATTTTCCAATTTTAATGTAGCCAGTGACACTCGCAAGATTAAGACGAATAGATTGACGTACGAATCATCAAAATCGGCCAACGCGTTTGGCCTCTGGAATGCCACATAGGAACAAACATACATACATACATAGACTGATAAACACACTACCCTCCTTCGGCAGCCGGGTAAAAACAGCTCAGATTTATAGCCTTTGCTTGGTCTGTATTTACAGCATATTGTTAAAGTTATAAACGTTACAGTCAGTACAGTGTAAAAAAATAGTAATTTCTCACATTAATCTATTTAACTTGTAATAATAATTAACTTTCTCTTGCTTTTTCACTACTCTTTTAATTAATAAAAGCCATTTCGCACTGCACATTGTCGGGTTGAACAAACTTGATTCTAGATCAGATTAGACTGTAATATAAATTGTAATTCTTTGTACCTATTATGTACATAGTTTTTCATCTTAGTGCAGTATCATCAAGGTTCTTTTTACACAAAGGAACTGGTCGTGCGTTTATTCGCGACCTTCCCTTAGACACACTTCATTCATATTTTATTACTACCAAGTACCAATAACTTCCGCAACCAATAAGAACTTTTGTCGTAGTACCACAGATAAAATAGTACTAACATACAGAATCAATATTAAATGGTCCGTCCAAATAATCTTAGAAATGTGAAATAAGAGCCCAATATTCCATAATGTTGTTCTTATGGAGAGTTGATTAAACAAGAACGTACCATTTTTATCATCAATTCTAGAAAATGTTATTTTTACACACAATTCAATAACAAATCGATGTATATCGCGCCATCTAGTGATATTTTATTGAACCAAATTTTCTTTCTTAGCGCTGTGACCCCGTGGTATTACTAACTTCTGGCCGCGGCTTCGCCCCCGTGATAATTGTTTGTTTATCCCAAGGGAACATTAAACCGATATGAAAAGTATCCGATATTCTAATCCAGGTTCAGGCCAATCCATAAGACAAGTTTCTTAAGGCGCCGATTCCCTTGAGTAGCTGATTTTAAAATAAGAATCACGTCTAAACGGCTAGTCGTAATTTATTGGAAAAAATATATGTTATAGTAGACCATTTTCTTAATAATTTCATCTGAGAAAATTTTGAGTTTTATTCGTGTAACATAGTGTAATTAATTTGTAAAGTTATGTCTAAAACGGACAAAAACACGACAATCACAACAAAACCGCTGGGCGTATTTTAATAAAATCGACACCATATCAAAGACAATTTAATTATCTACATTTTGATCTGAAGCTTTTTTTTTTAAAGTCATAGAATAATAAGAAAAGTACAAAAAACTACTAAATTTCGGGTCGCGCGGGTGTGAAACGAGTGCGCGTTTTGTTCCCTCAAGGTCGTTGGCGTTAGTTCGTCGTCTTAAGGCGTGAAAGCGTAACAAATGAACTCATATTCGCATTTATAATATTAGTTGGGATGATATCTGTGCGTACTAACCTACTTAATGCTATTATACCTACATGGCGTCAATGGCGTCTCACCCACGGGAAGAAACAATGTCCTATTCTTAGACAATGAGTAGTGAGTGTGGTGACACGAAAAAATTTGTCATACGCTCTACCTATAGAGTTCAAGGTAGGTGTATCTAAGTATGTGTATGTATGTCGGGCTGGTGCTCGCAAATCCACGTCCAAGCGCGTATTTTGCACGCTTTGTTCATTCGATCCACCCCAGCTCTTCAATAAAGGCTAGCAATGCCCTGGTGTTACTGAGTATCTATCTCAAGGAGGGTATCTGGGTTACTGAAGTACTTTTCCCCGTATCCAGCGACCACGGGGCAGATTAGGAGCACCATTCCTGTCAGCTCATCTGAGCTGCTGTCTTCTTCTTCTCCATATAAGATCTGCAGGCTAGGCTGGCTGCAACTTCAATGATGAGTTTATTAAAGGACCTGTGGCTAGTTTTAACGACAAGGCATACAAATGTATTTCGTATACCTTACATAAGGCACGACTTTTCATATCGATTCGTGGGTAAACGGGTACGGAATGCATCAGCTGTCACTTCCCATGCAGTAAGTCACCAAGGGTCACCATTGTGTGGAGGTGAAGGTTTAATAACTTGCCACAGTTTACACGATGTTGCAGCATTTTAATCTACTGCTCGTAACTTTGTCGGGTTTTGTTGTTACGTTAGTTTTTATGTCGAAATATAAAAATTACCTATTTACCCGACTGCGGAAGGAGGGTAATGTGTTTCAGTCTATGTATGTATGTATGTATGTTTGTTCCTGTATGGCGTTCTAGAGACCAAACGCGTTAGACGATTTTGATGATTCTTACGTCCATCGATTCGTCTTAACGCTGCGAGTGTCACTGGCTACATTAAAATTGGAAAAAAAATGCCACCTAACGCGACGAAAGAAAATTTGTTTCAAATAAATTGCACTAGATGGCGTGATAAGCTTCGATTTGTTATTGAGTTTTGTGAAATAATAGGATTTACTAGAGACGATCATAAAAAAATGTATGTTATTGTTTAATTAACAAAATTTAGGAATATTGTGCTTTTAATTCACATTTCAACGATTATTTGAGTGGATCATTTAAAATTCATTCCAATAGATGGCGCGGTTTTAAATTTCTGAGACATAAACTCGATTTTTTAAATTTGCTATGTAACACATTTTGGTACAATGGAACTGTAAAAATGTGCAAATAAATACTATAAAACAAATCGTCGTTGTATTTAAAAAAAAACTATTCACGAACCGAGTAAACCCTTTTACTTGCAAGTCGCTGCTAACACCATCTATATCCGTAGAACGGAACCGAATGCGATCGATGATCTTAGAATAATAATCAGGTTAATCAGACGGAAAACGCTAGTTACGTCGGCACGGTTTCTTTGTATGGGATGAGGCATCTGTATGCTAGTATTATATTATCTGTGGCAATATAAACCGCGATGCTAGCCTCTGTAGAAAATAACTATAAAAAGATCAACATGTAAACAGGTGTTTTACAGCACACTATACATTCAACAGCTATTTAATTCGACTCATAAAATTCGCAATAAGAATGTTATAGTACAAAACCCGAGTTCGTTCTTTTCTGTATTCCCTTTATGACCCGATAAAACCAATTGGACCAAACATAGATAATGTTAGACCGTCCCAAATGTGGGTCACTGAACTTTATCAGTTTGTATACAAAAAAATATTTGGTTTTTAGCTCAGCAGACTGTTTGTGTTTGGAAGTGTATCTTTATGTAAATATTAGAGAATAATATCATAATTATGGGTATACTTTCAAGTTTCAAAGTTTATTAATTTTTCCTTTTTTTGTATAATTTTGAAAAGTGGCCCCTCAATATTAATTACGAAGGGCAAATCATTCAATCTATACCAGCATTATAAAGCTGAAGAGTTTGTTTGTTTGAACGCGCTAATCTCAGGAACTACTGGTTGGAATTGAAAAAT
The DNA here is from genome assembly GCA_949775005.1 of Orthosia gothica. Classification (NCBI taxonomy): domain Eukaryota; kingdom Metazoa; phylum Arthropoda; class Insecta; order Lepidoptera; family Noctuidae; genus Orthosia; species Orthosia gothica. Next base: position 18,103,854 of record OX459034.1, on the reverse strand, counting down.
CTTTTTGTGTTGGATAGTCCATTTATCGAGGAAGCTTATAGGCTATATATCATCACGCTACAACCAATAAGAGCGGAGCATAAATGAAAAATGTTGCAAAAACGGGAAAAAATATTCCTTTGTGAGAGCTTCCGTTGCGTGCGCTGCGTAAGCGGTAAAAGTTACGCAACATTCATGTATGTAGGGAAGGGTAGGTAGGTAGCCAGTTAGCCAGGGAGCGAAGCCGCGTGGGACAGCTAGTTTCTAAATAAACCTTGAAATCCGTATCCTCATCAAAGTACGATTAAATAAACGTTTAATTAATATAAGGGCCAACCACAAATTAAAAGATAAGCCAGTTCCAATTAATATTTGTTTCTCCGAAACTATTCTAGGTTAAGGCAAAACACAAAACAGACATTTAAATTCCTACTCCACAACTGATGCGTTTATCTAAACATGAATGAATAAACCGACTCTCTTTATAATGTTATTAGAATGGATAACACATACTGACATACATAATTGATCATTGTGTCGGGGTGTCATAATCTCGCTCCCATATGTAGTGTCTAATAAAAGTTGCAGTTGTGTATCTAATCAGTGGCCGACGGGCGGGGTCAACGACCCGGCACGCCCTCGAACACAATACGCGCGCAAGACAATAGTGCAGATCCCGTGCGCCCTCAGAATCTGTTCTCTGTTCCACTAAACACGAATTAAGAACCGTCGAGAGAAAATGCCATACATTTTCAGAGGTTTAGCATGCGAGGATGGTCTCAACCAAAATCAAGGCAGTATATCTAGTACAAAGAAAGCAAGGAAACCAGGTCTTTTATAGTATTGTGTGCTTGAATTCCACCGCATGTGAATTATTTACTGTACAGGGGCGTAGCTACCGCCGTACCAATTATACGGGGCCACAGGGGCCCCCGACGTGCGTAAGCAAAAATTAATACAAATTTCCCAATTTATTTTTTCGCCTGTCATACCTGACACTATTTTCCAAAGAGGCAGAAACTTTAGAAAAACTAAAGTCATCATCAGCTTTAAATGATTTAATATACCAGTTAGCCGAAAAAAAGGCAAGGAGAGTGTATATTTAATTTGAATTGTTTGTAAAAATTTTGGAAAAAGTGACAGATAGATAATTATGATGAATAAATATTTATTTTAATTTTATGCAGAATTTTTTTTTATTTTGTGAGAAAACTTTACCCTTCATAAGGGCCCCCAAACAATTTTTTATACGGGGCCCTGCCAATCCACGCTACTACGCCACTGCTTTTGTACCGTATTTCCTAAATTAAACTTCTGCTCTGCCCCTCGTTACTCTTTTGTGGCCGGAATAGGGTATTGTGTCGCTAGAGATTTGATAAAATATCCGCAAACATTCCCAGAAAAGTGGGCTTTCGTGTGACGGACAAAGATTTTGTTAAGAGCCCTCTTCAGAGTAATGGAAGACGATAACTGTTTATTTTTCGCGTGGGTCGTCAATGACGTCATTGTTACGCTATTCTTGGCCTTCTAAGTCTTCTAACTGTCCCTTTCATGACGTAATTTTGTTGCGTACAGTATTCCGTTTAGGCAAAATTATGCGCACTTTGCTATAAGTTCGTACCTATCACATTTTATTGTTTGAATGAGGTAAGCTGCGTGCGGACATTTGAATACATTTTGTTATTTATATTTCTCATTGAGAGAATGAGGTAATCCTTATAAAAAATATACCGCAAAACGAATACGGACCAGTAGTGTAGTAGAACATCGTAATATACTTGTATAACAACAGACCACACGCATAAGCTTGTAAAATGTAAAGTTATAACAGTATTTGAAGATTAGAGAAAATCGTTAAGTCTACATTTTGGAAGCCATTTGACGGTAAAACAATCTCTCGGTTGTATTTAATCTGGACTTGAAATAATGGAAACAGATTTGCGGTCCCTGTATGACATATCTTCATTTGTATTTGTACACTTTGTGGTCGCCGTAGGTAGAGAGGATAAAAAAAACTTCTTTGCAAAAAAATACTACCGACTTCCAAATGAAAAATAACTTAAATTTTGAAAGTCTGTGTCTTTCGTAGGTACCATTTTTTTGCGATATGGACACCGACTTCCAAAATTTAAGTTATTTTTCACTTTGAAGTTATTCATTTGGAACTTTGGAAGTCGGTAGTATTTTTTTGCAAAAAATGTTTTTTATTTTTCCCTTTTTAGTTTTACCTACCTAATAGGCAAGTTTTTTAGTAAGGTCCGTATAACGCCAGAATAGATTAGCCTAATAACATGAAACTTGAACGTAACCGGTGAAATGAGAGATCTGCGTACCCCTTAAGAGCGTCCCTGGCGTGATGTTATGTTATGAAATAGTATTTAATAAACAATAAACAGACATGCGATTGCAGCAATCCCGAGAGTTTTGCCGTTGTTTATTGAAGAGTTCTGTTGTATATCTCCGAAGTTCTTAATCAGACCTTCACCAAATTAAATGGGAGCAATTTCGAAACATACTCTTTCAAGCAAAAAAATCATTTTCAAAATCGGTCCACAATTGACTGAGATATCGGTGAACACACACAAAAAAAAAAAAAAAAGAACTGCCTCCTTTTTGGTAAGTCGATAAAAAACTAATGGATTATTTTAACAACTATTCATCTGCTATTGTACTCCAATTATATTATTAAGTGCTAAATAACTTCTGTTTACACTAACAAGTTCATTTGTGAGGCCTTTGTTCCAACGTCTATATTGATCAATGGGCAAGACGTAATTTGCTTACGGTATGATTAACTGCAGCCTCAGCCGCTTGATGCATAAGTCTGTAATATAGCAGAATCATCAACAGAGTAGAACAGGCACGTTACTAACCACGGAACAGAAAAAACAGTTACTAACAAGATGGAAGAAGAGTGGAATACGGAAAGGTATTTGTAACAAACAGAAACTCCATAATACGTTGGGACTAACTGTAGACCAGAGAATTCCTATAGAATAGCCTTCTGGCATATCTATACAGCGTGGTAGACCACAGATGTGGGCGATGTGGTCAAAACCCGCACATATCTGCGCAAAATAAGCCTCTTATTCAGGGGAACGCCTGCGCCTAGTGAGGTGTCAGCCAAACGGTAACAGTAGACGCATACGGGTCTACCCAACACATACATGGGGTTATAAAACTGAGGTTTGGCAAGATACCAAACAGAAACTCCATAGCACGTTTGGCGTATACCCGACGAACTTTAGACCAGAGTATACCTTTAGAATAGACTCCTGGCATAGCTATGCAGCGCGGTAGACCATAGACGTGGGCGATGTGGTCAAAACCCACACATATCTGCGCAAAATTCGGATCGATAAGCCTTTCAGTCAGGGGAACGCCTGCCACATACATGGGGGAATAAAACTGAGGTTCGGAAAGGTAACAAACACAAACTCCATATCACGTTTGGCGTATACCCGACGAACATTAGACCAGACAATACCTTTAGAATAGACTTCTGGCATAGCTATGCAGCGCGGTAGACCACAGACGTGGGCGATGTGACCAAAACCCGCATATATCTGCGCAAAATTTGGATCGATAAACCTCTCAGTCAGGGGAACGCCTGCGCCTATTGAGATGTCAGCCAAACGGTAACAGTAGACGCATACGGGTCTATCCGACACTTACTCAGCCGTTGGCACGGGTATTGTTCTATTCCTCGCGATGATGCGTCTACACACATCAAGCAGGCATGTGTACAGTTATTAGTCACAGTGTTTATTTCTGGTATTTATTGCCGCAGATATTGATCTACATCTGATATTTTGAATTGTTGTTGCATGAGTTTTGTCTCTAATGGACAAGAGATAGCTATTTGTGAGATGTTCCGGTCTGTATGCGGCGGATCACTGCTTGCGTCTGATACTGAGATATTGCTTGGACTAAGGCCCAGTTTGTTGATCCGTAGTTAGCTCAACCAATGATTAAATATAACCAATCAATCAATCTGCCTAGCCTTTTCCCAAGTACATTGGGGTCGGCTTCCAGTCTTACCGGATTCAGCTGAGTACCAGTGTTTTACATGGAGCGACTGCCTATCTGACCTCCACAACCCAGTAACTGGCCCTGGCCCTTGGCAAGACTGGTGTAACGTAATGACTGTCAAAGATCTTCAAATGACAGCTGGGACCAACGGCTTAACGTGCTTTCCGAGGCATGGAGGAAACCCGGTATGTTGAAATGGTCACCCATCCGCGGACCGACCTCGTCAAGCGTTGCTTAACTTTGATGATCGACCAGTGCGACTGTTATTATTTAGCCACGAGCTCCTCTTATTCTCTCACAATTGATTAAATATAACCAATGGTTTCAAATTTTTTTTCAAATGTGTTTTTAAGCAAATTTTAGCCTTATATAAATGGTCAAATAAGTTAGAGAGTTAATTATTTGACAATTTGTTAGACATTTTTTTATGGAAAACGCGTTTTATCGCAATTTGAAAGCATTGGTTAGCCTTAGCACATTAAACCATTGGATGCGTTAACTGCCGATCAAAAACTGGGCCTAAGTCCATGCAAATTACGACGGCAACTAAAACACTCTCGTTAAGTGACCTCACTTATTGTATTGCGTGTAATGAATTAGCAGATGTACTCATATCATGAGTCCATTAATGGATGTCGATTAGTAACACAACTAATTTTTAACCCCCGCCAGAAAAAGAGGGGTGTTATAAGTTTCACGTGTGTTGCTGTGTATCTGTGTATCTGTGTGTCTGTATGTGGCATCATAGCGCCTAAACGGCTGAACAGATTTTGATTTAGTTTTTTTTGTTTCAAATATGATTTTGGCGAGAGTGTTCTTAGCTATGTTTGAATAAAATCGGTTCAGCCGTTCAAATGTTATGGGCGTTTTACTGTTTGAATCGGGGTGTTTTCGCAAGAAAAATGTGTCGGGGTTTTTTTAAATTATGAAATTTTACTTGTACAATCATGGTAGACATGTTTGGATTCTATTCCTTCTAATCTTCCCAAAGTGTATCTCTAGATTTTGGAGCCTAAGTTTCTAAATCTAGTTTACTTTGGTAGTGTATGTTTGAAAACATAGTGTCGCATCTGTCAGCAGCTTCTGAATAATCCAAAACACGATCTGGCAAAAGCTCTGTGGTGTTAACCGTGCCAAAATTCTCCCAGTTTTCGTTAGCCCAAACAAATATTCAGGAACTTAGATTTATACGTACGTGGGACACTCAGAAAGTTTTGCGAAACTAAAAAAAATTGTTCTATACGTACATATATTTTTATTAAATCTTTTCAAAGTACTTTCCACCAGCCTCTATACAAAGATTCATGCGCCTAAACCAGTTTTCAAAACACTTTTTCCAGTCCGCCGCAGACACCTCGTTTACAGCCTGCTCGAACGCAGCCAGCGCATCTTCCGGCGACGAAAATTGTATCCCTTTGAGCTGATTTTTTATTTTTGGGAATAAAAAGAAGTCACACGGTGCTAGATCAGGGCTGTAAGGAGGGTGACCCAGGAGTTTGACTGGCGTGCTGTCCAGGAAGTCCCTCGTTTTGAGTGCGGTGTGCGCAGGTGCATTGTCGTGGTGGAGCAGTAGCCCGCGGAGCCCTGTGTTTGGTCGCTTGTTGCTTATAACAGAGAAAACTTCTGGCAAACATTTGGTAGTATACCATTCGGCATTAATGCTTCTTTGATCCCGTAAGGGAATTGATACCAAGTGGCCAGTCAAATTAAAAAAGCTAGCGATCAAAATCTTACCCCCGCTTCTAGATCGCTTCACTTTGGTAGGCGTTGGCTCATTTTGAAACACCCAAACAGTCGACTGGCGCTTGGTTTCTGGGTCGTATTGATAAATCCAGGACTCATCACCTGTAACGATGTCGTAAACACGCCGAGACGAGCCTGCTTCAAATTTGTTAAGCATATCACGGCACCATTCCACCCGGGCCTGCTTCTGAGCATCGGTGAGGTTGTGCGGCACCCAGCGTGATACTATCCTCCTCACGCGAAGATGGCTGTGTAGAATCTCGTGAACGCTTCCCGATCCAATCTTCAATATGTGTTGAATCTCCTGATATGTAATTCGCCTATTGTCTTGGATTAAATTTTTCACTGCTAGCACGTTTTCTTCGGTAACAGCCGTCAAAGGGCGACCGCTTCTTTCGTCATCCCCCAAAGTTGGTCGACCGCGCTTGAATTCGTTATACCAACGATACACGGTTGCCTTGGAAGGGCCTTCATCCATGAATGCCATTTGAAGTCTATCGTACGATTCATCCGGTTTCAGGCGACACTTGAAATCGTATAAAATCATAGCTCTAAAATGTTCCCGGCGCAGATCCATATTTCAGTGAGACACAATACTTTGAATTAACTCGCAAAAAATGTGGAGGGAAATTTTGAAATTGGAACTTACTTATTTTTACTTATAAATAATCATATTTTCGAAAAACATTATAACTGGCCAGTCTCCCATATATATAAACTTTTTTTCGCAATACTTTCTGAGGGGCCTGGTATATATGTTTTCAGTGATTGAACCGTCTCGTCTCTCGTGTATATTATGTTATTTTTTCATGACTAATTTTAACTAAACCAGTTTTTTCGCAGACAGGAAAACCGAGTTCAGTTTTCATAACTAGCCAGACTGTTTATTTTACACATACCAGCTAAGCCAATGACTTGTCGATATATAGTTCTCGCCAAACTTCTTGGCTGCGCTGACGTTGGCTACAATAGCTGCGCAGTAGTGATTTTCATACAAAAACAGCACCGGCCCCACTTTTGATTTTTAACCAACTTTCTAAAAAGTAGGTTCTATGTTAGACATTTTCTTTTTATTTTGTATATTCACCGTTATCTCCGTCAGTTGTGGACCGAATTTGAAAATTCGTTTTCGTTTGAAAGAGTATGTTCCGAAATTAGTCCCATTTTAATTTGGTGAAGTTCTGATGAAGAACTTCGAAGATTAACAACAAAAGCAAAGAACTCTTCAATATACAATAGAAATTTCTTTATGGAAATCGGTGTCCATAACGCAAAATATTGGTACCTATGAAAGACACAGACTTCCAAAAAGAAAGTTATTTTTCACTTTTTTTTTATTATGGTCTTATTTTATCTTTATCCATTTAGGTTTTTTAAGACGAAATACTATTTTAGGGGCCATCTCAGTGCCTAGCCTATTTCTTATTTTACTCTGAACTAAATTTAAATGCTGAATAAATTCTCTTCACAGCTGCGTTATTATCTCTAATTTTTCTTGGGTAATGCATTTTTGAAACATTTTGGTTAATTTTGTTGCATTAAAAAGGTATTGATTTAAATCAACGATTAAAAAAATAGCAATTGATTTTAATCGCGATTTAAATCCCTGATTAAAAACACATAATGGAAAACCAACTTCCAGGCTGCCAAGAAGTTTGGCGAGAACTATACCTGGTTTAACAATAGACAGATTTGTATCTGCTAACTATACTTCTCACTGGCTGAAATAAATAGTTATATGTGTATTAAATGCCAGATGTTACCAGTTTACACGTGACCTTTATATCTCTAGGGACTCCTAACCTCAAGGATTATCAATTGAGGGTTAATCCCAAAGGACGCTTTAAAAACGCACAACCCCGAAAAGCGACCTTTTTAGAAGGGAAATAGTTTCTCTTCTATAATTCACTCGAGGGAAAAATATGGAATTGCGGTAGCTCGAAACAAAATTGTATATTAATATTCCATTTCGGGAGTTGCCTTGAGGATCCATCACGAATTCATGATGTGGCACTAAGTGAGTTGCTTCCGTCTTTGTGTAGGCAGCATCAAATTTGATATCTTTCTTTTACTGCGGTCTAATTAATGCAACAATTAGGCCTTCTTTATCTTCTGCAACTAATTTGAAGTCTTTGTTTTGCTGTGCTCTTTCTGACGCTGACCATCACGAATTCATGATGTTGCACTAAGTGAGTTGCTTCCGTCTTTGTGTAGGCAGCATCCAATTTGATATCTTTATTTTACTGCGGTCTAATTAATGTATCAATTAGGCCTTCTTTATCTTCTGCAAATAATTTGAAGTCTTTGTTTTGCTGTGCTCTTTCTGACGCTGACCATCACGGATTCATGATGTTGCACTAAGTGAGTTGCTTCCGTCTTTGTGTAGGCAGCATCCAATTTGATATCTTTGTTTTACTGCGGTCTAATTAATGCATCAATTAGGCCTTCTTTGTCTTCTGCAACTAATTCGAAATCTTAGGTTTTCTGTGCTCTTTCTGACGCTGACGAATCAAGAAGGCCTCCCTTATCTTTATGAGCTTCTTATTAATAGTCCTTATGAATATCATTATCAACAGACCGATCCTGTTTTATAGTCGAGTAATTAAAGCTCAATCGCCCCTTGGTCTTCGAAAACTAATTTATCAATCTGGATCAGTGTATCCGAGCTGAAAGTGCCCATAGAGTTTTATCACAGCACTTATTGTAATTAAGTGATTAAACTAAGTGTTACAAAGTGGAGCTTGTTGTTGTGGCGCCAGTCTTTTTTTTTTACTATTGATAGGCTCGCGCTTGACCACTATCTCACTTGATGGTAAGCGATGATGTAGTCGATGATGCAGCACGCTTGCCTAGAAGAAACCTAGACTCCCAGGTTGTAGCTATCAGGAAATACCAACTCCGGCAGAAAAAGCCACTCCTTAGCTGTACGCATAATAAAAGTATTCCTAAATGTTTGGTGCGTATGGGTGGAATGTCCAACATGTACCGATGACGCATTGCCGTACGTCTTAGTCCGATGTTGGAACGGGGTAGGAGGAATTAGTTCATGCAATTCCTTCGCACACTCCCCAAAATGTAACCGATAAAATACCGACAGTCTGGTAACTTGGCGCCGATGTTCAAGGCTCTGGAGCCTAGACTCGACCAGTATCTCTTTGCCGATGAGTCTCTTGGCCCGTTTTTCGATCTTGAACTGAGTTCGATTGATTTTTTGAACTTCGGATTTACCTGGAGGTTTATAAATTCCTCTCTCCAACTTTTTCTGTCTGGGATATGCTAGCCAAGAAATTTGTTGGCCAGATACATTTAATTCGCAGTATGACATTCTATATTGATGTAAAAATTGTTTGGGCAAGGGTATGACGTAAACTTGTCTTTTTAGGGAGGGACAGTCGTAAACAAGTTTATGACGACAAAGGCTACGAAGACTACCATGGTTGATAAATTGCTTAACATGAAATTCTACGTATGTATAAAAATATTATGTTACAGGATTTTTTTTCGTTGCATGTGAATTATTTCAAGTTTCTCTAGCCAGAAACAGTAAATGTTTTATTATCTTGGGACGTAATTCTAATATACCAAGGTAGTGCCAATATTTCGTGGAAGCGAATATTTTTGATTAAAAACTACAAGCCAGACAGTGCGTCCATTATGGGCCAATTAGTGAAATGGATTTGGAATCGCTAAAGAAAATATACTGTAGCTCTATTACCTACGACCATTGACTTGTAATAAACTATGCTTTTAGTAGACTCGTATTTTTCGATTTGGTATTCAGTAGCGTTTTCTGAAAAGCCATTTGGTTGAAATTCAGCGTATAAATGGAACAATGAACTTTGAAGATAACTCGTCATATAAGTAGAATTCTACTTCCTACTAATCCTACTCGTATTATAAATGCAGCAATTTGGATGGATGGATGGATGGGTGGATGGATGTTTGATACTCAATCACGCCAGACCAGCTGAACGAATCTAGATGAAATTAGGCACAGAGACAGATCTTCTTCTTTGTCGTGTGAGGATGTGGCAACCTCTGGTGTCAGATTTAATTAAGCCGCCTCTGGGAACCCCACATGCCTCTGACTTGGCTATTTCAGTCTTACGTTAACTATATAAGTCCAGATTTCCTCACGATGTTTTCCTTCACCGTTGTCAGTGATATCCAAGATAAACATAGAAAGTACATAATATGAATTTGATAAAGTCTCATTGGTACTTGCCCGGATTTGAACCCACAGCCTCAAGCACGAGAGGCGAGGTCTTAGCCACTGGGCCATACCGACATCAGAGATAGGATATAGTTTGGAATAGCACACTCTACTTTTCATCCCGGTATCCCATCCCGAAGCAACGCCAAACGACACCTAATGTACAACATGGAGAAACCAAGGAGACGGCGATTGAAGAGTCGGAAGAGCTTCCTTAAGTCGACTAAAATAATTAAAGACAACAGCCCTTGCGAAGCTCGCAAGAAACTGTGGCTCCTCAAATATCCCCCTCCAACTGACTATGTCCAGCTTACAGAAAAGCTCCCAGCGGTCCAGAAACAGCCATGGCCCATCTGGAAATCCCTAAAGCGGTTACGAAGCCAAGTGGGCCGCTGTAGGCATAACTTAGTCCAATCAGCCACAGTGTGACAGCGGAACCACCTCACAGACCATGCCCCATCTCCTGTCCTGCTCCTTTTGTAAAAACACCTGCACCATGCAAGATCTTTAGGAGGAGCTCATGGCTAAATAATAACAGCCGCACGGCTCGATCATCAAGGTTAAGCAATGCTTGACGAGGTCGGTCCGTGGATGGGTGACCATTTTCAACATACCGATTTTCTTCCGTGCCTCGGCAAGCACGTTAAGCCGTTGGTCCCGGCTGTCATTTGAAGATCTTTGACAGTCGTTACGAGTAGTCAGAAGCTTGTGATCTGACACCAGTCTTGCCAAGGGGTATAGTGTTACCCAGTTACTGGGTTGTGGAGGTCAGATAGGCAGTCGCTCCATGTAAAACCCTGGTACTCAGCTGAATCCGGTTAGACTGGAAGCCGACGCCAATATAGTTGGGAAAAGGCTAGGCAGATGATGACCATGCAAAACCTTTGTGAGGCCAACGCTAAGGCCATCGACGTGGCTGAATACTGGTCGAAGAAGATTTAGTGAAGGAATCATCGACACGAAGAAGAAGAAGAAGAATCCCGGTATAATGTTCCATTGGGATATTAAAACACTTTGCCGCGGACGAAACCGCGGGCAGAATCCAGTTGAGAGATATTTCCAAAAGTAAATCTAACAAGCGAATTTCCAAAGACTTAAATCCTAAACCGAGATAGTGATAAAGGCTAAAATCGTGCCAAATTCCTGTCCAGTTTCCTGTGAATTATAGTCTTTGGCTGCCCGAATTGCCTGCGGTTCTATTTCCTGATAAGAAGTACTACAACAAAGGACATTTTGTTCATACAATTGATGTCTTTAGTCCAGACAATGAAACATTGATGATCTTTTTACCCGACTGCCGAAGGGGGGTAATGTGTTTATCAGTCTTATGTATGCATGTATGTATGTTTGTTCCTAAGTGGCGTTCTAGAGACCAAACGCGTTGGCCGATTTTGATGAGTCTTACGTCAATCGATTCGTCTTAACCCTGCGAGTGTTACTGGGTACATTAAAATTGGAAAATATAAAAATGGCGCCATATTGTGGGGCACCAAGTTTTTTTCTTCCCAACTCATCGTATGGAGTATCAAACTAAAGGGTTTTAAGAGATGATTTCAAAAATATATAGCACTTATATGTTTAAATGTACCTGATTCTACAAAAAAATACTAAAAAGTTATCAATAAAAAATTAAACTTGAACATAACCGGTGAAATAAGAGTTCTGCGTTCCCCTTTCAGTATACTGGCGTGATGTTATGTTATGAAATGGTATAAACAATAAACAGACATGCGATTGAAGCATTCCCGAATGATTTGCCGTTATTTATTGAAGAGTTCTGTTGTATATCTCCGAAGTTCTTGATCAGATCTTTAACAAATTAAAATGGGACCAATTTCGGAACATGTTCTTTCAAACAAAAAATAATTTTCAAATTCGTTCCTCTATTGGCGGAGATATCGGTGAACATACATAAAAAAAAAGAAGTCGAACATAGAACCTCCTCCTTTTTAGTAAGTCGTTTAATAAAAAGTTAACTGAAATCACATCTAGTTTTGGTTAGCCAGCTCGCGAACATGTATCCTCCGACTGCACAGCATGATTTTCTTCTTGCTTACGTCTTTTTAGTTCGCTTTTGAAGCAGTCGAGTTTTTTTTTGTTTGTTGTGCATTGAACACTCATTCTCATTTTCCTCTATTACGAATTTATTTCCTTTCAACTGCAACGAGCAATCAACAATTGAGACCGAATCTATTTGTTTTGTAACGTATTACGATATATTGAGATGTCGGTATTACTCGTATTATTGGGGCCAGTAAGTACACTCATCGTTGACCTTGTAGGAAGCCTCAATTGCAGCGGCCCAGATTATACACTGGCGCTTGTATACAGTGTTATTCACACTTATAATTGTCTAAAAACAATGCGATAATCGTTATCTGTGACTCAGTACGCGTGTCGCCCACCTGTCCTGACGACTAACGTAAACATGTCTGACATGCTTTTTATCCAGTTTGTTCTAAATCGCATTGATAAAACGAAGTCTTGTTTTTTCTTGTCGCGATTTTGGCCAAGATCTAATATATTATTTTTGTGTACTTCATTTATTTAAACCACGTAAACAGAGCGTGGGTTTACGTGGCCTTAAGCGAGACTGATATTAAGCATGATCATTTCGGCGTAGTGTGTTTTATCCTCAGTTTCAAGACCAAAAATACAACTGAAAAATATCTTATTTTTTTACTCTTTGGCTAAACATGTTTTTACTGAAATTATTAACAATGTGTGAACATGAAAAATTTCGTCGCGTCATAAACCTTTCTCGTGGTTATTAAATAAAAGTCTCTTGAAATCAAGCTCAAGGAAAAAAAAGACAAAAGGGGGCGCCGAAAATACACAGCAAACATTTCTCACAATACGCTAAAACAATCCGTCGCGAATTCTTTGCACGCGGACTTTGAGATACTTCACATAAAAACCCTAGACTACGCGCGAGACATTCACACGACGAAACACCAATCTGATATTTTTCATCCATCAACATTTAAAATGAACCGTATGCGTGAAAGATTAAGATTCGAAGTAGATGTAGTGAGTGCAATATAATGCCAGTCATCTGACGGTGCAGTGGCGCTTCTACTTGGCACAGAGCCCGCGGCAGGCACACCCCACGGCCCGCAGTCGTGCCCCTCCCACGCTGTCATCGCTTCACACCTCCCCCAACGCTCCTCTGATTCATGTACTAAACTATGAAAGAGCTATAAAACCGGCAATGTACTCACATGTGAGTAGAACGCGATTTGGATGATCTGCAGAGTAATGCGAGTACCTGAGTAACTCCCGTCACGTGCCAGCTGCGGTATTGTTGTAGCTCGGCTCACAGGGCTCACCAGATCTGTCCCAACTGTATTTATGGCAACGTTGAACAAGAGCTGTCTTAATTCCATTACTACATCTCTTAGCTAAAACACAGTTTTAAAGAACTGATGTAGATGTTAGTTGCTTAAATGAAAACTAACGGAGTTTCCACGAAAAACTAATTCAGAATTTCAAGTGGTGAACTGCTAGTCCGTAAATTGCTTCCCTTTGAAAGGCTGTTTCAGTTCCCCAACATGGCTGTCTCCTTCAACAATATTCACCTCCTTAAAAATACCCCGAAACATACAAAAAAAATCAGCAGTCTCCATCTTCACCGCAGAACAAATACCCAGAACTTATGACTTTGAAGGTATATTTGTCTAAATGTCATGTCGCAGTTTTAACTTTGAATAACAAAGATCCTTCGTTAAAAGGACGTCTATTATAAAACGAGATTCACACGCTGAGTCAGCTATTATATTCACAAAGCAAATACCTTGACGGGTTAATCAAAGTCAAGCAAAGCTTCACGAGACTACGCATCAGCGCGTTGAGGCAGGTCTCACAAAATTTGCTTTTCATGTTTAACATAATGTGCCGTAAGCTGAAGTAATGCAAATATGTATTTTTTTTAAAGATTTTAACGTAAACGCAGAACGAACGAGGTGACGTAATATTTTATTTGTGTTTGTTGAACTCGTTACTCAAAACGTGCTGTTTCTGTTTAGTGGGATTACTTTTGTAAGAGATAATTACATTACTAGTGCTATAAATATTGGAACTTGGAGTTAGGAATCGAGCTTAAACACCTACACCGAACTGAATTTATAGTTTCTGTGGTATTCCGGTTCCGAAATGTCTCTTAGTTCAGATCCTGGTCCCGTGTTTATACTTGTATTGTACACGTACAAAGCAAACAAAGCCTCCCACATACATATTATAGAGTCGTACAATTGTCGTATGCTTTTAGCAAAGATGTCAACAGCTCTTTAGCAAGCCTGGGGCCGTAAATACGCGGTACAGCAGCATGCACCATTGTGTAACCCTTTTGAATTATAATCCTGCTCCGATGAATATTTTATATCAGATGCATACGATTTACAAGTTAAATATGTTTACCCTTGCCTATATTTGCAGCACACGTCATCTTCCCAACATAGATCTGTTCCGTAATAAGATTAGTGCATGCAGTACTTCGGCCGTTGCGGTTCTTTGGCCTTTTGTTTGTCCTAGTTTCAAACTCAAAGCGCGTATTAGTTCTCACATTTTTCTGTGTCCTTCGCAATGGCTTTGAAAAGTTAAAACAATAACGTTTTCACCTGTTGTAGTTTTATCTACTCTCTCTTTTGGTGTTTAAGACATTTTTTTGCTGAGTTATATGTTACTTAATTCTGAAGGTTACTGAGCTGATACCTATCTTCAAAGCTCATTGGTTTTACCCAGATGACTACATTTTAAAACTTTCCTCATAAAAAGATGTCGAGAATTTCTAGGAAGACTATGTAGTTTCTGCGTGTACCGGAGTTCCCATAAATTTCCAGCTAGGCGACCACAGACCGCTACCGTGTTGTGGTCTGGTCGCCAATACTCGCCAGCCGGATGCGCGGCTCTAACGACACAAAAGCCGAACCTCTGAAAGCCCATCGCTGTAATGTAGTGTAATGGCCAATTAATTGAGTCAATGTAATAGGAGCGCTCCGCTCCTTGGTTATCATTGTTTCCGGAATGGCTTGGATTTTTGCCTCTTATGCTAATGGAACGGGAGTTGGTTTTTTAAGTGTCTAGTGGTGTGGTGTCTATTATTTTGGTTAAACGGTGTTGGAATGGTCTTGTAAAGGGTTTATTATCAAATGCAGCAGCAGTATTGTAGCAGGCAGGTCAATATTTGATGAGATGATGCAATGCATCTAAAACTTTGACCTTGACTCATCATATCAGCCGAAAGACGTCCATTGCTGGACATAGACCTCCCCAAGCGTCGCCACATTGACCGGTCCCGTGCGTCTCGCAACCAGCGGATCCTCGCAACCTTCACCAAGTCATCGGTCCACCTGGTAGGAGGCCTTCCAACGCAACGTCTTCCGGTTCGCGGTCGCCACTTCGGGCTATGTCGGTAACCCTAGTTCTCTTGCTGATCTCTACATTTCTGATTCGATCACGCAAGGAAACTCAGAGCATAGCCCTCTCCATTGCCCTTTGAGTGACTGTAAGCTTTCTGATGAGGCCCATTGTAAGCGACCACGTCTCAGAGCCATATGTCATCACTGGCAACACACACTGGTCATAGACTTTCGTCCTGAGACACTGGTAAGTTGGACGAGAAGATGCAGCTCAACTTCCCGAACGCTGTCCAGCCGAGTCGGATTCGACCGTTGACCTCTTTCTCGAAGTTGGCCCTACCCAACTGGATCGTTTGTCCTAGGTAGACATTTTCGCCCACAACTTTGAGTGTAGAGTCTCCGACCTTCATTGGAGTGGGTGTAACATGGACATTCAACATCACCTTGGTTTTGTCCATGTTCATCCTAAGACCCACTTTTTCGGTAGCTTTACTGACCTTGACTGCCCAGCAAATAATTTTGGTAGGTTTGGGTCCAGTCCGAGATTTCTTTTATCTTCTGATTCAGACATTTCAGATTTTATTATTTCTGCGTCGTTTTATAAGGGTCGCGTTCGCATACCACTAAAAATAAAATGCAAACCGCTTGGATATTAGTATGTGGTATGTGCATTCAGATGTAATGACGTTCGCGGTTTATCAGTGCAGTGATTCAGCTGACGGAAATAGATGATTAGGAGATCTACGCATAAAAATGTCGGTACTAACACAAGACCCTGCGTATTAATATATGTTATAGTTCTACTATTCTCTTTAGTACCCATTAACATTCATATGTCTTTTAGAAAGATTTACGTCTTCGTTCTATTATTTATACTCCGTCATTGTTAAAGTTATGTCTACCCCCACAATAGTTGTCCAAACAACTCTATCCGTCTACTAAGTGGCGACGACGACACGCGCAAGATAAAAGCGAATGTATTTTATATGCGCCCGCGCATCGCCACGGGTGACTCATGCGCACGGTAATTATAATGTACAGAGCACGTGTTCGCCTTGAAAATGGCCCGTTAATTGATAACTCACTGAATGGTCTTCTGTTTTAACATACTGATCGTTGTCTGTGTGATAAAGTTCTTTGGAAAAGTTATGATTAGGAGGTTTTGTAGACTAGACATAATGATCGTTTCTGAGAACAATAATACAGTTTGTCACTCGTATTATGTTTCACTTTCTATTCTTCTCAGAGTTTTGGCTAACATCAAAGCTTTCAGCATTGTTGTTGTGGCATCTCAGATCAAATAAAACCGGCCAAGTGCGAGTCAGTCTCGCGCAAGAAGGGTTCCGTACTTTGTAAATTGCGGTTTACGATTTATGACGTATTAAAAAAAACTACTTACTAGATCGTATTTTAGAAGTTACAGGGGGGGGGGGGAACACATTTTACCTCTTTGGAATGTCTCTCGCGCAAACTATTCACTTTAGAAAAAAAAAATATAAGAAACCACAATATCATTTTTGAAGACCTATACAACGAAACTACGCCTTAGCTTGTTAGTGTTGTGTGCTTGTCAGCTCTAAAAGCTCGACTGACAAGCTAAAGCGTAGTTTCGTTTTACGTGTGTGCGTGTAATTGTGTATGTATACGGCAAGGCGTAGTTTTTACCGGCGTCACCTTGTTGTTTGCAACGTTCCATCTTGACTTTTTACCCGACTGCCGAAGGAGGGTAATGTGTTTATCAGTCTATGTATGTATGTATGTATATATGTATGTATGTATGTATGTATGTATGTTTGTTCCTATGTGGCGTTCCAGAGACCAAACGCGTTGGCCGATTTTGATGATTCATACGTCAATCGATTCGTCTTAACCCTGCGAGTGTCATAGGCTACGTTAAAATTGGACAATAGAAAAATGGCGGATTTTGGGCGCCATATTGTGGGGGTCCAAATTTTTTTTTTTCTTCCAAACCCATCGTGTGGGGTATCAAAATAAAGGGTTTTAAGAGGTGATTTCAAAAATATATAACACTTATATGTTTAAATGTATCTAATTCGAAAAAAACTTAACTAAAAAGTTATAAATAAAAAAATTTAATCAACAAAATCAAAAAACCCGACTGCTTCAAAAGCGAACTAAAAAGACGTAAACAAGGAAAAAATCATGCTGTGCAGGCGGAGGATACACCAGATTTTGGTCAGCCAGCCCGCGAATATGTATCCTCCGACTGCACAGCATGATTTTTTCCTTGTTTACGTCTTTTTCGTTAGTTCGCTTTTGACGCAGTCGGGTTTTTTGATTTTGTTGATTAAATTTTTATTTGATCTGAGTGTGGCATTATAAGATTGTGAGCCAAAAAAACATGGCGAAAGTTTACCACACTAAAGGCAATGAAAAATTTATGTCGAAATTGTTCACACCGTATTCCTGTCATTTCACTTACTTTTATGACAAAAAAGATTTATTTTACCGGCTATTAAATATCAGTCATCAGTAGATAATCTATATTTTTATCGAAACACTTTTTTTTTCTGAAATTTTATTTCGAAGAATGTCAATGCCCACACCGCTATTCCAATTATTTTGGCACCAACGCGGTGTCATTCATTTTAAATCTATTTTTGTATGGAATTCACAATGTGTACATCAAATGAGAAATGCATATTGTGGTCTTGTAAAATTTAATTTTTCTGATAGTTTTTTTTTTGTGTGACTTATCGCCGCTGCAATTGTGTGGGAGATTTGAGGATAATTCACAAATAAGGAAAATGTTTGTCGGCTGGAAAAATATAATATGAATAGATGTTTCATTTAGCATATTTCCTTTCATGTCCAAAAATGTAATTTGTAAAAATAAAACATTGACGCCATTAATCAAGGCTTTTGATTAAATTCACTTGTTTGATTACCTCTAATTAACAAGCTTTTAATTAACTTGCAATGTATGTATGTATGTAAGTGTGTTCGGGTCAAATCTTGCAAGTTTGCAACTGAATTTTAATGCAGTTATCCTCCACCAATTAAGATGAAATTTTGCATACACGTTTGCACGTTTTGCATGGCAATGCAACGGTTAGCTAAGTGACGTCATTCTAAATCAAATATGGCGGACGGCTTAAGATGGTGGACTAGTTATTTTTTGTGCACTGTCATGATATGGGTATCAAATGAAAGGGTTTGCTGAGAAGAATAAGAAAAAAGCTTGTTTAAAAAAAATTTTTTTGATGAATAATTTATTTATTTAATTTGTAAAGGAAGTCATTGAGCGGGCAATAAAGAAAAATAACCATTTCTTTTCAAGCCATTAACTTTCTTTGCTGTGCGGCATCTTGCAGGCCCAGGAAGTGAGCAATTAATGTAGCAACAAGGGTACTTACACGCACGACTGACCGATAATTAATATACTTAAAGTACTGTCGAGCACACAGGGGCTAAAGAAGAAAACGAAATTACATTTAATTTTATGTGCAGACAGAGAAACATATTACAGACACAGTCTTTCTGCGTTCAGACAAACAAAATCTTGTGTAATATCGTTTTCTATCAGAAAAGGGTTTATGTTATGCTCAGAACACAATTTTGTGACGTACATTTATCTTATTTTTCCACAAAACTAGATTATCTGGGACGTAATATTTCGTTCCTAGAAATTGCAAAAACTAAACGACTTTCGGCCCATAATAATACCCAGCCAAACAAAAAAATAAAAATAAACAAAAACCAAACTGTCGCACTGCAGGGGCACAATCAAATTCTTTATTTCAATTAGGCCAATAAGCGGCACTTTTGAACGCCAAAAATTTAAATCTTTGAGTAATAATAATTGATTTAGTTTTAGCTTATTATGGAGAAGAATGGACAAGAAACTCCACACTTTCTCTTTAAAAAAGTTTTTTATAATATTTACATAAATTCAATTCAATTTTCATATTCTCGTGGCTAAATAATAGCATCCGCACTGGTCGATCATCAAGGTTAAGCAACGCTTGACGAGGTTGGTCCGTGGATGGGTGACCATTTTCAACATACCGGGTTTCCTCCGTGCCTCGGAAAGCACGTTAAGCCGTTTGTCCCGGCTGTCATTTAAAGATCTTTGACAGTCGTTACGAGTAGTCAGAAGCTTGAGATCTGACACCAGTCTTGCCAAGGGGTACTTTGTTACCCAGTTACTGGGTTGTGGAGGTCAGATAGGCAGTCGCGCCATGTAAAACACTGGTACTCAGCTGAATCCGGTAAGACTGGAAGCCGACCCCAACATAGTTGGGCGAAGGCTAGGCAGATTGATTGAAATACATTAGTTCATATACGTAAGGACGATGCAACCAGACTAACACTATTATACTACGTATCATCATCAGCCTTTTAACGTTCCCACTGCTGGGACACAGGCCTTCTTCATGTAAATTCATTCATTTGATAAATAGGAACATGGTTCTCACATACTTACAAATATTGCAAACATAGCTAAATTACCTAATTCAACAACAACGGAACAGTGTGCGAGTCAATTTCTGAAACAAATAGAGAAGAAAAAAACAATACTATAATTATGAATATATGAGGAAAAGATGATTGCCCTATGGAGCAGGACCAGCATGTTTCCAAGCATTCTTATCTTTAATCAAAGGCCTCCTCTTATACAGAGAAAGCACGAGCATTGACCCATAGGACTAGAAATTGGTAAAGATCGGGGAACCAGAAAATTAATTGCTTGAGTTAGAAATAAATACGGCTAGATCATCCTCCTTAGATGAAACCATAGCTAAACCCGCAAAACAATCAATAAAGCAATTATTTTTATAAGCCACCATCCGATACAGAATTCCATTAAGATACAAAGATACAAGATACTCAGTTTAACTCAGAAGAACCTTGTTTACGTACTATTCTTATAATAATATGTCAGTTATGTTTTCCTCATCTCGACTCTTGTTGACTTTACTATGTAATATTTCATCTTCAAGACAGTTTCGCTCGAAAGGATTAAAGTTTCCATTAGATTTCCTTATTGAAACACGTGAGGTATCCGATCCTGTTTTGATAGATTGAATCCGAAATTGGGATCCTCCTGATTTATAAGAAAACTTCCCGGGTGTCCGTCTTCATTAGTCTGACGTTTTCTCGGTAGATTGAAGTTGAAGAAGCTTACTGTAGAGAAAGACAGAAAAAGTATTTGCTGTCTCAGAAACTGGCATGCCTATAAATAATGCTTAGAAAAACCGTAAAGACAAAATTAAGATTAGTACCAAACGCAAAACAATTTCCTGATGAAATAGCTTATGGTAGTGCTAGATATGGTAGGCCAAACGTGTCCCTGGCCTGGTTCTGTGAGACCGTGATGGTACAGAAGGAGGCTGCCGAGCGGGATCGTGAGAGGGCCGATCCCACTCGGTGATGAAGGCGTCGTTGAGGCAACCGCTTCGATGCCTAAAACGCTGAAACCCCGCCTGCATTATAGGCAGGCTCCGGGGTCATGGGCGGTCGGATTGGGAACTCTGTTTGTCCACCAAGTGACTCCAGGAAAGACGGTAGCACAGCGAGGCTCAGGGGAGGTGCTTTATTAATCTACCCAGGGATGTGCCCTAACAGGCATTGCACAGAGGGGGTTCCGGGGTGAACTTTTGAGAGGTCACGGGGTCCCTTCTACATGCTCATAGAGTGATCACCGGGGTGGTTTTAGTGAGGTAAAAATCCCATGCTCCCTGGTCTTTTCCCCAAAATTCCAGGCAACTTTTGAAGATTTCCCCACGTAAACAAAAAAAAAGGCCAATCGTCCAAAAATCTAAATAACAAGGTTGCAGAACATAACTCATTCATCCACTCCACAGATTATACTTCCATACTTTTTATTCGCCATAAAATCGTACGTACCTATTTCACGATTTTATAACATTCGGACACGCGACATCGGTTACGACGATGCCGATCGGTGTTACGTTTAATCTAGTTTCGTAAAATTTATCTCGTGAGGAAATATTTTGCTCCATATTATTGTATGTTGTTTGCAAGACACATGCAGCAACAGTGGTAACAGTACGCGTCATCAATTCACACAATTATCACGCTTCAGTGCAGTATTAAGCTGGGAACAAATTTTCGGACGCGGCTGACGGACGTGACTTACAGCCGCGGCTGATATGTGTGCATAGTCGTATGGGACGCGGCTGCCAGGGCCTGCAGTCTCGACATAGCTAACGATCGTTACGTTAAGTAACATTCGTTAACTCTTACCACAAAATAGTAAGTATACAGAAGGGCCACTCCCGCCGTTTGGAAAATTGACAGCTAAACTAGACAGATTCACTAGGGTTGCTACTATATTGATTCCGAATTAAAAAAAAAAGGGTAGGTTGCCCAAGTTACAAACATAAATACATAGATTCGTCTAAACATACATCATATCATGCTTACATGCCTTAGAGGGTAGACAGGGCATCAAATATCCATTTAATATCACGAACACTACAACCCTAGTGAATCTGTCAAGTTTAGCTGTCAATTTTCCAAACGGCGGGAGTGGCCCTTCTGTATACTTACTATTTTGTGGTAAGAGTTAACGAATGTTACTTAACGTAACGATCGTTAGCTATGTCGAGACTGCAGGCCCAGATCTCTATCAGACGTCCGAACGCCCAAGGTCACGTCCGCGACTTACGTCCGATAGTTTGCACTGATGTAATGTACATTCATTACCTAGATACTCTATAAGTCGCGGCTGTCAGTCACGTCCGTAAGCCGCGTCCGATAATTTGTTTCCAGCTTTATCGTTATGTTGTATGCTACTGGCCATTCAGATTATAATGTATTGTGAATCAGAGTTCAGTGCATTAAAGCTGATTACGAAACGACATTGACACATTTAGCAACAAAAACGTAAACGACTAGCCCTTATTGGCGATTTGGGCTGTTGAGAAGACCTTGCATTGTCTTGGGAATATTAGATAAAAAAAACTTAATTCAAAAAATCAAAAAACTCGACTGCTTCAAAAACGAACTAAAAAGTCGTAAACAAGGAAAAAATCATGCTGTGCAGTCGGAGGATACATATTCGCGGGCTGGCTGACCAAAATCTGGTGTATCCTCCGCCTGCACAGCATGATTTTTTCCTTGTTTACGACTTTTTAGTTCGCTTTTGAAGCAGTCGGGTTTTTTTTATTTTTTGTATTAAGTTTTTTTATTTATAACTTTTTAGTTAGTTTTTTTAGAATTACATACATTTAAACATATAAGTGTTATATATTTTTGAAATCACCCCTTAAAACCCTTATTTTTGATACCCCACACGATGGGTTTGAAGAAAATAATAATTTGGGCCCCCACAATATGGCACCCTAAATCCGCCATTTTCTATTATCCAATTTTAATGTAGCCTACGACACTCGCAGGGTTTAGACGCATCGATTGACGTATGAACCATCAAAATCGGCCAACGCGTTTGGTCTCTGGAACGCCATATAGGAACAAACATACATACATACATAGACTGATAAACACATTACCCTCCTTCAGCAGTCGGGTAAAAATGAGACAAGCTTATATAAGCATTTTTAATCGACTTCAAAAAGGAGGAGGTTCTCAATTGGATTGGTATTTTTTTTCTATGTATATACACCGATTACGCTGAGATTTATGTTCTGATTTACGTGATTTTTCTTTAGTTTGATGCGGAATAGTCGCCATTTGGTCCCAACATTTTTTTTATTTATTTAATATTTACATAATATAACATTTTTGTTTACGTGGCCGATGTAATTTTTTGTGATTGGTTTACTAAATCTAAAAAGAGGAAAATAAAAACTTATTCACAAAAAATAAACCGACTTCAAAAGCTCGTTTTGGAAGACCGTGTCGAAAAATTATAAAAACCGGCCAAGTGCGAGTCAGACTCGCGCACGAAGGGTTCCGTACCATTATTGCAAAAATCGGCAAAATAATCACGTTTGTTGTATGGGAGCCCCACTTAAATATTTATTTTATTCTGTTTTTTGTATTTTTTGTTATAAAAAATTTCAACTGTCTAGCTATCACGGTTCATGAGATACAGCCTGGTGACAGACAGACGGACTGCGGAGTCTCAGTAATAGGGTCCCGTTTTTACCCTTTGGGTACGGAACCCTAAAAACAAGAGGTACCAGGACACCAATATCCGAAACGAAAGTTATTTTGCACTTTGTAGTGTTTTGTTTTTAGTAATTGAATTGGCTCTTCTACGAATATGACCTTCATCGAGGGTCGTCTCTCCCACCAGTGTTATAATGACGTCAGGATGGTCCTTTGTCCTATTTGCTGAAACCTCCGCAGTTCGCTTAGTTACTCGGCTAAGTAATTAGAGAGGGTGGGATATTAATTAAGTTTTCCACTTTGGGTTACGCACGGTAATTTCTTTTAATTTTCAGGCACACTGGTATTAAAAACTTGTCATTGTTTTCAAAGCTTTTATCCAATTTTGTGGTTTAAAAACAAAAAACTTTTTTGCAAAAAATACTACTTACTGACTTCCAAATAAAAAAACTACAAAGTGAAAAATTACTTTATTTTTGGAAGTCGGTGTCTTTCTTTTTCTCATATTTTCGGATATGGACACCGACTTCCAAAAATAAAGTAATTTTTCACTTTGTAGTTTTTTATTTGGCAGTCGGTAACTCGGTAGTATTTTTGGCATTTTTATTTTCCCTTTTTTTGTATATAACGCCAGAAAAGATTACCCGAATAACATGAAACTTGAACATAACCGGTGAAATGCGAGATGTGCGTACCCCTTTAGAGCGTACTGGCGTGATGTTATGTTATGAATTGGTATAAACAATAAACAGACATGTGATTGCATCAATCCCGAATGATTTGCCGTTATTTATTGAAGAGTTCTGTTGTATATCTCCGAAGATCTTCACTAAATTAAAATAGGACCAATTTCAAACAAAAAAATAAAAATACATGAAGTCGAACATAGAATCTACTCCTTTTCGACGCCTATTTTTATTAACCGACTCACCAAGTCGGTTAATAAAAATAGGCGTGCGATTAAAATTTATCTAAGTCATCTGCACGCTCTGTGAAACCTAACCTAATAATTCGTGGATGATCCGATTTTACGCATTTGAATTTGAATTTTGAATTCGAATTTGTTTTTTTTTTAATTTACCGGTATAATTTGTGCTGCCATGAATCACATGACACATCTACATTCATTTAGCAGCTAAGAAATTGATCAACAGTGACTTGGATAAATACTTAAATAGTCGTGGGATGCAAATTACGAGAGACATGGTCTTGATGGATTGCAGAATTCATCAGATTTCTAGCATAGATTTGTTGCTAAGCGTTAGAGTTAGTTAGAGCGTTAGTTTAAATTCGTAATTTAACTGACATAGAGACAGCCCGTTTAGTATACTTTAGCTATTTTCATAGTGTAATGTCGTACGGTATTCTGTTGTGGGGAAATGCCGCCGACATCCAGAATATCTTTGTTTTGCAGAAAAGAGCTGTTCGATCAATATATAAATTAAGCCCGAGGCACTCTCTCAGAGAGAAATTTAAGGAGATTAATGTAATGACTGTGCCCTCTCAGTATATTTATGAAAATCTTTTATATGCTCATAAAAATATAAAATTGTTTAAAAAATACAGTGATATCCATAACATAAATACTAGGAACAAACACAAATTTGTAGTACCTACAACAAGGCTCAAGAAGATAGGTGGCTCGTTTAGATGTCAATGTGTACGCTTTTATAATAAGCTTCCAAGCCACGTACAAGATCTAAGTCTTAATAAATTCAAATCATTCATTAAACGTAAGTTGTGTCAGAAAGCGTTTTATACTATTAAAGATTACGTTGAGGACAAAAAGGCTTGGGATTGAGCTGCTCCAATTAATTTTGATTTTTTTATATTTTGCACCGTGAATTTTGTTTTTAATTTTGATATTTTTTTTTGTTTTCTTGCAATGACAAGAATATTTACTTTTTAAAGTATTATATTTTTTATTTTTTTATTATTGTGAATGTGAAGACTATGTGGATTTTTGTTTTTTATTATAACTTAGTTAGTTTTTACTCATGGTCTGGCAGTTTGAGTAGTTTATGCGGCCTACCCGAATGTCCTTTCTTTGGTATTGTTCGTCGAATCGTTGAGCTCCGTAAATTCTGAGTTGAGCTGCTCGGTTATTGACAAATGCGTGCACTGACTGGACAGGTCCACTCAATCTGGCTGGTTCTTTCCTCAAAAGACCATTTCAGACATATGTCTACATGGTCTTCACATGATATAACCAAGTTTTTGTCAAGACTTTAAAAGAGACTGTGACCTCTGAGTTTGTTTCGGCCTTTCTTCTCAGAGTAGTCAGATAGGAAACGCCGACCTCATCTAGTTTTAAAAAATATGATCGACATGTAAAAGTGTTTGTACAAACCAACTTACAGAAATAAAATCATTTATCATTTATTTATCATTATCATTTATCATTTAGAGAGAGTCAATTAGCGGACTCTTACTGAAATCTTGCTTGTAATCTGTACTAATATTATAAGGAGGTAAAGTTTGTGATGTTGTTGGGGGTAATCTCTGGATCTACTGAACCGATTTTGAAAATTCTTTCACCAGTAGAAAGCTACAATATTCCTGAGTGTCAAAGGCTATTATGAACATATTTTCAAAAAATTAAAGATCCTTATGAAATTGCAATAATGTAACCCAAGGCAGCAAAATGTTGCCTATAATATTCATTCTTTGGCGTGCGCTGTGAAAACTATTGATGATAGATAAAAATTAGTTGGTAGGTAGGTAGGTAGGTAGGTAGACAGTAGTCGGGAGCGAAGCCCCGAGGGTCAGCTAGTAATATTATGAAGAGGTAAAGTTTGTGAGGTTGTTGGCGGTAATCTCTGGATCTACTGATCTGATTTAGATGAAATTTGGCATGGAGATAGTTTGAGGTCCTGGGAAAGACATAGGATAGTTTGTATTCCCTTGGGATGATAAAACATTTATTCCGCGGGCAGAAGGTAGTAGTTTATAAGGAGGAACATTATTCAAGCCAAGATAACCCCAGTCTTTAACCGGATAAACGCTACTCCGCTGAAGGCAACAAAAAAACGGCATTCAATGACCAGAAGTTGTTTTTTACCAACAAAACAAGGAAGCAACGGATTGATCCGACCATCCAACATCGACTTGTCACAGTCAAGTAATCGTCCTACATTTGAACACCGTTATCATTTACTTTCCCTAACAAGGCTCTGATACTCGGCTCGAACAATGTGTGGAGTTGTGGACTCCACTATAAACATTATAACTACATTTTGTGGGACTTGTGTATGTTCTTATGCATGTGTCGCCTATTGTTGCCGTGTTGCCAGTGTTGCCACAGAGACAGGGAACGTTTTTTATATTCATATTATTATTATGTTCTGATATTGCGCAATTGTGTGGCCTTGAATTGGTTGTCTTTTTTTTCGATAGGTAATTAATTGATCTTTGGCTCCGTTTTTCGATGCTCAGAAAGTGTATTTAATTTTGATTGCTATTGAAAGTCTTCATCATTGCTGTTTTTACCCGACTGCCGAAGGAAGGTAAAGTGTTTATACGTCTATGTATGTATGTATGTATGTTTGTTCCTATATGGCGTTCTAGAGACCAAACGCGTTGGCCGATTTTGATGATTCTTACGTCAATCGATCGCATATATATCCTCCGGCTGCACAGCATGATTTCCTTCTTGCTTACGTCTTTTTAGTTGGCTTTTTAAGCAGTCGGGTTTTTGTTATTTAATTATAATTTTTTTCGATAGGTGATTGATCTTTGGCTCCATTTTTTGATGCTGAGAAAGTGTATAATTTTAATTGCTATTGAATGTCTTCATCATTGCTGTTTTTGTTGCACTTCTTTTCATTTCAAAATTACTTTCGCGCAAGTACACCATCTGGTCAAAGCAAATCTAATCACTTAGCATTCCGTACACTTACGGCCATAGTTAAAAATAAACCATTCACTATAATAATGACAACAATGTCCGGAAATAGGCCGACGAACAGCGAGTGCGAATTAAAAATAACCGCCCGTTGCAAAACTTGACGTAACCTGCGTTGAACTGCATAACATGAATCGTAATACGAGCCGATGTCGAATACATTCGTCACGCACACATACACGGACAATTATCTTGTTAACAGCTCGCGTAAGTCTTAATGCGTTACGTCATTAAGCGTAATTAGACGCAGGTGTCGCTATGGACTTGATGTGGTCGAAAAGCGGTCCGATTCACGCATCTGCATGGAGATTATAGAGGTTTTTCGGGGCAGTTTCATGGGTGGGTTCACTTACTATTCACTTTATTGAAGTTTGATTCCAATCTAATATGGAGTCAATAGGAGCTTTTGACATGGAGCAAAATGAAGATGATGAGGATCTCGTGATGAGTCCTGAAAGTAGCGAATGTGCATTTGACAACCAAATCAGAAAAAAAAACCCGACTGCTTAAATAGCGAACTTAAAAGACAACAAGGAGAAAATCATGCTGTGCAGTCGGAGGATACATATTCGCGAGCTGGCTGACCAAAACCAGATGTATCCTCCGACTGCACAGCATGATTTTCTTCTTGTTTACGTCTTTTTAGCTCGCTTTTTAAGCAGTCGGGTTTATTGTATTTTTAATATTTTTTTTTTTTTACTTTCTTTATTTTTTTTTCGAATTGGGTACATTTAAACATATAAGTGTTATATATTTTTAAAACACCTCCTAAAACCCTTTATTTTGATACCCCACACGATGAGATCGGAAGAAAAAAGAAATTGCGCCTCCTCATTATGGCGCCCAAAAGCCGCCATTTTTATATTTTCCAATTTTAATGTAGCCTGTGACACTCGCAGGGTTAAGACGAATCCATTGACGTAAGTATGTTCAAAATCGGCCAACGCGTTTGGTCTCTAGAACGCTACATAGGAACAAACATACATACATAGACTGATAAACACATTACCCTCTTTCGGCAGTCGGGTAAAAAGAAGAAGTTTGCTATTTCTGATCTTATAGGAGGAACTTAGGAAAATTTGAAAAAAAACCTGATGAATTAAATGTTATCGCCCTTTTCACCGCTCATTAATAGACCTTCTCAAGTGTAATTTGGCTATAAACACCATAAAAAAAACCTACTTAATGAGATTACAAGTAACTCCCAACGTTCGTGCCAGTTCACACGATTCGTTGCGTGTGACACCTCGAGAGATGCAACACGATTGCCATAATGAAAACCTCGCCTTCCAAGTATTGACGGCGTGCCGTGTAATGGACAAGTAATTTTGTCTTCGAATGTACCTGACTACACATAGGCTATGGAGGTATGGACATAGAACACGCTTGTGTAGAAGAGCAAGTTTATTCAATTATAATTCAATGTCAGAGCGTACTTGTACGGAGAAATATTCTGACTTCTTTTAGCTAAATCAATATTAGACATGCTTCCCTATTTTTCTGAAGATTGCCACCTAAAATCTATAAGAAGCCTCTTCAATTTTTTGAGCAGTTCCACCAGAGTTTACGTAGTAACCATTAAGTAATCTGTGCCAGAGTGACTGAATATTGGTAATTCTCTTCTCTCCTGTTTGGGTCGGTAACACGGAGAAATATTCTGTCTTCTTTTAGCTAAATCAATATTAGACATGCTTCCCTATTTTTCTGAAGATTGCCACCTAAAACCTATAAGAAGCCTCTTCAATTTTTTTGAGCAGTTCCACCAGAGTGACTGAATATTGGTAATTCTCTTCTCTCCTGTTTGGGTCGGTAACCAGTCTAACCGTATTCAGCTGAGTACCAGTATTTTACATAGAGCGACTGCCTATCTGACCACCACCACAGATAATATAAAACTAGCATACAGATGCCTCATCCTTTACGAAGAAACCGCGCCGACGTAACTAGCGTTTTTCGTCTGATTAAGGTGATTATTTTTATAAGTACTTCGATCGCTTTCGGTTCCGTTCCACGACTATAGATGGTGTTAGAAGCGACTTGCTAGCAAAAGGGTTTTCTCGGTTCGTGATAATTTTTTTCTTTAAATACAGTGACGATTTGTTTGAGTGTGACTGAATATTTTTTACACGTTTTTACAGTTTCATTGTAGTACCAAAATGTGTTACAATAGAAATTTAAAAAATCGAGTGGCGTGCCTCAGAAATTAAAACCCGCGACATTCATTGGATGGAATCAACTTTAAATGATCCGTTCAAATAATATTTGAAATGTGAATTAAGAGCCCAGTATTCCATAATTATGTGAGAGTTGATTAAAGAAGAACATACAATTTTATGATCGATTCTAGAGAATGGTAATTTTACACACAATTCAATAACAAATCGATGCATATCGCGCCATCTGGTGGCATTTATTTGAATCAAATTTTCTTTGTTAGCGCTGTTACCCCGTGCCTCCACCAACCATTAACTGAATAACACGATATCCCTTGCCTAGATTGTAGTCCGATCTCGTGGTTTTTGTCTGACTATCCGTAACGACTGTCAAAGATCTACAAATGACAGCCGGGCAAAAGCCAGCCCATTCAATTTTAATTAACTTCCAGATTCTAGATACCCCAGAAATGTTGACCCAAATAGCTTAATGGATCGGCGACCTATAAAAATGCAGGGGTCCGATGCATAGTCGGCGTAACTGAGAGGGAGGCCTGTGTACAATGAACGTCTTCCGGCTTCAATGATTTGTGAATGATAAATCTTTATGCTGTGATACCTTTGTTCTAGTTTAAAGGTACTATATTATTATTACAAAGGGAGCTGGTAAATTCAACAAAATCGAAGTATTCAAACTCTTCCAATTTAGGGAAATCCGCACCCGATCAAATGAAAATCAATGATCCTGCATGTTAAAGTGTCCTTTTTAACCCCCGCCGGAAAAAGAGGGGTGTTATTAGTTTCACGTGTGTTGCTGTGTATCTGTGTGTCTGTCAGTGGCATCATAACGCCTAAACGGATAAGCCGATTTTGAATTAGTTTTTTTTGTTTGAAAGGTGATTTTTTCGAGAGTGTTCTTAGCTATGTTTGAATAAAATCGGTTCAGCCGTTCAAAAGTTATAGGCATTTTACTGTTTGAATCGGGGTGTTTTCGCAAGATAAATGTGTCGGGGGTTTTTTAAGTTTTGAAATTTTAGTTGTTAGAAATCTGATAGTGGATCCCTGTCTCCCTGACCATCAGCCTTTTAATGCCTCCACTGCTGGGATACAGGCCTCCTCTCTGTGAGAGGGAATGGGTCATAATCCGTCACGCGGGCCCAGTGCGAATGACACATATCAACGAATTTTTGTTTCTCGGACATGCCAGTTTCCTCACGTTTTACTTAACCGTTTTGCGAGCAGTGGTGATGAAATATAATTTACCCAAAGTAAAGCGTCTGCCTGGGTTCGAACTCACGACCTACAACTTCAAAGTCGCGGCCGCTACCATTGGGCCACCAAAAATCCCTGACTAAATGGCTCCAATCTGAAACTTTTCAGATAATTATATTCTCGGTGTTCTCCATTTACTCAGCTATCAACTTTCCGATGTGCTTACTCAAAAACTCTGCCAGCATCTCTAAACTGTTTGATTTACCCAGTTTCCTAAAAGCACGATCAAGTTTCTGATCAAATCTCTCATAACATGAGAGATTTGCTGAGCTGAGCTTGAAGAAAAATAAAGAGACCAAGTAATACGTTGGCATGGGATTTGACAACATCTTGCAAAGTATTTTGTACACGATCCTCGCAACGAAGTGGTCGTTTAGTCCACCTGGCACCTGCTGTAAATTCGTTTGTCACGACATCCACCGGAAGAGATAAAATCTTTCGCAGTTCGTTCGGTGCCACCTGCAGCAGCTTCCCGAAATGCATATTTAATAGGTTTACTGTAGATTGTACGTATATTGTGAAGTTTAGTGAATCATAATAGGGATGTTTCCTGTTTAGAAAAATGATAATTCGGTTTAGTCCGTCAGTGAGAATACGGGTCAAATAATATTGGACCCGTATTTTTTGCTTTATCATATTAATAGAAATTGACAAAGTTAAAGCGCATCAAAGTTTAGGAGTGGGGGCTTGTAGATAGATAAATTATTTATTCAGTGCACACAAAAGACACAGCACAACACACAAAATTACAATTAAATAATTTTATTTTACATGTGGGTTTTTGGGAAAAAAAAGGTGCCAAAATACAAAAAAAAAAGAAGAAGGAAAAACAACATAATACAAATAAAAGTGACACAAGTAACATACCTACTTCAATTAAAACACAGTGCGGTGCGGTGCGGTACGTCACTTTGTCAGTATAAAGTTTACGAGTAGCACACCGTGACGTCACACGATTTTTCAACGCACTTTATTTATTAGCTTCTGCCCGCGTCAAAACTGTTTTATCATCCCTAGTGACCATATTCCCGGGATGAAAAGTCATCAGAATACCAGTCATAAAATCATATGTGCTATTCCAGACTATAATCTATCTCTGTGCCAAATTTCATCCAGATCCGTGCAGCCGTTTGAGCGTGAAGAAGTAACAAGCATACAAACACACATACACGGAAGTTTCGCCTTTATAATATTAGTGTGATGTCATTAAAACTTCATGCAACATAAAAGTACATAGGCGCACTTAATGCCTTAGGCATTCTTTGCCAGACAACCAAGGATAAACAGAAAAACAAAACCAAACTTAATTCTTTACCCGACTCAGGAATCGAACCCGGACCTCATGCTACAACGCGCGCTGCGTTGCGCTTGCAACTATTAAACCAACGAGGCAGTAGTAGAGTGAATCATCTCTATTAAAACCCGTTAAACATCCCAATTTATATAAATTTAACCTCATTCAAGCCATTTATTGTCAAAAAGTCCTTCGGATTGGCTGCACTGGCTGAATACCCCTTTGTGACAAACGATCCCACAGTCAATGGGCACGGCTGTACATGAATAGAGCGCCAATCAAGGCCGTACAATTATTGTTAGAGGTTTTGCTGCTTTTGGCACAAATATCAAATTTATATTCTTTCTAGGCGTATAATTTTGTGATAATGCTGACCTAGTAATCAGCAGATATGGCTTTTTACGCTTGAAAAATTGTACCGTAACCTAGTTTCCCTGAAGGAGGCGTGGTCAGACAGAATTGATTTGCATAGCTGTTACAGCTTGTAATAGTCTGTAAAATGGCTGAAAGATAATTTATAATAGGGATGTTGCCTGGGATAGAAAATGATAATTCTATGGATAATATTTTTGTGTTCACCAAAAATCTAAAGGTACATCTATGTATGTATGTATTTCTAAAATATTGATCTTAAACCCGTTTAATTGTTTTACTATAATTAAACTACTCGGCCAACAAAATATGTTGCATCAAACAAATTCCAAATTAACAACAAGATATAACACTTTTTTATTGTAGTGCGCTGCAAATATTCTATTGTAACAATAACTATTTTATTCTTCCCCGAAAAATACTGATCGTGCACCAAATATTAGTTGATCTACGAATAAATTATGGTCAAAGAATCAGTCCAAGAGCGAGCGAAGCGAGCTCGGGAACTTAGGGCACCCCGACACGGACAGGTTAGGTTCGAACGAGATGACGGGAGCTGAAGTGAGCGAGCAAAGCGAGCGAACTCTTGCTTGTTTTTAAAATTAGTTGTATTACTATTTTTACAAATTTGCAACAGTTGTTAAATAGATGCTCGTTATGACATATTTTAATGAACATATTTTGGTGCACATTCAGTATATTTGGTGGAACACAAGCAAAATTAGGTAAATGAAATGGGAATAAATTGAAGTACTTTTAAATACCATCCTAATTCTATTTAGTTTTGTGAGATTTTTAAATAATATTGGACACGTATTTTTTTGTTTTATCATGTCAATAAAAAAATACAAAGTTAAAGCACAACAAAGTTAAGGAGTGGGGGCTTGTGACGTCACTAAGACAGTATAAACTCGTATCACTTTATGTTTACGTGTCAAGAGCAAAAATACGTGGCCAATATATTTTACTAATCTTCCTGACGGACAAAAAACTAATTATCAGTAAACTACCCTATTACAACAAAAAATACAAAATTGCCTAAAGCAGCACAAGTCACAACTAGATACTTTACAGAAACCTTAGTGCCAAGGAAAGTCTGTACAATAGCTAAAAACATGTTGACTATTTTTCCTAACGACAGCCTAAGCACCATCAGATACTTTAAAAAACTTAGAGCATACTGAGAAAACTCAGTCACACACAAACGCAGCCAAAGCTAAAATTCTTCTTACTCAGAAGTTCAGAACACATAGTTCCTAAGGCTTACATGCATTACACTTCTAATGACCTAGTTATCTAAACTAGTACACATTATTTATTATCCATGGCAGTTATCCTTTGTGAAAGCGAACGAGCGCTGTTTTCCTGCAGCTCTCTTATTCACAGGCAGTAATTGACCAATTATGTTTGTATGTAAAAGCGAGGATTACTAGGTAGTCTAGGTACGGCTCGACTTTTCATGCGAAGTATTTTAAATACTGCCTTTTTTCCATGGAGGTAGGCACTTAGGCAGAAACTATTTTTGCTCGTATTGTTCCTTTTTACCCAGCGACCACACAGCTAGTTGACAGAATTGTTTTAATGTATTAGATCAAGCATTAGGCGTCTATTAGCTATGTGGTCGATGTTTTTACCCAACTGCCGGAGGAGGGTAATGTGTTTATCAGTCTATGTATGTATGTATGTATGTTTGTTCCTTTGTGGCGTTATAGAGACCAAACGCGTCGGCCGATTTTGATGATTCTTACGTCAATCTATTCGTCTTAACCCTGTGTCACTGGCTACGTTAAAATTCGAAAATAGAAAAATGGCGGATTTTGGGCGCCATATTTTGGGGACCAAGTTTTTTTTCTTTCAAACCTATCGTGTGGGGTATCAAAATAAAGGATTTTAAGAGGTGATTTCAAAAATAATATGGTTTTGGTCAGCCAGCTCGCGAATATGTATCCTCCGACTGCACAGCATGATTTTCTTCTTGTTTTACGTCTTTTTTTAGTTCGCTTTTTTTAAGCAGTCGGGGTTTTTGATTTTTGCTTTCATGTACTACAATGAATACGATATATACATTACAGCCATGTTTTATCGAAAACTACATAACTTCTGCCCGCGGCTTAAGCAGAACATCTTCTCGAATCATGGCCAAACCACTAGATCGAGTTACATGACCCACAGGTTATCTCGACTGAACGCCATTACATACCTAGAATGGTTCGGGAAGCAATTGAAATAACCAAGTGCAAAAATTTCAATAGGGACGACGGGTTTCAAATGTCGAGAACCTGGAATCCAGTGGTTCAACTATGTAAAGGTTGTAAAACTACTGAACAAGTGTCAAAAGCGGATACAGTGAGCATCGTCTGTCGTGAACAATGTCGAGTAACTACACTCTTTGCGCTGTAGCATGATGCGGGTAACATTTCCAATATATTTTTTACGCATATACGTATACGCATTTTTTGTAGTTTAACGTCATACCATAGTTTTACCATATACCATAGTTGTCTGTATGACGTTGAACTAAAAAAAAAACTAAATTACCGTAAAGGA
Source organism: Orthosia gothica (assembly GCA_949775005.1). NCBI lineage: Eukaryota > Metazoa > Arthropoda > Insecta > Lepidoptera > Noctuidae > Orthosia > Orthosia gothica. The sequence continues at coordinate 18,068,927 of OX459034.1, read as the reverse complement.
AGATACTAACGGGATAATAAGAATCCTTTGGCCTAATCCTGGTAATGGCCTACCTTCGTGAAGTTTCTTCCAAACCCGTTCAGCCGTTACTGCGTGATAGAACAACAACATCTAAACATACAGACTTGCACATTTATAATACTAATAATGTTCTCATCTCTGGGACGGATCTGCCAAATACTAGCTTGATGCACTAGAGTCGATCGAAAAGCGACCCTGACCAATAGAAACGCCGCTCGTACACAATAAGTACTAGTAATTCGCTTGGATGAGCTAATCCGGGGGGCGACGGCTGCAGACAGATCGCGTTAGCCAATTAGACGTGACAGAAGTATGCCATTGTACAATGTACACTCATAGTTGCATATACTAGTCTAATGCATTGAATTTTATGTCGATTTGCGATTTACTCCTGTATAATCAAAAGAAAAACGACGTTGTTTCTGGCACTAAAATTCGCAGGGAGCAGCATTAGTCCTTTAAAATTCAGTTGACAATTTGGTTTAAGGCTAGTCAATCATTCTTCCATACAAATGTAGTCTGGCGATTACTCCACTGTTTGACGATGTATATTCAAAATAAAAAATGATATCAATTTGTCTCATCATTATCTAGCCCTGTATGGAAACAAAAAAGTAAAAAATAATAATTTGAAAGTTATGGTTATGAGCGTCGAAAGTTCCATATTTCAACACTAATTTTAACGCATCTTTGACCGCAAACAAAAGAAGGAAAATATAAAAACAGCCACCATACAGGGATAGATTAGTAATTCAACAATGCAAATAATTTTATTTTGAACAGATACATTTAGTCGTTTTTTCATGATGACCATACTCCATACTCCCAAAGGTCTGTTTATATAAATTTCGCGCGCTCGTTTTCGTCCTAAATCATCATCCATTTCGCTACAAATTTGCAAGTGTGTATTCGTACGCGAAATGGCTTCTTACTGCTGCATTAAGTAATCTGTGCTGCTGCTCATCACAGCATCAATCTCTTTCGCACGTGTTGTCGGATGAGATAGCATGATAAAATGCACCCCGCACAAAATAGTTCGTCCCGTCGACTAGGACAACCTTAAGGCCGCATTTCCACCTACAAGAATTCGCGTGAAATTGGAATTACATTGCCCGGCACGATCGAGCGATTAATCACATAATATAATTCGATAGGTTACAATGTAATGCCAATCCGAACTTGTTGTAGATGGAAACACGGCCTATCTATAATATCAAAATTCAAAAGCGCTTCTCTCCACATTAATTATGCACACAGCAAAAGGGTGTACGTAACTCTTTGCTAGCGTTTGTGTTCCCTGCCACCGCAGACATAAATCTAACTAGATAACGCAAGTCCCTCCATCTGTATGAAAACCAAGCGTGCCACTTTTTCACAAACATTTTAAAAACAAATTTACTTACCAATTAAAGAAAACATTTCCAATGCCTCGGCCAACTTATTCTATACAGTATTTACAGCTAATATGGCAAAAAAGGCATTTTTCTAGATTTCGGTAGATAATGCTAAATGAAAAGCTCAAATTACGATCATAGATCGTAATTTTACTCCGTTTTTTGTCACGCGAAGTACATACAATCGCGTCATCTAGTTCGAATTATATCTGTGCCTACCACCTATAACCGGACAAGCAAAGAATGAGTGAACACTTCAAAAACCATCTTCGGGGCACGCTCGCTCCATTGAAAACCTCATCCATCACATTCCCAAGAGCGGACTCTTTCCGAAATAAAAATAAATGAACACAGCTTCACTATCACTAAAATCTAGAGCACAACCATCCAGCCATCTACTCCGCAGTATCACGTAACCTCACTTAGTGCTTAGGTCCTTGTGCGAACAATACAATACATAAGTCTGTATGAACAAGATCAAATGTCTGATGCATTGTTTTCTCTTGTCGCCAGCCGAACGAAGGAGCGGACAATCAGGTACTTAGTAGATGACGTAGTTGTGTTTCTCATTGTGACGTTTAGTTTTCGCTTTTTAATTGTGTGTTTGTAGAATTCTGGTGGAGGTTTTAATTTGAGAACATCCCTTGTGTTTGGGGGATCATGAATTTTTTATTTGGCCTATTGGACTCATATTTTATTTCTGTTTTATGTGCCGTCTATTGTGTTTTTGCATGTCGTTGTGATTGAAGACGAACACAATGAAAATCCTTTTATGTTTAGCATTAACTTTTCACTAACTCCAAACTTAGTATTCACCCCATCCAATACCATAATAGACAACACCAGGAGCCCTTCTATTGACGTCCTAAAACCATCATGATTCCGATGTGAGAGAGAGACGGAGCTATACAGGATGATAACACTATCCCTTTTTTTCACAACGGCATCTTGACGGCATTGAGACGTCAAGTGAGGCCCTACTGAACATTCAATGCCGTTACTTCATACCAAAGACTAACTGGCCCAAATCTCCCACAGTTGTTTACTGCAAGCGCGACACACCTTCACGATAGTCGGCGAGCCCATCCGCCTGATTCAGGCTTAGCCGAGCCCGTCAACAACAACATCAGTGAAGACAACAACAATGGGCCGATATCCCTGCGCGAGATGCAGAACATCGCCAACAATAATGCGGCCGCGTACATCGTGAGCGAGAATGAGGAGAGGAACAGAGTCAGCCGGGAGTCGGTGGTGGAGTTTGAGCCGTTGCCAACTGGGATTAGAGTTGCTGATCCGTTGGAGCATTGCGCTGATTGGTTCGGTGAGTTTTCTTGGTTATTATTACGTAGCCTTAATTTAGTTGGCCAGCCATTATTAGCCATAGAAGATAGAACTGATACTTAAGGAGGGACGCCGCCAGCCTAGAGTATGCGACGATTTGTACAGGGTCATGGACAACTTGATGAGAGTTGCCGAGAATCAAAATAAATGGCGGCAATTTGAGAAGCCCTTGTCTAGCCGTAGACTGCAGTGCTGACGATGATAATGGTTGATTCAGTTTACAATCTAGCGCTGGATTTTATTGACTCTGAATTGGGGCATTCTAAACACTTGCCAATCCAGTGCAGGCATCAAGTAGGTATCCATCGCAGGGTTGATATAGAGGCAGCCGCAAGTTGGACAAACATCGATCCAGGTTTACTCTTAATGAAGTCAAATACTATGGTTCAATGTTTATTAAGAGACCCTGAAATCTCAACCTCGACAGTAACCTTGACCAGTAATATCTGCCTCTACCCTTCGAAATCAAATCATACTATACGATCAATTTATGAATTTATCGACAGTGTTGGCCCGCCCTGCCTTTTGTATACCTATGCATCTTTATTCACCCATTTCTCGTCGTCACTTCCTTCCTGTGACGGTTTTCCGGTCGTTAAGTATCAGCTATAAGGTTTATTTTTATGTCAGTTGAAGGATGGCGATGGCTTATTCACGATAACTTCTTTCTTGTGGTTGAGATTGAGAGCAAATAAACGTGTTCACAATTCCAAAAGTCAACGAGGCAATGTCCGGTTTTGTATAAAGTATGTATTAGACATTTCCAGCTTCCAAAATGTAAAGCGGTAGAACAAGATAGCTTTAGGCGACCCAGGCCGTAAAATAAATCATTGCTACTAAATAATATAATAATTGCACGAAAGTCGTGGGTAAAGACCTCATAAAAGATAAGGACTACGGTTTATCCACCCCTCGCTCGAATTTAATCTTTAAAAGAAATAAGTTGTGATAAAATGACATTTAATTCACTTTCAAGTGTCCACAAAGCTTCAAAAATTGTCATCCATCCTCGTCTCGTAGGAAATGAATTAGCAAGTTAAAAAGCCTTTAATATTAGGCACCGAGTACCGTAATCCGTAAATCAGTGGCTAAGCCTTACTTAAAATATTCACCTCTGAATCACAAAATCAACCTTATGTCATTACAAATTAGATCAGTTTTCGATTAACAGATTATACAGACCTAAGACCTTTGAGAGTTTGTAGCGGGACACCATTGTTATCGTTCGACCATTACAGAGTTCCCATGACCGATGACTATCACTACTTAGCTTAGTATAGAAACATATGAACAATAGGTTTCGGGTGCAGGCACGCCGGTTTTAGTATTTAATGTCCTTGTCTCCAGAGTACCTAATGAATAAGTTTGAGTGTGAGACTAATGTCATTATGCTGGATACTTAAGGTTGCCCTAGTCGATCATTCTTCCATACAAACGTAGTCTGGCGATAACTCCACCGTTTGACGGTGTACGTTCAAAGTAAAAAAATATATCAATTTGTCTCATCATTAACTTGCCCTCCCTGTATGGAAACAAAAAAGTAAAAATTAAATATTTTTGAAAGTTATGAGCGTCCAAAGATCCATATTTCAACACTAACTTTAACGCATTTTTGGGCGCAAATAAATACCATAAAAAAAGGAAAATTTAAAAACAGTCACCATACAGGGATAGATTAATAGTTCAGCAATGCAAGTAATTTTATTTTGAACAGATACATTTAGTCGTTTTTTCATGATATCCATATTCCCAAAGGTCTATTTAGAAAATTTCGCGCGCTGGTTTTCGTCCTAAATCATCATCTATTTCGCTACAAATTTCTAAATTTACGTACGCGAACTAGCTTCTTACTGCTTGTCACAGCATCTATCTCTTTCGCACGTGGTGTCGGATGAAATAGCATGCATTTTAACCCCGCGCATAAAATAGTTCGTGCCGACGACTAGGGCAACCTTAAAGCGCAAGATCGGTCGTCCTGTTGAGGTTTTGGGCTAGTCCATAACTAATAATTGGTGTTTTTAGGCTAAAAAGGGTGATTGTGTTTATGCTGAATTTCGGGGTTTTGTGAATTATGTGGAAAAGCAGTTAAAATTGGGTGACAACAAAGCTGGAGTAAATACTTGGGATACTAAAAGTTTTAGAACATAACAACAATATGTAGTGCTTCAAACATTATCTTATTATTTTTATAGTAATTGTTTGTACGTGCCTTCTACATCGCAGCCGCATCCACTTCAAACCTGTATGTTTCCATACAAACTAGCATATACAAAGAAACATGCAGCAAATTGATTTCAAATGTACCTAATTTACCATATTTGGTTGCAGGCGATGAAGATTTCCCGCGCAATCAATTGCAGTATCTTCGAGAGATCGGCAGAGGATGGTTTGGAAGAGTAAGTAATACATACAATAATGATGCACACTACGGGTGTGTGTAACACAAGAAATGCTCGTCTTAATATTATTGCTTTGTTGTATTTTCAAAGCTTGGCTCAGCGCCGAGAGTTGAAAATCCAACATTGCAATCATTTTTAGGCAAGCGTTTCTGCTGTTAGTGAATAGATCTAACTGCCGCACTCAGAGACATTTAACGGTTACTTAACGCGCTCCTTAGTATAGATTTTGTACCAAAAACCTCTACTAAGGAGAGTTTTAAGTAACCGTTAACGTCTCTGAGTGTGGCAGTAAGTCTTGATAAAGGTCGAATCGGCTAGATGCATGAATCTGTTCGTTGTTACAACGCTTGGGATACGGTTATGTAGATATCATTACCGTGCTTGAGATCTTCTAGTACAGGTAGAATCAAACTTAATGGTAACTAAAACGATTGAGGCCAATCGCTGCGCTAGTAACGAATTCATGTGACAGCGGAGGTTAGGGGTAGGGTACCGCGCAAGGGAAAAGCCAATTTTACAGCCGCCTTTAAGTTTGTATCGGCCTGTACTAATAGTGGAAGTATTTCCATTGAATAATTATAATGATGCTGACATTATATTAAATCAATGTAAAATAGAACGACATTTGCTAGGATACATAATCTAATTTGCATTTCACAAGCATAAAACATAATTTATGACAAGTAATATTAACTAATAACTGCTGTATGTTCAATTAATATGGATGCCATAATCAATGGTGATGGTGGCAAACGTGATGGTTATAAAATGTCACGTTTCGCGATATTATTGATGATTGCTCTGAGCAATAATGGTCTTTATGCGTGAATACTTTACTCACAATATATCTTGACAATACCTACCACCGGTGATCTGTTGAGGTTCTCTTTTGTCTAATGGCGTAGACTTTTTAGAAAGTAGTGTTGAAGAAAGTCCCTTGGTCACTCACTGTAGAGTTGAGAGATGCAATTTCCGTTATATTAGAAAAATAGTCGCATTTTAATCTGTCTCAATCAGTAAATTGGATTTACCTGCATTTAATCATTTGTTGATATTAGTTGTAGCTGAGTTCGTACCTAAATACATAAGAATCGGCCTTCAGGAAGTCGCCTGTCCACTGCAGAATGCAAAGTGTCTCCTATATTTCAGTCAATCCAAAGGTTGTCTATAAGATATCACTATGTGTCATAAGACTGTTCATTGTACACTTGTTTCAAAAAGTTTGTCTTGTTTTATTAGGTGGTATGCAATTAAGTAAATGATAAATACTGTAATCTAATCTACCTAGCCTATTATTATCTAACTGCAGGATAAATAATAATTAAATATCTATTACGAGAAGAAAATCCATTTTTCCAAGACATCTTGAGTTTTACTATCCTGTCGAGGAGCTCGTGGCTAAATAATAATAGCCGCACGGATCGATCTTCAAGGTTAAGCAACGCTTGCCGAGGTCGGTCCGTGGATGGGTGACCATTTCAACATTCTGAGTTACCTCCGTGCCTCGGAAAGCACGTTAAGCCGTTGGTCCCGGCTGTCATATGAAGGTCTTTGACAGTCGTTATGGGGTAGTCAGAAGCTTGAGATTTGTCACCAGTCTTGCCAAGGGGTATGGTGTTACCCAGTTACTGGGTTGTGGAGGTCAGATAGGCAATCGCTCCATGTAAAACACTGTTACTCAGCTGAATCCAGTAAGACTGGAAGCCTACCCCAACAAAAATTGGGAAAAGGCTAGGCAGATGATGATGACCTTGAGTTTTACTATAATCTTCCTACTACAGGTGGTGGAAGGTGAGGTAGAAGACAATGGCTCCACAAGCACGGTGGCTGTCAAGATCCTCAACCAGAACGCGAGCTTGGAGGACAAGGCACGGTTCCTGGATGAAGCCAGGATGTACCGCGACGTGCGACATGAAAACGTGCTGGCGTTCGTCACCAAGTGTCTGCAGGAGGACCCCTGGATACTGATATTTGAACTTTGTTCTATGGTAAGCATTTGAATTTGCTGGAGAAATAATAGGCAGTGACTTGGGACCAAGCCATAAATTACGGACCTCCGAGACTGACTCCACAATCACGATGACCGTCAAGATCCTCAAACAGGATGCGAGTTTGGAAGATAAGGCACTATTACTGGACGAAGCCATGTTGTACCGCGACGTGCGCCATGAAAATGTTCTGGCGTTCGTCACCAAGTGTCTGCAGGAGGACCCCCCCGGATACCTATATTTGAACTTTGTTCTATGGTAAGCAGATTACTTACACTGAAACCATTGGCATTTTCGTCATGAACAGGGAAGTTTGTTTCTGCAATAGAGCAGTTTTCTCTGGCAAATTTTTCTTTTTCAATGTTACTTAACTATGAATATCCCGGACATGAAATGATGTACCTTAAAAATACTTATCACAGCGCAAAGCTGCTGTACGTGGCTGAAGAAAGAGAACTGAAGACCTTTGTTACCGCGGGACACATTATAGGCGAAAAATAATAAAATAGACGCTCTGGAAATGTGGTGCTGGAGGAAAATGCTTGGAGTATCCTGGACTGAATTTCGCACCAACGTATCTATTCTCCAAGAACTCGGCATCAAGCAGCGTCTATCGGCTATAGTCCAGGCTCGGATTCTTCAGTTCTTTGGTCACGTGTCCCGACGAGCCAACGACTCTATTGAGTGGCTTGTGGTCCAGGGGAAAGTGGAAGGCACGAGAGCGCGCGGCAGGTCCATGCGATGGACCGACCAGGTGAAGTCTGCTGTAGGTGGTCCACTGCATGAGTGCATACGAGCTGACGGGGAGGGATGGTGTCGCATCGTGAGGTGAATCATGGCGGCACGGTGTCTCACTGCGACATGCTAACCACGACCACTCAGTCAAGAGTGTACCGACGAAGAAGAAGATGAAAAAGGCTTGCTATATACCTTATTGTCTTATTATCTCGTTTCATATCTGATGGCTCAAAAAATACTTCTTGTTACCATTCCAGGACCTCCAACAGTACTTGATAGTGAACCGTCCTAAGATGGCCATCCTGAACGAAGGCGGAGTGCCGCTGCGGCTCATGTGTGACGTCAGCGCTGCGCTCGCGCACCTACACTCACGTGGCTATCTATATGGGTATGTATCAACAATAGAGATGTTTTGTTTCCTGGGTAGAAAAATGATAATTCTATTAAGGCCGTCAGTAAGATTATCAAATAATATTGGATCTGTATTTTAGCTTGATCAAATAAATAAAAATTTACAAAGATAAAGCACATCAAAGTGCCGGAGTGGGGGCTTGTGACGTCACTTTGTCAGTACAAAGTGTAGCACACCGTGACGTCGCACGATATTTCAATGCAATGTATCGTCGTCACTTTATGTTTACGTGTCAAAAGAAAAAATACGTGTCCAATATTTTTAATTATCTACCTGACGGACAAAAAAACAAATTTTCAGCCAACTACCCCATTGTTTGGTGATCTTAAAGTCAAGATTGCTACCCTCTACTCTGCTACAGACCACGTCGAGGAACAAAAGATTACTGAAACCTATCATTATTGTGTTGCTTTTGATAGTTTTTATCAGATCACGAATATTGCCCCTATTTTTTAAACTCTCTAGAGCCAACCTATTCACTTATGGTGTGTAGAAAATCTTGACACACTAATATCTTAATACTTTCCAAACAGTTTTTAACCTAAGTCAATGTTGTGTTTCCAGCAACGTATGGTGTGGCTCGGTGTTAGTACGCGGTACGGCAGACAATGCGCGCGCCGTGCTCGGGAGATACGTGTCGGCTGAACCGCCATACGACTTGTCGGCGCCTGAAACTCGGACGCATCCGCCAGTATATACGGTATGCAATAAATATTAAAACCATTTCTCTTAATGGCACGTAGAAAAAAAGTATCCTACTTTTATCATATGTATGAAAGTTTGTATGTGTGGATCAATAAATCAAGTTGATCAATCACGTCTTCAAAGAAGGGCGACAATGCCCGGCTGAAGAACTATAGGCCCATCTCGCTTCTTAGCCATGTTTACAAGTTGTTTTCAAGAGTCATCACGAATCGTCTCGCGCGCAGGTTTGACGATTTCCAGCCTCCCGAACAAGCCGGATTCCGAAAAGGCTTTAGCACCGTAGACCACATACATACGCTGCGGCAGGTTATACAGAAGACCGAAGAGTATAACTTGCCTCTCTGTTTAGCGTTTGTGGACTACGAGAAAGCCTTCGATTCGATCGAGACTTGGGCTGTACTGCAGTCTCTCCAACGGTGCCAGATCGACTACCGGTACATTGAGGTGTTGAAGTGTCTGTACAAAAACGCCACCATGTCAGTCCGTCTTCAGGATCAGACCTCGAAACCAATCCTTCTCCAGCGCGGCGTAAGACAGGGAGACGTAATTTCTCCGAAACTGTTCACTGCTGCGCTGGAGGACGTCTTCAAGGTTCTGGACTGGAAGGGGCTTGGCATCAACGTTAATGGCGAGTACATCACTCACCTTCGGTTTGCCGACGACATAGTGATCATGGCTGAGACCATGGAGAGCCTCAGTAAAATGCTCGATGACCTTAGTAGAGCTTCCGAAAGAGTGGGTCTTAAAATGAACATGGATAAAACCAAGGTCATGGTGAACGCCCATGTAACACCCACTCCTATCAAGATCGGAGACTCTACACTTGAAGTTGTAGACGATTATGTTTACCTGGGACAAACGGTCCAGTTGGGTAGGTCCAACTTCGAGAAAGAGGTCAACCGTCGAATCCGACTCGGCTGGGCGGCGTTCGGGAAGTTGCGTGGTATCTTCTCGTCCAATTTACCGCAGGGTCTCAAGACAAAAGTCTATGACCAGTGTGTGTTGCCAGTGATCACCTATGGGACCGAGACGTGGTCGCTCACAATGGGCCTTATCAGAAAGCTTAAAGTCACCCAAAGGGCAATGGAGAGGGCTATGCTCGGAATTTCCTTGCGTGATCACGTCAGAAATGATGATATCCGCAGGAGAACCAAAGTTACCGACATAGCCCGAAGAATTGCCAAACTTAAGTGGCAGTGGGCAGGGCACATTGCTCGCAGAACGGATGGCCGATGGGGCAGAAAAGTTCTGGAGTGGCGACCGCGAACTGGAAGACGATACGTTGGAAGGCCTCCCACTAGGTGGACCGATGACCTGGTTAAGGTTGCGGGAAGGCGCTGGATGCGAGACGCACGGGATCGGTCAATGTGGCGACGCCTGGGGGAGGCCTATATCCAGCAGTGGACGTCTTTCGGCTGAAATGATGATGATGAATCACGTCTTAGGCCGGGTTTCTCACCACTAAATTATCGCAGAATAAATGTGACAAATTGTCAAGCACGCGTTATTTGCTGTGATTGGTTGAATGAATTTTCAACAGACAATCACAGCAGATAACCGGCGATTATTCGTCGATTACGTTAACATCCCGATAATCGAGTGTTAAGCATTGAAAGGATTTTGATTTAATTCGGAAAACAGGTAGACCTATCTAAGGTTTGGGCTTGGACTAACTGGCTCGTTTTTTTATGGGAGAGACGGTATCCTGCTTAGAAGCACGCGCATGAAGAGTGAATAGGTATCTTTCCCTCAGTTATCGCTTTAGTCTTTTAGGCATAGTTGTAATACGTGAATAATAATAGTCCGTCCATTGCACGTGGGGCTCCTGGTTACCACAGCCAGTCTAGCTCTGCTCAGAAGCACAAAGCTTCCTGGGGTTATTAAATGAACACATGGTATGGTATTATATTTTCTAATATATAAAATTCTCGTGTCACAGTTTTCGTTGCCAAACTCCTCCGAAACGGCTTGACCGATTTTGATGAAATTTTATATGTATATTCAGTAGGTCTCATCGTCAACATCTTTTTTTTTTTTTAATGTGTTGGGTAGGTATGTAGGGTAGGGTAGGGTAGATAAATGATTGGTCTTTTTATGGCAAAACAAAGTTTGCCGGGTCAGCTAGCCTTTATATAAAATAAATTAAAGTAATATTTTCTAATTGAAATAGAATTGCATGTGTTTTTATATATTTGTTCTGATTATGTTAATGTTTCATGTTGAATTATATTCGAACGCAATGTGAATTGTTACTGAATAAATAAAATTGAATTGAAAAATTGAACATAAATGAAACACATATATTTTGGTTGCAGGCCCGCAGCGAGTCGTGGTCGCTGGGCACGCTGGTGTGGGAGGTGTGCGCGTGGGGCGCTGCGCCCGCCGCGCTGCCGCCGCCGCTGCCCGAGCTGCCCTGTGTCTACCGGAACCATCTGTGAGTAGCACTGCGATACTAGGGGAGAGATTAATAAACGTAATAGTGCTAATACACGTCCGGATATGGTACGGCTGGACTAACTCCGCCCACAAATCTATTCTCGCTTACACTAGCTCGGATATGGTACGGCTGGACTAACTCCGCCCACAAATCTATTCTCGCTTACACAAGCTCGGATATGGTACGGCTGGACTAACTCCGCCCACAAATCTATTCTCGCTTACACAAGCTCGGATATGGTACGGCTGGACTAACTCCAACCACAAATCTATTCTCGCTTACACAAGCTCGGATATGGTACGGCTGGACTAGCTCCGCGCACAAATCCGTGGTCCGGCCGTACCAAATCCGGACGTGTGTAAGCACTATTACTTTTGGTTTGGTGCCTATTACTGTCGAACTACAAGCTAGTACAAGATAGAGACGGAAGCAAAAATATGTTCCAAATAATCTTCATAAATATGAGCACAGCTTGTTTCTGGCATAAATGTTGGAAAATATCAGGAATAGTTTTCTATCGGTTAAATAATGTTTGTGATCTAACTGATCCATTTGGCTGTATTATTTCGGATTAGCGTGTCCAAAGATACTATTAGAAACAAAGGACAATAATATTAATAGTGAAGTAAATAAATAACATGTGCATTTTGTTCTAGCTACCAAGTAATGCAGCTATGTTGGAGCCCGAACCCAGAAGCTCGGCCAACCTCCGCCCAAGTGCACGCACTCATCAACCACCTGTACACGTCTCACCGCGACGCCTCAACGCACAGCTCCCAAGACGATGGCTACGGGAGCGCCGACTTCGAGGAGCGATGGCAGAGACTCAAGCCCAACTCCATCCCCAAGCTCGATGAACACAGAGCCATCGTCCACGCACCATCAACGTCCATGGCCTCACACTTCACCGCCTCAGAACAAGAGCTCAACACACACGTACAAGACTCCCTAAGCGTCGACATGGACACAGCCGTCTCACGATCCAGTAGCATCATGTCCGACAAAGACATGTCCGTACAAATCAAGTCCGAAAGCTTAACAAACCTCCACGGTTCGCTAGAAGATGTCAGGAACATCTACCTCACTCACAACGAGACAGCTGCCCTTGAATGCCATCAAGGAAATATCAGTCTCGAAGATGCCAGGGAAAAAGATCAGGATAAGTCTGATGCTTCCATGGATCCCTGGTTAAAGGACATCATAGCTGGTAGCACCGATGACGTTAGCTACTACAAGGATGTCAGCGACGTCATGAAGAATCTCGATAATATACTGAACTCCGAAAAGACTTCGAGTTCAGAATCCAGCCACCAGGCCAGTCCCTCTAGAGACAATCTGAGCTTGGACTGCAAGAAGGATTACCCGATGCAATCCAGTATGGTCAAGTCCCCTGGTATTACGAATTTCCAGAACATTATAGATACTGGTTTCAGTTCTAAATCTGAGGATGCTGAGACAGGCGAGGATGAGGATCTCGACAGAGATACTATAGGCACTCTGAGCCACTCGTTCGAACGACACAGTGAGGTGGACACCACCAGTCAACACACACTAGAAAACCTTACTCCAGACACGCCAATCAAAGACGTAGATGTCGTCACAAGATTTGAAATACAAGTCCAAGTAGAAAGAGATCATATACCCGATAGTATAGTTGATAACGAAACCGTTCAATCTGTACAACACACTGAATTGCCAAATGATAACAAAATAGTGAGTAGTGATAGTGAAATACCCGAGCTGAAGGAATTATTTGTAGCGTCAATACCTAGTGCTAGTGATAACAAACAATTGAACGTTAGAAAAGACTGTCAAACATCATGTGATAGTAACTTAAAAGAAATAAGTACTGATATTAAGAATGAAACTAAGTCAATAGAAGATGTAGGGAAGCTGAATGAAGGTACGCCTCATGAAGTAGAGAGTAAGGATTCTTTAGATAAGAGTGAACTGGAACAAATGGTAGACGATATATTCTTGCCTATAATGGTGCATGGAATGTCAACTAGTAAAATAGATCAGTCAAGTGAGGAATTGTCTGAAGGGAAGAAAAGTGTTGAAGATGTTATAACTGATACAAACGTCGAAAGTGATATTGAAGAAGTCCTAGTTAGTGATCTCATAAAAGTAACGGAAAGTTCGAAATCCCTTGAAGACTCTAAAGAAGATAGTTTAGGAGAACTGAGTGACTTAGAGCCCTCAGAACCCCTCTCTCCAGAACTGACACCTGAGCCAGTACAAAGTATGAATTTTATTGAAATTTCTAACTTGAATGAAACAAAAGAGACTGAAATACCAACAATTGTAATAGAGGAAGTGAAATCTCCAACGCCGGAATTGCCACCTGAAATAGTACAAAATATTTTTAAGGAACATGATGAAAAAAAAAGTGCCACAGTAGAAGAGCAAATTGAAAATGCAATGATAGAAGAAGATAAAGAACTTATTGTCAGTAGAATAGAAGAGGATAAAAAACAATCCCCCACAGTTACAGAAGATAGTAATAACCCTAAAGAACAAGCTACAATTGAAGCAGGTAATTCTGTTAACAATCAAGCTATTTGTGAAGAAATTACACATGCAGCTCTACCAGATACAAACATTTATTCCAATTTTGTCGCGAAGCCTGAAACAAATATATCTAAAGAAGTTTCAGATTTTATTATGGAAGAAAGAAAGATTGCAACATTACATGAAGTAAAGAATGTATCTAATGCGGCTGTAGCTTTGCCAAAAGAAGACATAGTGGAAAAAGATTTTGATGTTATTACTGCAAAAAATCTAGAAACTGAAGAAGTCGTGCAACAGGCTGAAAGTATTGTTGCAGTAGAAGAACCAAGAGTGGAAAATATTGTTGAAAGTGAACTCAAAGATGCCAATGTTGAAGTTTCAAAAGCCATTGAGGAAGTTGTCCCTTTAGTTGAAGTTGAAACAACTGCTACACCCACTGTAGAACCTAAAGAGAATATTCTTGAGAAGGTTAAAACATTAGAAAAAGACAGCAATACTCCTGAAGAAATTCAAAATGCACAGGCTGATGAACAATCTATCGTCGACACAGAACTGGTTGAAGCATCCGACAGAACATTTACTGTGTCTGGAGAATGTGCTCATAAAGATGTCCCTTTAGTTACTGATGCAGAGAAGAACAATGCAGATGCGATAGCCATTAATAAAATGGAGTTGGGTGAAATTGACACCACTAAAGATGAAATAAAAAATGCCTCTGAAGAATTATTGTCTGAAGTAGAACAATCGGTACACGAAAAATTTCCCGTCCCTAAAACAGATCATAGTGAAGAGTCTTTGATATCTGTCATAGCTAATGTACGTATGGAAGCGACAAAATTTGAAGAGCGTAAAGATGAAGAGGTTCTTTTGAAGTCAGTAGAACCCATAAATGAATCTATGAACCCAGTTAAAGTTGAGAATGTCAATGCAACACCTAATACAGAAACTATTGCTACCAACATGCTTATTTCTGCAGAGAATGATAAGAAAACAGGTGATGATAATACACCTGGATCTGATTATCACGACACAAAAGCAGGGCCATCGCAAAGCACTGTATACATGGATCTCATTAGCGATACTAGTAACGAAATACTAAACGATAACGCCCTCGATAGTAACGTTAGAAACGTCATCAAATCCTGTCTCGAAAGTTCCAACACGGACAACACATGCTCTATGGTCAGAAATGAATCTACAGAGTACCTAGATCTACCCAGTTTTGGGGTCAAAGAAGTTGATAATTTCTTGCACATGGAAAGAGTATTCAACAGCCAGAATGCTGATGCAGTGGTATCAAGCACGCCTTTAACAAGTGATACCTCTGTTGAAGTCAACAGTACTATTGAGAACTCCGTCAAAGAAGATACTCAAATAATGTCGGCAACTAAGGTACCTGCAGATTATGGAATGGGAGTGTCTTTCACTAAGTTAGAGCAGAAATATGTTCCGGATAGCTTGAGTCCTTTTGAATCTCCGACTAAAAGTCATCACACTGACACTTATGATGAAAACAGCTCGGTAGTTCTAGGCCCGTTTGAGAACTGCACTTTAGAGCTCTTCAAAGGAGCGAAGTCAACTGAACTAGTCGACTTACCAAAAGAAGAACTCCTAGCATTCTCGTCAAACTTCAGTGAGATGAATCTCGAAACCCCGTCACCACTACGAGATGTTAATTTTCTTAATGAAGTACCCGACATAATGCATGATGATCTCCAATTCGATGACATACAAAGTCTAAGCGAGAAGCAATCAGATCCTCAAACCGAGACCGACAGCGGGAATTCCGGTACAGAGAAGCGAATTTCGCCCTTAACGCCGCCAAACTCCCCTGGAGTATTCCTTGCTTCGACATCACAGCAGAAATACGTTGTCGATATAGACCTAACTCCTGAACCAGCACCTATCCAACCAGACCTATCTCTACAGAAAGAAATAGAACTGAACCAGATAGAGTTACAAATAACTTCGAAGTTAGCAATGGCGGAAAACGAAAATAACATGAATATTGAATACTCTGGTCCGTTAACTGTTGAGGGTCTGGTTTCTGATGAAGATATGATGATGAGGGAAAATGATGCGTTGCCCGAGTCTTATTTGGCGGGTAATGGTGGCTCTGTGGAGGATTTGAGAGAAGACTTGACGTTAGATGAGGAGTGCGTCAAGGCTTTGAGGAATGAACTCGAACTGAAGTTGCCTTTGGCACAGGTGAGTTATAAAACCTAACATAGTAACGCCCGATTTCAACGGCTGATCAATATTATTAGCTAACAGAAACTCACGACTATAATGTTGTGTAGACTGACTTAACAAATTATTTGAAATCAGTTTAAACAGTTCATTACCAATTTAAAAAACAACCAAAAAAAAAAACATGTAGGGCAATCACTTAGAGGTATTTTTGGCAGATTCCCAATGTAATTAGAATGTTAGCGAATTTTTCCTCTGGTGTAAAATAATCATAATATTATATCTCTCCCACGGTGTAAAACAATCATAATATTATTATCTCTCCCTCGGTGTAAAACAATCATAATATTATTGTCTTCCTATCGATTTCATTTTACATTTATTTATTCTTACATATTACTTTCCCATAAATACAAATTTGATTCAACTTAAAAATACGAGAGCTTCCCACTGTTGTAAAATAATTATATTATTATTTAAGTTTTATTTTATGATTAATTTATTTTATCTATTGGTTAAACCCAAATTAGAATTAGAATGTTCTTAAAAGTACGCGAATTATAATTTATATTCCTACTTGCCGACCCCCGCGGCTTCGCTCCCGTCGGCTACCTACCTACCATTACTACCCTACATACCCTAGTTAAACCTGAAAAAATAAAATAAACATAAACCATCTACTAAATAGTCCGAACAAAGCCTAAATATTTGGTTTGGATAGGTGAGCCCGTTCTTGAGTTATAAAATTACAAAGAAAAGTGGCATTGATTTTTATATATATAGATCGATATGTTTTCAACAAGTTAAAGGTAGGTTATATATAAGATAAAGACATTGAGTCATGAAGTGTGTGAGAGTGAGTCAAACCCAAAAAATACCCCCACGCCTTTGCACAGATATCTTATAAAAAAACTAAAAATATAAGTAATAGTTCTTATCTAGGATTAAGGCTTATCGATCAACAAAATGACAGCGTATCGCGCGGTAGCAATCACTCGCTAGAAACGGTTAACTCGCCTTATCCATATGCAGTGATAAACTTGACTTGTTGTTTCTCGTTTATGAACAAAACACAAATTTTGTAAACAGTTACAGTTTCTATTTTCTATGTGATAACTAAGGGGATTTGTTTTCGTTAAAATTGTTATGTGAATCATTGGCAAACTTACGAAAAAATGCGTTTGGATTTTTCGATGGAAGATTTGAAACATGTATTGGTGTGTTTTTATATATTTATAGTTTGTTTTCCTATATCGATGAATGATGCAGTGATGTCAAAAAAAAAGAATAACAAAAACAAAACTTGCAATATTTAGCATAATTATTTTTTTGATCGTTTGTTTGAACGTTTCGCGAACGTTTTTAAAAACAATATTCAGTGATTGTGTTATTGACTTTTTATTGAAATTTTGCCAAGATTTAAGTTTAGTTTTTATGCCTAGTTATGTTTTGATATCAACCCAAAATACTAGCTTCTGCCAGCGGATTCGCCCGCGTGGAAAGTGTTTTCTTATACAAGGGAACATTTTACCGGGATAAAAAGTACCCTATGTGCTATTCCAGACTACAATCTATCTCTGTGCCAAATTTCATCCAGATCCGTTCAGCCGTTCTGGCGTGATTGAGTATCAAACATACATCCGCACATCCACACACACATCCCATCCAAACTTTCACGTTTATAATATTAGTAAAATTGCTTACCGACTTGAAAGGCATGTGAATGTAATTTATCAAAGTTAAACACACGTCTGTAGTCCGCAAAGTAGAGTCTATATTTCGTCATCTACTATGTAAAAATAAGTCTGGTTTCTTGCTGACGATATAACTCCAGAACGCACGAACCGATTTCCAAGGTTTTGCATTCGTTGGAAAGGTCTCGGGCTCCGTGAGGTTTATAGCAAAGAAAATTCAGATTTAAAAAAAAAAAAAGCCTTTTCAAGCGGCAAAATCATTTTTCACATACAACGCCATCTCTGATACATAGCATGTACTACAAAGATGGCGCCAGTGCGTGATACATTGTTTGACAGCTACTAATTGTTCTCTGATCAGTTAATTTCAAGTGACAAACCGGTATTGTGTTCACTGTGAAATTGTGAAAAAAAAAGTTAAGTTAAAGTTATTCATTATTTAAAGTCTCGGGCTCCGTGAGGTTTATAGGTAGGGTAGGGTAGGGTATGGTAGTGTGGGGTAGGGTAGTGTAGGGTAGAGTATTGTAGGGTCGGGTAGGTTAGGGTAGTGTAGGGTAGGGTAGATAAATGTTTGGTCTTTTTATGGCAAAACAAAGTTTGCCGGATCAGCTAGTTAGTAACTTCATATATTACAACTTCTCCTTCAATAAATCCCACAGGTGGCCGCAATAGAACCTCCGTGCGAGCAAGAACAAGAATGGTCGGCCGAATTGCCGCCTCCGCCCGAACTTATCGTCAGCTACCCCGGAGCGCTCAGCCCCATAGCCGAGGAGACCGGCCAGCAACTGTCGGCTTACGAGAATGATATGAATTGTAAGTCCGTTATTATTATTATTATATAGAACTCTTAGTGAGCTGCGATCTAGTGCTGCATCTTTTAATAGTTTGATTATAGACAACATAAATATTTTAGCGTTGACGCGAACTTTAGTTCTAACTCACCGGCACTTGAACGAATTGTTTTCATGAAATGTTCCTGTCTACCAGTAGAATGTATGTCAATGTCTTTCTTTCTTAATTCCTTATTGTACACCAAAACTACATAAAATACAGTGTGATAATAAAGTACATGTACATAGGCGAGCTTAACTCAATGTTGAGTTCTCTTACAGCAAACCCTAGGGTGACAGAGAAAGATGACATTATAGAGGGCAGGATCCAGTGTACAATTTTATTAAAAGACTTAAATAAGGTAAAAACTGACGACGAATAAAATAAAATATACTTACATAAATATATACTAGTATCATGTCATTGCGCTAGGAAATGTTCCTTAATAACGTCTGTGACCCACCGCTATACAGAATTTAGATGATCTGTGATTTCATGATAATCTTTAAACGATGCCACTATTAAGCACTTAGCGGGCGTATATTCTTTTTTTCTTTCTTTTCTTTTTGTTTAAAAAACGTTGCCCCACACTAGGAATTTCTTCCTGTATCGTGGATGCGTTTACAAACATATAAACTCACATACACAACACCCAGAGCCGGAACAACTATTTGTAGGTCATACAAATATTTGTTCCGTGCGGGAATCGAACCCGCGACACGCAGCACAGCAGTCAATCGCTCAACCACTGCGCCAACCGTGCGTGTGCGTTCATGCCGTGAAGCGTTTAGGTGGGAGGGGTGATGATCTAACCGCATTTTACCTAATCTCATTTGAGGGAGAATTTGCCTAAACACACGACATCTCGCTAAGGGGGGCGAAAAATATTACGGTACAGTAATTAAGTGCTTAGTTTATTATTATTCAACTTTGTAATTGTTGTTGTTTTGTGTCTGTGTCGAATAAATATCCTGTATATATCTGTCTAAGTACTCAAAATGAACGCAAAAAATCTTCTAAATCTCCCCATCTCTTCTAGGGAACCTATCAACTCGCACAGAGTCATCGGAAAGCTACCCCGAGCCTTGCAACAACAGCACCGATGACGTCACAGAGCTGCCCACCGGCGCACAAAGCGGGACACATGAACACTCCACCTATACGATACAGTCTCGAGATCCGTCTCGAGGACAATCCCGAGAGCAGTCTCGAGATAACACGTATACGCTGCATAGGGATCTCGACCTTGTTAGCAGTAGAGAGTAAGTATATATAATACTATTATACGAGCAATTCTTGTATATATCTTAATATATATAAATCACGTGTCACGTTGTTTGTCCGCAATGGACTCTTAAACTACTTAACCGATTTTACATTAAATTTGCACACCGTGTGCAGTTTGATCCAACTTGAAAGATAGGATATTTCTTAATTTGTAGCCGCAATATTATTATATATTGCAAATTATTTGTCTTTTATTTGACATTCACAATTATCTGTTAACACCAAACAATTTTAACAGATGGCGATATCTGACAGATGGCGATAGGCGATGGTAGGGTAGGTAGGTAGGGTAGATGAATGTTTGGTGTTTTTATGGCAAAACAAAGTTTGCCGGGTCAGTTAGTATATGTATATAAATATATATAATCTGAATCTCGAAAACAGCTCCAACGATTTTCATGAAATTTAGTATGCAGGGGGTTTCCGGGGCGATAAATCAATCTAGCTAGGTTTCATTTTCATAAAACGTCGCTTTCTCTATTTGCACCCGAGCAGAGCTCGAACGCCCAGGTACAATTTCTTTATTAGGTGTTGCGCGCGACTTCGTTCGCGTAAAACAAAAAAAAACATGGTTTTTATTTTCTATTTTTGTCATTAACGAGAAAAATTAAAGTAGCCTTAGTTACTCCTTATAACATAAGCTATATGTCAGTGAAAGTCCCATCAAATCTCCAAACGCGATTCATTCGACAGATTTGTACTTTTCTTGCACTTTTAAATTTTCTTGGCAAATACGTGCGCGATCTCGCTTATTGACACAATTTAAATTGCGTCGCGCCATCAGGAATTTTACTTAAAGACTCTCTAAAGTAACTAAAGGTTGTAGAAAATGAGGAAGTCGTAATTGCAACTTTCAATTTAGCAACTTGCAATATAAAGAGGTTAAAGGATGTTTGTTGTTTACAGTTGAATTGTATTTACAATCATTTGTAGAGGAGCACTTGAACGCAGCGGTCGTTTTAATGAAACCTGAAAAAAGCAGATTAACTATTTTCAACAATAAAATTATATTTGTATAATCTATCAGTTCAAATATTCTAACTTGATGTAGTATCAAGTTTATCATGATACTACATCAAGACTAATCTTTAGAGAGAAGAGAGGATTATTATGTTACATGTAAATAAAACCATGTTTTTATTGATGTACCCAAACATTGACCCTGCTATGGAATGTATAATTAAAACATATCGAAAGCCAGCGATCATAAACGTCATTATCTAATAGCTTATTTAAATCGACTCACATTGAAGACAGACACGCTAACGCAAGCCATTCGATTACGAAATGCAGCACTAATTAAAACGTTTAATACTTGTAACATTGCAATTAGTAACAACACGTCATTCGAAACAACCGAGCTTCCACAACAGGTGAGTCAAAACTCTAATTTATAAATTATATCCATTTACAGAATTACAATGAGCGCAGACAGCTTGAACGCCAGCCCTTTTAAGAAACGCATACCCGATACCGACGCCGAATCACCGATCGACGACAAAACGTACACGAAGGAAGAAGAGAAAGAATCACTGGAACGGATATCGCAAGTGTCGCCCTTTCTCCTGAGCCCTACCACCGACACGTCCGCCCCAGACACCGACAACTTCGACAATGCCACGGGAGTGTCGACCTTATCGAAGACTACCCTCCCCACAGACGCGAAGCTGTCAAAACCGTCCGAAACTCAGTGCCTGTCCAAAGCCACTAGCATAGACTCGTGGTGTTCCAACGACACTTTGTACAATGTTGAAGAAAACTTTGATGATCTTGCCATGGACCCGGAGGATGTGCCAGAATTCGAACCAGAAAAGGAGGAAGGGAACAGCGAAAGTTCGGACACGTTAACCCACAACGAAGACGAGAAAGAAGCGAGTCATTGTTCGACTTACATCATACACGACAGCAAATCTGAAGCCTGCGAGACTTTCTCACCGGACTCGATAACCGCCAACGATAATTATACGTATACGAAAGTGAAGACTGAGAACGCTGGTACGACGCCGTCCGTTTTAACCAAGTCCGACTTGAACGACTCCACGAAGAACACAACTAAAGACTTGGCCTATGGTACACTCATGTCGGGAGTGCCGTCTTACTCAAATTGTACTACAGAAGTCGCGTCAGGATTCGACGACTGGAAGTTGCCACAACCAGAGCTGATTAGAGAGTCTCCCATGCCAGGAGAGGCCGACATGACACCACCCAATCCACCTGAAGATAAGGTAACCGATATCGCGAGCCCGCAGCTTGCATCCGAACCTTGTCTGAAGAAAATGGAAAGTGTCGATATATCCTGTCTAGAGGACAATCTGATAGACGGCCAGAACAGGACTGAAAACCCTGAAAGTCAAGTTCTTTTAATTCAGAATGACAGTCCGAACTACAACTATAGAAACATGGCGCCGTCAGTAACGAGCACGCCTCTAACTGATCTCCTTGATGATGCTCATGACGTCGAAGGGATACCTATGAGACTACCCGAAGGTATTACGGGATCTCCCGAAGAGAGCGTCAACTTTCAGACCTTCTTGCAATCTGCTGAAGTGAGACCGCAAGACCTCTCGTCCAACGCCAGCAACGAATGCGCCAACCAAGAGTCTGAGGTACTGCTAGAGGGAGACAGCAAGACTCTAAGCAGGAACAGCAACAGAGACAGCCTCGCCGTAACCGAACGCACGCCAACGTATTCCGATTTCGAAAACTCGGCCGTGTCGAAACCTCAAGACGTCAACTCGAGAGAAAAGTCTAGTCAGAGCATGGAGAGCGGAATCAGTTCGGAGGATTTTCAGAGGTTCGAGAGCTCTGTGCGGAGCCGGCCTCAAGACCTGTCGTCCTTGATTGACGCCAGCTCCCTGCTGCTCAAGAGCGAGAGGATGTCCAGTGAATTTGCCATGGGATCGCTGGCCACAGACTTTGATCAGACTAGTCAGTCAGAAAGCCGAGAAGTCTCGAACGAGCCGCAATCTCAACCGAGTCCGCCTATCAACACGAATTTAAATGAATCTCATAGCTTAGTTAATTTTCGAGAACCCAATTTTTTAATAAATTTCGATGCTGACGATGAGACCGAGCAACCGCATTCGATTATAATTACCGAAACTACGATGGACGTGTACAAAGAGAGTCCTAACAGGAGTAACGACTCTTCGGACGTGAGAATCCTAGATGTGAATCATTCCTACGATCCCCATTCAAGTAGATTTCAAGCGCACGACGATTTCGAAAAACTCCTAGAAAACAAAATTAATGGAGAACTAGATTTAAACGAAGAAGAGAATCTGATAAACTCTGAGCATTTATCGCCGAAAGTCGAAACCGTATCAGAGAAGACGGATACTACAGTGAACAGTGTATTTCTAAAGGAAATACACAGAGCGACACCTAACACTTCGAAAGCGAGCGACAAGCGTTTTAAAGTGAACGAAGTAAACTGCAATGGTGGTAGCGAGAAGTTCGCTACTGTGAACTTTCTAAACGAAACATTTGAAGAATTGATCGAGAGTAATGTAGATGATGATACTAAAGACTTGAAGACTGAAGAACCACTAAGTGAAGAAGTCGCTCCTAAATCGCCCGAAACTCCCTTACTAGAAGAAATAGAAGTACTAGAGAGCCCTAAAGAGTCTAAGAGTATAAAGGATGAGCTCCAAGAGATTGGTGAGCTAACGAATGGAGTCGCAGAAGAGAATGACAGGATGACAGTAGTGACAGAAGACTTTCTGCAGAACGAGAAGAAATTCTGTACGCTGGATTCGTATTTTCCGATGATGAGTGATATCAGATTCACTGGTAAGTTATTTGTACTCATATTTTGATAAAGTTTTGTAATAATATATTTGAATGGAAGGAGAGTTTCCTAAGACTGCAGTGCAGCCACTTCAAGGACGCAATTTAACGTCTCACATAAAACGACCGTCACATCGCGGTACCACCACCATCTTAGAAAACCGAAGCTCATCATCTTCCTACCCTTGTCCCATGTTACTTGGGGTCGGCACAATACGTTTTCTTCTTCCATACCGTCCTGTCCCCCGCCACGATGTCACTGATTCCCTTTTCTTTCATATCACTCCTAACACAGTCCATTCATCTTTTCTTTGGTCTGCCCCTCCCTCAGTAGTACTTCTTTACTCAGATCTACCTCTCCCGCAGTACGTTTCGGCCCCTTCGTCATCCCCTTGTCACATGTTACTTGACTTCAGTGTTTTCTTCCTCCGTTCTCTCGTGCCAACCATGATAATATCATCCCGGCTTTTCCTATCCATCTTTTCTTGGGCCTCCCTTTCCCTTCACATTTATATTTACAAATCTTTTAGTTAGTTGCTTTCGGAAAACTAAGAACCTTTATCCCCTTTCTCCAAGGCCCAGCAACAGAAATAATGAGCACATCGTTTACTCAAGACTCGCCTACTGAGCCTACGTCCCCAGAGAGCGCAGATAAGCGGGACACGGCAGCTGAACTGCTGAAGGAGTGGGACAGCGACTCTGACTCTCATACTAGCAACTCTTCTAGTGGGGAGTTCATTTGGAAGGTGAGTGGGACCGGAATGGTGTGGGTCGGTGAGATTGGTTGGGTGGGACTTGGTGCTAATAAAATTTTGTGGTGATTTATTGGTGATCTGTAAAACAAAGTATACGGATATTTCATAAATTTTCACTGTAGTTTGAACAGTAAAGGTAAAGATATTTCAACAACTGTAAAAACGACTGCCCTACATAATCCTAGGCTGATGTATAAAATAGAAATGCTTGATGTTGGCTAGTCTATACTTGAAAACAAATCTATGATGATTATTATAGATAGGGCACAATATTAGCATAAGGTTGAAATAGATGTTTTCAACTAGAATATATTGAAATGGTTCGATGATAACCTCTATAATAGGGACTTTTCCCTACCTTAGAAGCTCAAAGTAGCCCAAGTCTCGCTCAACCAAACATTTAATTTAAAACCTAAGCCGGTGTGAGATTTCGCGGGCTGTGACTAAAGCTATACAAAATGTGATTAATGTAATGGTGTGGATACTCTGTAGTTTCTCCCCGCTTTGTGTTGGTCAGTTACCATAAATCTAGATATGTGATTAATGACGTTTAATTTGACAGCTGTCAAAATCAGGAGATATTGGCTATGGTTCCCATAGACAATAATGCTATCTATGGGAACCATAGACAATATATAGTTGTGTCATGTTTCTGTTACAAAGTTGTACATATTGAAGTGATTTTTTTTCAAAAACTGAAGACACTAGTTTAAAGAATAATAGTAATTATAATAGGTACAACTGTCAAGTTAAAATATTGAGACAAATTCACAGACCTTACTTTTAATTTACTTTGTTTAGTAAAGTCATCATTTCATACGAATATGAATATTTAAGTATAATGAGCAACTGTAAAGAAGAATTTCATACTAAAACGAACCTTATTTCTATGTTAATAATATTGATATTTTAATGAAACGTATTACTTAGCAAAGTTAAGTCAAAGTGCGGTATGCGAATTTCGCCCTTATAATGCATTTCCAAATATAATAAAGTCTTTCCTCGCTTCTCTGAACTATAAAGTTTAGTTTCCCGTAATTCATTTATACAGATGTACAAAAAGCCATTGCTATGCCCCGATATGGTCGCTTGTGTTGCCTGTGGGAGATTGACGTCAGAAGAAAATACAGAGTGGAAACAATTAATGCAGTTAAATGCAATGGATTTGCTTCTTAATGTTACCTTTTTTGTACGACTCTTGAGTAAGAGAAATTATCATTGAAATTGTATAAAAACCTAATCAGAAGCCTGCAAAATGCTAATCATCTATTCCACCGCAGCTCTTTCAGGGTAAACGCGCGTAATTTCTTTGTTGTGGTATTTAAAACCCAGAATAATAATAAACCATAATAAGTTAGGTATGATAAAATCATAACAATTATTCGTAGGAAAATATGAATCACTTTCCTCATAATAAAGCCCATATTTGGAAAAGGGGTAAGAATGTCGTCACTCTCCCACAAAGCTCTCAAGTCGTACATGTATATAAATATGGGTGTCGGTGTGTGCATGTCACGTGACGTGTGTATGTGTGTGCTAGGACGGCGACGGCCACGAGACCGCGGTCGTGCCCTCCACGCACTTCGACCACGTAAGTCTTTATCTCCTATGTGTTTCTGTGCGCCTGGTACTTTTTGGTGCTTGCATGCTTTTGGAAGGCTGGTTAATTATCGATTTTTTGTAGCGAAAATCACTTATTTTCCAAAATTCGGTAAATTCATCATTTATAATATATTTTTTTCAATTTATTGGTAATTTTCTTTGTACATATTTTATAATTTAATCAGCAATTCAATTTTATTCATGATAAATCTCTTCAACTGTTTAAAATGTTTGTTAATATTGCCTAACTAGTGCTAAACGGTTCAGAGATATTATGAATAAGACTGCTCATGTTTATATTTCATTTTGGGTTTGCATCATTCTGTAATGCAACATGCTTTTAGATATTTAGTAAATATTTGTATAGTGTAAATTTGCGATCTTCCTTTAGTAGTTAACGTATCCATTCCATATAGTTTTAACAAGTAACAACACTCTATCAATTCATTGTTTGCCTTGCAAGTCGTATTTCAAAGCAGGCATCATTGTAATGTTCAGTTTGAATCATTATAATTTCTTACTGTAATAGTTCTCATCATAGTCTGTTTCAAAGCATATTGGGTTCATCGTTTACTCTCATCGCGGCTGAAATTATATTTTCATTTACCGTGTCTTGTCTGATTATCAACACAGAATCGTCAGGTCGGTCGTGAAAAGTTTCGAAACTTTGTCAAAAGTATGAAACCAAAGTCCAACTTACCTCGGCTCGAACAACGCAATTCGATATAATTAACGCTCTTATTGCGTTGACATAAAGGCGTTTCTGATCAGCTCGAGACTCTGATTCGATTCTGTGCCGATAATTATGGATGATTCCTTCTACACGTCAACTCTGTGATATAATTTTGAAGGCCACATTCCACTCACAGCAGCGCACAGGCGAATCCCGCAACAACAGCAGTGGCGCTGATCGTCACGGGTCTCCACCCGGAGGATCCGCAGGCTCGGGAGCTTCGGACGCGTCTGCAGACTCCGGCTCGGGCTCCGAAGGCGACGAGGTCGAGTTCGTGCCCTCCTCGTGGGACTGTCGCGCAGCACCCGCCAAGTCTTCGTTGAGGAGCTTGGAGACCACACCCGTATGTATTCATGATAAATAAATTATAAATATTTAGTACTATACTCTGTCCAACATGAAGGTACAATATTTACTAACAAAGCACTGTCAGCTTAATCAGCTGATCTCAGGGGTGAAAAACATTTTTATTTAAAGTTTTCTCTAATGTAATCTTCTATTCCTATGACATTGGAAATCGATGTACAACAACTAAATAGAACATTCTTTACCCAATTCGTTTATTACTTTAAAACATTTGGTCTTAAGAAGAGGGCAAAAAAATCTGCTGCTTTACTTTGTTAGTAAACATTGTGTCTTCAAAATGGCTGGAGTCTTCTATCAACGGCTACCACATGGTAAAACAGAAATGATTCCAAGGGAACGTAGATTCACGTTAAAAAATTGTATACCATAATTTATTAGAGGTACGCTGACTTTTACATCACTTTCATTCAATAATAAACAAAGCAAAAGTGATTGTTTAAATGCAAATATATATAAATATATACTGTAGTTTACTATAATTATCTACTTTTCATTACTGTGATTCAAAACATAATATCGAAAACTTAGCTTGATCAAAAAAAAAAACTGAAAAGGAGCCTAAGGGTTGGACCTCATCTTGCAGCACGGAATCGCCTTTTTCCGTCGCCCTTTCTCTTTCTGTCGCTTAGAACTGCCATTTGCTAGACCGAGACAGAAAGCATAATGCGATAGCACGCGGCGGAATCCTCGAGGCGATCTCTGTCTCGGTCTAGCAAATGGCAGTTCTAAGCGACAGAAAGAGAAAGGGCGACGGAAAAAGGCGATTCCGTGCTGCCAGATGAGGTCCAACCCTTAAACGATGTTTTTTTGATCATTATCTTATTGTTATAGATGATTATGAAACATTCACTACCTAAACACATATTTAAAACAAGTTAACAACCTATATAACTTTATTCTCAGAATAGAATTTAGAAAATTAATTAAATAATATATAACACTGCGCCCGCCGTACGGCTCTTCATCTTCAGTCACCCGTAAGGCCTTGACGACGCAGGACCTATGTTACTTTTGCTCGCGCTCGACTTCCCGCTAATCTATCGACCGATTTATTATGAGACCACAGTGTAGCAAAAGTAGATTAGGTAAGATTTTTTACAGACTTCAAAGATACAAGGTGGTTCTGAATTCGGTTTGTTTTTTTAAATGTTTGACCGAAATAATCGTCATGGGTGTCGTTTTAATGGTTTTCGCGGTCGCTAAATGCTAATATGGAGACAAAATGAAAATCCAAGATGGCGCCGACCGATTAGCATATATCAACCCCAAAAACCATGAAACTGACATCAATGACGAAAACTTGGGAAATTTTGGTCGTCGCCATTTAGAATTTTCATTTGACCCTATATTCGCAATTGCCGACCCTCCGACCGCTGGTTTTAAGCTATTTGGCGTCATATTAAAATGGTGTTGCTTGCAAAATAATGATAAGGTGTACCAATTTTTATATAATGTATAAGTTTTTCTCGTTTTGTAACACTCGTTGGTAATCCGTAAATAAATAAAAAATATTATTATTTAGTTTATACATATAATCAAATGACTAATGTGATTAATTGGATATGGGGTTTGTAACTAAGTCACCGTCAAAAATAGGGAAGGAAACTAATGTGTTTATATGTATTTATAACAAAATTATAATTTGTTATGTATAAATTACTCATGTAATCACAGTGTGATGTAAGCCTTCAATGGTGTCTCAGTAAAGTAGACCGCGTTCTAATTTTGCCTATCATTGAATACGTTGTGGTCACACTGATAAATAAGGGTATGTATATATACCTCAAGTATTATTATTATTAGTAGTATTATTTTTATTCTTTCTTATTCATTCTCGTGGCTGTCAAAGGTAGTGTAGATGTGTCAAGACACTGTGTAGTGATTTAATTATTTTTAAAAGTTATTAAGGTTACAGAGTGCGGTTAGTGACATGAATTATTAATTTTGAAAAATTTTTGCGTAAATTCTATCTAGAATAAATTAAAAGTACCTGGGCGACCGAGCTCTGCTCGGGTGAAAACAGAGAAAACGACGTTTTCTAATAATGAAACCTAGCTAGATCGATTTATCGCCCCCGAAACCCCGTACATACATAAATTTCATGAAAATCGTAGGAGCCGTTACCGAGATTCAGATTACATATATACAAGAATTGGTCATTTAAAGGTATTAGGTAGATAGATAGACTGCTGATGTCCTAGCTTAAATGTGACATCCTTGTTAACTTCGCAAGACAAATTGTTTTACTAGAACAATTACATATTACTTAGTGAATTATTTTGGAATTACTGCGGGTGCCAATCGTCATCAAAGCAGTCAAGAGTCCTCTACTGAGAGCAACGTCACAACAACCAGTCCTTTCCAAGCTTATTCTAACAGACGGTTATTTTCACAGGAAAACAAGAAGCGCGTAGTGTTCAAGCGACAGAAGTACCACTGTGTGTACGAGTACCCGCGAGAAGTGGCTGATATAGAAGCGCATTCACCCGCAGCGTATCTACCAGACTTATCTACTTACTCAGGTAAAGTAGTCGTTATTGTATAATACACTAGCTGACCCGGCAAACTTTGTTTTGCCATAAAAACACCAAACATTCATCTACCCTACCTACCCTACTATCCTATGTCCGTCTCCTGGTTCTAAGCTACCTGCCCACCAATTTTCAGCCAAATCGGTTCAGCCGTTCTTGAGTTATAAATAGTGTAACTAACACGACTTTCTTTTATATATATGTATATAGATTTTAATATAAATGCAATAAGGTTCATTCTTATTCTTCTCTCGTGTCAGCACGAATGGAAGCCACAATTTTTTATAATAATTTAACTTTGTTAGCTTAGTTGTGAAGTAAGGGAGTGCAATTATTAAAATTGTGTTTTGTGTAAATCCTTTTTGTGAAAATATTTTCACCGACTATTATAGTCGGTGAAAATATTTTCAGAGAGCTACCTATCCAATAGCTGCCTAACTGAAAACAAAAACTGGTATAGACGGTTTTATGAGTTGCAAAAATTTACTCTGGATTTGATAAATTGTTGTAATGTTGTAGAATGGGACCCAACGAGCGTGGAAGAAGCTGAGCTCGGCTACGGACAGCTGTTCGGCGCGCCCAGCCCGCTCGACCTGTACCCGCTCAGAGCCGGCATCGCGTTTGGAGCTGGTGCGTATACATACACAATTATTTAATTGTATAATAAAAGCACTTGACAGGGAAAAATCACCACACTAATAAAATAATAATGTTTTTTAAATGAAAAGGTTTGCCTCCCACATATAAACTTTCATCTCGCACGAAGGATTCCGTACCCAGGGTGGCAATTTTTCCTTTATTTGTGCTGTAAGATTATCTTTATTTGTGCTGCTTTTTGCCAAAATTTCGTGATTCTAGGTCAACGGGAACTACCATATAGGTTTTCGACCCAAAACCTATAGGGTACTTCCGGTTGACCTATAATTGTCTATTTTGGTTCAAAGCAAGGTCTTACAGCACAAAAAACGAAAAATTCCGAAAAATAAAAAGGTTGAAAATTAAGGTAAATTTTGGTACTTACAAGTTTTCGCGAAAATCTAACTTTGCCCATATCTTTTTATCGTGTTGACTCAGGACTCAGGATTTTGATACACCTAATACCTCAGTATCTGGTATAAATTTCAACTTGCTAGGTCCACCCGTTCCTGAGAAAATCGGTGGTGACACACGGACAGGCAGATGGACAAGAGAGTGATCTTGTAAGGGTTCTTTTTTATCTTTTGAGGTACGGAACCCCAAAAATTTTACCGGAACAAGGGAACAACGCCAGCTATCATGTGTCATAAGCACAAGTGTAACATAAAACATTGTCCACAGATTACGACGAAGACTTCTTCATATCATCATCAGCGCGTCCCTTCGAGAGCCTGGGCATCATGTCGACCACCAGCCAGTTCTTCCCGGGGAAGCACGTGAAGCCGTCCCTGCTGGAGCGAGACCTGTCCGACGACCTCACTGACGAGTTCCCGCCCCCGCCCTCCCCTCTACCCACCACTACGTTGATGCAGACCCGCACACCGTCCCTAGACTTCACTACACCGGATTCAGGAGTCGAAGACATCACCCCAGGTTCCACAACTGATGAAGACTTCAAAAAGAAACTGCCAGAAACTGAACTCACATGGAGACCAGTAGACAGTGCCAGTTCTAGTGAATCCGTTAGCCCGAGCTCTCCGGGAGGCGAAGCGCTGGGAGGTCTTAGACATACAAGAGACAAACTAAAGTTGGACTTACCACCCAGTCCCCACATACCGTCTCCACGCCACAACAGAGTCTTCAACTTCGTTCTCGACAAGCCGAAACGACGGGAAGACCGACCAGCTGAGATTGGATCCACCCCCCTCGTCATGACCGACGATACTCCAATTGTAACTACAACACTACCATTACAAAAGGATTGTGAGGAGTTACCCGTTCCAGAACCGACTTTCTCGACCTTCGGTAAGAGCCCGCCCAAAGTTGAGCCTGAACAGAAACTTATTTTAACCGATGAGGTCGAAGAAAACAACACAGAGGTCAAGGACGAAAGTCCCAAGGTCGTCGAAGCCGTCAAAGGCGAAGGGACAGTTCTCGACAGTGGGGACGAAGATTCGGGTATCGAGAGCAGCTCCAAAGCTACCCTCGAGCGAAACAAGACGAACGTCTCGTAATTAGAAAAAAGTAGGAGTAGATTTGTATAAAATAGGTACTGAACGATAGATCTGAAGTAACTGACACTTTATTAGCAGAATAAAGTTGTAAGTTGCGTTATTAGAGAAAGGAATACGGTAGTTTGGATGGAACTAGACATCGGTTGGTGTGAACTTTCATCAATTTATTAATGTTTTATTAGTTCTCATTTTCTGAATGTACCTTCTTTTAGTACTAAGTTGCTGGTTCTAATTCAAACTACGTATTTTATCTCTCGTGGAGGTTTGATAGCAGCCCCCACATCAACTCGTCGAATTCAAGTCGACGAACTATTGCCATTATTATAAAATAGTATTACAATCAGCAAAAAAGTATTAAAATGCTGGACATAAACTTGATATACATATCGGAATTATGGACATCGATGTTTTATAGCAAATCATTACTAAATCGTCAAGCTAGGAAACTTTACGTGTTTCAAACATTTTTAATTTTTATCATCTTTTTGAATGTTGCCAATAATAAAAAATTCAAATTTTACAAACATTTCGCTTCGCCTTTGAACGAAAAATGCTTTTTAAAATTAACGTTTATTCTAGAAATATTGAAGAACCATTTTTCATGTAAATAAGCCACATTTGAGTTTCCTAGCTCGACTTCATACACTGTATTCACTGAATTGTGTGCTTTGTCCAGACGGGCGACAGATCCGGGGATAACACGAAGGTACAAATCGCCATGAACTATATCCATAGTGTATCGCTTTCATAACTTAAGGCTTTGATACTCTTTACACAACCGACACTCGACAGCCTAATTTTACTAGATCAGTCGCGTCCGGCAAGTTTTTAAGACACGTTTTCGTTAGATCTTAAGTCGCGTGCGAGATGATTTTGTTTGATGCACGTAGAACTGTTGAGTTGCAGTCGAAATTATACATTTTACTGTAATAAAATATAATATTTTTAATTCGCCAACGTGTATTCGGAATTATG
The DNA here is from genome assembly GCA_949775005.1 of Orthosia gothica. Lineage (NCBI taxonomy): Eukaryota > Metazoa > Arthropoda > Insecta > Lepidoptera > Noctuidae > Orthosia > Orthosia gothica. Next base: position 18,036,078 of record OX459034.1, on the reverse strand, counting down.
CACGCCGCTGTATCTCTGCACGCGGCCAATCCGACTTTACACTCGCTGGTAGCTCCAGCCTACCATAGAATTACATAAATACTAATTAGTTAATTGCAGCCGTTACATTGCTCTACAATGAAGGCAGCCCATCGTCGTACTTGTTAGAAATTTTCATACGTAACGTTTTTTACTCTTATTTCGTATGTTGTAGTGATAGAATACGCTCCCGTTGCGTTCGTGGTGCACGTCCATTAAAATTATATGTTTTATGTATAGTATTGTAGGATTCCCACCAAAATTACTCTTTTATTATTTTGATATGTGAACAAATGTTGTGGCGTTGTGTGGCGTCCCCCGCGTGTGCCCGAGCGCAACGGATATCTCAATGTCTAAATTACATGTTATTTGTGACGACCTATTTACTTTACGCACAAGTGAGTATGCATCTTCCATCTTTTAAACCTCAAAAAAAAACTAAATTAAAGCGTTTCGGTCTACGATTGAGGTTGAAAAGCCAATTCTTAGTTAAGTAAAAGTTTATATTAGATAAGTGTAGTGTTTAGATGTAACAAGTTGTGGTGATAGATCGACATTGCGTATTACGTACACTCAGCAACAGAATGTCTAGCTTTAGTCGTTAAATTTCCAGTTATTATTTATTATTATTGAAGTGTAACGTAGTGGTGTCTCGATACATCTGTCGATAGTAACGCTGTTGCTGACTGTACCGCGAAGTGTGCCACTGTATACCGTCACCACTATAGTATGCAATACGTCCAAGTGTGAACCTAATGTGCAATTCTTCTCATTTCCATATCATCGCGTTTTAGTTGTTTAGTTACTGCTGTAAATATAATTTAATGTTATTATGTATTGAAGGAAATAATCTTTTTGAATATGAAAATTTATTGATTGTATTAATTATACTACACGTTTATTGTTCTGAACATTATTTTTTACAGTTTTAGAATGTTTTCGTTAATGTACAGATGTAAATAAGTGATAGATGTTCATTTTGTTATGCAAGGTGAGATGCGCTGTTGATTGCGAGCCGAAGACAACGTTTACGTTAGCTCCGAGTAGAGGAAAATATACAATTCTATTCGTTTGTAGAAAACCTTACTCAGCAGATTAGTTAACTTCAAGCTTATGATATAAAAAATAAGGAATTTATTTGAATGAATTGTCCAGTTTAATTATGGTATTTATTGATCGTAAGTTGTTATTGATTTGTATGAGTTGTCGGCAGTATTTAGTGAATGTGAACGCATTGGAAGTCTTTTCATATTGTGACTTTGTCGAGTCTTTTAAAAGTATTTCTATGAAAAAAATAATAATTAAATAAAACTTGTGACTCAATATAAGCCTTTTATTTACACAAGAACATAATACATGGAATGTTAACAATAAACATAGGGCCGCTTTCTGAATTGAGTATTTGGGGTTGAGTTCTGTCAATGACCTGTCACACGTTGGTAGCAAAGTAGGTTTAACTCCAAAATACTCACTTCAGAAACCCGGTCATAGTGTTCTATACAATACTGACATCAGATCTGACTCCTGAGTTGAAGCGTGGGAGGTCAACTCCTCCTCCATATGATGACGAGGCCGGTGACGTCACTGGTGGCCAGCAGGCTCTCGTCGTAACTGAAGCTCACGCCGATCACTGGAGATGCGTGACCTGGGAACCAAAGTAAAAATCATGATATAAAAGTCTTCTGTGCTTTAATTTATGTGCCTTCATTTTTAAGAGCTAAAGCACCACGCGGTGGGATTTGTAAAAAAAGTTTGTATTACTAGAATTGGAAGGCTTTGACTTCAGAGTCGAGAATTCATACGTCTTAATTGAAAGGACACTAAGGCTCATGTTACTTGCACCTCACTATGATCAGAATCTTTGCCTTCATGTCGCACAACGCATTCCAAGAGATGCTCTCTCTTGGAATGTGAAACTATCATAAATAAAATAACTTATTAAAAAAACTTTTTTTACAACAAGCTTTTTTCGTAATCTTTTTAGCAAACCCTTTCATTAAAATTTGATACCCATATCATGGCAGTGCACATAAAATAACTAGTCCGACATCTTGGGCCGTCCGCCATATTGGATTTAGAATGACGTCACTTACCAAACCATGCATTGTCATCCAAACTAAACGTGTATGCAAATTTCATCTTAATCGGTGGAGGAACATACATACATACATTGCAAGTTAAATAAAAGCTTGTAAAATGTTTGCTCCTGGACCGTATCTTACCTTGAAGTTTATTAACAACGGGATGTTCGGCATGTCCCTCTATGTCCAGGAAGTAGACGCACGAGTCCTCGCTGCCGCTGACCACGCACACTCCGCGTCTGAACGACATGATGGGACAGAACGTCGACTTGACGCTGTGCTGGTTATGAAGCACGTCGAATCGCTTTTTTAGCTGCAGGTTGCCTTCGCGATCAGCTATCCTGAAGTGAGACGGGAAGGTTTTAACTTCAAGCGGTGAATTTTATTTTTTTATTGTGAAGGAACAGCAAACAGTTACATTATAAGAACTTATAACTAATTTAACAATGACAATGTTAGTCCATACTATTATTATAAATGTGAAAGTAACTCTGTCGGTCTGTCTGTCTGTCTGTTACCTTTTCACGCTTAAACCGCTGCACCGATTTAGATGAAAGTTGGTATGAAGATAGTTTGAGACCTGGGAAAGGACATGGCAATTTTTTTTTTCATAAAAAGGTAGGGTAGGGTAGGGTAGTGTAGTGTAGGGTAGGGTAGTGTAGGGTAGGGTCGGGTAGGGTAGGTAGTGTAAGGTAGGGTAGGACAAACAGAGTTACTTTCACATTTATAATATTAGTATGAATAAACGAGATAGACGCAGCATTCGTCGGTATCGAGTCGTTTTAAAAGTCTATGGTTGACAGAAAAACAAGGTAATTAAATAGATAGAAATTTGCTGACAGTTGGATTGAGTATGAAGATTGCACAAGTTAGGAAAATTGTGCCCGCCATTGAGGATGTAAACAGAAGTTTTTTTTAGGTAATGCCTCTGAACCTACCTTGTACCTGTGTTCACAAATACACTATATTATTCGATTTAATTACAGATGCAGCAAATTATCCGCCGCGCTGACTAGCAAGGCCAGGTGCCTGGCCAGCTCCTGCTGAGACACGTGACGGCTCCGCCCCTTGCTGTCCATGCTATAGTTACCTGAACAGGTACAACGAGTTATCCGCTGCGCTGACCAGCAAGGCCGGGTGCCTGGCCAGCCAGGGGCTCCAGCTGAGACAAATGACGGCTCCGCCCCCATGCTTTCCATGCGATAGTTACCTGAACAGATACAGCGAGTTATCCGCCGCGCTGACCAGCAAGGCCGGGTGCCTGGCCAGCCAGGGGCTCCAGCTGAGACACGTGACGGCTCCGCCCCTTGCTGTCCATGCTATAGTTACCTGAACAGATACAGCGAGTTATCCGCCGCGCTGACCAGCAAGGCCGGGTGCCTGGCCAGCCAGGGGCTCCAGCTGAGACACGTGACGGCTCCGCCCCTTGCTGTCCATGCTATAGTTACCTGAACAGATACAGCGAGTTATCCGCCGCGCTGACCAGCAAGGCCGGGTGCCTGGCCAGCCAGGGGCTCCAGCTGAGACACGTGACGGCTCCGCCCCTATGCTGTCCATGCTATAGTTACCTGAACAGGTACAACGAGTTATCCGCCGCGCTGACTAGCAAGGCCGGGTGCCTGGCCAGCCAGGGGCTCCAGCTGAGACACGTGACGGCTCCGCCCCTATGCTGTCCATGCTATAGTTACCTGAACAGGTACAACGAGTTATCCGCCGCGCTGACTAGCAAGGCCGGGTGCCTGGCCAGCCAGGGGCTCCAGCTGAGACACGTGACGGCTCCGCCCCTATGCTGTCCATGCTATAGTTACCTGAACAGGTACAACGAGTTATCCGCCGCGCTGACTAGCAAGGCCGGGTGCCTGGCCAGCCAGGGGCTCCAGCTGAGACACGTGACGGCTCCGCCCACGATACAGCGCCGCAGCTTGCTTAGCCCGCCGCCCATGCTGTCCATGCGATAGCTTACAATCACTCCCTGTATCAAAGAGCTTGGTTAACGCGCTGTATTCAAAGTTGCACTATGGGATGGACGGTTCGCGTAAGCCGCATGCAGTGTGCGAAAGACTCCATGCAATGATGAACGGCTTCGCCGAAGCCGGTCCACAAAGCAGCGGCGAGATAATAATTCAACTGTTACATATTTTTGTGATGCAAAAACATGTTGCATATAGCATCGTATCATGCCTGAGAAAAGAGTTGTTTCCGGCCATCGAAATAATATTTCGCAACTGGTTCTCAGCTTTCCAAAAGGTACTACACAATCGTTAATTTCGTAGTGTATTTGCGAAATCTGTTAACTTGTCGTTTTAAAGCCTTTTATTGAGAAACGAAAGGTTTTTGTGTGTTAGATAAAATAAGTCTGTAATTCGACTGAACGTAAAAACTCTTAGGTACTTAAGCCGCCAATCGCTCATCCTGTTTAAAAGTAAGAAACAAAAGATATAGTTAGTTACTAAAATATCAAATTACCGTGTTTCACTAGGTATTTGTTTGTTTTATTTTCAGTTCCAAATACTTCGGAGTGTTTGCAATAAACATTAGATTCCACTGATAAATACCACAAACATAATTCTGTAAACTTCAAACTATTCTTGGTAAAATATGCAGCGTGTTATGACTTCTCGGTAATGACGTCTAAAATTGGTTCGAGTGGTTAGCGGAAAATGTGCGTACTTTGTCATTGGCTGCCCAGAACATTCTGCCACTGGACTCGCAGGCTATGGAGAGCACTCGACCGCCCAAGATACTGCTGCCACCTGGACAAAGGAACACGATTATTTTGACACTTTTTTAAGATTATAGTAGAGGATCCGACAAGGGACCGACCTTCACCCATCTGTTTAATGGATGAAAAGTATTTTACATAGAAATTAAATTAAAAAATATATCGCGAATGAGTTCAGTGGGTTGGCTGAAAAATTCCTGTGAAATAATTATTCGATTTAGTCGGATCTTAGAACATTCGGTATTGTCGAGGTCAGATAATTAGACTGGAAGCTGACCCCAATTACGGGGTCCCAGCGCTAACAAAGAAAATTTGGTTCAAATAAATATCACTGGATGGCGCAATATGCATCGATTTGTTATTGAATTATTTGTAAAATTAACATTTTCTAGAATTGATCATAAAACAATTATGTTCTTTAATCAAATCTCTTAGGCACAAAATGATGGAATATTGGGTTCTTAATTCACATTTCAAAGATTATTTGAACAGATCATTTAAAATTGATTCCAATAGATAGCGCAGTTTTAAATTTCTGAGGCAGTGGCAATTTTTTTAAATTTGTATTGTAACACATTTTAGTATAATGCTACTGTAAAAACGTGCAAATAAAATACTATACAACAACTCGTCACTGTATTTAAGAAAAAGATAGTCCCAAACCGAACCACTGCTAACACTATTTTTCGCTTGAGAGAGAACCGACCGCGTTCGATGTAATTTAAGTAAAATAATCGGTTAAGTCCGTCGAAAACGCTAGTTACTTCAGCACGGTTTCTTTGTATGGGATGAGGCATCTGTATGTTACTATTATATTATCTGTGCGCTAATATAGATGGGACAAGGCTAGGCAAATTGATTTAAAAGCAGATTAAGTTCTAGGTTACAGTAATGCTATTCATATTAACTCTTCCTAGAAAGCTGAAATAGGCAGGCTTGTAGTTATTATAAGCGAACCCCTTGATGTGCATACTCCAACTTCCTCATAAAGCTGGAGATATGCACATCAAGGGGTTAGCTATAACACATAATCATAACTTCTTTTTTTTTGGCAGATATGACATGGCAGCTGGGGTGACGTCACTCCAGCTTACACACACGTTTTTTGATCGTAGTTTCAACACTTTTTAAGTATTATCGTTCAGTTCATTCCTTTCATGTGCAGCTATTATGCCTTATTTTTCTGACTATAGTCCAAAAGACTCACCTCACTGGTTTGCCTGTATTGAATGAGGAAGCTGGGGTGACGTCACTCCAGCTAACACATACTAAACGACTCATATTAACGAAGTTTTTGTGGCAGCTAAATAAAGACTTGGCACTTTGATTGTTGCTATTATGCCTTATATATTGGCAAACATATAATTATTCTATCACTTATGAGGAAGCTGAATATATGCACATAACCCCGTGTACTTTAATTTTGCAATGGATAGGAACCGGGCAATTCGAACTTTTAGCCTTAAGGCTGCGTTTCCACTGACGCGGAGCTGGGCGGAGACGTGCGGAAGCGACCAATTACAATGGTTGAAATCCTCATCGCGCCAGTCGTCTCGTCTGTGATTGGTCGCTTCCGCACGTCTCCGCCCAGCTCCGCGTCAGTGGAAACGCAGCCTAACCGTCGCCTACGTGCCTTGTGGTTACTAGCAAAGGAAATCAAAGAGGTTTTCTATTAACTAACCTATTTTAATTAAATGGGGCGAGTCGTCTCGCAGTGGAAGCCGAAAGACGTGCGTCGTCGCCGTGGGAGGCCTAGGAATCTGGCGTGACGACTAAGAAGCGTTTACGGAAGAATGGCCGGAGAAGGCGAAAAATCCGGCAGAGTGACTATAGGGGAGATCTTCGCACAGCGGTGCGACATTATAGGTAGAAAAAAAAACTATTTTTACCGCATGTTCAAAAGACATTTTAGTGAGAAGTCCGACAAGCTTCGCAATAGGGATAAATATATTTACTTGAGTTTTGCATAACGTATAACCAAAAGCACCTAGTACCTACTCATATTATTAATCATTATGGAACCACAAACGCTCTGTTTGCTTGCGTTATTAGCCCATTTTCCAAGACATAAATTGCGTATCATTTGCACCTCTAATGACGAATGTCTATGACAATCGACAATGTCTCATAGGTCATATTTATTTTTATTAACTTTATCGATAAACAATCAGATGGAATTTACAGTCTTTAAAGATAAGTTGATATCTTTCCAAAATCAAAACCGGAACGAATTGAAGGAAGAAAAAGAGGTTCTCTGCCCAGCAGTTGGAAAATAAGATAAATATTCAGAGTCAAATTCTCACCTCTAGGATAGATTCCAGTTGATATGTTGAGTACTTCCACCATTCCTCTTGCGTTTCCAGCCTGGATTTACTTATAAGGACAATATTTTATTTATACTTCTGAGTTCTGAGAGACTGTAAAACACCATGCATAGCTCTCGTTAGAAAAAACATATCCGTTTCTTGGCATTTGAAACCACAGTGAAGAACCATTTGTTATTCAAAGAACGGCAATACCAAATAAGCAATTCAATTCGCTAGTATATATAGTTTGAACCTTGTAGATACTCAAGAACAAGGTTTGTATTCGTAATTAAACACGAAGTTGGCTCTCGGATGCGCAAAGCACGGCGCGGTGCTGTTTTTACCCGACTGCCGAAGGACGGTAATGTGTTTATCAGTCTATGTATGTATGTTTGTTCTTATATGGCGACCAGAGACCAAACGCGTTGTCTGATTTTGATGATTCATACGTCAATCGATTCGTCTAAACCTTTGGCTTTTGGGTGCCATATTGTGGGAGCCCAAATTTTTTTGCTTCCAAACCCATCGTGTGGTGTATCAAAATAAAGGGTTTTAAGAGGAGATTTCAAAAATATATAACACTTATATGTTTAAATGTATCTAATTCGAAAAAAACTTAACTAAAAAGTTATAAATAAAAAAGTTAAATCAATAAACCCGACTGCTTCAAAAGCGAAGTAAAAAGTCGTAAACAAGGAAAAAATCATGCTGTGCAGGCGGAGGATACACCAGATTTTGGTCAGCCAGCCCGCGTATATGTATCCTCCGACTGCACAGCATGATTTTTTCCTTGTTTACGGCTTTTGAAGCAGTCGGGTTTTTTGATTTAACTTTTTTTTATTATATTTTTTTTTATTATTTACTACTGCGCAGTCATTGTAGCCACCCAACTTCAGGGCGGCCAAGAATTTTGTCGAGAACTATTATGATATTCGTCGTTCGATCTCTCACTATTTGTTTCCTTGATAGGCTCATATCAAGTTTATTTGACCGCGCTTTGATTTGACCACAGATAATAATTATAATAATAGCCGTGCCGTATCTTTCTGTTTCGTGTTTTTCTTTTTGTATGTGTTTTATAAAAATATACCATATATGAAAAAATAAAAAATAAAGGACATAATACTAGCCTATATAGGCTAAAAAATCTTAGCGTTTTATTACGAATACAGACCTTGGTCTTGAGTAAAAAGGTTCCAACTCGTATTTAAGAATATGGTTATTATAAAAGTAAGTAGGTATGGTTTTTATTAGTACGTGAAATGCTGCATTTACTTTAACAAGTCAAAGAACAATTTGTAAATGCCTTACCCTTGCTAGTACATACAAATAGGTATATAATATCACACACCGATACAAAAGTAGACGTTTATTCATACAAAGGATACGATAACCATATTATTGTTAGCCGGCTGGAACACGCAGCACAGCAGCGGAGCCCCCAGCTGGTCGGGCACAGCCCTGAGGCGGCGCCGCGCGTTCACCTCCCACAGGCTGAGTGCGCCGTCTAGCGCGCAGGTCACTAGGAGCTCGTTGGACGCTGACCAGTCGCAACCTGCACGATGGGGGAAGAAAGAAGTTATACATAAATCCTATAACATTACCCCTATATTAGGCAAGTTAGGTTTTTTCTTGCGTAGTTAACTTAACCAATGGTTAAATAATCTATAAGTACTAATATTATAAAGTTGAAGAGTTTGTTTGTTTGTTTGAACGCGCTAATCTCAGGAACTACTGATTGGAATTGAATAATTCTTTTTGTATTGGATAGTCCATTTATCGAGGAAGGTTATAGGCTATATAACATCACGCTACGACCAATAGGAGCGGAGCATACATGAAAAATGTTGCAAAAACGGGCAAAATTATTCCTTTTTGAGAGATTCCGTTGCATGCGCTACGTAAACGGTTTAAGTTACGCAACAATCATGTATGTAGGGTAGGTAGGGTAGATTATGGGTAGGTAGGTAAACAGTTGCCGGGAGCGAAGCCACGTGGGACAGCTAGTACAAAAATACAAATACAAAATCTTTATTTCTGAACCAAAATGTTCTACATTCGTTGGTGATTGGAGCCTCCTTTTAAGCAAGTAATGCCTGTGTTAGGAGACTCCGCTCTTCTACAGCTATATAAAATTAATTCAGTACCTTAGATATAACCAGTATGTTTGCGTGCGTGCGTGTGTGTGTGTATTTGTGTGGGTGGGTGTTCGTGTGTGTGTGAGTGTGTGCGTGTGCGTGCATGTGTGTATTTCATTTTGAATAGTGCCTCAGTGTTTGCGTAATTTAGTGTCTTTATTCAATTTGTTAGATTTTTTTTTACATTCGTGTAATAAAATAATATTATATGCTAACCAATGGTTGCAAATTTCTGTAAAACGCTTGTATTCATTATTTTTAAGTGTCACAAATGATCAAATAATTAACTCTTCAATTTATTTCACCATTTGTGATGTCAACTATTGATGAATAAATGCGTTTTACCGAAATTTAAAAGCATTGTTTAGTATATTTAAACATTGGTTGAGTTAACTACCGATCAAAAAATCGGCCAAGTGCGAGTCGGACTCGCGCACGAAGGGTTCCGTACCATAATCGCAAAATACGGCGAAAAAATACGTATGTTGTATGGAAGCCCTACTTAAAAATTTATTTTATTCTTTTTTTAGTATTTGTTGTTATAGCGGCAACAGAAATATATCATCTGTGAAAATTTCAACTGTCTAGCTATCACGGTTCTTGAGATACAGCCTGGTGACAGACAGACAGACAGACGGACCACGGAGTCTTGGTAATAGGATCCCGTTTTTACCCTTTGGGTACGGAACCACAGATTACTTATTAGTTACTACACGGAACCGTAAAAACCTGGGCCCTTAGTGTCGTTAACATTTTTTTATTTGTTATTTCACCAGTTTTTTATGTAGTATTCAAACTTAATAACGGAAATGCTCATTCACAATACGCAGCACCCCACCCCACAAACCAGTGTCACTTGAATTTGTTACCGCGGAGCGACTCGCTTTATGTTTCGAGCAACCATTAAATTTGAATGTAAGCCTATAAGTCATAAGTCATTTATTCATTTTTTTAACATAGGTACAATAATAATGGTATATACAGGTAATAAAGAGTGCGCTATGTTATGCCAGAGGGCGTACAAATGTTTGCAAGTATTTAAAAAAAGAAATTAAATAAAATCAAGCCAGGTAAATCAAAATAATGAACTAAAATAAGCCTGGAGAATTAAACAACAATTATATAGAATTGCATAATCCAAATTAATAGAAATCAATGTCAATATAAATATCAATAGAAATCAATGTCAATAAAAAGAGAAACAAATAATAATAGGAACAATAATATAACAAAAACAAAATGTCAAAAACAGTACATGTCAAGACACAGACTGAAAACAAATTATAAGGCTATGTCAATATAGGCAAAACATTATAAATGTCAATATTCAATACTAATGTTAATATACAAATCCAATGTCAATATACAATACTGATGACAATATACAATACTAATGTCAATATAGGTAAAAATTACAAATGTCAATATCCAATACTAATGTTAATATACAATTCTAATGTCAATATACAATACTGATGTCAATATGCAATACTAATGTCAAATATACAAAATTATTTATAAGCACAAACAGTCATGTATCTCATTAGCATGTCAACATTCTATCATTAGATTTTTGTCTGATAAAAATTCCGAAATACTGTAATATGCTTTGCTCACCAGTAAGGATTTTAGCCGTTTCTTAAATAAGCTCACGTTCAATTCTTTGATTGATCGTGGTAAGTGGTTAAATATGACTGGCGCCATGCAAAATACACTTTTATACATTAATGCTGTGTGGGACCTTCTTACGCATAAGCTACTGTTATCCCTTCGACTTAGGTTACTAATGTCCGACATTTTTTTAAACAACTTAGGATTGGACTTAACAAATACAGCAACTTCAAAAACATATAAAGATGGAAGAGACAATATTTTAAATTTAATAAATAATGGTTTACATGTATCTATGACCTGTAATCCAAACATTGTTCTGATGCACTTTTTCTGTGCTTTAAAGATTATTTCCCTATTGGTTGAATTCCCCCAAAAAATAACGCCATATCTGAGCACTGAACCCACCCAAGCCGTGATATGCTGTGACTAAAGCGTCCACACTCGTCACTGAGGTAAGTTTGTATAGGGCATAGGCAGACTTACTAATTCACTTGGTTAGCTCCTCCGTGTGTGCTTTCCAATCTAATTTATTATCAATTGTTAAACCTAGGAATTTAGATGTGTTAACTTGTGATATGCGTTGGCTTTCATAGTATATACTCATATTTGTGTTTGAACGTTGACTGAACGTAGTTAATTTCGTCTTTTCTATATTTATCTTTAAATTATTATTATCTAACCATTGTATTATGGAGGTTATCGTCTGAGAAATTTCGTCATTGTAGGTTTCAGCGTTTGTGTTTTTGTTAATAGTCACAGTGCTGTCATCAGCAAATAGTGACATAGGGTGACTTGTAACTTTCGGCATATCATTTATATAGATTATAAATAAAGGAAGCCCTAAAACACTGCCCTGGGGTACGCCATATGTGAGTGTTCGAAGATCAGATTTGTAAATTCGTTGACATTTAAATTTAAAATCTATTTCAGATACTTCAACGTACTGTTTCCTGTTCTTTAAATATGATTCTATTAAATTCAAAACATTACCTCTAATGCCGTAAGCTTCTAGTTTACTTAACAAAATATTATGGTCCACATAGTCAAAGGCCTGTGTCATATCACAATATATTGAGCACACAGGTATTCTATTGTCAACATTCGTATAAACATTATTTAAAAAGTCGTAGATGGCCAAATTTATCGTTTTATTTTTCCGAAAACCTTTTTGTTCATCTGTCAAAATGTTTTGTTTATCCAGGTATTTATAAATCTGTGCATAAATGTACTTTTCAAATATCTTGGATATTATTGGAACAAGCGCAATAGGCCTATAAGACTCCATGCAATCTTTGTATTTTTTTTTAAATAATGGTTTAACCACAGATGTTTTTAGGTTAGTTGGGTAAGTAACGTGTGTTATGCACAAATTTAGAATATAGCTCAAATGTCTACTTATGGAGCCTGATACGTACTTAATTACCTTGGTAGAAATTCCATCATTACCTACACTGCCGGTATTTTTTAATAACTTAATAATGGTTTTGATGTCATTTTCATTACTTGGTGCCATAAACATCGAATTACTTGATTTTGAGATATTTGATGTCACATTTTTACCTCTATTAATGATAGGTTTTATCTTGTCTACAAAAAAGTTGTTAAAGGCTTTCGCTATCTCGTACGGGTGCGTTACATTTTTATTTCCAATTTTAATGTTTCCAATTGAGTTTCTATTGGGCATATTCATCTTCGTTGGATTAATGATTTCCCAAGTAGATTTCGACTTGTTAGATGACTATATAAAGGCTAAGATTAAGGCAGACTGCGAGTGCCTGGCTGGAGGCTCTGGTTTACTCTTCACAGAATTGCCAGTGTTGAGTTAGCATTAGCCAATCACTCTGATTGAACTGCGAGACGCCACATATTGAAAAAAAAACGTTGCCCACACTAACAAAATTCTTCCTGTATCGTGGGTGCGTTTACAAACATATAAACTCACATACTGCACACAAAAAATTCTCGCAAATCTCTTCCGTATGTATGAGCACACGTCAAATAGGCCACACCGAACTATTTTGTGCTGAAACGCGTTGCACTGCACTGCGTCTCACCGCAGCTATTATGTGATATGCGCTTAGCACATAAGTCTTATCATGTGGGACGAGTCAATTGCTTTCAAAGCCCGCATACATTTCTGTCAAGGTCTCAATGTAAAAATATATACATACATAATACATATATAAACTCACGCCTTTTTCCCATGGGGGTAGGCAGAAACTACAGAACGCCACCTGCTACGATCCTTACATACTTCTTTTGCTTCACACACATTCATACATCTAGTCATACACACACGCCGGTTATGGGTACTGAGCATTTGGCCTTTCTGAAGAACATCACCTATAAGATCCATGTATGTCTTTCTAGGGCGTCCCCTCCCGGCGTTTCCATTCACGTCTGCCTTGTAAATACCTTTCGTTAGTCGCCTTTCATTCATCCTCTCAACATGGCCAAACCATCTTAGAAATACTCTTTTCAATGTTAGTCACTACATCTTCTTTTAAACCACAACGATGTCTTATTACCTCATTCCTCAATCTATCATTTAAAGTTACACCACATATACTCCGCAAGGAACGCATTTCTACTGCATTAATCCTACTTTTATGTCTTTTTAGCCATACCCAACCTTCACTTCCATACATAAGTGTAGGCACCAGCACGCTGTTGTGAACGGCGAGTCGAGCTTCCGGAGACATCGAAATTATAATAAAAAGGTACAAAAAAGGAGCTACGTCAGCCTGCTTTGCAGTTTGGAAGAGGTAATATTTAAATTGTAACATTTCTTTTTTTTATCCATGCTTTGCCTGGGGTTCGAACCTAGGTTCGCTTAGCGGACGTACAGTAGTCCCAATCTTCTTGGCCGTGTTGATGTTGGCTACAATAGCTGCGCCTGCGCAGTAGTAAATCTCATACAAAATCAGCAGCGCGCCGTGCCTTGCGCATCGGAATAAGCCTATGTACTTGCAACAGTTTCGACCGCAACAGCGCAAACGAAAATAAATAATTTGTAGAGACGGAAACTGATATCAAAATACAATCTGTATCCTACACATTTCTGGCATACATGCATCATCGAATTCTTAGAAACACAGGATGCTCCATATCTAAAGCATTAAAATAGATATTTTGTAACAAAAAAAAACTATTACATTGCCAAGGTCAGCCTGGAATATCAGATAAGTTACACGTACGCAAGCCTGCCTGCGGTCATTAGGCTTAGTGGTGCTTAATATAACGTAAAGCAACTTAAAGTAGCGTGCTTATTATACATAGCATAAAGCAAACACTATCGTGACACTCACTTGGCGGTATTTGCTTAATTCGTTATAACGCAGTATCGCCCGAATCGCGCGCAACGCAAATTCTAAAATAAAGCAAGAAGCAGGGGGCGCCGGGCGGGGCGCGGCGACGCGCGCTTTACGTATTATACCTACGCTATTTTACTTCGTGCTTTTTAGTGTAAACAGTGATAGGAGACGTAATAATATTGACAAAGTATAATTGTGTAAGTAAGGACGATTGATTGAGAGATTGTTAAATGTTTTTTACATCTCTCATGTTCGGTAAGTAGGTTCTTATTACCTCCAAATGGGGCTTGTAGGTGATTAATTAGCGCTCTAGGGTAATAATGTAGCTAGAAAAGCCCTAGGGCGGTAAGTAATTTAAAAAAAACACTTCTTCCTTTCAAAAAGTTCGCGTACATCTAACCATCATACTGGCAATAGACATCATGCATTCAGCCCAATGACCAAAGAGGTCGCTTTGCTATTCAGCCTTGTCTTCGTGTGAGTATAATAGTCATCAAGGAGTTTTTGGCGGATTTTTTTCGAGTGAAGTTCAGCGGTTGTTAATATTATTTGCAAATTGATTCCTAGTGGATATTGTGATATAAAATTGATGCAGTTTTGTGTCTCAACTGTCTACGCAACTGGACAATATGTGAAATCATTGACAGAAGCGATTTCAGGATAGTGGAGCGGAGAATTTTATTGTAGTATTGACTACCTCCGCAAAGCTTACTGGGAAGGCTGACTCGATACAATTTGCTGCCAAATACTCCAAAAACTATTAGAATCTGTTACACCCGTATTCTAATGCATACTAAAGAATGTTAAAATTGCACTGAAGATTAGGCGGTATGGTCCAAGACCTTAGCCTGCCCGAGAAGGGCGAACAAAAAACAAAAAAAATAGTCATCAATTTTAAATATCGAACGGCGAAGCTCAATTTCGTTCTTGAAAAATAAATATTTTTTTAAATGTTTAATTCTTGTAATGCCGGTTTTTTTCCACTTACCTCACAATCGAGATGTAAAGCAGAATAGTTAGCTCGGGTGTAATCATCAATTGCACCCTCGAACTATAGGCGCCCTCGCTGCGCTCGTGCGCCTAAATATCTCGGGCTGCAATTGATGCCTTACAGCCCTTGGCTACTAATCTACTATTTTTTTTGTGGTTTTATGGGTCAGTGGGTCGTCTTAGGGGCGGAGCTTAAGGAGTTGGAGTATACGCTTAGGAGCACTATGATTAGCAAAGAAAATCAATATATATTTTTTTGAACTTAGTCAAATTTTCGAAGATTTTTTTTTAACACATTTCGACCATTTTTTTTCCGCCAACTTATTAATCTTGTCCATAGAAGCCATTTAAGCTCTGAGACACATGGTCCTATGACACACCGTTTCCGAATTATGGGCCTCCGAATTTTATTTTATTTTGTATAAAACGATCTATATTTCCAAAATGGTAGTATAGTATTCATGTTGGGATGCTGCTAGCATGGGGGCAACACAGGGGGGCAAAATTTTGGTTATTTTTTGCCTAGGACACACCGTTTTCGAGATATTCTGATGTAACAATACGGAGGCCTATAATTCGGAAATAGTGCGTCGTAGGGCTATGCTTTACAGAACCTAAATGATTTTTATGGTTAAAGTTAACCCGACACTGCAATAAATTTGTGAATTACCAATATGGAACTTAAAGTAGTGACGTAGAACTGAAAGTATGAAGGAAAGTTCATTGTTTACTGCTCCATTTTATCGTAATAAATTCATAAAACGATGTAATATTTTAAAGCATGCTGTCTGTCCAACGAGTCCAACGCTAGGGTAGGAGCTGCGAGTTAACAGTCACCGCGCTTGCTTTATTCGTGTCCGCCCCGCGCCCGTGTGTTATAAAAAAGCGCGTTATAATAAACCTTGTAATATAACGCGCTTAAAATATAAAGCTTATAGCACTAAGCAAGTTATTGACATATAGCAACTTTGAACAACACTAATTAGGCTAGACCTCCATACTGTATCCGCATATACCTACCTATGCATAGGCGATTATTTATAGGGATATTGGGGGAAGTACTAATTCCACGCGGCCAAGGGCCAGCCCCGTGGGTGGCATCCGGTGCGGATATTGTGGTGTCAACATATCACCCCAATTTTTTTTAAAATAAAGTAGTCGTTGATAGTACCATAACTTCGTGGTTCTGATTTCTATTGGTTTCTAACACATTTTGCCTTATTGAAAGCGATGTCTACGAGGGTACGACGAATTATGATTATCCCAAGGGCACATACTCCTGAGAAAAAATATCTATGTCCTTTACCAGTGACAGGCTTTGTGTGTCCGTCCAGGATGAAGGAGACGCGCGGCGGCGTGGCGGTGACGTCACAGATCGACACCGTGCCATCATCGGAACCGCAGCACAGCTTCGAGCGGTCGTTATTCGCGAACTTCACTACGCTGACTTGTTCAGTATGCTGTGGACATTAAGGTTGGGAATACTTAGTACCAGCATCATCAGTCTATAGCAGTCTCTTCAAATGCAAGCCGTCTAACACGATCTTTGGTTAGCTCTTAAAGCTGCTATAGTCCACGGCATATAACTTGGCAAGGTATTGGCACAGTAAAAATATACAAACAGTATAGAAACTACCTACAAACGCTCGAAACGGCACACTAATAAAAACTTACGTGACCACTCGTCGCGACGCGGCACTTAGTACTGACATTACCTCGAAAGTGCACGAACGGTCTCGTAGGTGCGTACGTTTGGGTGAGTGTGCCGTTTCGAGCGTTTGTAGGTAGTTTCCGTATTGCTTGTATATTTTTACTGTGGTATTGGCGTAGAGGGGGTAAATTCGCGCATAGTTCGCGATTCTTGTGTCAATTGACCAACCAATCGCGCGCTCGGAACGGTGCTAAACATTCCCCGCGCCCCGCTTCACTACCAAAGAGACCTAAAAAACGACTTATGCGCATCAAACGACTCTTGCCAAGTTACGTGCTGACAACTATACCAGAAACCATTCAAAGGTTGCAGACGCTGTTGTAAATAATAACTTCCACTAGTCGCAAATCCTTAAACATATGTCCAGTGTACTGGGCCAATCATCCCTGCTGTCTAAAAATAATGCACAGTATCGTCATCATCAGCTGTTCTTATTTCAAGTTTACACAAGAGGAAGACGAAGACCAGAGTGGTTCATGCATCAGGAATATGGTTCAGTAAAGAAAAAATAGAGGGTTCGAACCCAAGCAGGCACAATTTATTTCATTACCACTGCTCTCAAAACGGTCAGGGAAAACATCGTGAGAAAAACAGCATGTCCTAGAACCAAACATTCGAAGACATGTGACATCTACCAATCCGCATTGGGCATGCTTGGCAGATAAACGCCCACTCCTTCTCTACGAGGAGGCTTGTGTCTCAACAGTGGAAACATTAAAAGGCTGATGATGATGATGAAGAAGAAAAAGTATTCCTCTTTTTCAATGCACGTAACAAAGTGAATTATTAGTATTTCAATCAGCAATTTTAACATGTTTACCTGATCAAATATGTGATGAACTCCTGAGAATGCATAGTTCTCTGATATAGTCATGTCATTCTTCTTCTTTGAGTGTGCACCTGATGGGGTCTCATCCACCAGGATACTTGCCTAAAACACATTTTTTTTTCATTAATTAATTTTAGCCTGTAATCACTCACTGGGTATATTATGCTTACTTTCCTTTATGTCATACTTCAATATTGCTTTTTAAATGTTTTTTTATTAATTTCTTCTTTATTCAATTATCTAAATTAAAATTGACATAGTATAAAATACTTCATTCAAAATAACTACCTATATATACACTTAAATAAAAATAAAATAAAACTAAGAACGCGATTAAAAGGGCAGGGGTCATAGGGCGTCATAAAATTAGTCCACATCGCTGTCAACGTGAAAAGTGCAGTGTCCTTTTTAAATTAGGAAATAGAATATTATTGACAATATTTTTTTTATAGATTTTCTGATTATTTTATTTACCTTATTGGTAGCCATCTTAATACTTTTAATACAGAATTACAGGAAAAGAATGTCTCTTTGTATTCTAGTAACTAAAACTTATTCAACTTTATAAGTTTTCAAGTCAAGTAATCTTATAAGTTACCTTGCTGCTAGACCTGGGTCGAGAGGAAGACGAACTGATGGAGATATTGTCCTGCACCCCATAGCGGCGCTGCAGCAACTGGCTCCTCACATTTATATACTTCTTTATAGTTTCTATATCCTACAATTAATTTAAAAATATTATATTTGTACATAAGATTAAACACTAATCATAGTAAGTGTATCTTGTGATTTACCTTAAATTTCGCATTTTCTCTCAGAAGCTGGCTTCGGCGACGAATGTACAGAGTTTCTAGAAGAGTTAAAGTTCTTTTTTACTAGACTATCCGTCTATGTGTGTCTTTATAGATGAGTTTTTGTTTGATAATGTTTATATGGTTGCTTCAGATATTTTAATTCTGCATTAGTTTGTCATGCAGTTGATCTATGATCTACTATGCTATTTCAGCGTAAAATCTATCATTTCAAGAAGAGAATAGCGTTTTACCAAATGAAATAAGTCATACTTACTGAAATTGGGATTGTTAGGTGCCCTATACGCATTGAACCGTGCATCCAGAGCGAATATTTGCTGTTGGAACGCCGCCGCCATTGTTTTGTGACCATTAATTGAAGACAAAAACACTAACTACACACCTTTTTATTCTGAAATAATCTTTTATTCACTGTTTTTCAAGTAAAAGCATTTACGAAAACAAAACATTCTTGTGATTATTTTATTTGGAACTTGTCAATTTTGACATTTGTTTGACATCTTACAGCTGTGAGTTGTGCATTTACACAGTAAGTTATTCAAATAAATCAAAATCATTCGAATGAATTATTTTCAATCCTATTTGCTATACAAATGAGTAGGAATATCCGCGATTCCAATAACTTTCGTAGAAATATTTATTTGTCTGAATATAATCAGTCTAAATCCGTGCGGACTGAACCCCACTGCATTTGCTCCTTCAATCTTCTGCTTGCCCAAAGTATAATTGGATTTAAATTGTTATGCATGTTTAGAAAACAAAATATGAAGGTAGTTTATTGAAATCTTGACCTTAGTCAATTAATCGTGTTGTTAAAGCAGCCGGACCCAAAAGTCCATTAGTCACACCCACACACGAGCAGGCGAGTTCGTCGCGCGTCCTCCACGCGCGGCCCGCGGCCGGCTGAGGCCAGCGATTTCCTAGAATCCTTATTTCCGATCCGAAATACTCGGCGCGTTGATACCAGGAAATCTTGACGGCGTTATGCTGGGGCAATGCCGTGTAAAACCCGAAACACGTAGCTTTCTAGCGAGGTGGCTCTGCCCGCCGTTATAAATAATCAGAATGCGTAAAAAGGAGTCGCTGACCCTCAATTACACACTCATCATTTCTTGTACCGAGAAACATCTTTTCTGCTTCTCTTACAATTATATTTTTCAGATGAACCGCATCCTCGAGGGATTCGAAATAAAACAGCGTAAGTAGTTGTAGATATTTTAAATTTCATTATACATAATTAATGAATGAACATATTGAACATACCATACATCGTAACATGTAAAATCCATAATACAACAAACGTACATATAAATGACAATGTGATACAATTCAGTGAACAGTTACATATAAACCACTTTATATTTACAAATTACAACTATGAGACGGATTAGTGCTTTACATGGATTCGATTCAGGACAAATAGGATTAATAAAGTAACAAACGTATATAATGTAAATATTCGCTGCAAATAAATTAATGACTTACACATCGTTATCATAAACAAATTACACTAATCCATCTTAAAAATATGCAGTTGACTATTGTTTGTTGTACCTAAATAGTTAAAAAAATATTTGCATTGACTTAAAAGAAATGCATGGAGTGTAAAAAAGTCACTATTAACTATAACACGTGAACATTTAAATCAGTCAGTCAAAACTTAAATAAAAACTATGAAGGCAAGTATCACTAAGGACCGCACTGAGCACTGAGACGTAAAAATCATAAAAACCTCTTTAGACTTCACTTACATGCTCGATCTATGTACAGACGAATCTATAACAATACGCCTCAATGGACAATGACGTCGTACTAATAATATTAACATAAACTAACAGTTTTTATACAATTAAAAACATCTACATTAAGTTCTATGTACCTATATACATAATTTCATTAAATTCATTATAATATCAACATAGTTTTAATTTATTTTTGCCGATACGCTACAGACAGTTAGTCGGAATTCATTCAAACTTAATAACTACTCAGATTTCTTTCAAAGCTTGCTTACAAGTTAGCGGGCGTATGTTGCACTTACATTTACCCTGTACGTTTAAATTTTGATTTGAAATAAGAACATAATTTTGATTTGAAATAAGAACATAATTTTGAAAGGGCATATTTTATCTGTGGTTTCAGTCGCTACAGTTGGCAGCTCTGTCAAATGTCGGTGATTAAGTTAATTGCCAGTTTATAAAATATCAAAGCTTATTTTTTTTGCAAGAAACTTTGTCAATGCCTATGAAAGTTAAATTCATTAGTCTAATTAAGTAAGCTCCTAAATTGAGAGACTTCGGAACCGTAGTTAATTAAATAATGTTTTGTAAAGACCACACTGAATATTCTTCATTTAGCGAAAATGTATAAGCTTATTAACGTAAGGTCGCTTTGTGGTACTTTTTGATTTTGAAAATGAAGAAGAGCCAGCCTTAATTAGAGGCATTGGAGTTGTTACTAACGACATTAGACGGCGAAGGCAAGTGTACGCCATACTGACGCGTTCCGTAGACTTGTCTGTACAATTACGACTACCCGCATAATTACAAAAAAAATGATTAGTTAATACAATACAATTCGTATGATTATTTTACATTTGTTTGAACATGGTCCAGTGTATCATCTTGTGCAGTATAAGCCCCCTAGCTTGCAAAGCAAACGATATTACATTATCAATATAATATTGGCGGATTAAAACTTAACTTTTAATATAATATTAGCTAAAACAATGGCATTACGTAAAGCACCCACACACGGACAGCTGCGTTATAAATGTTTTTACATAATCTCTGACGTAACTGTGCAATTCTGCCTAAATTAGAGAACTTTTCGTTTTGAAGAAGATTGATACGAATTGAACAGAATTTTCAAGTAGATTCAGTTGATTTTCCAGTAAAATTTTATATATTAAGCAGCGCAGTGTTTCGTTTCTCTATTCTATGAAACTGCTACTAGCTCGTAAAGTTTCAATTCGTATCGACCCTACTCCAAAGCAGGAAAAGCAATTTCCGGCTTTAAACTTACATAGCTAATTTAAAACTATAGGAAATCGCACAGAACGATAGCTTTTGAGGTCTGACGTGTTTCAGGCAAGACCCGGCTCCTAAGCTATTGCGGAATTGTTGCGACATGGACGCGGCATGTTGCATGCGACAATATTGACAGAACTCAAGCAGAACACGCAAAACTATTTGCAAATTTTACAACTACCCTCCCTATGTCATAGATTAGATAAATGACAGGACAAGAAACAGAGATGTTCGTTGTAGTTGTAGTATGTAATCCTGTAGATCTAAGCATAATTCTTATCCAGAAAACACATTATTCTAACACCAATCTATTATAATAGTTTTATAAGCTATCGAGTTGTGTTTTTAACAAAGCTCCAAAGACCAAAACTGTATTTTTCCATTGTGATTTTTGTATTTTATGTTGTTCAGTGTAGACAATACATACTTCTATTATTTTCATATTCCAACGGCTCAAGCGGAACATTAATTTTAACGGAACTCGTAACCCGTCTAAATCCCACTCTGGAGATGTTCTGCGCTGTATTGTGTTAGACATAAGGTTCAAATTCTAATGCTTGTAATAAACGCATGAATTATTCCAAGCATGCCGTCAATTTAATAGAGGGATTATTACTTAAAGGTATTATAAGGTCGCTGATATTAATTATTTGTATGAGGATATTTATAACCTTTTATGAGAAGAAACTTGTGGTTTACTATACAATTAATATCGCAACATGATCCGGGAAAATAACAATTTTAATAGTCTGTTTTACATGTACTGATAACAACTATGTAATTAATTGATTTGCTGTAATTATTGAAAGCATTTGCTTAAAATAGAAAACCTCGTAAATATTTTACTTATAGATTAGACGTATCCTATACGATTAGACGTTATTCATAGACTGATAGAAAACTTTATTCTGTATTACATTAAGACACCAACATTTAACACCTAGATACAAGCTTATCGAAAAAGTTAGCAAACAGCACCTGTCCCTAATCCGTCCTCATAACGAAATGAAGCTAACAGCTAATTCACGTGAATAACTGTGCACGGGTAGCACGCGTCGCCGGCGCATGCGCATACTGATGACCAAAAACAAAATAAACACGCCGCCATTTTACCTAATTCTCATATAATGAAATCTACACACGTGCACAGATGCATAAAAATGTGCTGAGCACGCGAATACCCTCTCTAGGCTTACAGCCTAACTGCCTAAATCGTCTACGTGTTATGCCTGTAATAGTTTTTTTTTACGTCTTTTTTTTTAATACGTATAGTTTAAGGCTCCTCCAGACTTACTCGTAATTGAAGATCACTTTATAACATTTTTATAAAATTTATATTCTTAAAAAACTTTTTGTAATTTCTGCTGAAATCTATTAAATTATTGAAATAAACTTTTATATGACGAATCAATCATATTCTAAGAAAAGAGTGGTTAGTTAGATTTGCGACTTTTTACACGAAAATACCGCAAGTGAATTACGTTAGCAATACGTGGATTTTTCCTACTAACTTGAATGTTAATTAGTACGTAAATTTTGAGCATTCATACCATCCGATAAAAATTTCAAAACACGTGGTCCTTGCACCATGCTTTACACAGAGCTAAACATTAATTTATTATCATTTAAAACATTTAATTTGTAAGTAATAATTGCGCATACAATCTGAACAATGTTTCAATTTTAACAGTGTAAAGTAATTCTAAGAATTGTGACGCATTCACTGCACCTCGATCATACTGGCAAGCAAAAACTTTCGCATCGAATATTATGCGTAATATCATTCATTGCCAATAATACGGCGCCGTGTGTGAAATACCGCTGACTACGTCAACGAGAACTTCCGAACAAGTTCTCTATGATAACCAGTCTTACTTGACCTTACATTACCTCTCGCTATGCAGTTACATTTTAGATTGGTCACCGAAACTTTTATTCCTATGTCGTTATATATTTAGCACCTGTCTCACATCACACGCTTTTAACAACCTAGATTCCGTCCTGTTTACTCCGCTTGTTGAATGTTAATTTTAGAACACATCTAACACTACTCCTAATAACGCTCGCGATGTAAATTCTGTATGTAGATCTAGGGCATATAATTCGTATTCCTTACTTATTAGGCCTAACATATTGTCTATTATTTCTCTCGTCGAATAGAAATGGTCCTCCGATTACATAGAGAACTCGATCGTTCTCCGCGGCAGCTTTTTCTTAATTCTGGAAATGCTAATCAGCTGAACCAGTTGATAGTTTGCGGGGAACTTTGTTAATGTGGTCGAGCACCTTCCTAGAAACGAAAGCGAGATAGACACTAGTGAGAAATACGATTATCGTAATAACCTCCCGGAACGAGAGCCCTTTTCCAATCTCGTGTTTGTAAATAGAACTCATATATTAATATACGTATATATGTGGATAGCTACTTCTGATATTTTCCCAGTAAGTAATTTAGAAACACCAGCTAAGTACACCATCAATACTAACGACAATTATTTCTATAAGTTCTAATCGAAATACAATAACAGTATAACAACAACAACTATCCTAGAACAAGGAAAACGTTTCCTAAATCTTGCCAATTATTTTACATAGCTTTCCGACTCCGAACAACTTACCGAGATATTTGTGAACGTACCGAGAATTGAGGAAAATCGTACTAACACTTGAAATAAACACAACTCGTGTAAATAATCAGACAGTTTTTGTTGTAAATAAAAAACTTTAAAATTATGAAATTAGAGTGTTCTAAGTATTCGGAAGCGGACGAGACGAAGGTCAATTTTAATCGATTCCGAATGATATGTCCCAGTCCGGTTCCCAGAAGGTATGAAGATTAGACTTACATAAAAACTGAATGACCATAAATATACCTATTATACGAGCAACAATCGATAACAAGGTTTCGGAGAACAAATTAATGTGTTTTTACTTAGAACATACAGATGGTAGTACCAGGAAAATTATCTTAAGAGGTCCTCTTAAGGCGGTACCCTGACCAAAAAATCGGCATGAGATATGAGCATTCCTATTGGTCTAGCGGCACTGGTGGCGCATGAATTACAGTAGTGTATACGCCCCGATATTAGAATAAAATCTTTATAAAATCGAATTTTCGTCTTTTGAAAAAAAAATACGACAAAAATGTTCGTTATTTAATTGTCTATCCATTAGTGTTAGTACAAAACATTATTAATGAACACTTTACGAGGAGATGCATGCTATCAATAATTATTTCTCATTTTTATGGTTTTGTTGGAAGGAGATAAATGAAACGTATACCTCTTTAAAAAAAAAAGTATACGACCATTTTAGAATAAATAATATGTAGAAATTTTATGTTTTTTATTAGTTGATATTTATTTTTAAATAACGAGTAGATAGCTCCTAAAAACAGCACGAAAAACGGTTAGCGCGGCGTTTTGCTCGGGGTACCGCCTTAAATAAAGACCGAGGAAGAAATACTACGTCTTTGAGAAATATTAGCAGTAATTCCGACAAATACTCGCTTTTTGTGTAAAAATTTACACAATTTGTTTTACTTTACAATTTCGTTGTGAATTTAAAACTTAATACATAGTTATATACCTATATACCTAGTATAATTTTATTACAGCCGAGCTTTGCCGGAGGAAATATTGTTCATTTTCGTCCGTGAACTCAGAGGACTTGCACTTTATCGAACGTATATTTCTGTAACGACTCTATTTACAGAATTAATACTCACTGTGACATTACATTACATTGGCGCCTTCACTATTAATAAATCGTGAGAGAAGGACAACGCTATTTTCTCGCCCGTCTTTGTACCAAATTTTCTTTGTAAAACAGCAGGAGTGCACGCACTCTAAGTTCACTCTTGCTACTAAATATTAACAAAGATACACTTTCTAATGCATTCAGATCCGCGAGGTGCTTGCTGCAGACAAAAGGTATGAAAGAAAACGAGGCGAGATTTTCGATTCCAAGATTTAAATCCTAAAAATTTCAACCGCTTTATATCCATTCTATTTGTTCATAGCAAGCACCTAACAGTTCCAAAGCCACTTACGCATAGTTCAAAGGTATGTCTAGAAATCTTCTCGTTTTTACGTTCTTAGGTTAGTCCCAGTCGTCTTCGCTGGAAGACCGTTGTGGCGAAGACTGGTCGGGCTCCGGTATGACGCTGGCCAGAGTGTGGAGGACGGAGCCTCCGGAACGCTCAGCCCCGGAGATGCCTCGACGTCGCATTGACAGTTTTGCGTGGAGATCCGCCATCAGGTCGCCGCCGCTTTGTGTCTATGGACAAAGACAAAAGATTTTTAGTAAAGTATGGCAAGCTAGAGGGTTAAAAATTAAGAATTCGGCGCCAAGCTGCCAGTCTGTCGGTTTTTTATCGGTTACATTTCGGGGAGCGTGCGTTGGAATTGCATGAACTAATTCCTCCTAGCCCGTTCCATCATCGGACTACAAGACGTATGGCGATGCGTCATCGGTACACGGTGGACATCCCACCCATACGCACCAATTTTTGGGAATACTTTCATTATGCGTACAGCTAAGGAGTGGAATTCCCTGCCGGAGTCTGTTTTCCTGATAGCTACAACCTGGGAGTCTTTAAGTAAAAAGTGAATAGGTTTCTTCTAGGTAAGCGTGCTACATCGTCGACCACATCATCGCTTACCATCAGGTGAGATAGTGGTCAAGCGCGAGCCTATCAATAATAAAAAAAATCGGTTCAACATACAAGTCGATTGCAACAGGGACAAATAAAGAGATAGTTTTTCTGCGAAGTATACTTGAGTTGTTGCTTCCTGCCGTGTCAGCCTTTACTTAAATATTTCCTATTTGAATATTAAACCTCCCAGATATTACACACGTCACAGTTTCGTTTGAACTTCTAAATCTTTCATAAATTTTAATGCTAAGTGATCCGAGACGTTTCCGTGCCGTTCCAGTTTCTACTGAAGATAAAATCTCACTTAATACACATTAAATATTCAAGCTTCTAAAAGCTACACACACACGTACATAGATTTAGAAGTATCTCGATACTGTAAGGACTAAACTACATACATATTTGATAGTCATTAATTGATACCTTGACTCATTAACAGGCGCGTCGCTTCTGGGAATCGTAACCAAATTGTGTCACTAATTTGAGACGTCTAAAAGGTATGTAGATATCATGTATATTACTATTGAGAACTGGCCCAAGTGCTCTAAATACTATAACGACAATTAACAAAGATGATACGTCACCTGCCTTCTGGGAGACCTTCAATTATTTTTATACATGAGCAGAAAAACTTGTCAAAATTCTTTATTTATATTGTAAAGGCGCTAAAGAAAATAATAGTAGTTAATTAAGAGTGTGTAGGTATTGTACACATGCCGACAGTTCATCGAATCGGCCATCGTGGCCAATTGTCAGTGGGCGATGGCCGATGGAGGCAATAACCTCGTCTTCAGAGCCAGAGGCGGCTGCCAAGCAAAACAATGAGATGATATGTAACACGTGAAGAAACATACATAATAGATCCGCAGATCTCGTGGAAAATTGAGTACTTTTTTGTACTTTAATTAAAATTAATGAATGTTCTCTTGGGCTCTGTGAATTTCTTACAACAAAATAACAGGAAAGTTTATTTCGCCAAATTACATAAAGCATTTTGGCACGAACGAGCCATACAATGAGAAGATATGTAACACGATCAATTTTAACACGTGAAACATACATAATAGATCCGCTATTGAATAGATCCGCAGATCTCTTGGAAATTCACTACTTTCTTGTACCTTAATTAAAATTAATGAACGTTATCTTGGGGTCTGTGAATTTCTTACAACAAAATAACAGGAAAGTTTATTTCGCCAAATTACATAAATCATTTTGGCACGAGCCATAAAGATACCATCGTATTAGAATATACCAGTTAGGTAACATTTTACAATAAATGATTCTGTAGAAATTATTTATCACTTCTTGTAATAAAGGATTAGTTCACCAAATAGGTAAATGTAGAATATATAAATCATAATAAGGAAACCATCCCGACGATTTCACAGAAACACTTTGAGAGTTTAGCATCCTGTAATCCTGTTCGAATGAAAATATTAAACAGTTCTACAAATTCTTTTTAACCGACTGCCGAAGGTGGGTAATGTGTTTTTCAGTATATGTATGTATGTATGTTTGTTCCTATGTGGCGTCCTAGAAAAGCGTTGGCCGATTTTAATGGTTCTTACGTCAATCGATTCGTCTTTCAACTCTGCGTGTGTCACTGGCTACATTAAAATTGGAAAATACAAAAACGGCGGATTTTGGGCGCCATATTGTGGGGGCCAATTTTTTTTTTCTTCTAAACCCATCGTGTAGGGTATCAAAATAAAGGGTTTTAAGAGTTGATTTCAAAAATATATAAAACATATTTGTTTAATATTCAAAAAAAAAATTTTTTATAATTTTTTTACCACTGAATTTATTCAAGAGATAGTTTCCGAGGTAAAAGTAACTAGAAGCTAGTACTGTCTCGGTGGACTCGGGTGTGTCAGCCTCGTCAATAGAAACCTGTCCTAAAACCTAATTAGTGAAAGTAGAAATCGATTCTACTCATTCAGATTTTCCTGTTGCTATAGATTTATAGAATTACCAATGGCTACGAGCTCGCCCCTCGTGTTTGAGGTCGTGAGTCAAATCCGGGCAAGAATCATGTTAAATTTTAGGGTTCCGTACCCAAAGGGTATAAACGGGAGCCTATTACTAAGACTTCACTGTCCGTCTGTCTGTCACCAGGCTGTATCTCATGAAGCTAGACAGTTGAAATTTTTCTGTTGCCGCTATAACAACAAATACTAAAAACATAAATATTTATTGCGGGCTTCCATACAACAAACGTGTTTTTTTTTTTGTCGTTTTTTGCGATAGTCACGGAACCCTTCGTGCTTGAGTCCAACTCGCTCCTGGCCGGTTTTTTATGCTATGATGTTAAGGCAACCTGTTATGTTGCGTACAGAATTGAAAAAAAATGCCATTCCAATTCCAGCGTAATTGCAAAAGCACACAGATTTAATTTTGACGGTTCAGCTCCGTTTGGTTTATTTCGCCGCCATGTTTAAAACATCCTTGTTTTCGTCGGCAACGTGATGCGTATTGTTTGTGTCGAAATTAAAACCATTGTGCCTACGTCACGCGTTTCCTCACCGGCTGAGGAACGTGACCGCTTTCCTTTATCAATATAAACCGCGGGCCGGAAGCCCAAAGGTAAGAAAATAAGAATAAATACCTTTTATTATTTTGAAAATGGAATTGTTAACTAGAGATGGTAATTCAATTTGGGTTGGATTAGTCAAATTCATACTATACTCTTTGCGCTGTACCATGCATAGACTAATATATAAAAGCGTTTAGTGCATGATAAAGATCTATTTACTGTTAATAAATGATAAATGATTTTATTTCTGTTAGTTGGTTTGTGGCACGAAACAAGCATATGGTGAATTACTTTCCGCACTATTGTTAACTAGAGATGGTAATTCAATTTGGGTTGGATTAGTCAAATTCATACTATACTCTTTGCGCTGTACTATGCATAGACTAATATATAAAAGCGTTTAGTGCATGATAAAGATCTATTTACTGTTAATAAATGATAAATGATTTTATTTCTGTTAGTTGGTTTGTGGCACGAAACAAGCATATGGTGAATTACTTTCCGCACTATTGTTAACTAGAGATGGTAATTCAATTTGGGTTGGATTAGTCAAATTCATACTATACTCTTTGCGCTGTACCATGCATAGACTAATATATAAAAGCGTTTAGTGCATGATAAAGATCTATTTACTGTTAATAAATGATAAATGATTTTATTTCTGTTAGTTGGTTTGTGGCACGAAACAAGCATATGGTGAATTACTTTCCGCACTATTGTTAACTAGAGATGGTAATTCAATTTGGGTTGGATTAGTCAAATTCATACTATACTCTTTGCGCTGTACCATGCATAGACTAATATATAAAAGCGTTTAGTGCATGATAAAGATCTATTTACTGTTAATAAATGATAAATGATTTTATTTCTGTTAGTTGGTTTGTGGCACGAAACAAGCATATGGTGAATTACTTTCCGCACTATTGTTAACTAGAGATGGTAATTCAATTTGGGTTGGATTAGTCAAATTCATACTATACTCTTTGAGCTGTACCATGCATAGACTATATGGTGAATTACTTTCCGCACTATTGTTAACTAGAGATGGTAATTCAATTTGGGTTGGATTAGTCAAATTCATACTATACTCTTTGCGCTGTACCATGCATAGACTAATATATAAAAGCGTTTAGTGCATGATAAAGATCTATTTACTGTTAATAAATGATAAATGATTTTATTTCTGTTAGTTGGTTTGTGGCACGAAACAAGCATATGGTGAATTACTTTCCGCACTATACCTGCCTCCAACAATTCGTCAAAAATTATTCTATTCTTCAGACTCGGACCGTCGGTACGGGCATTGGTACACTGGTTTATTCATTGTCATATTCAGTTGTTCTGGTACCATGGTGCGGGTGACAGTGTCAATATTTTTTACGCATACAAAAAATGCGTATACTTACGTACAAATACCGCCCGTGACAAATTATATTCAAAAACCTTCGTCGTTTCTCACTCTATCTATTGGTGAAAATCGCATGAAAATCCGCAGGCTTATTACGTATCTTTTGCAAGAGCAAAACGATAGCGATTTTTGCGCAATAATTGCTCTTCCATACAGAAGTTTTAGAGTAGTTGGCGGTTTTATATTTAAATAATTGCATTTGACAAACAGCGAGCGATTAGCAAACGATTGTGCAGGACCAACCATACCTACACTGCAGGTAATTCCGACTTTTATGACATAAAGCGTTTGATCGCTATCGTTTTGCTCTTGCAAAAGATACGTAATAACCCTGCGGTTCAGTAGTTTTTGAGTTCGCGAATAGACGCGGCGGGGGACTTGTTTTATACTATAATATGTAATGATAGTGATTCGACTAATGATGACGTAGGTATTTGTACCTATTACGCACGCAAATACTATGAATACGTAAAAATAATCAAAACAATAACGATAATATCACCACACCCGATTATGTATATTTACCGGTTCATTTCGTTCAGTTAAAACTGTAAACTGCCTAATTTAATTAGTTAGTCAGACAAACAGGAATCTTTACTGTTTTTCCTGGTCACTATCAGACTTTACCGTGATAGGTACAAATGGGATTACCGAATTTATTTGATTGCCGTTCCTAATTCCATATAATTAGGTACACCTATACCTTTAGTTAGATATCTATTGGTTTATTCAAACAATAATAATGTTACGAGTAGGTAATGTATCATCATCATCATCATATCAGCCGAAAGACGTCCACTGCTGGACATAGGCCTCCCCCAAGCGTCGCCACATTGACCGGTCCCATGCGTCTCGCATCCAGCGGATCCCCGCAACCTTCACCAGGTCATTGGTCCACCTGGTGGGAGGCCTTCCAACGCAACGTCTTCCGGTTCGCGGTCGCCACTCCAGAACCTTTCTGCCCATCGGTCATCCGTTCTGCGAGCAATGTGCCCTGCCCACTGCCACTCTCATTCGAATCTCTACATTTCTGATTCGATCACGCAAGGAAACTCCGAGCATAGCACTCTCCATTGTCCTTTGGGTGACGGTAAGCTTTCTGATGAAGTCCATTGTGAGCGACCACGTCTCAGAGTCATATGTCATCACTGGCATCACACACTGGTCATAGACTTTTGTCTTGAGACACTGTGGTAAGTTGGACGAGAAGATACCGCGCAACTGCCCGAACGCTGCCCAGCCGAGTCGGAATCGACGGTCGACCTCTTTCTCAAGTTTGACCTACCCAACTGGATCGTTTGTCCCAGGTAGACATAATCGTCCACAACTTCGAGTGTAGAGTCTCCGACCTGGATAGGTGAGGGTGTAACATATAGGCATTCAACATCACATTGGTTTTGTCCATGTTCATCCTAAGACTCACTCTTTCGGAAGCTCTACTGAGGTTTTCCATGGTCTCAGCCATGACCACTATATCTTCAACAAACCGAAGGTGAGTGATATATTCGCCATTGACGTTGATGCCTAGCCCTCTACAGTCCAGAGCCTTGAAGACATCCGCCAGTGCAGCGGTGAACAGTTTTCGGAGTATGATAATGTATGTAAATAATAAATGTATAAATAATTAATATATCCAGTTAGAAGATGATGATGAACCTTGAATCCACCTAACCGGTTCACTTCCGACAAGACGTATTCTCGTAAGCGCCGCGGGCATCGCTGATAAACATATAATTAACAAAGCGTCGAATGATAACTCAGAACTGGCTGCGTGTGCGATCATTGCTTTACGAAGAAACGCGTATCTATTAAAACAAACATATCACACTGACAACTAAAGGTCAATGGCACCATTTATCTGCAAGCTACTAGAAAATGACAAATGATAACAATTGTTTTTCCTTTTTTTAATTTATCATTTTAATTATTCATCAGAAATCACCTCAGTAGGTACCTTACATGATAACATTTATTCTTTTTAATTTATCATTTTAACTAGCTGACCCGGCAAACTTTGTTTTGCCATAAAAAGACCAAGCATTTATCTACCCTACCCTACACTACCCTACCCTACCCTAATCTACCCGACCCTACACTACCCTACCCTACACTACCATACCCTACCCTACCTATAAACCTCACGGAGCCCGAGACCTTTCCAACGAATGCAAAACCATGGAAATCGGTTCGTGCGTTCTGGAGTTATAGCCAAAGTTTTACACAAAACTATCCAACCTCCCACTGAGGTTAGGGAAGGGGGAGATCCTTAGCGTTTTAAAAAAAAAATAGCCTATGTCCTTTCCCAGGTCTCAAACTATCTTCATACCAACTTTCATCTAATTCTGTTCAGCGGGTTAAGCGTGAAAAGGTAACAGACAGACAGACAGACAGAGTTACTTTCACATTTATAATATTAGTATGGATTATTCATCAGAAAACGCCTCAGCAGATACCTAGTACGGTTCTTTCCTGTTTTTAAAAGCCAAATGTCAGATATTAATTCAGATAAATTATGTATATATTTTTCCAAAGAAATACCTAAATTAATTAATCTGTTTTTTTTTTGGACCTCCACGGAATTTCTGTGTAAAAAGCCTGTTTGTCAGCGTTTTATAATGGCAATGGCTCGTTTTGTTCGGAGAAATAAGATGTACGATATAAATAAATTATGTAAACCGAACAAGGCTAACTTGTGTAAAATTCCGAAATATTAATATAAAGAACCGTATAAATGTCAATAGTTTTGAAATAATTCATATTATGAAATCACCCGTAACTTCTAATGCAGACAAATGCTGCACCTACTTCATCATCATCCTTTTCTAATGTCTCCACTGCTGGGACTCAGGCCTCCTCTATGTAAGAGGGAATGGGCCGTAATCCACTACGCGGGCCCAATGCGGGCTGGTGGATGTCACATGTATTCGAATTACAACCTACGTACCTAGCAAGTGAAAAACAGCTCCGAAGAGAGTTCTATCCTTTCACCAGGGATTCACAAACACGACTCAAAACTCGATTTATACTCTAAAACCAATACCCTAAAAGCTACGCCAAATGTAATAGAGTTGTTCTTATGTAATTTTAGGTGAACAACCAATTGAGACTTATATAAAAGACAAAAAATACCAATAAAACCAGCAGCATCATTAATGCTTTATTTTTTTCTTCTCTTTTTATTTAAGAAATTGAGTCGCACACTGTTCCGTTGTTGTTGAATTAGGTAATTTACCTGTTTGCAATATTTGTAACTAAGTGAGAACCATGTTCCTATTTATCAAGTGAAGAAATTTACCTGGTGCTTGTAATATTTTATACCTATACGTAGTATAGTAGTGCTAGGTACATCGTCCTTATGTATATGTATTTATGTATGTATGTTGGGAAACACTTTTTTTTTAAAGCAACTTTTCAGAATGAACTGTAGACTCAATTATTATTAACTTCAAATTTATATTTTTGACGTTTCAAACTGCCGCTTAATGGAATAGTTGAAATAAAGAATTTTTGTCTTTGTCTTTGTCCAACACAACAGTTGTACTAGCTAAGTATTAGATAAGCCTGGCACTGCACACGAAATAAATGCTCTCCCCATCTAATGTGCAACAAAGTATAGATCCGAAGTGTGGAAGTGGCCCATCTGAACCATTACGCCAGCCAGCCGGAGCCTCGCTCTGACAGATATATTATGACCTTATCTCACTCATTACCTTAACGGAGACCACTTCGAGGAAACCATCTCCTTTCTCGTAGCATTGTCAACCTTGCCGGGATATTTTACGAGGAAAAAATTCATGAGTTGGAATGTGCTGAATACATTTGTGGCTGGCAACACAGTTACACATGCTCGTCTTCGTATCCTGTACAATTTGATGTATGAACGAGAAGCTATTCGTGGTTTTGATGTCTGGAATGCTGACAAATTAGACATGGCAAGGGTATTCAAATAATAGGGACTTCACGACTGACTAAATACAATTGGAGTTAGATATTGTGAAAGCTTTCTACCTTTGACAACTTCAAATGTTCGACAGCTACACAATACAATTTCAGTTATATATAGCGCTAATTTAGCTCTGTAGGGCAAGCAAGTGTAAATTAAATTATTAATCGTTGACACGAATCTTACAATCCTAAAAAGAGCGTGTTTTAGCTTCCAACATTAACAATTTCAATTATTTACAATTATTCAAATGGCTAGGTTAGGTTTTTACAACTGTTGTATTTCCCTATGACAAACCACAGAAAACATTAAGTCACAGAAAAGATTTTTGCAGACAATTGCATAAAAACGTGGGTAATTGGAAATCTCCTAGAGAGAAATTAAAGTAGTAAAAATCTTCGAGAGCAGACGGATGGATATGATTGCCAAATAATTTTACATTACAATTCGACCACCAACGATTCCACATTCTAAAATCAAAATCTGCAAACGTGACAAGTTGTGCATATTAGAAAATCGACCGCCTTTCGAACAATATGTTCGAAATTCTAAAACTAAATTCCGAAAACTGGCTGGAAATTAGTAACAAGGCTTGGTATTTGAAGGCCGCAGGGGGGCAACCGCGACCAATCGGCCATTGTGGGCCACAATGGCCACGTCCCAGTTCTAACCCTATGCCCGAATTCAAGGAGTGTCTCTCCATTGTCATGGTATTTGATGGACAGAGGATATACAGCGCGTGTTTTTTGCTCTGCAGGACTTTGTCGACACTTGTTTGTGTTCGGTGTTGATGACTTTGATGCCTGTTGCAAGCCTGGAATCAAAGTACTGATTCCTCGAAAACTTTTTTTTGTACAGGCCTGCTTAAATACAACACAAAATAACTAATTCCGCCTAGC
The DNA here is from genome assembly GCA_949775005.1 of Orthosia gothica. NCBI lineage: Eukaryota > Metazoa > Arthropoda > Insecta > Lepidoptera > Noctuidae > Orthosia > Orthosia gothica. The sequence continues at coordinate 18,001,071 of OX459034.1, read as the reverse complement.
CCGTTTCAACATCGGACTACCAGACGTACGGCGATGCGCCATCGATACATGGTGGACATCCCACCCATACGCACTAAACGATTTGGCAATACTTTTACTATGCGTACAGCTAAGGAGTGGAATTCCCTGCCGGCGTCTGTGTTTCCCGATAGCTACATCTAGGGGTCTTCTAGACAAGAGTGAAGAGGTTCCTACTAAGCAAGCTTGCTTCACCGTCGACCACATCATCGCTTGCCATCAGTTTAGATAGTGGTCAAGCGCGAGCCAATTTTATATACAAAATAAATACAAATATTTTCGACTTTCCAGTTTAGGTAAAATAAATTAATTTCTGCATGAGAATTTTTGGTCAAAAAGGTGTCGAATAAATTATTGTTATACCCGCTCCCACTCATAAGTCTGTCATGCGACGCCTACAATTCCTGCAACTTTGAATTTATTTCTTTGCAGTATCGAATTCAAATTCAAGAAACCGTTTTATTCAATAAGGAAATCTACAATTCTTATGCCCAAATTATACTTGGGAGCGGTAACAAAACTGAGAACGACATTCAAGAAATTCGACATAACAATATTTCTGATCAATAACCACCACCTACGAAGTCGAATTTCTGTGAAATAAGGATCAATTCTAAAGAGGTTCTGCAAGCCCACGTTTATAAAACCACATGCCGTATAAGCATAAAATAAGGACCAATTTGTATTGTGTCATAAGTCCTTATTAGTAAAGTATAAAGTGCATTACGAGTGCGTCACGATACGTCGTAGATCCCCTATTTGTTCCGCGCTGGCTGGCTGGACCGTGGCAAATCAAACATCTGAAATGTGGCGTATAATTGGCCGGTCCGACCGGAATGCAGTCCGCCAGACCACTACGGAATGGTGACAAGTTAAATACGATTATAATAAAGCGTTCCTTGTATAATTTTGTACTTGTTAGGCCAGTATTAGAAGAACAAGCAAGCACTGACTTTGTATTAGATTAAAACAACAGCGATAAGTTTACTTAGGTTCACCATTATCCAACTTCAAACTTAATATTTGTGCAAAAATGCTTCGTAATCAATTTCTATCATTCCGCTAAAGTAAATACTAATTCAAACTTCGGACAGGTACAGAACAAACGGCGTCTGAAGTCTAGACAAATCGATGCAAACGGATTCTGGATATGACCTAAGCTATTCTGGAACAATCGCGCTCCCGAGAAACTTATGTTTAAACAATTATATCAATAGACACTGTTTAAACTAGAGATCGATTTCAAGAAATATTGGCATAAATATTAGAATGCTAATTTGACAGATAAACATAACTGACGTTGACATTTAAAGTATGATTGACGTTTATAGTTTGACAGGTAAGTACTCTTGGGATTTCACTGAATTAGCCCATGTTTGGTGACGTTTTATTTATACGGGTTTAGTAGTAATTGTAGATGCGATAGTATTTTCTTAGTTTAAACAATTATACCAATAGAGACTGTTTATACTAGAGATCGATTTTAAGAAATATTGGCATAAATATTAGATGCTAATTTGACAGATAAACATAACTGACGTTGACATTTAAAGTATGAATGACGTTTAAAGTTTGACAGCTAAGTACTCTTGGGATTTCCCTGAATTTGCCCATGTTTGGTGTCGTTTTATTTATACAGGTTTAGTAGTAGATAGTATTTTCTTAGAAACATGACGCCTTTAACCGATCGCATCCTCGTGAAGATCTTTGGCGCCCACTAGACGTTGGATCACTAATAATATCGTACACGGAGATCTTAAAATAGATGAGCATTTGTCACGGTACGAGGCGCCAACTGGCAACAGCTAATGTAAACTCGTTTAATTAGAGCAAATAGTCAAACTGTCCTGTGTTTCAAGTCACTTGTATTGTAATAGTAACTTCGTCCTTATAATTTAGTTTTTCTCAGTTTTGCAAAAAAAACACTGACCCTCTATAAACGACTTCTCTCCTTCTGCCTCGGCAATAAAATCTATGATTTAGTTAGGGTTTCGTACCTGAAGTGTAATAAAAACACATTTTACAAAAAAAAAAACTACCGACTTCCAAATAAGAAAAATACAAAGTGAAAAATAATTTTATTTTTGGAAGTCGGTGTCCATAACGCATAAAATTGGTACCTACCAAAGACACCGACTTCCAAAAATAAAATTATTTTTCACTTTGTATTTTTCTTATTTGGAAGTCGGTAGTATTTTATTTGTAAAAAGTGTTTTGTAAAAAGTTTATTTTTTATTTTTCGCTTTTTAGTTGTACCTACCTAATAGGCAAGTTGTTAAGTAAGATACCTATAATGTTAGAATAGATTAGATTACCCGAATATCATGAAACTGAACATAACTGGTGAAATGAGAGTGTACCAAGGTGGACTGTACACATCTGCGTACCCCTTTAGAGCGTACTGGCGTGATGTTATGTTATGTTATGAAATGGCATAAACAATAAACAGACATGCGATTGCAGCAATCCCGAGAGATTTGCCGTTATTAATTGAAGAGTTCTGTTGTATATCTCCGAAGGTCTTCATCAGATCTTCACCAAATTAAAATGGGACCAATTTTGGAATACTTTCAAACAAAAAAAGAATTTTCCAAATCCGTCCACTATTGACAGAGATATCGGTGAATATAATTTTTTTAAACACAATAAACGTTATTTATTTTATTTATTTATTTAAATACTGTACTTTTTGTTTCCAAAAATATTTGAAAACAAATTAATGAAAAGCCACAATAATCAGCTATTTTAACAACATTTTGATTAGATTTATTTTATTACTTCTCATTGACCTATGAACTTCATATTTGGTGATAATTTTTATTATTACATATATTTTACTAACAAATACCAATTATATTGATACATCTGTTTGGCAAGGAACCCTAAATGTGCAAAGAACGACACGGACTTGACCGGTGTTTTTATGTTTCTTGACCGGTGTTTTTATGTTTCTTGACCGGTGTTTTTATGTTTCTGCGGGTTACAGTTCCTCCTGTAATCTATTCGCACTGTTATAACTTATAATAACTAACACACCCGCGCGATTACCGCTCGAAACTCCTATTATGGTGGCGCAGAAAAAATCCCAAACGATACATACATAATAGTGAGTACAAAAACTATACTTGGAAATCAGCAATTCTTCTAGGAACCTGTCCATATGTACGACGGTGGATGTAATATGCGTTACTGTACCTCGCACGGACGAGGGTACCACAAAAAGCGATTATTATCCAAGTTAGTCAGCCATGCGATCCGAACTTAGTGCTAAATGTCAACGTGAGACGTCAGCTAACCCTTCAGCTAAGCTCCCAACGCAATTGAAGCGTACGGGGGCAGATTTAAGGTTGCACTAGTCGATCATTCTTTCATACAAACTTAGTCTGGCGATTACTCCACTGTTTGACGATATGGGTTCAAAATAAAAATAAAATATCAATTTGACACATCATTATCTAGCCCTGTATGGAAACAAAAAAGTAAAAACAAAAGATATTTTAAAGTTATGAGCGTCGAAAGTTCCAGATTTCAACACTAATTTGCGCATCAACGTGCAACGTATGCAACGCATCTTTGGGCGGAAATAAATACTATAAGAATAAGGAAAATTACAAAACAGCCACCATACAGGGGTAGATTAGTAGTTCAACAATGCAAATAATTTTATTTTGAAAGTAACATTTAGTCATTTTTTCATTATATCTATACTCCCAAATAACTGTTTATAAAATTTCGCGCACTCGTTTTCGTCCTAAATCATCAACCATTTTGCTACAAATTTGCAATTCGTACGCGAACTAACTTCTTACTGCTCATCACAGTATCTATCTCTTTCGCACGTGTTGTTGGATGAGAAGGCATGCATTTTAACCCCGCGCACAAAATATCGTGCCGTCGACTAGGGGAACCTTAATAATATTTATATACTTATGTGTGAACTGTCCATTCATTTATTCCGTGTGTTCACGTAAATGTTAACGTCCATTCAGGCCCACGCGTTAATAATAAATTGTACGCGACTGTATGCTCTCGGAATGATGATAAGTGAGCCCGTTTGTTGGAAACTACCGGTAGGACGTGGATACAATAGCACTGGAGAGCGATAAGTCCTCTGAAGCCGAGAGCCGATCTTGTGAACATTGTACGTGCACAGCAAATATTAAGAAATGTTATTTTACGCCATCCCTGCTTGTGTTGGTCATCGGTTACTTTAGGTTACACTAGTCGAAAATTCTTCCATACAAACGTAGTCTAGAGATTACTCCACTGTTTGCGATGGACGTTCAAAATAAAAAAATATATCAATTTGTCTCATCATTATCTAGTCCTGTATGGAAACAAAAATGTAAAAAAAATAATTGAAAGTTATGAGCGTCGAAAGTTCCATTTTTCAACACAAATTTTGACGCATCTTTGGGCGGAAATAAATACCATAAGAAGAAGGTAAATTGCAAAACGGCCTCCATACAGGGATAGATTAGTAATTCAACAATGCAAATAATGTTATTTTATAAATGTACATTTAGTAGTTTTTGCTTGATATCATGTCTTCTATACGATATCTTCATGATATCCCAAAGGTCTGTTTATAAAATTTCGCGCCCACATTTTCGTCCTAAATCATCATCCATTTCGATATAAATTTGCAAAAGTGCTAATTCGTACGCGAACTAGCTTCTTACTGCTCATCACAGCATCTATTTCTTTTGCACGTGTTGTCGGATAAGATAGCATGTACCAGGCCCCTCAGAAAGTATTGCGAAAAAAAGTTTTTATATATGGGAGACTGGCCAGTTATAATGTTTTTCGAAAATATGATTATTTATAAGTAAAAATAAGTAAGTTCCAATTTGAAAATTTCCCTCCACATTTTTTGCGAGTTAATTCAAAGTATTGTGTCTCACTGAAATATGGATCTGCGCCGGGAACATTTTAGAGCTATGATTTTATACGATTTCAAGTGTCGCCTGAAACCGGATGAATCGTACGATAGACTTCAAATGGCATTCATGCATGAAGGCCCTTCCAAGGCAACCGTGTATCGTTGGTATAACGAATTCAAGCGCGGTCGACCAACTTTGGGGGATGACGAAAGAAGCGGTCGCCCTTTGACGGCTGTTACCGAAGAAAACGTGCTAGCAGTGAAAAATTTAATCCAAGACAATAGGCGAATTACATATCAGGAGATTCAACACATATTGAAGATTGGATCGGGAAGCGTTCACGAGATTCTACACAGCCATCTTCGCGTGAGGAGGATAGTATCACGCTGGGTGCCGCACAACCTCACCGATGCTCAGAAGCAGGCCCGGGTGGAATGGTGCCGTGATATGCTTAACAAATTTGAAGCAGGCCCGTCTCGGCGTGTTTACGACATCGTTACAGGTGATGAGTCCTGGATTTATCAATACGACCCAGAAACCAAGCGCCAGTCGACTGTTTGGGTGTTTCAAAATGAGCCAACGCCTACCAAAGTGAAGCGATCTAGAAGCGGGGGTAAGATTTTGATCGCTAGCTTTTTTCATTTGACTGGCCACTTGGTATCAATTCCCTTACGGGATCAAAGAAGCATTAATGCCGAATGGTATACTACCAAATGTTTGCCAGAAGTTTTCTCTGTTATAAGCAACAAGCGACCAAACACAGGGCTCCGCGGGCTACTGCTCCACCACGACAATGCACCTGCGCACACCGCACTCAAAACGAGGGACTTCCTGGACAGCACGCCAGTCAAACTCCTGGGTCACCCTCCTTACAGCCCTGATCTAGCACCGTGTGACTTCTTTTTATTCCCAAAAATAAAAAATCAGCTCAAAGGGATACAATTTTCGTCGCCGGAAGATGCGCTGGCTGCGTTCGAGCAGGCTGTAAACGAGGTGTCTGCGGCGGACTGGAAAAAGTGTTTTGAAAACTGGTTTAGGCGCATGAATCTTTGTATAGAGGCTGGTGGAAAGTACTTTGAAAAGATTTAATAAAAATATATGTACGTATAGAACATTTTTTTTTAGTTTCGCAAAACTTTCTGAGTGTCCCACGTATTTTAACCCCGCGCACAAAATAGTTCGTGCCGTCGACTAGTTCAACCTTAAGAAATGTTATTTTACGCCATCCTTGCTTGTGTTGGTCATCGGTTACCTAATAGTTACTAACAACTCGCAGATTTGGCACTATGATGGTGTGTGATATTGGCAAATAAACGTGGCGTGGGCACGATATTAATATTTCTGAGAAGTCTTTTATCTCAGGGATATAACATACATTAATGGCCACACATTTTTGTGCGTATTAAAATTTTGTGTTTGACACTTACTCATATCGATTTTACAAGCTTTTATTTAACTTGCAATGTATGTATATATGTATGTATCTAAGTGTGTTCGGGTCAAAACTTGCAACTGAATTTTAAAGCAGTTATTCTCCAGCGATTAAGATGAAATTTTGCATACACGTTTAGTTTGGATGACAATGCATGGTTAGCTAAGTGACGTCATTCTAAACCCAATATGGCGGACGGCCCAAGATGGCGGACTAGTTATTTTGTGTGCACTGCCACGGTATGGGTATCAAATGAAGAAGGAATGAAGAATACGAAAACAGATTGTTTAAAAAAAATGAATAATTTATTTATAACTATTTTAAAATTATTTCATCATTTGCCGTAAACCCACGCAAGACCGCAGGTTCATTCCCAAAATTAAAGTTAGTTATCTTATTTTATCTTCGCTATCACAAAGGCATGTTTTTTGTCCATTACCAAACATACCTACATACAATTATCTGATTCACAGAATAATGCACGCACAAAAAAGAACAATTCATAGAACCACAAGCTTAGTTGCTCTGTTCCGCATTCTCCCCAAGTACAGTAGGTTCAGAGATTTAAGGACCAATTTGAATATGCGGACAAATCACATGTATGTATGGAGATAGGAGATACAGAGATGCATACATACATGCGTTCAGTGGAAGCACGCAACACGTTAGCTGGAAACGCACAACAAAGTGGAATGATGAGAAGCGCGGATTCCGTTAAAACGTAAGGCGATCGATACCACACGACGCGCGCTAAATAAATGTTTAGGAAGACAGTTTTATTGCTGTCTTTGTATCCTCACGGTTGCTTGCTGTGACGGCGTCAGCAGAACTTCAAAAGGGACTATATAGAACGGTTAGTTCCGCTAATCAAAGTACGAATCCTGCGTAAGGCCTTTATGGGTCTATTCGAATATTAAATTTTAGGGAAGTTGCGAAGCATTCTAAAATGAATGTTTTGCCTTTGTCCTGATTGTTTCTGCTTATGATATTAAAAGTAGAGGTCAACAAGCGGCAAATTAATAAGCAAGAAGTTATCTATAATAATATTATCAAGAGGTAAAGTTTGTGATTTTGTGACTTTGTAAGGAGTAATCTCTGGATCTACTGAACCAATTTTGAATTTTTTTTCAAGCTACATTATTCCTAAGTGTCATAGGCTACAATTTCTTTTAAAAAAATATAGAGATCCTTATGAAAATTGCAATAATGTGACCCAAGGTAGCAAAATGTTGCCTATGAAATTCATTCTTTGGCGTGCGCTGAGAAAACTATTGATGATAGATAAAAATTATTAGGTAGGTAGAGTAGGCAGGGTAAGCAGGGTAGGCAGGGTAGGCAGGATAGGCAGTGTAGGCAGGCTAGTTGACGGGAGCGAAGCCGCGAGGGTGAGCTAGTAAAATAATATTTCTATGAAACACCTCGGGCCTTGGCATCTCAGTGGGTACTACTATTAATAATTTTCTCAGTACTAGTGCACTTCATCAGTAACAATCAACTGATAAATAGAATCATGACGGTCGCAGTCGTCTATCAACCTGTCACTGTCACAATCTCCACAGACGATAAATTACAACTATTCACACGTCCAGTGCAATTGAACAGCAACTAGTGTTCAACCACCACGATGTTATCAACTCTCCGTAAGGAAAAAACGTCTGATACATACTCAAATAACACGCTTTTTTTAGCATTGGAAAAACGCATCCAAATTCCAAGTAAGCCAGAAGCATTAAATCTTAAAGAGTAAGTACTCGGAAAGTCCCATGAACGCTGAAGAAAATTAATTCAAAAAACCCGACTGCTTCAAAAGCGAACTAAAAAGTCGTTAACAAGGAAAAAATCATGCTGTGCAGTCGGAGGATACATATTCGCGGGCTGGCTGACCAAAATCTGGTGTATCCTCCGCCTGCACAGCATGTTTTTTCCTTGTTTACGACTTTTTAGTTCGCTTTTGAAGCAGTCGGGTTTTTTTATTTTTTGAATTAAGTTTTTTTATTTATAACTTTTTAGTTAGTTTTTTTTTTCGATTTATTAGTTAGATACATTTAAACATATAAGTATTATATATTTTTGAAATCACCTCTTAAAACCTTTTATTTTGATACCCCACGCGATGTGTAGGGAAGATAAAAAAATTTGAGCCCCCACAATATGGCCGCCAATTTTAATGTCGTCAGTGACACTCCCGGGTTAAGACGAATCGATTGACGTATGAATCAATAAAATCGGCCAACGCGTTTGGTCTCTGGAACGCCATATAGGAACAAACATGCATACATACATACACTGATAAACACATTACCCTCCTTCGGCAGTTGGGTAAAAAAAGGTGAATCAAATAATGAGTCATATGCCAGACAAAAAAGTTTTATGAATCAAAATGTTTATCTGGTACAATCAGTAACAAAATTACAGATAAGATTGTCGCTACAATCCACGCGGGGACAATGTATTCTCGTTCGTACGTACCCGATAATAACTGCGTTTACGATGATGCTCTTATGCAAGCCGTGCGTACGCCTTTGAAATAACAATGTGCTCTTAGTATGCACGGCTTTTAGAAATATTCTTTAACACAGTTACGGTGTTTTGTTTGTCAATACATCACAATGTAAGAATCAGTTGTACGATTTGAATTAGTGATGTGCCACAGTGATGTTTTCAGTGTTGTGACAACTGTTTGCCAGTCGTGCAGTTTGCTTGCGTCATTATTACGTTTACGGTGAATACCCACCCTCTCTTCAGAAAGTGTGTATTACTCGTCACTTTACTTTTTAACCGACTTCCTAAAAATGAGAGAGGTTATCAATTCGACTGTATTTTTCTTTATGTGTGTTACCTCAGAACTTGTTTCTGGGTGAACTGATTTTGATGATTATTTTTTTATTTGAAAGCTAGTACTTGTCATGTGGTCCCATTTAATTTCCATCAATATCTGATGAAGAACTTCGGTGATATACATCAGAACTCTTTAATAAATGACGGCAAATCACTCGGGATAGCTGCAATCGCATTTCTGTTTATGTTTACACCATAACATGACACTATTACGGTCTAAGGGGGTACGCAGGTGTAAACAGTTCAACTTGGTATACTATGATTCCACCAGTTTTGTTTAAGTTTCATGTTATTGGGTTAATCTATTCTGGCTTCACTTAGGGCATTATTGGTACAAGGCCAAGTGAAAAATAACTTAATTTCGAAAGTCGGTGTTCTCGTTTTCGTTTCTTCGTTTTACGACGTTTTTTTTTTTGTTTTTTTTTTTTATTGCAAAAAAATACTTTGTAGTGTTTTTATTTGGAAGTCGGTTGTATTTTTTTGTAAAAAAGATTTTTAATAAGACAGTAGTTCCCCACTGAGCATATTTGGCTCCGTACGTAGGTACGCACTACAGATTCACAGTGAAAATTTCCAAGAGGGTTTCAACACAACATTTTGACTTTTTAATTATACAAATTCAGTCAAGGTATCTTGAGTTCTGTGTGAATTACTGCGGTGTACTTAATTCTAGTTATATTTACTTATTCAGTTCAGTTATGTTGGTTCCATTCGATCGTGATGGATGCAACAAGAAAACATAGTTTGTTAAACAGTAAATACACATAAGTGTTCCAAATTCAAGTAAAATCGAAACACGTCAATGTTGCCATAATAAATCGCCAGTGTTTACATTCGCAAAAACCGTCTGTTCATTCACAATGTGGTGTGTATACACATGCGCCGAAGCCATTTCGTTTAAATTTAACTAGTCAGCGGAATCTCGGGGGTATTCAAGGTTCCGGAACAGAAATGCGCATAACCTGCTGACGTCATTGAAGTATGAGGAAAAAATATAGTAAACAACAATGCAGTAAGCACGTGGAGACGTTCACAATGGGTGCTGATACCATTATCGAAGCGTTATCATGCGCTATAATGGCCTTTCTTAGAAGCGAAATAGCCTGGCGTACAATTATCGCTGCTTCTGTGAAACGTAAGTCTGTGCCCGTAATTATGTGGGTGTACCGACGATCAAGGTTTCGTTATTCTATAGTTAACAAAAATTGGAACTATTATAGATAGTTAGAGATAAGAAAACAATATATTACTACTTGGAATTGGAAGCATGTGTAGCACGAGGCAGATACGTTCAGAGCAAAGCTTGTGTTCATATAATATGACTAGCTGAACCCCGCGGCTTCGCTCCCGTCAACTAGCTACCTACCAAAACTGCCCTACCCACCTACCCTACCCTACTTCCCCTACCCTACCCTATCCTACCAATTTTTTGAAATATTTATTTGAATAAGAAATAATATACTACTATACGAATGTAACCAACATTGTGTGTTTTCTTTCTACCGGCGCGGCGGCGGCGATCTAATTAAAATTTGGAACATAAAAGTTGCTATTGTGAGTCAATCTTAAAAGATAGACATATGCTGTCGCGGACTTTTTTTTAGAACCTTTAAAGAGGAACAATTTCATCATACATGCTATTTGCGTAACTTAAACCGTTTACGCAGCGCACGCAACGGAAGCTTTCAAAAAGGAATATTTTTGCCCGTTTTTGCAACATTTTTCATTTATGCTCGGCTCCTATTGGTCGTAGCGTGATGTTATATAGCCTATAACTTTCCTCGATAAATGGACTATCCAACACAAAAAAGAGTTTTGCAATTCTAACCAGTAGTTCCTGAGATTAGCGCGTTCAAACAAACAAACAAACTCTTCACCTTTATAATATTATTATATTATATATTAGTATAGATTATAGATATTGATAAAACTCCTTTAATAAAGGTTATAGTGAGTCAATCTTAAAAGATAGACATATACAGTCTTATTACAAAAAGCGGTTTAACTAAAAACCCAGGTTTAAATCTCTATAAACCACGGTTTAAACCAAAATGATATTACAAATAATGGTTTATCGATAAACCATAGACCATATCATGGTCTAACGCTAAACCTCGGCGGCCCCTAGTTTAACGATGGTCTAAGTCGTATATGTCAAAGTTTTTCTTTTAGGTTATAGAATCTTTTTCATTGTGTTGTGTTGTTTTTACCCGAAAATGGATATTAACATGGTGTATTTAATTGATATTGAGGATATTACTTTTCCTCTGTACTCCAAATCTCAGATGTCTTTTTTTGTTGGTCCATCACAACACTTAATAAACTAACACATTATTAACAAAGAGGCAATTGTTATAATAGAGACATGGAGAACTTATAAATCCAAAGCCTAATGAACTTTGTTCAACGAGCGATGGTTTTGTTTATTGTTATAGTTTCATGTAACGCGCGAGAATGTTACGTTTCGTTACACGTACGTAGATGTCTTATTAGTAATTAATACGAATTTAAGTAATTGCTTAAACCTAAACAAAACTGCAATCGATAAAATAACTAATGTATATATACATGCAAAATAACAAAGTGTCAATATTTTAACACTCCTAAACATCATTTAAACCTTATCGTATTATCAAAAAGTTTTCTTTTCTGGGCATACGGAACGTTGCATTTGAACGATATTATGATGAACGAATGATATTTGTTTTAATCTGTGGTTGATATATTGACAATGGTTCAAATGACGGTACTAAGAAGACCAGGGTTTTTTTAAGTTTTGTAATACGGACAAATTTAGACCATGGTTTTGCAGATAAGCCTGGACTTGATAGGCCAGGTTTAAACCAAGGTTTATAGAGTTTTTTGTAATAAGACTGATACTGTCGCGAACTTTTTTTTAGAACCTTTAAAGAGGAACAATTTCATCATACATGCTATTTGCGTAACTTAAACCGTTTACGCAGCGCACGCAACGGAAGCTTTCAAAAAGGAATATTTTTGCCCGTTTTTGCAACATTTTTCACTTATGCTCCGCTCCGATTGGTCGTAGCGTGTTGTTTGTTGATGTTATATAGCCTATAACCTTCCTCGATAAATGGACTATCCAACACAAAAAGAGTTTTTCAATTCCAACCAGGAGTTCCTGAGATTAGCGCGTTCAAATAAACAAACTTTTCAGCTTTATAATATTAGTTTAGATAAGTAGCCACGTATTACGTCATGATTAGAAGTTACTCTAAGCCAGGAACATGGCCTTATTATACACAATCTCGTTGGAAGCTGATACTATCTACAAAAATAAAGGGAATTCCCCATTAACGAAGATTAAATAATTTGGTGGATTACATCTAATACTCTTTCTATCTTTAGAAAGCTAGATATTGTCTCAAGGCAATCTCACTTAATGTACAAGAAAATCTAGGATCCCACACAACAAATCGGTCGTAAAAGCAAATGTGTAATCCAAGTTCAAATTACAGTACAGCTAGCTGCCAAGTGTCTATGGCCCGACCAGACATAAACAACAAATGTCTTCTGTCAACGGTCGAAGCAACGAGTCCGTATTACGTCCAACAATTTGAATTTGGAATTTATTATTCGATATTCGAATGTTAGACATAGAATGTCAGTAGGTGCGATGTTGTAAATAAGATAATATAATTTAGCATTTCAATGATTTTATCATAACTATTTTATTAGTAATAAAAACTAAAATTATTCGATTTGCGTACAAAATTTAGTTTATTTAATTAGTGAAGTGTCTAGACAAGCCGGCTTAGCAAAACCATGGCAACACTAATTCTTGGCTGTACTCCTCAAATTGAATTATTTCACAGAAAACGTTAAGGCGGTTCCCCGAGCAAAACGCCGCGCAAGCCATTTTTTGTGCTGTTTTTAGGAGCTATCTACTCGTTATTTAAAAAGAAATATCAATTAATAAAAATACATTAAATTTCTACATAATATTGATTCTAAAATGGTAGATTTAGTTTTTTTTTAAATGTTGTATATATTTCACTAATCTCCTTTCAAAAAAACATAAAAATGAGAAATAATTATTGATATTATGCATCTCCTCGTAAAGTGTTCATTAATTATTTTTTGTACTAACACTAATGGATAGACAATTTAATAACGAACATTTTTGTAGAATTATTTTTTTCAAAAGACCAAAATTCGATTTTATAAAGATTTTATTCTAAAATCTGGGCGTATTCACAACTGTAATTCATGCGCCGCCAGTGCCGCTAGACCAATAGGAATGCTCATATCGCACGCCGATTTTTTGGTCAGGGTACCGTCTTAATTCTTAGTCAAAAATAACATTCTACAACAGCTCTATCAAGTACTGACAAGGACAAAAGTCTTAGTCTCATGAATTTTAAATTTTCTGAGATGAAGTATACGCGAGACGTTTAAATCACCTGAAGATTTGATTGAAGAATAACACAGCGTATAATTATGATTACTTCATTTAATTTTGTACTCAGGCGAGGTAATTAACATCTTCATGATCTAATCAAACCTTCGTAATCGCATATGGCAGAAAGGTACTTCAACTTGTTTTACGTTTTACTAAATTAAGTCAGTAACATACCTTTCGTTTTAATTACGATCCACTCATTATCGGAGCGTTTTCTCGTTGATTGTACGCATCGAATGGGCCTGTCGTAAAATGTGAATTGCTCATCAATTGCTGACATTACTATTTCTCCGAACCGTAAGATTTACGCGTCGTATTTTATTTTTTACACGGGTACAGTCACGAGCATAAATATGTATATGCTTATCAAAATTCAAAAGCAATTTCATTCTAAAGAATTGATTATAATAGTGATATTTTCGAAGCCACGTATTGATCTACCCTTCATTAAGGCGCCGATTCCCTTGAGTAGCTGATTTTAAAATGAGATTCACGTCTAAACGGCTAGTCGTAATTTATTGGAAAAAATATATGTTATATTAGACCATTTTCTTAATAATTTCATCTGAGCAAATTTTGAGTTTTATTCGTATAACATAGTGTAATTAATTTGTAAAGTTATGTCTAAAACGGTCAAAAACACGACAATCACACCAAAACCGCTGGGCGTAGTTTAATGAAATCGACACCATATCAAAGACAATTTAATTATCTACATTTTGATCTGAAGATATTTTTTTTAAAGTCAAAGAATAATAAGAAAAGTACAAAAAACTAAAAAATTTTGGGTCGCGCGGGTGTGAAACGAGTGCGCGTTTTGTTCCCTCAAGGTCGTTGGCGTTAGTCGTCGTCTTAAGGCGACAACACGCCCCAGCGACCTTGAGCGATTGGGAGGAGCTTGCGCCGCACCCCCGCGACCCCGCAACTACACGCTCGTAATTTCGTAGGGTAACCATACGCTTCAGACGGCGAGGACACTGTTTTTGTTTTTATGTAGTTAGAAATAATAAGGTAGCATTCTGATAATAAATATTATTTTATTAGTGGTGAGATCCTACGAATATTAAAAATGCGAAAGTATGGATGAATGGATGGATATTTGTTCCTCAATCACACCAGAACGGGTGAACGGATCTGGGTGAAACTTGGCACAGAGACAGATTACAGTTCGAAATATCACATTTATTTCATCCCGGTAAAATGTTCCCTTGGAGCAACAAAACACAACACGCGGGTGTAGCCGCTAGCAGAAGCTAGTGGTTTATATATTTACGTAAGTAATCAATGTGCTCATTCATATATGGGCAACTAGCTGTCCCCCGCGGCTTCGTTCCTTACCTACTCTACCCTACCCACCTACCTACCCTACCTACTCCACCATACCCTACGTACCTATCAATAAAAACAATAAAATACTATAAATAGCCTATGTCCTTCCTCAGGATGCCATCTATCTCCTTGCCAAATTTCATTGTATTCCGCTTAGTGGTTTAGACGTGAAAAGGTAACAAGTAACGTAAAGGTAACAAGTGATAGGTAAATAGTGTAAAAATAATAACAAGTGATAAAAACATAAAATAAAGACATGTGATTTGTGTGCATGGGCGGATCCAGGAGTGGGGGGGAAGCTAGAAATAAAATGATGTGAATTATAAACATTATTTTATTTTTAACAAGTGATAAAAACATAAAATAAAGACATGTGATTTATGTGCATGGGCGGATCCAGGAGTGGGGGGGAAGGGGATACTTGAAATAAAATGATGTGAATTATTAACATTATTTTATTAGCTTTAAAACTCCTCAAAACCGAGAACACTTATATCTATACGATGTGTTTCTTTGTATTGTCCTGTCTTTCTTGTATTATGTCGTCTTGTGTACTAGTGTCTATCGCTATTGCTCGGTTTTTCCTTCGTTTATTTTCTTTTCTTATTCTCCTTCTTGTTTTCTTTTGCGTTCTACAAGAATATATCATATAAATATTCATATGAGCCGACTATGTTAAAATCATTGTTTACCATTGAGATAATATGTACTACGTACTAGAGAAGCTATCCTAAGCAAAATGCATGCTCCATTTTGTCAATTTTGACAAGAGTTTAAACTAAAAAATTCGCTGCAGCGCTGAAACAAAAATTAGTTCTCTAACAAAACAATATAAACATGCAGCGCTAGAGCGCTTCTAAGGTGTAGTTTTGTCGCGACCAAAAAGACGGAAGCGCCGTGATTTTCTTGGCGCTTACGCGTTTCGTTCAACCTTGTCATTCATATAGACTAAATTGCTGACTGACTACAGAAGTGACATAGCATTATACCTAACAAGCTCTATTAGAATTCACACTTTTTCAAAATTTATTATTATTTGAAATAACCGACTGTTAAAGTATATGATACTTTTGTATTTCTTTATTTAATATATAATCAAATGCGCTTACAATAAGTTAAAAACATATCAAATTGGAATAGGGAATTTTACAATTCGCTTGAAATTTGGGGGTAAGTGGAACAGGGTGTAAAGTCCCACAAACCTCCATAGAAAAGGGAGGATCCTCCGACCAGACGGGTGTTGTGTCTGGTCCGGGCAACTGCCCAACGGTTGTTGTCGGACTGTTGTATGTGTTCTTATCTCGCCGAAAACTTTACTTGCGCGATGCAGGATTTGTGTGACGTCATGTCATTAGTTTGTAAGTGGCGGCGTTGGTGCCGCTACAGAAACACGAATCTTTTGTATATTTTTAATATTAATTATGTTAATTTAGTTACCCCTAAACAATATAAGTTTAGTTAACTTTTAGCGTCAAAAGTTTAAGTTTAAATTCGCTTGAAGTACGAAGCTAAAATTGATCAGACTAATAAGTCTGATCAAGTTTAGCTTCGTACTTCAAGCGAATTCTTGTGTATTTGTTTATGATGGCCCGTATCAAATATGTTAGGCGATTTAAAGTGCTTGGTTGATCAAAAGAATGTTGAAGCAAATATGTAAATTTTTCCTTGTGAATAAAATATTCGAAAGTATTAACATTTTTTGGAAAAAAAACAGATTGTTTCCTTTGCCGAATTCACTTACACAATTAGGCTACCGGTATCTTCACTGCGGTTAATTTGGATAAATTGTATCAATTTTTTCCTATATTTACGGTCCAAACCTTAAATAAACAAAATGTAACAAATTATGTCTTACATTATGTAATAATTATTTTTAATCTTTTATCTTTTTTCATTGAATAACCACAGTCAGTTCTTTTCTAAATATATGTTATTATTATTTTTCGCATTAAAAAGAAACATCAGCTAATTTTACCTACACTTGTTATACAAATTGTCACATCTGAATTTTTAGTCTATATGAAAATTGACACAACATGGCGTCCAGCAAATATTTTGTTAAAATTAAATTTTAAAATTAATATCTAGTTAGCCACCTATGAAAAGTTATTCCTTTGCTTTTCGCCGTATTGGTTGAATTATTAGTACAAAATCTTAAAACCCACGACCGGCATATTGAATGCCTTTGAACGTTTTTTCGTTTAAAAACATAAAATGACTTAAGCGCCCAAGATCTAGCAAGCAAATAAGTGAATTGCGGCTAGAAAACCGCAATTGAACAGAACACAGTAGTTATGGGTGGTGACTTCTCTAGTGCGTAGTACATTATTACCTCAATGTTGTTTACCTAGTAGGGACTGTTCCTCATTTTCGGTCACTTTGTGAAAGCATGATGGATCCCCCTCAGATATAGTTGTTTAAATTTCTGCAGAACTGAAATATAATTACAATGATAAATACACCGAAACAATCTATGCTTTATCAGCTGGGGCAAAAAATAAAAGATGAACAAATCATAATAAAGGTTTTAACAGTGTCTCCTTTGCTGTCAGGCTGTCACTCAAACATCTAAAATAAAAACATCATGAGATGCTTATTTCATACAACAACCAAATACCAAACACTCATATGCATAAATATGGCAATTATTATTTAAATTATTATTTTACCAACTATATTTTAAAATAATATTAATATTTTAATGTTTAAAAAAAATCGGTATTACTAAAACCAAAAGCAATAAATAGCCCACATGAAAACCATTTCCCCTGCCCAACCCCTCCCCCCGGTATCCGCGCCTGGTGGTGCCAAATATAAAACTCTTTATAATATATAAATAAATACTCTTTTACTAGTAAAAATGCATAAAAACTATAAACAGCAGCCTAATTGCGTAAGTGAATTCGGCAAGGCAAAGGGTTTGACCCCATGAAAGAACATGAACAATTAACCAATCACAAGCGAGATGAAAGACGCGATGTGGATTTTCGTCTATGTGATTGGTCGATTGTTCATATTCTTTCATGGAGTCATACCCTTTGCCCTGATAAACAATTGACCAATCACATGCGAGATGAAAGACGCGATGTGGATTTCCGTCTATGTCATTGGTCGATTGTTCATACTCTTTCATGGGGTAAGACACTTTGCCTTTCCGAATTCACTTACGCAATTAGGCTGCTGATATTATAATGCAAAATCTACTGATAAAATAATAATAAAAATATGTTTAAATAATACTAAAGTCGGAATATTAAATTAGGTACCTATGCATTTACCTGTCGGTACTTATGTCCATATTTTCATGACCAATAAGCGGAGTTGCCTTTTTCTCCTGTTCTGTACAGCCGGGGCTACAATATAAATGTATGTTTGTAAGTATAGATAAACCATTATATTGTATTAGGCGAAATTAGTAAAGTATTCGTACACGACGCACTACCACAAAACAGACCCAAAAAATTACATCTCCGCATCCGGAGATGTAATAGAGGTACAACACGGTCAAAATAAATGTGCACCTCGCTGGATTGCGAACCCACTTCTGCCTACCCGCGCGGCGCCCTACGTTTGTCCCGAGCAAGACGAACGACAGAGTGACGTGACAGCGCCGGGTGCACAGTTATTTTCCCCGAGCAGTACGTACTTGGAGTGGATTACTATACTTACAACTATGCCAAATTGCTAATAATTACATTCACATACTTTTTGAAAATGTTATCCGGACTGTCCCTACTAGGATGGTGGTATGGTTACATTGAATGCAATGGCAATACTCACCTCGTCTCTGCATTTATATCTAGATAATCTTTGTTATTTGCTATTTTGGTAAAACAGAAATAACATAATTATTTTAATAAAATAAAAGTATGTTTATTACAAATTTACTTTATATTTATGTTATGTGTATTTTTTTATTTAGTTACCTATACTAATTTAAACTTTAGGAATACATTATTGATAATTAAAATATGCCACTTACCTAAGTAATCAATTATTTTTTTCATTATAAGCCATCTCACTTTCAAAAAATTTAATTTACCGCCCATTTTAGCGCGAACCTTATAAACAAGCAAATAAAATAGTGTCCTTTTGCTCCGAGCGCGCGAGCGTCAGCGTCTACCCGTGACAGTGGTCAGCGATGCACTGCCGCCCGTCGCCCGGTGGGGCCCCCGCTTCAACGCGCACCAAGTTTAGTCGGCAAAACTAATAACATTTATTTACTAATAATAATTTAAAAAAAAGCCCTAGATTAAAATTTTGATAATTAAATTGCCTTTTAGATGGTGAAAGTTTCATAAAAATACGTCCAATGGTTTTTGCGTGATTGTCGATTTTTGGTCCGCGTTAGACATTACTTTGCAAATTAATTAAACTATGTTACACTAATATATTTTAAAATGTACTCAGATGAAATTATTAAGGAAACGCTCTAGTATAACATATATTTTTTCCAAAAAATTACGACTAGCCGTTTAGGCGTGATTCTCATTTTAAAAGCAGCTACTCAAGGGAATCTGCGCCTTAAAGCATCTTATGATCCTGATTCAAATTGCGGACGAGAGAACCGCTTTAAATTTTTGCTACGCGCATATGCAAGGTACGTATTTTTGCTTGCGACTGTACCTGGTCGCTTTACATCTAAATTCTACATTCCACGATTACCGAGAACACTAGTGTAAATGGAAACGTATATAAAATGTTTGTAGTTAATTATAAATTTTATTTTATTCCCTTTGTAAATCATCAGTTTTATGTTTCTTTTATATCTTCTCAGCAATATAGATAGATGTTAATATAAATTCTTGTTTGCAATATCTGGGTGCTTATCTCGGAGGTCTAGAGTTCTCGACCGGCAGGCTCATAGAAATATAAAATACCTATGGGCAGGCTCATAACGTATCTTTCAAGAGCAAAACGATAGCGATTGTTGTGCAATAATTGCTCTTTAATACAGAAGTTTTTGGCGGTTTTTAGGGTTCCGAATTCAAAAAGGAACCTTTATAGTTACGCTATGTCCGTCTGTCCGTCCGCAGCTTAGCTCAAAGTCTCTTATTACTAGAATGCTATAATTTGGAATGGATATACATACTAATAATTCCGACTAAGTGTCAAATTAAAACCAAGTTTTTTTTCTTGTACCTCCTATTATAGCCTGAGATCTGACACCAGTCTTACCAAGAGGTATCGTGTTACCCAGTTACTGGGTTGTGGAGGTCAGATAGGCAGTCGCTCCGTGTAAAACACTGGTACTCAGCTGAATTCGGTATGACTGGAAGTCGACCCCAACAATAATTGGGAAAAAGGCTAGGCAGATGATGTACCTCCTATAGACGTTAAGTAGGGATGATTTTATTTTCTCGTCTATTTTATAAATTAGTTCATTTGATTAACAGTGAGCGATTAGCAAACGATTGTTTAGGACCTACCATACCTACACTGTAGACGTAATTCTGACTTTTATGACATAAAGCGTTTGATCGCGCGATGATTGCCGATTGCTGTTACTTACGTAATAAGCCTGCGGGTAATTCTATATTATTTCTGTGCAGCACGGGGTCGACGTCTATTTTGAAGATAAACTTGTTATTTATAAAGATTAAATTCCAATTCTATGAATTTAATCTTTATAAATAACAAGTTTATGTTTTCAATGAATTGTTTTGTTTATTTTTACGACAGTGAGATAACTAACCTGACCTTTTGGCACTAATTTATGCATATCTGTTTTCTCATTAATACTTCAGGAAAAATCATTCATAAAATAAATATTTCATCAGCTGAACAGGAATTTTGGCGCCACAATCTCTTTTGTCGAATCATCTTATTGTTTTTTTTTCGATAAAGTCACTTAGCTGACAAGGGCAATCAATTGCGCAGTTATTGGCACTTGTGGTCAAATATGATATCCCAGCACACCGAGTACACAGAGATTGTATAGAAATTGCCAAATTGCCAATTTTTGGCAATTTTTATACAATCTAAGGCAACCATACAATTTAAAGCAACAATTTACCATATAAGATACACTCTTAAAATTACAGAGGGCTCATTCCGAGTTTTTTAACGTACTCACTCGTAAAACCGTAATTCGTAAAACCAGCCAAGTGCGAGTTGGACTCGCGATAATGGCACGGAACCCTTCGTGCGCGAGTCCGCACTTGGCCGGTTTTTTACCTTTAGATTGCGGGACGCGTTGGTTGGCTTCGCCAATTATAAAGATGTAAAGAATTGTCCTTGAAGAATTGAAGCCATCCAAGGCACAAGGCAACCCGCCATCTCCCCGTCGCCTTCGGTCTGCCGCGACCCCGTCTATCTGTGTCAGGGCTCCAGTTTTGCGATATAAGGGCCCACAGAGTTCACGGCATCCGTCAGACATGAATAGAAAATACTTTATTGTACACCAAAACAGTGCACAAAGCCTACTTTTTAAACTACGTCGGGAATTTGCATTCTGAAGCGCAGCGTTGTATTTCTTGATGAAGTTGTTACAGGATGATAAAAATATGTTTTACCTTCTGTGGTGTGGACTCGGAAGCCGAGCGGAGCTTGGCTCGACCAGCCCCGCCCGCTTGGCGGATAGCGGCCATGAGGTTCGAGTGCGCGTCGCCCACCGGCGCGGGCGCAGCGACAGGCGTAGATGTCACAGCCTTCGCCTCTCTGTTGACAATAGATAAGGAATATTTTTATAAAAAGTTCTTACAGAACTTTTCGAAAGGACTGGCCCACAACGGCGGACTCTTATTTTTTCCTAGCAGTGATAAAAACCTAATTAAATAGATAGATAAAGTTTAAAAGATAATAGCTATGCTCGGCGTTTCCTTGCATGATCAAATCAGAAATGAAGACATCCACAAGAAGCAACCAACGTTACCGAATACCGACATAGCCCGAAGAATTGGCAAACTTTTGTGGCAGTGGACAGGGCACGCTTTGCTCGCAGAACAGATGGCCGATGGGGCCGAAAAGTTCTGGAATGGCGACCTCGTACCGGCAGACGCAGCGAAGTCCAGACCGCGGGAGTCTGATAGATGCGAAACGCATAGGACCGAGGCCTATGTCCAGCAGTGGAAGTCTTTCGGCTGATATGATGATGATGATGAGTTTAAAAGATAAGGTTTAAAGAACAACCTAGTGGTACCCATTGCCATTTAACAATAAGAGCAACTGCGGCAGTACATGCCGGTGGTGACGTGATGAAGCATGATTCCTATCCTACCAAATAACTTTTACCCTACAATAAAACCAAATAGGCTACATACAGAACAATGCATCACTAAACAACGAGTTCTAAAATAATTTTAAAAGAAGTTACTCAGATGGGGGTACTCCAATCAGCCACAGTGTGACTGCGGAACCACCCCACCGACGATGCCCCACCTCCTGTCCTGCTCCTTATGTAAAAACATCTGCACCATGCAAGACCTTTGTGAGGCCAGCGCTAAGACTATCGACGTGGCTGAATACTGGTCGAAGAAGATTTAGTGAAGGAATCATCGACACGAAGAAGATGCATACAATGTAACTCGACCACAAAGTTAAACAAAACAGATACTTATCTTTAATAAGTCATCAACAACGGAAGACAAATTGTCTGCACGCAATATTTTTCCTCGCTATAGACTGACAGTGATACTGACCGTGAGAAACAAAATCCCCAATTAAAAGATTACCTACTACTTATTACTACGGGTTCTCTTAGCGAAATCCTCGCAATTCGCATAAATAATTCAATTAAGCATCTATTAATTTGTTTACTTGGATCCTTGTGTGTTTCTCGGTAAAACATAATATCATTAATAATACCTACACCAACATCGCTACAGAATCACGATATTAATTTAAGATAGGGTCACACCTGCGTTCATACACCATGACTTGATGATTCGTCCCCTATCACACTATCACGAATAAAATCACGTTCAAAATTAAGGGCCCACATACCCTTTAGTGCCGTAAAACGGTAACTTTCTAAAGCATACTCCTTAGTAACGGCTAGGTTAAAAGGTATGAAAAAAATATACATCTATTATTGATTCATGTACATAATTTTGAACACAAGGTTTTTTCGTGTAACTAATAGTTTTGCTTTAAAAAAATAATTAACAACACGACATTTTTTCGCAACTTTTGGAAACTCCTCCAAAACGACTTGGATGTTCAATAATATTTTTACACAGAAAAATAGATGGCCGGAATTTCTTCATAACCAACATAGCATATGTAAATCAAATAATATTTTGCAAACAAAACTGTTCAAAAGGAGGTTCAATATTGATATTTTGGCATCGAGCGGGCGCACGGCCAGTACTGCTTTAATATTGGGGCGCATATAGCGCCTTAAGGTTACACTAGTCGAAAATTCTTCCATACAAACGTAGTCTACAGATTACTCCACTGTTTGACGATGTACGTTCAAAATAAAAAAAATATCTCAATTTGCCTCATCATTATCTAGTCCTGTATGGAAACAAAAATGTATAATTTTTTTTTTTTTTTTTTTTACTATAAGGCTTGCGCTTGACCACTATCTCTCACTATCTAATTCAACAATGCAAATAATGTTATTTTATAAATATATCCATTTAGTTGTTTTTTCATGATTAAGGCTCCCAAAGGTCTGTTTATTAAATTTCGCGCGCTCGTTTTCGTCCTAAATCATCATCCATTTCGATACAAATTTGCATAAGTGCTAATTCGTACGCGAACTAGCTCCTTACTGCTCATCACAGCATCTATTTATTTCGTACGTGTTGTCGGATAAGATAGCATGCATTTTAACCCCGCGGACAAAATAGTTCGTGCCGTCGACTAGTTCAACCTTAAGATAGGTTCACACCTGCGTCCATATACCATGACTTGAGGATTCTTACCCTATTTACATTCCCCATATACACACTATCACGAACAAAATCGCGTCCGGTGTAAAATTAAGGGCAGATGTGTCCTATTTGTGTGTGTCCAATTGAACATTTTGTGGGCTGTAAACCCCTCTAAAGGCAATAACGTGGTACTTAGAACACGAGTAATAAAATTCAGCCATTATGTAGATGAGATGACAAATACTAAGGGCACCTTGGCCAGACTAGTTTCAGACACAGACTCGTCGAAGCATAAACAATATGAAATTCTAGACGACTCAATGAGGGTATGAGATAACGTTAACCTTCACATCTGTGAATCCCAGGGTTTATAAACCGGGGGCACACGGCGTTATACGCCTACTATATTTTGTTTAATATCCGTAAATATCATGTGTGCCGAAATATGGATCAAAGCCTCTTGATAGATATTTGCGTAGTTAAGCCACATAACCAATATGGGGCAGAGCAAGCGTAATGCTCCCCTCCCCTCCCTCATCATGTAAAGTTCCCCTTCTAATATATCTCAACGGGATTATATATTCAGACTACATAAGTACATAATATCCATTTATTTAATATCAAATCTTGTAACTTTTGGAGTGAAGAGGTCTTAGACATGACAGCTGACAAGCGTTGATACCTTTACTAGCTAAAAGTAGATCCTACAAAAAAAGTTAATTAAAACAATCTAGAAACCCGACTGCCTAAGAAGCGAACTAAATTTAGACTTAAACAAAAAGAAAATCATGCTGAGCAGTCGGAGGTTTCGCGAGCTGGTTGACTAAAACCTGATGTTCTGGCATTTTTTCTATCTTCCAATTTTAATGCAGCCAGTGACACTCGCAAGGTTAAGTAAGACGAATCGATTGACGTAAGAGTCATCAAAATCTGCCAACGCGTTTGGTCTCTAGAACGCCACATATGAACAAATATAACATACATAGTCTATTAAACACATTACCCTCCTTCGGCAGTTGGGTAAAAAGGGACTAACGAGATGAACGCACATACACACACATCATATAGACTAGGTATATACATACATATATGTAACAACTACAACCAAACAACTCTAAATGAGTGTATAAGTTACTACATGTGAGAACCGAGTGTGTTACTTTTACATACATACATACATAAACTCCTAAAGCCTTTTTCCCGTGGGGGTAGGCAGAAACTACAGAACGCCACCTGCTACGATCCTTACATACTTCTTTTGCTTCACTCACATTCATACATCTAGTCATACACACACGCCGGTTATGAATACTGCGCACTTGGCCTTTCTGAAGAACATCACCTATAAGGTCTATGTATGTCTTTCTACGGCGTCCCCTCCCGGCGTTTCCATTCACGTCTGCCTTGTAAATACCTTTCGTTAGTCTCCTTTCATTCATCCTCTCAACATGGCCAAACCATCTTAACATACACTTTTCAATTTTAGTCACTACATCTTCTTTTAAACCACAACGTTGTCTTATTACCACACATACTTCTACTGCATTATATTAATTCTGACCTTTGCAGGGGCGAATATCGATTCGGCCACCCCCGCACGGTCTAGACTTCTCTAGGCTAGTTTCTGACGCTGTTACGTCATAGTAATTAAATACTACGTTTTAGAAACAAAGGGTTCTTGGAGGGAAATCTGAAGCTACTACTGAAGAATCTTTAATTAAAATTGTTGAACATTTTGGGGCCTTGATCCTCAAAGCTGTTTGAATTTGATATTTAATCCTGCTTAGATAGTTTTAAATGTCTATGTAGTTGTTTCATCTATTTGGGTAACAAGAAAACTAAAGTTGTTGATAAGGGCTTAAGGAATTTGGTCAGAGGAAACTTATGTAATCCCAGAGAGACCCTCACAACAACTATTTGCAAATATAAGACGAGGACACCGCATTGCGTCATCAAAATGTTACGGCCTATATTGTGAGAAGACAGATACTTGACTGAATAGAGTAACTGGCACACCAATAATAAAATTAGCAGAATGCCAAAGAAAACTTTTGTAAAGTATCTGTAATTTCACTAAACACGAATTAAGGCGGTACCCCGAGCAAAACGCCGCGCTAGGCGTTTTTCGTGCTGTTTTTAGGAGCTATCTACTCGTTATTTAAAAAGAAATATCAATTAATATTATTAATTCTAAAATGGTTGTATACTTTTTTTTTAAATAGGTATATGTTTCACTAATCTCCTTCCAACAAAACCATAAAAATGAGAAATAATTATTCATAGCATGCATCTCCTCGTAAAGTGTTCATTTATTATTTTTTGTACTAACACTAATGGATAGACAATTTAATAACGAACATTTTTTGTCGTACTTTTTTTTTCATAAGACTAAAATTCGATTTTATAAAATTTTATTCTAAAATCTGGGCGTATTCACTACTGTAATTCATGCGCCACCAGTGCCGCTACGCCAATAGGAATCTCATGCTGATTTTTTGGTCAGGGTACCGCCGTAAAGTAACAAAATCAATCTGCCTAGCTTATTGCCAATTATGTTGGAGTTCGGCATCCAGTCTAAACGAATTTAGCTAAGTACCAGTGTTTTACATGGAGCGACTGCCTATCTGACCTCCACAACCCAGTAACTGGGTAACACGATAGCTCTTGGCAAGACTGGTTTCAGATCTGAGGCTTCTGACTACCCGTAACGACTGTCAAAGATCCTCAAATGACAGCCGGGAACGTGATTTCCGAAGCACGGAGGAATCTCGGTATGTTGAAATGGTCACCCATCCACGGGCCGTCCTCGGCAAGCGTTGCTTAACCTTGAAGACCCGTGGCTGTTATTATTTAGCCACGAGCTTCTCTCGAATTAAAGTAACAAATGCCTGAAAAATGACCGAAATAGAATTCGTTTCTACTTCGAATCTGTTATATGTCGTTTCCGAGACATCAAAGAACGAAAATAACTTTTAAGCCTGATTGGCACTATTTGGACAAAAAAAACGCGCCTCCGCGATTTTCATAGAAAAATTAGAACGAAAAATATAAAGCGGATTAGCAGCTTTATTTATTGCGTGGGATACATCGAATGTATATATCTAGGTAGGTATGTTCTATACGAGATGTGTCTGACACCGACGCGAAAAAAAAAACATGGATTCAGTTTCTGGACCCCCTAGGCTGAGTTTCTCACCTCTAAATTATCGCAGAATTAATATGAAAAATTGTCAAGCTTGGCTGCCAAATTATCAATTGATTGTCTGTTGAAATTTCATTCAACCAATCACAGCATATAACACGTGCTTGAAAATCTGTCACATTAATTTTGCGATAATTTAGAGGTGAGAAACTCTGCCTTAGTGTTTGATTTTTTCTTAGGTTTTAACCTTTCAGAACTTTATTATAATATCGTTATAATATACAGGATGTGTTTGACACCAACGCGATAAAAAATACCATGGATTCAGAACATGAACATGACCCCTAGTATTGGAATTTTTCGTAAGTTTTTTTCTAATTTTTGGTATTTTTTCCGCGTCAGTGTCAGACACACCCTGTATATTATAACGATGGATAGGTTTGTTACTTGCGAAAGGCCTTCGATCGATTGTCTTTAGTTATTCAGTGATGCAACTGGTATAAGTAGTTAGTACTAGACCGAAAGCTCTAGTCGCTCTAGACTTCTAGAGAAAGTTATGCTACTGTTTTGAATAATATTTAGTGGCTAAGACCTCGCCTCCCGTGCTTGAGGTCGTGGGTTCAAATCCAGGCAAGTACCAATGTGACTTTCTCATGAATTGATATGTTCTTTCTAAGTTTATCTTCGAAATCGCTGATAACGGTCACTAAATTGATCGCGCAATAATTTTACAATTATTGCGCGATCAATTTAGTGACCTGGCTATTGAGGCCTTTAAGTCGTCTTTTTTTTTAACAGTCATTTTTAACAGAAGCTATTTTATCTATCCGATGATTTATAAAATGTATCGGTTGATGAATTAAGCAGCTTATGAAAGAGCAACACTTTGTGGACTTGTGGAGGCTGTTTTTTTTTTACAATAGTCAATTTGATTTCGATTTAGCTCCAATATTCCGATAAATTAATATTCGGCGATGTAAAGTATTTGTGTAAAGTAAATATGGCAGTGAAAATTGGATATTTTCATTTTATTTGCATAAAATGAATTTGAAGTAAATAAAATGAATTTTAATTGATTTGAAAAATTGGATGACTAAAATGTCAATGTGTAACCAACGCGTTTGGTCTCTAGAACGCCACATAGGAACAAACATACATACATAAGACTGATAAACACATTACCCTCCTTCGACAGTCGGATGAAAAAACAACAAAAACTTTGAACAAAACACTGTGGAACACGTCTAAATCACATCACAAAACGCTTAGAAGCATCATAGGTGGTAGGTGCACTATGTTAATCAAATTACTTGCACTCTTTTTGTTAGATAGATTCGAGGTCAGCACAAAGATTGTTGCTTTTATCAAAAAACGATCCTCGATTGTTTTTAAATGTTTTTAAAACCGAATTACTGTTCTTAGTCTGTGAACAAAGGAGAGGTGGGCAACAGAAGGGCGAATTTTTTTTTTACAAATTACGTTTCTCGTTTGTTTTTTTTTTTGTTTTCAGCCACGTATAAAGTCAAATGCCGCTGTTCCATTAGAGAACGTTGTACTTAACAAATACAATCAATGATTGTTGAGCATGACTCAGTGACTCAACAAGATCAAATTGTTAGTAGGGTCAAAATACCAATTGATCATAATGGCTGGCTAACAAAAAAGGAAACACAAGAACTGTTGAACCCATTAAGCTTTTTTTGTTAGAAGACCAATCCATACCAAGCCATACAAATATTATAAATCCGAAAGTAACTCTGTCTGTTTATGCTAAAGTAACCCTTGGATTTGGATGAAACTTGGCACACGAACAAATCCATCGCACTATTCCCAAACCACTGCAACTCCTGATAGCCAGAATCAACAGAAGCGACCACCAGATATGCGCCGAGGCAATGAAGCTCGACGAAGTCCCTGAAAATGAATTTAACTGTCTTGGCTCCCGC
The DNA here is from genome assembly GCA_949775005.1 of Orthosia gothica. Taxonomy (NCBI): domain Eukaryota; kingdom Metazoa; phylum Arthropoda; class Insecta; order Lepidoptera; family Noctuidae; genus Orthosia; species Orthosia gothica. The sequence goes on along the minus strand of OX459034.1, from coordinate 17,972,238 downwards.
AACGAAATTAATCAGAGAAGAATAATGGAGGAGTAGGGAAAAATACAAATTTCCACTTCCCTCCATATCAAGCAGGAGACAGAACAAACAAGACCAATAGGCACAAAGGGTCGTTTACAACTGGGATAAGCCCAGTTGCCTAGCACCACGGATAAAAATTACCATGGGTCTTAACATTGTGAGTTGTTATATTTGATTCCAATAATAGGTATGGCAAAAACGCTTGAACGCACGGAAATTGGTTCTAGTTTCCACAAGGTCCGTATAACAAACAGCTCCTGATGCAGCCTGTACATTATTCAACATATATTGCGTTCATTCTGCCAAAGAATACACTCCCATAAGATAATTATGATGTGCAGATTGTAGATATTCGCAGTCAGATGTAGAACACTGACATAAAGGCGAGGCAACAAGCTTGAAGGAAAATATTTACACACGAGTAGACCATGCCCCTTGGGCTAATTTCCGACACGAGGTGGAAGCCGTTTAGCAGAAGCTAGTAACAACTAGTGCTGTTCATAACCTGCCCTACTTTTTGTCGGTCAACGAATTGGACCATCGGACCAACAAATCGGAAACTATTGATCAGGATATGATAACCCCACGACTGATTGCGTTGATGTAAGTGCGAGCTATTGACCTGCAGGACGTAACGAATTTAACTGTTTATGATTTGAAAATGACCAGGACCACAGTACTTGTGTCAGTATCAATGTACTGTTAATTCGCGTTGAAGGCTGCGTCTGTCACCAGTGCTGCCAACTTAGCGCTTTCAGCGCCAGATCTAGCGCTTTTTTATTCAATAGCGCGTTCTAGCGCCTAGCGCTAAATCTAGCGCTTTTTGAAACTTTGTTTTTTTTTTTAAATAGTAACTGCGAAAACTATCAACTTCTAAACGACGCGTTCAGGACAATTTCAGCCACAGATAAATATAAATTCAAGTCCAAAACTGATTAAGACATAATATATTATTTGTGTCAAGACCATCCATAATTCAGTAGTAGAAACAGATGATGATGAATTAATTAAATTCCTTTATTTTATTATTAATAAAAAAGTACTGTATGTAACTCTTTTATATGACTTATTGTAATTCAATAAAAAAATACGTTTAGGTATACATTCCTAGTAAGATTCCTAGTCTCAAATTATTGGTCGTTTTTTTTGGAATTTGGCGCCGGATGCAGCGATTTTTTGGACAGCGACCATCTAGCGCTTTCTAGCGCTTTTTTAAAGAGCTAACAGCGCGTTTTTGCTTAGACGAGTTGGCAGCACTGTCTGTCACCCGCATGGTAGTGAAGTGACATGCGGATAACTCTGAATTTTGTACTTGGGAGATTGATTCTGAACTATTTAGGAGTCGGTAGTATAAGCACTTAGGTCCACTTATCTATATATTATAGTAAAGTGTTCAAAACATGATTCTATCACTGACATCTAACGAATGTCTAAAATAGAACAACTTATTATAATCCATACTAATATTATAAATGTGAAAGTAACTCTGTCTGTCTGTCTGTTACCTTTTCACGCTTAAACCGCTGCACCGATTTAGATGAAAGTTGGTATGAAGATAGTTTGAGACCTGGGAAAGGACATAGGCTATATATATAGGTAGGGTAGGGTAGGGTAGGGTAGGGTAGGGTAGGGTAGTGTAGGGTAGGGTAGGGTAGGTTAGTGTAGGGTAGGGTACGGTAGGGTAGGGTAGATAAATGTTTGGTCTTTTTATGGCAAAACAAAGTTTGCCGGGTCAGCTAGTGAGATATAACGATTTATTTGTGGTACAAATGGGTGTTATTATGTTATGGTAGTTGATGAATATAATATTAAATTTTGAATGAGTTATTCCTGTGTTACTGGGTACTGGTATATTCGCGTTAAAAGCTGCCTGTCTCACCCGCATGATAGGTACATATATTATATGTGGATATCTCTGTCTGAGAAGCGGTTGGCAGGCGATTCTGCAGTTATCGGGGTATACCATCAAAAGGCGCCTGAATTTTGAGGATTCCCCCACACTACCCGGTCGAAAGACAAGAGAGGAAAGGGAGACGGTACGGGGAGGGGAGGACGACAGTTATCAGCCTCCGTGAATTCTTAAAATACCGGATGCTGATATGGCATTTTGATTACAGTTATTTTCAAATTATGGACTGAAGTGGAACGATGGTTTAAATTCGTTTAATGCTTTGATTGGAATGTATTTTTGTGTGAAAGTTATTTACTACATTATCGTCTGCGTTGAAGGCCGCTTCTGTAACCCACATGCAGGTGACCAGCGAATAACTCAGACTGTTGCAGTTAGGAATTGTATTGAATAACACTACGATTTAGCTAAGCGACAAAAAATAACTTGCTCCGAACTGAGACTGATTGGACGCTTAAGGTTGCACTAGTCGATCATTCTTCCATAAAAACGTAATCTGGCGATTACTCAACTGTTTGACGATGAACGTTCAAAATAAAAAAATGATATCAATTTGTCTCATCATTATCTAGCCTTGTATGGCAACAAAAAAAAAAAAAAAAATGACCGCCGAAGTTCCATATTTCAACACAATTGTCGCATCTTTAGATGGAAATAAAAACCATAAGAAGAAGGAAAATTGCAATACAGCCACCTTACAGGGATAGATAGATTAGTAGTTCAACAATGCAATTTATTTTATTTTGAAAATATACATTTAGTCGTTTTTTCATGATATCCATAGTTCCATACTCTAAAAGGTCTGTTTATAAAATTTCGCGCGCTCGTTTTCGTCCTAAATCATCATCCATTTCGCTACGCAAAAATGTGTATTCGTACGCGAACTAGCTTCTTACTGCTCATCATAGCAGCTATCTCTTTCGCACGTGTTGTCGGATAAGATAGCATGCATTTTAACCCCGCGCACAAAATAGTTCGTGCCAACTAGGGCAAACTTAAAGTGGACGGCCAATGGAATTTAATTCAGCATTCATATTTATAATGTTTTACAAGTCACAAAAAACCGGCCTCGACTGATTAAAACTGTGCATGTATGGCCTCAGGAAAAACTGATCAGGCGTTAAAAATTGTACAGCTGACAAAAAAACTAGGATTCAAAACCGTCAGCTCATCACAGAACAGTCTTCAAGACTAATTATATCACAAGTGCAATAATTGCAGTCAACGACTAATATTCACAGCACTTCAACCACTAAAGCAGCAAAAAATACCCGCGCATAGCCTGTGTGCAGAGACATGTACGCAATTTATTATCCCCATTTGCAGCTGAAGAAAAATATGATTCCACGTTTGGCTTAATTGCTTACCATTCCGAGGCAAATACATGACATTGCAACATTGGAATGGGAACGCTAAAAAGCTTCACACTCAATCCTATTACCCTAGCTTTTATGTTCCTTCCATATTCATATTTTTATCGGCTACAGTTGAGCAATTAGAAACCTTAATGCATTCGCGCAACCGTCAGATTGGCTTGGAGTTTTGGTGCGATTGTGCCAGTACCTTGGCCAGGGCGAAACCAAACAAGACATTCCAGTCTGGCTATCATTCCAGGTAAATTGATGAGATCCAATTCGCAAAAAGTGTAATAAAGTTATTTAGTTTTATTCTTATTGTGGGTTGAACAAAATGTTGTTAAGTATTAACATAGTTGTTTAATAGTAAGTCAAATCACTTATTTCAATTAGCCAATAAAATGCATTTTTAAAATGTCTAAACAATTTAGTTAAGGCCCTTCCACCGCTTTAGTGCCGTAAAACGCTTACATTACAAAGCATACTCCTTACTTTAGCAAAGGCTAGGTTAAAAGGTTTGAAAAAAATACATATTAATTATTGATTCATGTACATTATTTGTGAAATATGTTGTTTTCGTGTAACTAATAGCTAGGCTTTAAAAAAAAAATAAAACACGATATTTTTTCGCAACTTTTGGAAACTCTTCCAAAACGAGTTGGATGTTTAAAAATATTTTTACACAGAAAAAAATTCTTTATAACTGAAATAGCATATGTAAATCAAAGAATATTTTGCAAACAAAACTGTCCAAAAGGAGGTTCAATAATGATATTCTGACTCCGAGCGGGCGCACGGCCCTTAAATGACAATGACAATGCGCCTTAAAAAACAAATAGTAATTGATTCTACTGTCCATTCGCAAAGGTAGTTTGTTATGTACGAGTACGGATAACTCCACAATTACCGTATAAAAAAGTGTTTTTTTAATAGGATTTGCTATTACGTGAGGAGGACGATGCACGCCTCTCTCCTCTCTGCCTACCCATTTGAAAACGCAGACATGATGTTATTTTATGTGTAAAAATAACACACATTTAACTTTAAATGAACTATTTAATTAATTAATGACACGTCCAAAGTACGATAAAAGGAAGCATCGTTTATAGTTCATTAAAGTTCTGTAAACTTATAATAGAATAATATCAAGCGATTTATTAAAAGGCGGAAAATCAATATTCAACTAGCCGACTGACCGCTAGTTACTTTTATTAAGTGTGAACTAATAATGCCTTTTCTCTATAAAAAAAACCCGCTCGTAAATCAAGCAAAAACACCAAAAATAATGGTAGCAATTATTTGGTCGTTACGTGAGTTGACCACTTATCGTCTAGAATTTAAACTATTGTTTTCTTTACAAGTATTATTATCGAGGATAAACATTTAAAATTGGTTGAGAAATCAAATACTTTTAGATGTCCTCTAAAAAGTATTTGATTTCTCAACCAATTTTGAATTCTAATTTCTAAGTTTTAAATGGGACGGATTTAATTTAAAAAAAAAACGGCCAAGAGCTTGTCAGGCCACGCACAGTGTAGGGTTCCGTCTCAGTTACATAGTTAAAAAAAAATCAAAAAACCCGACTGCTTCAAAAGCGAACTAAAAAGTCGTAAACAAGGAAAAAATCATGCTGTGCAGTCGGAGGATACATATTCGCCGGCTGGCTGACCAAAATCTGGTGTATCCTCCGCCTGCACAGCATGATTTTTTCCTTGTTTACGACTTTTTAGTTCGCTTTTGAAGCAGTCGGGTTTTTTGATTTTTTTAATTAAGTTTTTTTATTTATAACTTTTTAGTTAGTTTTTTCGAATTAGATACATTTAAACATTGTTATATATTTTCGAAATCACCTCTTAAAACCCTTTATTTTGATACCATACACGATGGGTTTGGAAGGAAAAAAACATTTTGGGCCCCCACAATATGGCACCCAAAATCCGCAATTTTTCTATTATCCAATTTTAATGTAGCCTATGACACTCGCAGAGTTAAGACGCATCGATTGACGTATGAATCATCAAAATCGGCCAACGCGTTTGGTCTCTGGAGCGCCACATAGGAACAAACATACATACATACATACATACATACATACATACTTACATACATACATACTTACATACATACATAGACTGATAAACACATTACCCTCCTTCGGCAGTCGGGTAAAAACCCAGAAAAATGACACCCATGACGCGCCACCTTGGATTTTGTAGGCGTGATCAATATCTACAACCATGCGAAATTACAGCTTTTCAATACCAATCGTCTCCGAGTCAAACCACGGACGGACATGTCGAAACTATAAGGATGCCTTGTAGTTTGACCACGGAACCGTAATTATGTTGAAGTTTCGGGTTAACTTCTGCTGACTCCTAAAGTTCACTTTCGTAGAATACGAATTTACAGAATAGATCAGGCCGTAACAGAAATAGAATTTCTCAGTACATAGTTTACCTTTGTACATAGTTATATGTACGGAACGCTGAGCGAAATGACGCCGAACAAAACCCGCATAATTATGTTTGCAAGGTCTTTTGTTACCACATGAACAATTACTCAACATACTAAATTACTTTCGGATGAGCAGACAAAGGAATAAAAGTTATAATAATAAGAACTTTCTGAAAGGAGGAGAAAGGAGGGAACTCATTAGCGAATCACTGAACAAAGAAATCGATGATCAAAACACGATGAATTTATAACTCTGAATAGAGAGTGAATTTAGACGAATAGCCGTCGTCTTCTTCCTCATGCCACTGGCATAAAGAAAAAGAAAGGAAAAAAAAATGGCGGCCTAGTGCGTGTCTGACTTCGCATGTTTAGGGGTCCGTACCAAAAGAGGTTGCCCATACACAGGCCCCTTATGAGGTATCGTGTCTGCGATTTCAATATTATCCGAAAATAGGATTTATATTTTGTGTTTTTTTTTTCATCCGTGTCCTTTACTTTGTAATTAGGTATGTACAGACTATATAATAACAACAGATCAGGTTCCTTCACTTGGACATTTGTATGCACCTTATTGCATTGTAATAAAGGTTCATTTCAAGAACAGAAACATCGTTATATCTCGTGAACCCCACAAAATAAATGAAAAATATTTTCAAATTATGAATATAACGTGTTTTTTCAACAATATACAACCAAATTCATCAAGATACAACCATTTTTTCAATGGGGCCCAATCTCCCTTACAAAATGGGCATTTTCCTTTCAAGTTTATATGTCAATGGGAAGTTAAAAAAGCTTTGGAATAAATTTTTGTGACAGACGACGGACAGACAGACGAACACGTGAGTAACAGCAATAGAGCTGCGTTTGTTAGACCCTTCGGGTACGGAACCCTAAAAAAACGTTTTTGTTTTGTTTCAATTTTATTTGGCTCAAAAATTCGCCTCTTCCACAGTGTCGACGTTGGGAGCGTATTGGTCACTTAGGCCTATATTTCCGTCCGTAGATAACTCAAATAATTGGTTGAAAAAACTTATATAAAACAATTGATTGACCTACCGAAATTTTTGGTTTTTATATATTTTTAACCATTAGCACAGTAATACTGCTCGCCAAACTTCTGGGCGGCCCTGAAGTTAGCTTTCCGATGCGCAAGGCACGGATCGGTGCTGTTTTTGTATGAGATTTACTACTGCGCAGTTATTTTAGCCAACTTCGTTTGTCGAGTCGTTTGGCGAGAACTAATACATTGAATCATTGAGGGCAGGATAGAATGCGAAGCATAGCCGTACGTAACACAGATAATATAATACTAGCATACAGATGCCTCATCCCATACAAAAAAACCGTGCCGACGTAACTAGCGTTTTTCATCTGCTTAATCTTGTTATTTTTGTGAGTACATCAATCGCGTTTGATCTCGTTTCACGGCAATAGATGGTGTTAGTAGCGCCTTGCAAGTAAAAGGGTTTACGAGGTTCGTGAATATTTTTTTCTTTAAATACAGTGAAGGTTCGTTTTATAGTATTTTTTTGCACGTTGTTACAGTTTTTTTGCACCAATATGTGTTAAAATGCAAATTTTAACAATCGAGTTGAATGCCTCAGAAATTTAAAAATGCGCCATATATGGCATCAATTTTAAATGATCCGTTCAAATAATCTTTGAAATGTGAATTAAGAGCCCAATATTCCATAATTTTGTACTTAGGAGAGTTAATTAAACAAGAACATACAATGTTTATGTTCAATTCCAGATAATGTTAATTTTTAACACAACTCTATTGAATTGTGTGTACATGTCGCGTCATCTAGTGAGATTTATTTGAACCAAATATTCTTTCTTAGCAATGAGACCCCGTGGCCGTAATCAAACGCCGAGTGCTTTGACATATTAGAAAAGCAATGCCTACATGCAAATTGCCCTACAAACTATAATAAACGGCAATCTCGTAAATATCAGAACACGGCCCATGATTGCAACCTGTCAAACTCAATGCAACGGGTAATAGACTTTGCATAAATTTGATCCAACATTATACAAGCCCTATCTATAATTAATCACATAATTTTAGCTCAAGGCTCCAAGTGAAAGGCCTAACAGTAAATATTATGGGAACAGGTCATAATAATCCTAAAATATTGACAACAAGATTGGGTCTAACGGATAAATCTGTGCAAATTGCGTTTGAAACGAACAGACTAAGGTACACTTGCGTAAGAAAGACCTACTTCGAATTACACGCGAACCTATTCTTCTAATTACATCAGTAGCGTAGGCGTAGCGTGGCTTATGAAGGGTAAAGATTTCACACAAAAGAAAAAAAATGTTTGCATAAAATTAAAAGTTAAATATTTATTCATCATAATTATCTATCTGTCACTTTTTTCAAATTTTTTACAAACAATTCAAATTAAATATACACTCTCCTTGCCTTTTTTCAGCAAACTGATTTATTAAATCATTTATAGCTGATGATGACTTTAGTTTTTCTAAAGTTTCTGCCTCTATGGACAACAGCGACAAGTCAGAAAGGCGAAAAAAAAGGTAGCTTTTATTAATTTTTGCTTCGTCTTTCTTACGTCTCGGCGAGCGGGGCCTATAATTGATACGGCAGATACGGCGGTAGCTACGCCCCTGAATTACATATAAGCGCAAACACGCAACGTCATATCAATGGATGCTTCTAAATGAATAATTATGCTCGGAAATTCTATTAATAAATGCAGTACGATACGTCGGTTTCGAGGCACGTTTTGCTATCATATTTATTTCGTGAAAAAAGGGAATAGCCCACCGCATTCAATTCTAGGAGGAGGAAACCGCAGTCCACAAAATTCCCTACACTATACATGAACGTTATAAATGTAGGCAGTTTGTTTGTTTGTACTGTTGCTTGTTTTCAGCGACTATTAAGGCCGATCAATAATAATTTCCCCAAAACCATTCATCAAGAGATTGCCAAGCACAAATTAATTATTAATTTTCTCTATAGAATTCAAGCTCCGAAATCTAAACACGAAACGGGCAGAAATGATGAAAATTGTTTCCTAGTACCACGGCGGGTGACGTAATCCAATAATAAACACAATAGTTTTATCGAATACGCAAACTTACTTATGCATAATATTGCGTGGGTGACATGACAGTACAATATTACGAGAATCTTAAGTTATTATTAACAACTACATAATGTACTCATAATAAGACTAGCGGACCCCGGGGCTTCGCTCCCGTCAACTGGCTACCTACCTACCTATCCTGCCTACCTACTAATTTTTATCTATCATCAATAGTTTTCTCAGCGCACGCCAAAAAATGAATTTTATAGGCAACATTTTGCTACCTTGGGTTACATTATTGCAATTTTCATAAGGATCTCTAATTATTATGATAATATATTATAGCCTTTGACACTCAGGAATAATGTAGCTTTCTACTGGTGACAGAATTTTCAATATCGGTTCAGTAGATCCAGAGATTACCCCTTACAACGTCACAAACTCACAAACTTTACCTCTTTATAATATTAGTATAGATGATGCCCTACTTCCGAGAAGAGGCAGCATATCTTTACGAGTAGATCGACCGGTCATGACATTGCAAACGTCAATGTCAAATAACAGAACTGTCAGTCTACTGTCATAAGATAAACCTCCACGTAAGGACAACGACCAAAGGAGATTAACCCATTTATGATAGAAGACCCGTGCCATGACGTAACCAGGGAATCCCACTTCTTATTATGCAACTTCAATCACGTGGGTCATTTATGCTTTGGCGATCCTCCAGTACTTGTTTATGGTCGGCGCTGATGATAATAGGTTCGCGAAATCCTTGTCTATGAATAACAAAGTCGAGAGCCGTACGTTCGGCGAAGTCATACGTGGTATATAAGGTATGTACTAGGTACATATAGGACAAAGCCGTGATATTATGTCTGTATGCAATAAATATAAAAATGTCAAGTCTAAATAATTCATAATGGGCCTATAAAACTGCCATTAAAATCTCTGAAATCAAGTGTTTCGCCGTAAGAGGGTAGTCGAAACATTTTTACAGAACAATACATAATTTGCATGCATGCGATAATTTAATTTGCGCGTGCGCATGTTTATTTGTGCGCGATAATGATTTGGGATCCGGTGCTAAAGCCTTATAAGTGAAACAGTACAATGGATTGTATGAAATAGGACCAGTTTTATTTGACTTACAAAGTACGATTTTTCGGAATTTACGGTGTATACAGGGTGTTTATTTGAGAAACATATAGTTAAGTAGGCAGTGATTTTTCCCAGACCTAATTTTTATCTACCTATCGCGAAAAAAAATATAAGTATTCTGACTTACATATTAAAACTTTTGCAACTGAACTGGCAATTTCATATTGATATCAAGCATAGAATAATCAGAACTAACCCACAATAACAAACCCAATATACATTTTCACCCTCAACCAACGTCAATTAATATTTTAACCCAATTTCAAACGAAATGACGTAAATTAAATGACAAACAATTATAGGAAATTAATAACGTTAACATCCTTGAACCCTCACCACAACATTTATTAGCAGTTACGATGAAAGTGCACGTCACAACATTCAAAAGATACTTACAATGCTAGCGACGACCGATCATCAATCAGTATTCGATGACGCGATCATCGAATACTTTAACTATTCGAATAATGACGAAATGACACGAATCAAGTACATGTGTTCTATCTTAAGAGTCTTCCACCGCTTTAGTGCCGTAAAACGGTTACTTTCTAAAGCAAACTCCTTAGTAACGGCTAGGTTAAAAGGTTTAAAAAAAAAAAAAAAAACAGCTGATCCGGCAAACTTTGTTTTGCCATAAAAACACCAAACATTTATCTACCCTACCTTACACTACCTACCCGACCCTACCTTCCCTACCCTACCCAACCCTACGCTACACTACCCTACCCTACCCTAAGTTTATTTTTTTTATTTTTTTTTCTTCACTTAAACCATCTGCTAAATAGTCCGAATAAAGCCAAATTTTTTTTTTTGTGATTGGTGATCCCGTTCTGAGTTATAAAATAACAACGAAAAGTGTCATTGATTTTTATATATATAGATTCATGTACATTATTTGTGAAACATGGTATTTTCGTGTAACTAATAGTCTAGCTTAAAAAAATAATTAACAAAACGATATTCATATTTTTCCGCAACTTTTGGATACTCCTCCAAAACGACTTGGATGTTTAAAAATATTGATACACAGAAAAAAATATTGCTATGATATCTTCATAACTGAAATAGCATATATAAATCAAAGAATATTTTGCTAAAAAAAACTGTCCAGTATGATATTCTGGCTAAAAGCGGGCGCACTGCCAGTATTGCGTAACATTGGGGAATATATATACACCGACACAGCCATTTATGAATACGAAACCAACAAAATTAATTTACACTTATGGCACAATAATCACTTTTAAGTCGACAGTATTGGGTCAACAGTTCAACACTCAATGCATTACGACGTTCGGTTTTATTTTCGAGGAAAAAAAACAACAAAAAAAAATCTCGTTTCTCATATTTCATCCCGACCGTGACTTTCTCTCGTCAGCAAAAAAAAACCATGCAAAAAACATTTCAAAAACCTTGAAATAAAAAGAACCATGGAGATTTAATTTAAGCTTTTTACTTAGATAAAGTACCTACAGATTTAGCAATAAAATGAGCTTGATTGATAGAGCGAGATCGCTAATTGGCAGCCCCATGTAAATAATAAGGACAAAAGATTATTTTTTGTCTTTGTCACCATGGCCGGCTTTTGTTGTTTGTCAAACGCTAATATCATGGCAGGTTTGACAAACTAACTCGGTCAAGTTTGATTTTTTTGTGATTTCGCGGGATGAAGTGTTTATTGAGAGAAGGAATTGGGTTATTTATAGATTATTAAGTGTCAGTGCGATGGTGGGTTGAAGTGTTCTAGGCTGTAAAAGCCAAAGTGTTATTGTTGTTTCATGTGCGGCCACGCCATGGCTCCATCTAAAGGTACTTTATCTAAGGCTTTTTAAATGTTCCAAACATAGACCACAGTATGTAGTCTATTCTCAGAGCAAAGGGTTATTCTAATTGAATATTGCACGCACATACGAGACGAGACATTCGTAGTACACTTTCCACCTGCGAGGATAGAAAGCGACCAATTGAAGTTCTCAAGTTCTTAAGAAATATATAAATAGACTGCAAGTAGACTGTGGATCGAACAGCATTTAAGTGACTACCACGCATATTAGTTCTTCTTTTTCTTATTCCAAGAAAGTAAACAAAACAAAAGATGACAATTGTGTTAAAAAGACAACACACTGTATAATGTCAATAAAATTATGCAGTGTGTTTCTGAAGCCACAGATAAAATATATTTCAAAGTGTAACTCAAAAATTGAAGATTTTAAAACAGTTATTTACTTGGTACAATTAAAAGGAACATGAATACCATGTGTCTTCTGTGCGAGGAATTTGAAAAAGCGTGGAACGCACCAGCTTGCATATTTCAAGTAAAAATAGAAGTGACAGCCCGTTAAATGAGTAATTAAGTTTTCTAGTTAAATGGGACCTGGGCATTACTATTCGAATTTTTCAAGAACGGTTTTAAAAAGGTTACAAATTTCCGATAAATAAATAAAAGATATTTGACGCCCTTAATACTAAGAATTGTCTACCGGTCAACCTTTGGGTTAAAAGACTACACTGTGGTAGCTGTGCAAAATAACAATAATGTTATTTTATTTATAGTCAAACCACCAATCAGAACCAAAAAAAACAATAATATGCTAATTATGCATTAGCATGGGTAGGGGTGTTATAAGTTTCACGTGTGTTGCTGTGTGTCTGTCTTTGGAATCATAGCGCCTAAACGGGAGAACCGATTTTGATTTATTTATTTTTCGTTTGAAATGTGATTTTGTCGAGAGTGTTCTTAGCTATGTTTGAACAAAATCTGTTCAGCCGTTCAAAAGTTATGGGTATTTTACTGTTTGAATCGGGGTGTTTTCGCAAGATAAATGTGTCGGGAGTATTTAAAATTTTGAAATTTTACTTATTATTCCTTTCTTTACGATGTTTTCCTTCACCGTTTAAAAATACCGGCCAAGTGCGAGTTGGACTCGCGCACGAAGGGTTCCGTACCATTATCGCAAAATAATCACGTTTGTTGTATGGGAGCCCCACTTCATTATTTATTTTATTCTGTTTTTTTTTAATATTTATTGTTATAGCGGCAACAGAAATGCATCATCTGTGAAAATTTCAACTGTCTAGCTTGACAGCTAGACAGTTGAAAGTTGCAGTTCATGAGATACAGCCTGGTGACAGACGGATCATGGAGTCTTAGTAATAGGGTTCCGTATTTACCCTTTGCGTACGGAACCCTAAAGAGAAAAATATGTAAATTGTATAGACATAGCGGCATTATAGCATCCTAATCTAAAGCATTTCCATACGACTGCTACCTAAGTACACACAACATAAGAGGCTTCATACATAAATGTAATACATAATGTTACATTACCCATTCAGTTATGGGCACGCCTATATAGGGAAAGCCATTAGCATAATGAAGAGACAATGCAGTCCGGCAAGGACGTTTGCATAAACAATTTCAGTACGGACGATGATTTATCTTCTTTTGCCGACCGTACCCACCAATATGGCGGCGATTTTTTGAATGTCAGACTACTCGGAAGAGACATTAACGATATTCTGTTAAGTAATAAACACGAATTCGTAGTAGTAAAGATGCAAATTAGTATGAGATTGGTAATTTCTTGGGACGGTTAAAAAACGAACTTGACCTTGACAATTGACCTTTTGACACACTGGGTTAAAAAAGCTTTCTCACTGAGTGCTGATAGCGTTTCTTATTACCACCTCACCTGTTGACCAGCAATATACTTTTACGAAGGCTACTTAAGGCGTATATATTCCCCAATGTTAACGCAGTACTGGCCGTGCGCTCGGAGCCAAAATATCAATATTGAACATCCTTTTAGACAGTTTTGTTTGCAAATTATTATTTGATTTACTTATGCTATGTTAGTTATGAAGAAATTTTTGCTATATTTTTTTCTGTGTAAATATATTTTTAAACATTGAAGTCGTTTTGGATGAGTATTCAAAAGAAGCGAAAAAAACCGAACAAGTGCGAGTCGGACTCGCGCAATAAGAGTTCTGTACCATTATCGCAAAAAAAACACGTTTGTAGTATGGGAGCCCCACCTAAATATTTATTTTATTCTGTTTTTAGTATTTTTATGTATAGCGGCAAAAGACATACATTGTCTGTGAAAATTTCAAAGGTCTAGCTATCACGGTTCATGATATACAGCCTGGTGACAGACGGACAGACGGATCGCGGAATCTTAGTACTTACCCTCTGGGTACGAAACCCTAAAAATATCGTGTTGTTATTTTTTTTTTTAGTTAAGTTACACGAAATAACCATATTTCACAAATAATGTACCTGAAACAATTTTTTATTTTTTTTACCCAACCGTTTCTAAGGAGTATGCTTAAGAAAGTAACCGTTTTACGGCTCTAAAGCGGCGGAAGGCCCTTAATAGTGTGCGCCTTTTATAAAATGCAGCCACAAATAGCCGATGAATGGAAAAATAAACTTCATAATAGGATCGCCCACGATTTTATTTGTGGGGCTTTATTCCATAAAACGCTTTTGTTAACAGGGACAGCAAAAAAAGAGTAAGTATGGAGTTTCTTGTGCATTCTTCTCCATAACAAGCTACTTTCCGAATGCACGGTAGAATCTTTTTTTTTTTAAAAAGAGTAAGTATGGAGTTTCTTGTGCATTCATCTCCATAACAAGCTACTTTCCGAATGCACGGTAGAATCAACTTTTATTCCATGTAAATTTAAAAAGTATGGAGTTTCTTGTGCATTCTTCTCCATAACTAGCTACTTTCCGAATGCACGGTAGAATCAACTTTTATTCCATTTAAATTTAAATTGTGACATTCAAAAGTGCCGCACAATTTGTTTTGGCGCGGGCGCCGAAATGGCGCGTCATAACTACATCCGAGAAACGACATACCGTGTGTCCTAAATTGCGCTTTATTTCCATGCATTTTGTATGAAATTCGAATGAAATAAGAAGCCGCCCGTGCCATGTCCGCGCCCGACGCCATGTCTGTGTGTCCTGCGCCTAAAGCTTCGGTAATGAATTTCAGGTTTCAGTTATCGTGAACATTATTACCAGAGTTCGTAATTTCGTATCGGTTTTAATAGTTTATGTGACCATAAACAATGTGTTGTGATCTCCTTTGTTCGAGCCTTAAAATCATTTCCGTAGTTATAATTGATAAGGTATCAATTATAAAAAAAATCTATGAGTTCGTGATCAAAAGAGAGTTGAACGGTTTCCCGACGCCTTTCATGAGTTTAGTTCAATACGAAGTTTTTTTTTTTTTTTTTAGGATGTTGGAAAAAAAAATCTACAATACCTACATGTTATCTGTGGCTTCGGAAACACACTACAAGTTTTTAACCACCGACGGAAAAAGAGGGGTGTTATAAGTTTGACGAGTGTTGCTGTGTATCTGTCTGTGGCATCATAGCTCCTAAAATGATGAACCGATTTTGATTTAGTTTTTTTGTTTGAAAGGTGGTTTCGTCGAGAGTGTTCTTAGCTATGTTTAAATAAAATCGGTTCACCCGTTCAAAAGTTATGGGCGTTTTACTGTTTGTATCGGGGTGTTTTCGCAAGATATCGTGTCATAATTACCTGTTCAATAGATTGCCGATCGAAGCGTATCTACTATGTACTAGGTAAATTATGTAGCATGACATAAAAATGTGCCGGGGGTTTTAAAAAAATTGAAATTTTACTTGTTAACATCATTATCCACTTTGTTTTGTTTCAGCAGCAGCATCACCCGTTTATTGTTCCCACTGTTGGGACACAGGCCTCATCTCTGTGAGAGGAAATAGGCCATAATCCACCACGCGGGCCCAGTGCGGGTTGGTGGATGTCCCATGTCTTCGAATTTTTGATGTTGTTTTGTTTACATTCTTGGAAAATAATTATTGTTCCATAAAAATTATAATATCGTCATATTTATTTTGGTACCTTATTTTTGTTCGATAGGAAACCATCTATACCAATATTATAAAGAGGGAAGATTTGTATGTTTGTATGTAACGAATAAACTTAAAAACTACTGGACCGATTTCAAAAATACTTTCACCGTTGGGAAGCTACACTATCCCCGGGTGACATAGGCTACTTTTTATCCCTCTATTCTCATGGGAACGGGATACTACGCGGGTGAAACCGCGAGGCGTCCGCTAGTTTATTATACAATGCAAATCTGAGCCCGAAAGTGTGCCATCCTAGATGTTGTGAAATCTAATTCAGATAGCTGAATACATTTGTGTTCACGACCGAACTCTTTATAAAGCTTCCGGCGTGATCGATAGATGGCGTTGGCTTCGAGTTAGAAGTCGCTATGGTTTGGTTACCGTGATTAGGGTATAAGCAAATGTTATTTTTTTAATAAATGAGCTATCACCTCAGATCAGTACACAGTGGTTTTATTTTACATCTCTCGCTAGTGTACCTTCAGGTCAAATTCTACCAAATACCATCAGGTATTTAACATTGGTCCTTCGAGCCGGATAAAGTACCGGTTTTTGTGAGTTCGTCCGTGGTACTCGCAGTGGATTACTGCGGCTAAAGTCCACGGTTCCCCGCATCGACAGCGACCAAGCTTCGCCCAGCATTTGTGGTGAGCTGAGTCAGCGTTGGCGGGACTAGTTCAAGGAGTGGCCACAGAGGGCGCCACTCTCAGATCAACACTTCACTGGATGACGGCAAGGTGACGCAGGCGCAGCCATCACGTGAAGTCACAGGTGACGTCACGCGCAGTTCAGACTTCAGATAGCGGCCAAAGAGGGCGCCACTTGCTGGTTGAAAACGGTGTTTATGTGAAGTGCAGTTTTGTGAGTACATTTATTTATTTGTCTTGTCCACAAATTAGACAAAGGTCGAGTCAAACGATTTTGAACTCTATTTCAACGAGAAGTTAAACTTAAGGAAATAGTGAAGAATTAAGTTTCAACTTAAAAAAGTATTTCGTTATCTTGGACTTGTAAAATTTGCCAACAGTTTTAGACTTAGAAACCTTTCCTATATTACCAATTTGTGTGCATGTTAGAGTTAGGACTTAGAATATTTTATAGAAAACGGAGGAACGGGGAACCTATACCCAATTTCCACCAGATATTGTGCGTTTCCAAAACACTTGTAAAATTTAAAATTGTGATTTGGGACTTGTATTAATTTTGTTTTGGATAGTTGTACAACTTAGAAAATTAGTCAGCTGTTATGAACTTATAAGTTGCAACACTCAGAAATTTTGCATATTTTATCTCGTTGAGAAAGTTGTTATTGATTTGTATAGATTTTATCAACTTATACATTTGTTGTGTTTACAAAATTTGATCAAGTTAAAATCAATTTAAATATATTTTATTAAGAACATAATTCAATAATAAAAATGGATGGATTAATTAACATTTTAAAAAATCAACAGAATGTAATCACAAAGGGATTGACAAATTTAAAAAAATTAATAAAATTCGGTTAGTTGAGGATTCTGAAATTCAAACCGATAATGCTTCAACTGTTACAAATAAATCAAGTAATTCTTATGTTAAGTTGCCCAAAATATCCATTCCAACATTCTCAGGAAAATATGATGAATGGACAACATTCCATGATCTTTTCACATCATTAGTACACAAAAATGATACTTTAGATAATGTGCAGAGGCTCCATTATTTATAAGGTCACCTTTCTGGTGAAGCATAGCAATTAATACGTCATACATCCATAACTGATGCCAATTATATTCAGTGCTGGACTCAGTTACAGAAGCGTTATAGCAATAAAAAATACCTAACAAATTGTATTCTTAGGAGATTGTTCGGTCAAAAACGTATGCAGGTAGAATCAGCTACAGCTTTGAAGGAGTTGCTTGATACCACGTGCGATTGTCTTAATGCGTTGACTAATTTGGAGATAAACGTGAAGTCATGGGATGTCATTGTTATACACATTGTTACCTTTAAATTAGACAACGAAACGCGTAAACAATGGGAGCTTAGTACTTGCAACAATGACTCCAACAATGACTTACCAACTTTCAAGCAATTCAAAACTTTTATAGAAAACCGGTTTCGTGCGTTAGAATGCTCAGAACACTACCTTAGGGTAGATACTGTCCGGTGCAGTTAGTAGGGACACATCTAAAGGTTCACCTAAAATTAATGTGTTGCATGCACAAGTTAATGCATACGAAATGTTAAGACAATTTTGGGAAATTCAAGAACAAATAGGTCAAACAAGAACAAATAGGTCAAACGAACAAATATGTCAAACAAGAACAAATAGGTCAAACAAGAACAAATAGGTCAAACAAGAACAAATAGGTCAAACAAGAACAAATAGGTCAAACAAGAACAAATAGGTCAAACAAGAACAAATAGGTCAAACAAGAACAAATAGGTCAAACAAGAACAAATAGGTCAAACAAGAATAAATAGGTCAAACTAGAACAAATAGGTCAAACAAGAACAAATAGGTCAAACTAGAACAATTAGGTCAAACTAGAACAATCGAAAATAGGAAAGCAAGTAGGTCAAACTAGAACAAATGAGAATAAAGAACAAACAGATTAAAATAGTACAAATGTAAACAACACTAGGACAAAAATATTAAACAAAACAATAAATTAAAGATGACGATTTGCCGCCAAGTCGTTGGTAGTTAGGTCGCGTAATAGATAAACATCCCGGCGATGACCACATCACCGTTGCTGTCAAGTTACGCACCAATCAAAAGACCAACATCCAAAATATGTATTTTACCCGTTGTTGAATAAGAATGTTGTTGTTGTTAATTTATTGTTTACATATTTTACTTAACTATAATTTTTACAACTATTTTACACTTTTTATCATTTTAGTATAAATTAATACAAACATTTTTTTACGCATGTAAACTTTAGATCAACTGTGAAAAATCGAATAATACATAAATTTTAAGTTTTTCTTGACACTATTTACAATTTAATATTATATTTGTATAACCTATTCATGTTTAGCTCTAAGTTATTTTAACATTGTTAGTCATTACGAATTGAGTTTTATAGTTATGTTTATGAACCATAGCTTGTCGATTTTAATTCAAAGTATTTTCTCATGTAGTACAAATGTTTAGATCAGCTTGCATTCTTAATTTGCCACGGTTCAGTTTAGAAGGACATTCCGCCAATAACGTCCTTGGTGGGCGGTATGTTCACGACCGAACTCTTTATAAAGCTTCCGGCGTGGTCGATAGATGGCGTTGGCTTCGAGTTAGAAGTCGCTATGGTTTGGTTACCGTGATTAGGGTATAAGCAAATGTTATTTTTTTAATAAATGAGCTATCACCTCAGATCAGTACACAGTGGTTTTATTTTACATCTCTCGCTAGTGTACCTTCAGGTCAAATTCTACCAAATACCATCAGGTATTTAACAATTTGCTAGGAACGAATAAACAAATTATGTTTAGTTTTTTTTTTATAACCTATAGGCTCGCGCTTGACCACAATCTCACCTGATGGTAAGCGATGATGTGGTCGACGGTGAAACACGCTTGCCTAGAAAAAACCTATTCTCTCTTGACTTAAAGACCCCTAGATTGTAGCTATCGGGAAACACACTCCGGCAGGGAATTCGACTCCTTAGCTGTACGCATAATAAAAAACCTATTCTCTCTTGACTTAAAGACCCCTAGATTGTAGCTATCGGGAAACACACTCCGGCAGGGAATTCGACTCCTTAGCTGTACGCATAATAAAAAACCTATTCTCTCTTGACTTAAAGACCCCTAGATTGTAGCTATCGGGAAACACACTCCGGCAGGGAATTCGACTCCTTAGCTGTACGCATAATAAACAACCTATTCTCTCTTGACTTAAAGACCCCTAGATTGTAGCTATCGGGAAACACACTCCGGCAGGGAATTCGACTCCTTAGCTGTACGCATAATAAAAGTGTTCCCAAAACGTTTTGTGCGTATGGGTGGGGTGTCTACCATGTATCGATGGATATAATCTGTATTCGAATTATTTCTGTATAAGTGGTAACATACATAAACCTTTATAATAATATTGTGGGCAACATGCCAGAGTGGCTATTTCTATATCAACAATCAAATATTTTTTTCGTAGTAATTCGGATTAACGGAAGAATATGCCGCATTATTAGTTAAATAATAAACAATAATACAGTTAATTAGGATTGTGTGTGTTAGTTACGAAAAGATATTGTGATAAATAACATATCAGATATTACGAAAATACTGGCCAATTGCGAGTCGGACTCGCGCACGAAGGGTTCCGTACCGTTATCGCAAAAAACGGCAAAAAAAAAAACACGTTTGTTGTATGGGAGCCCCACTCAAATTTTATTCTGTTTTTAGTATTTGTTGTTACAACAGAAATACATCATATGTGAAAAATTCAACTTTCTAGCTATCACGGTTCATGAGATGCAGCCTGGTGACAGACAGACAGACGGACAGTGGAGTCTTAGTAACAGGGGCCCGTTTTTACCCTTTGGGTGCGGAACCCTAAAAATAGAGAAATATTATGTGGGTAGGTATAAGTGATATCTTTTCATTAGAATTCTATTTGCTGCCGATAAGGATTTAAAGGTCTTAGGTAATTTCTCGGAAGATACCGATATAATCAATATATATACTTAGTGTTGTTTAAATAGGATTAGGAAACGACAGTAAATACACGCTAGATAGATAACATCGTAAACACAGATAACGAATCAAAAACACATTAGAAATTATCAGGTTTTTTTAAGGCTAAAACGACATGGGTTTTAGTTAATATCCTAGCAATTAGCTAACAGGTTTTCCGAATCAATTATTTTGGAGTAAACATCATTACGAAAAATCAAAAAATATTTCGGTAGTTGTCTTGTTTATTATATCTATGGTAGTTGTCCTTCTGTATTTGTATATGTTTGTTTTGTGTACAATCAAGAATATGAATATATGAATACGGCGCCCAAAAGCCGCCACTTTCTATTTTCCAATTTTAATATAGCCAACTAGCCAGTGTATATTTGTATATACTTACACATACTTTGAACCACCTTCAGTGTTTTATTCTATTTTGTTTGTTATTTATATATTCTTCTATTTTATTTTATTATATAAGTCCTGTTTCCGTAAGTGTGTCCGTGGCATCAACAGTAGGCCCTCTCAGAATATTAGCGCAGCGTTATTACCTTTTTTGGATATCATGCACGATATCTGCACATGCTGAGATAAGAGCCTTTTTGGTCTCACACAGGGTTTTTTATTTTATTATTGTTTAAGTGTATGCTTATTTTCTCGCGTCTCCTGTGCGGGTCACAAATAAATATTTTTCTTTATTTCTTACTTTCTTTCAGTGACACTCGCAAGGTTAAGACGAATCGATTGACGTAAGAATCATCCAAATTGGCCAACGCGTTTGTTCTCTATAACGCCACATAGGAACAAACATAATACATACGTAGACTGATAAACACATTATCCTTCTTCAGCAGTCGGGTAAAAACACGTTAGAAATTATCAGGTTTTTTTAAGGCTAAAACTACATGGATATTAGTTATTTTCCTAGCATTTCGCTAACAGGTTTTCCGAATCAATTATTTTGGTTGCAAAAAACAAAAAAATATTTCAATATGTAGTTGGATTCTTGGCAGTGTAAAATCGTGGGTTGTTTAACGCTGCAGAAATAAAACGCGTCATATGTTTTTTGACACGTTTTCCTTGTCTGTTGATTGATAACTAGTCCAGATATAAGATGACCTCTGGTAGCAAAATGTTCATTGAATATTTTCTGCGGCTGTATTGTCTCGGCTCTTATAACGGAACCTTTTCAACTCCTTGGCCAATATCATCCATGTTGTTAATTTACTTGACAATAATATAATATGACCAGTATGCGTTGCCAGTGATAACCTATGGCTCTGAGACGTGGTCGCTCACAATAGGCCTCATCAGAAAGCTTACAGTCACCCAAAGGGCAATGGAGAGGGCTATGATCGGAGTTGCCTTGCGTGATCGAATCCGCAAGAGAATCAAGGTTACCGACATATTCCGAAGAATTGCCAAACTTAAGTAGCACAGGGCACATTGCTCGCAGAACGGATGGCCGATGGGGCAGAAAATTTCTTTAGTGGCGACCGCAAACTGGAAGACGTTGCGTCGGAAGGCCTCCCACCAGGTGGACCGATGCCCTGGAGAAGGTTGCGGGGATTCGCTGGATGCGGGACGCGCTGTACCTCATGTGGCGACGCTTGAGGGAGGCCTATGTCCAGCAGTAGACGTCTTTTGGCTGATATAATTATGAATATATGTACATTCATAACCATTTTTTTGCTATCCTACCCAATGCTTGACAAAACCCTCCTTCCATCTGTCCCACTCCAATATATCTCTTAAAAACTTCCTAGATAAGAATCTGACCAAGTGAAAGCGACGAAATGATTCACGTCCTTCTCAACACTACATCTTATTAAATTTGTTCTCGTGAACTGCACCTTAGTTGAAGCTCTATGACTGTTCACTTAGCAAAGGAAGACCCCAGTTACTGGCAGTGAATGTAACAACGAAATATTTTGAACTAGCTGTCTCTCGAGGCTTCGCTCCCGCCAACTAGCTACCTTAGGTAAGTCCCTTCCCTACCTACCTACCTCTCTACCTACAATTTGTCTAATAGTAGCCTATGTCCTTTCTCAGGATGCTATCTATCTCCATACCAAAATTCATTGAATTCCGTTCAGTGCTTTAGGCGTGAGGAGCTCGTGGCTAAATAATAACAGCCGCACGGGTCGATCTTCAAGGTTAAGCAACGCTTGACGAGGTCGGTTCGTTGATGGGTGAGCATTTCAACATACCGAGATTCCTCCGTGCCTCGGAAAGCACGTTAAGCCGTTGGTCCCAGCTGTCATTTGAAGATCTTTGACAGTCGTTACGGATAGTCAGAAGCTTAAGATCTGACACCAGTCTTGCCAAGGGGTATCGTGTTACCCAGTTACTGGGTTGAGGAGGTCAGATAGGCAGTCTCTCAATGTAAAACACTGGTACTCAGCTGAATCTGGTTAAACTGGAAGACGACCTCAACATAATTGGGAAAAGGTCAGGCAGATTGGCAGATTGGATTGGTTTAGGCGTGAAAAGGCAAACAGACAGAGAAACTTTTGAATTTATAATATTAGTATGGATTCAAATCGAGCCAGTAATCTTTGGCTGCTGCTACAATTGATAAATCCGTTCTATAGGCAGTAGAAGGCAATCTGAGAAACGATTCGGCGAATGTATCACAGTAAGATATAAATCGTTTTTATACGAGACCGGTGACGTGCGATGCCGACTTATTTCAATTTAATTCAATTTAATTTATTCAGTAACAATTCACATTGCGTTCGAATATAATTCAACATTAAACATTAACATAATCAGAACAAATATATAAGAACACATGCAATTCTATTTCAATAAGAAAATATTATTTTAATTTATTTTATATAAAGAAAATGTAAATAGCATGCAAACAATTAAAATGTAAAATCCATATGTCAATAAATTAATTAATAGCAATTTAAACGAAAATAATAATAAAAAAGTAAACATCATTATGAAAAAAAAAAAAAAAAAAAAAACATAAATGTCAATAAATTAATTAATAGCTATTTAAATGAAAATAATAATCAAAAAGTAAATATCATTTGAACACGGGCCACAATATAACACCATAAAAAAATAACCACATGTCAGTTTAAGAGCAACAAGACTACTACAAATCATCCAGTGAGTAGAGACACTTTTCCAACAGGAATTCCTTGAGTCTTGCTTTAAATGAGCCTGTGTACAATATGCTTTTCAACTCAAGCGGTAACTTATTAAAAATCTTAAGAGGGGACTCTAGTGAGACTTTCTCCATACAAACACATTCTGCTGTTTTCTTCGTGGATAATGCCTCTAGAGCAATGATTTTTGTCCATAAAATCTAGGTCTAATTAATACAAGCCTGTATCATTTCCTTTTTTCCAAAATATAATCACAAGAAGAAATATGACAATCCAAAAATCCGAAAAAAATGCCCGTTTTTACCGCCATGTTCAGAAGACTTTCAGACAAAATTTATAAGTTTTAACAAAAAAGGAAATGATAGGAGCATATATATACTTTTCCTCTAAATTTTGATACAAGAATTTTTTAGATCAGAACAGTTTTCATGAAGAAAACAGCAGAATACGAAACGTCTTTTAGTCAAAGTTTTTGTACGTAAAATCAGCCTGAGCTGCAGTTGTCCCTTTCGCACTTTACGGGGTGAGGTTGGAGGTGACGCGATGGCAATAGTTTCTTCAAATACCTATTTTGCAAATTCCTGTTGACTAGAGTCCGCTCTTAACTGCCTGATACTGTGGACTATGTTTAACTATACCGAAACGCGGAATGATTTTGTTTCTAAGGTCTTTCCTACGCGTTTTTTTCCTTACCAGTCTGCCCTCGTCTGTTTCGTAGTCAAACATATTTTTTTTTAAATTGTTTAAAAGCACCACTACGTAAAGGCTAGGTACTTTGAGAATACCAAGTTCTTTAAAATATGGTTGACAAGTATCTCGTTGAGAAATTATGTATGCAACCAGATGTAATCCCTGGTATCCTCATTTCCCTGCGACATATGAACATAGATGATGAAGCAAAAGGGGTGGTATGTAAGGATCATAGATGGCGTTCTGTAGTTTCTGCCTACCTCCATGGATATAAGGCGTGAGTTTATGTAGATATGTGTATGTTAAACTGTAAAGAGGAGAGACTGCCTGACTTGTTAGGTTTAGTAAGGATGGATTAAGGCGGTACCCCGAGCAAAACGCCGCGCGAGCCGTTTTTTGTGCTGTTTTTAGGAGCTATCTACTCGTTATTTAAAAAGAAATATCAATTATTAAAAATACATTAAATTTCTACATAATATTGATTCTAAAATGGTAGATTTAGTTTTTTTTTAATGTTGTATATATTTCACTAATCTCCTTCCAAAAAAACATAAAAATGAGAAATAATTATTGATATTATGCATCTCCCCGTAAAATGTTCATTAATTATTTTTTGTACTAACACTAACGGATAGACAATTTAATAACGAACATTTTTGTAGTTTTTTTTTTTTTTTAAAGACCAAAATTCGATTTTATAAAGATTTTATTCTAAAATCTGGGCGTATTCACTACTGTAATTCATACGCCACCAGTGCCGCTAGACCAATAGGAATGATCATATCTCATGCCGATTTTTTGGTCAGGGTACCACCTTAAGGAATATGCATGGGTCGTATGTACAGTGCAGCAGCACTATCTAACCCTGAATAGCCTGTTAAGCAATCTTTTGCTTGCTCAGCCCTAACAAAAAATACTCCATTAATTTTCATCACAATAATCGATTCGCAATACCTTCCCGTTTAACAACCAGATCTAAATTCTCGTGCACGATGTCATTAAATAGCTAACTTTAAAATCTCTACTATAGTTTTTTAGGGTTCCGTACCCAAAGGGTAAAAACGGGACCCTATTACTGAGACTCCGCGGTCCGTCTGTCTGTCACCAGGCTGTATCTCATGAACCGTGATAGCTAGACAGTTGAAATTTTCACAGATGATGTATTTCTGTTGCCGCTATAACAACAAATACTAAAAACAGAATAAAATAAATATTTAAGTGGGGCTCCCATACAACAAACGTTAATGTTTTTGGGTCTTTTTTTTGCTATAATGGTACGGAACCCTCCGTGCGCGAGTCCAACTCGCACTTGGCCGGTTTTTTTCTGTTATTCAATACCCATTACTGAGCGAAATAATAAAACGCAAAATCACAGTTAATTACTATTGTTTTAATTGTTCCAGTGTACCTTCAAGTTTACCGAGAAATGTGTAATATAGACCTGATGTTAAGGGAATTTATAATTAGCTACAGCGAATGCTGGGTTTAATAGAACCGGTGCTGTGGGTGTTTTGTTCGGCAAATATTTTGATGTAAGCTTTGCCGTTTGAAAACCGAATCCGGTAAAACAATTTGCTGCTGTAATTTGCTGCAGCCAACCTCAGTTGGAATACAATACAGTTGTTTCCGATCGCTCGAATTGTTTGCTTATTTTTTCGTATGTGAGTTATTGCATGGCATTTCGTTCTGCTAAAGGAGCGTCCTCACTGTGAGCATTCTTACGTGAGCATCTGTAAACAAGCAATCGTAGGCGAGCAAAAAAATGCTGCCCAGCAAGCCCAGCATTCACTTTCGAGCAAAACTATGAACGTTAGAGTCGAACATTCCCTTGCGAGCTTGGAGCATTCGAATACGATCTCGTTAAATGTCATTCATTCGATAATACGATTGACCAAGAAGGTCATAAACACTTAAGATCAAAGAACTGTTCCTTGCTTTACAAGTGGCCAGTAATATTCTTACATACATACTCATTCATTTCATTCGAATGCGAGCCGTTTCCGCGAAAAATGTTGCGACGTCCACACCGGCCGAAGTTCGCGCTTGCGTGTAAGCTTTGTAACGCTCTCGGCTCAACGTCCACACCACTCGAATATTCGACGTCGAACGCTCATTACACGTAAATGCTATCAGTGAGGACGTTCCTTAACGAGAATAACATCTTGCATTCCGTGCATCGGTTGATATCTTCCGACTCTATAGGATCAGAAAACAGAAGTCAATAAGTCTCTCTGACGGGCCAACATTTGAACGTTGAAGATAATTTAGCTCTGGTCTCCTAATGACTTGAAGCTGTCAATAAGCCCACCTTTATTCCTGCAATGTATTACTGAACAAGTCAAATTGCAAAATTTAAAAACCCCCGACACATTTATGTTCCGAAAACACCCCAATTCAAACAGTAAAACGCCCATAACTATTGAATGGCTGAAACGATTTTATTCAAACATAGCTAAGAACACTTTCGACTCGACTCTCGACTTTATTTTATGTTATAGTGCAGATTAGAGTAGGTTATATATATGTTTTTATTTTATATTTTAAATATTGTGTTTTTATATTTAGGAAACTTAGTTTATAAGTTATTTTTTATTAGATGTTAAAGGATTTTACTAGATATGTACGTTTTCATAGTTTTATATAGTATATAAGTTAATTTTAAGACCACGCTATTGCAATGATAGTATCTACCTGTAATGATAGTTGTAAGGGAGATTTTAATAATAAATAAATAAAATCACCTTTCAAAAAAAAACTTAATCAAAATCGGTTCATCCGTTTAGGCGCTATGATGCCACAGACAGACACACAGATACACAGCAACACGCGTGAAACATATAACACCCCTTTTTTGCCGGCGGGGGCTAAAAAGCTTCCAACTACCCGCATTAGGCTCAAACACGCGGTACGATTATCCGCAAGATTTATTACCGCTAAAAACAACGTCACACCATGTTGACCATACAAGCTTCGCATTAGCGATTTTTATCAGGCCACAAGGAATGTTTTTCATGCATTTTATCGCGACTGAAAATAACTTTAATGCCCTCCTTGGCTTGCTAGCGTTCTGGTAACAGCTAATTAAATGGCACGAAGTGGAAATGAGTTCAATAGAATACTTTGACCTTCCTTCTAGAGATCAATTCGTGTTAAATAAACAAGAGCGTTTTAAAAGAACTATCGCTTACAATGATAATCTTAAAAAGGTCTTATTAAAAGATATATTCATAACATTGCTCCAATTCTCCATTCGCACAGTAAAATAATTGCCAAACGAAAAAAAAAAAACAAAAAGAAATGGAAGGACTAACAAATAATTCACCCAACAACCATGATATTCTAATAAACAGATACGTTATACACTCACAAAACAATCGAAAAAAGTGTTCCGCGCAGCAGCGGCTGCACACATACACACTTTTCATTCATCTGATATTTCACTACAAGTCGAAAGAGATGGCTTGATAAAACTAACAAGAAAAAAAGAGGCAACTAGTGTTTGTCACTTGCGTGTGAATGTAAACAAACATTATCCTGTCCACCAATTTTTTTTTTTTTTTATAAATTAGGAAATTGAGGTGTATTGCGTACTTACATATGGTATGAGATCCCTTCAGTTTTATGTACTTTGGTATCATAATTGGTACACTTTCTAAATACACATAATGGCATTTTTATAATTTTGCTTTTGTTTCAACAAAGCGTATCGCTCTTCGCCATGCGTGACATAAACTAAAGACAATACGTCACAATTGTGACGTATTCGAGTCTTCACAATGCGCGCGCTCAGACCATATCTGTGTACTAGAACATCATTGCCCAACAAGAAATAACAGGAATCACATAAATTCCTAGACTACCCACATAACACCAAGGTACCTGAACATAACAATACTAAACTCCTTACACGGAATGGAACAGGACCCGTTGCAGTTAAAGAATCGAATTGCAACTTTCTATGAATGCGCTCATTTCGCTAATACCTTACTACTATTCGTCGGAACTACTCCAAGATTGACGGCTGAATAGGCTTCGACACAAGCAAAAACTAACAATCTATTTATTTTCCCTTATAAGAGTATTTATGAAACTGGCAACATCATTAATTGGGCTGACATGAGTTAAAGCGACATCCAGGTGTATTTCACATACAATTCGCCGACACTTAATTGGATATCCTATCGGATCTGATGTCCTGGTATCTTTAGAACTGTCAGGCTTAGTTTGTCAAGGTCTAGTTTGTGTCCCGATTTGCAGCAACTGCTGAATAATGCTTGTTTTCAGGTTCAATGTCTGTTTGAAATGGATATAGGCAATTTAATCCGACACAATGTAGGCTTGATTATAATCAAGTAATCTAGAATATTTCCCACGCTGCAGTTTGAGTGATGACTCGGAATAGCTTCATAGATATTTTATCAGTTTTTGCGTCAGTAATGACTGACGGTTTTCTCAAAAGGCAAACGATATTAAAAAAAAATAAGAAAGTCAAAAAACCCGACTGCTTATAAAGCGAACTAAAAAGACGTAAACAAGAAGATAATCATGATATCCTCCGACTGCACACCATGATTTTCTTCTTGTTTACGTCTTTTTAGTTCGCTTTTTAAGCAGTCCGGTTTTTTGACTTTTTTTATTTATAAATTGTTGGTGTTTTTTTTTAATTATGTACATTTAAAAACATATAAGTGTTCTATATTTTTGAAATCACCTCTTAAAACCCTTTATTTTGATACACGATGGGTTTGGAACAAAAAAAAAATCGGTGCCACACAATATGGCTCCCAAAATCCGCCATTTTTTTATTTTCCAGTTTTAATGTAGCCAGTGACACTCGCAGAGTTAAGACGAATCGTTTGACGAAAGAAATCGGCAAACGCGTTTGGTCCCTAGAACGCCACATAGGAACAAACATACATACATAGACTGATAAACACATTACCCTCCTTCGGCAGTCGGGTAAAAAGCAGCTGATCCACTATTCGTCGCCGATTACCGCAGAAACATAAGAAAGTAAACATTAGTACTATTTGTACAATACACCGTTCTGTGGAACACAAGTCGGTTGTTTTCAAAACGACTGTTTCTACTTACGAACACGTTACCGGGAAAGCCTTGTGGTTTGTAAATAGTCCCCTTATTCTAGAATATTCGAAAGTATGATTCTAGAATATTCGAAACTCTAGTGCTCCAATACTTTTACAGTAATTGGCGAAGACGCATATTTGCGTTTGTGTATTTTAATTGAGTGTAAATATTTATACTTTTTCGCATACGTGGAGCGTGGTTAAATATAACTCTATGGCAAATCAAAGAGAAAATATTTGTTTTTTGTTTCGTTACACGCAGAATCGCTCGTTAGATTTCTACGAAACCATTTGCATAATTAATATATCCCTGTACATACAATATAGTAAAATGTGATACAAGGGTGGAAAGTAGGTTATTGCAAACGAGGTTTTATTAACAAGCCCGAGCTGAAGGCGAGGGTTTTTAATGACACGAGTTTGCAATAACCTACATACCCGTGTATTATCACACGACGTTGTTCAATACAGTTGTGGGCAATAGTAAAAACAAATCAAAGAATTAGATTTGTTTAGTATAAAAAAAAAACTGGGCATAATTTTTTTACAACGTAAACAACCTATACAGCCTATTCGATTTTTAAGAAATTTTGATGTGAAAATAATTAAATTAAAACTCGTAATTAAATATATAAACAACTATATAGAAGACTTTTGAGAATTCAATGCTAAAACTTACAGAATAATTCATTTTTCCTCGTATAAAATATATCCCATTTTATTCTATGTATGAAAACTCCCTGCTACTAAATTTTTTAAATTGACAAGTATAAATTTAAAACTCAACTGCAAAAGTAATGATCGAGCTCGTAAACAAAAGTCACGACCGCGTAACAGAAAGATGCCTGTGCAAAAGATTTAATTTTCGAATCATATTTATAGCCTCTGAAAGTACGCCATGTTGAACAACTGTATTAAAAAGAATGTTCTTAGTTTCACGGAATTTTATCTTCGATATTATTGGAATGACATAGCAAAGTACTAGAAACGATGTACACTCACAGATAAGAAATAAGATTAAAAAGAGTTTAACAACAGACTACATATCAGTTTTAACGATTATCCCATAAGCTATATTGGAAAAACGCGATAAGATTTTCTTAAACCCACCAATGAGGTATGGATGACGTATACGAATATATACACTAGAATAAAATGTATGTCTATATATATAAATTGATGAATGAACGGTCTGTAGTACAAGTTATGCACACGGACGTGACTATTTACTATTTTCTGTTGCTAGTTCTATAGATCTATGCCCGTTATCTATGAATCAGTCTAGTAATCTATTTAATAGCAAATTCTCACTAGTCCTTCAATTAAAAGAAACGTTTCTTTGGAAGAACGACACCGTTGAAAAACCAAGATAAATTACTTTTAGGTACCTACTTTATATTATTTAATTATTTAAGCGTTTATTGAAACAAATTAAAAATTTCTTAGAAGCAGTCGAATCGAATCTGAATCGACCTCTATTAAATGGAACTTAAGGTTCCCCTAGTCGACGGCACGAACTATTTTGTGCGCGAGGTTAAAATGTACGCTATCTCATCCGACAACACGTGCGAATGAGTTTGCAGTAAGAAGCTAGTTCGCGTACGAATTAGCAGTAAGAAGCTAGTTCGCGTACGAATTAGCACTTTTGCAAATTGAAATCGAAATGGATGATTTAGGACGAAAACGAGGGCGCGAAATTTTATAAACAGACCTTTGGGAGTCTAGATATCATGAAAAAACGACTAAATGTAGTGAATTACTAATCTATCCCTGTATGGAGGCCGTTTTGCAATTTTCCTTCTTTTTATGGTATTTATTTCCGACTAAAGATGCGTTAAAATTAGTGTTGAAATATGGAACTTTCAACTTCGACGCTCATAACTTCTAAATATTTTTTTTTACTTTTCTGTTTCCATACAGATAATGATGAGACAAATTGATATCATTTTTTATTTTGAACGTACATCTTCAAACAGTGGAGTAATCCCCAGACTACGTTTGTATGGAAGAATGATCGACTAGCGTAACCTTAAGGGCCTTCCACCGCTTTAGTGCCGTAAAACGGTTACTTTCTAAAACATACTTCTTAGTAACGGCTAGGTTAAAAAGTGTGAAAAAATATTATTATTGATTCATGTACATGATTTGTGAAACATGTTTTTTTCGTGTAACTAACAGTTTTGCTTTAAAAAAATAATTAACAACACGATATTTTTTCGCTACTTTTTGATACTCCTCCAAAACGTCATGGATGTTTAAAAATATTTTTACACAGAAAAATTTTTGGCTAGAATTTCTTCATATCTGAAATAGCTTATGTAAATCAAAGAATATTTTGTAAACAAAACTGTCCAACAGAAGGTTCAAATATTGATATTCTGGCTCCGAGCGGGTGCACGGCCAGTACTGCGATAACATTGGGGAATATATTACGCCTTAAAACATAATTGGCGAAATTTGGGTGTATACGTACACTGCGTCTCTGCCTAACCCCGGAGAATACTTGCGTGATGTTGATGTCTTATTTCATCATAATATATAAAGTCTTTTCAGGTGGCATTCTGTATTTTCTGCCTACCCCCATGGGAAAAAGGCGTGAGTTTATGTATGTATGTATGTAAACATCCTTTTACTTCCCTGTATTGGATGTATTAAAGTCAGCTCCTAATCTAACTATATCTTCATACAGAATACAGAGTTTGTCATCTGACTTCACATCGGTAGTATAATGTTTTGTAGAAGAAAACTGATACATATCTACAGTGACTCCAAAACCATTTTCTGTTTATTTCCATGACCAACTAGGGCTACTCTCGAAGGCTTTTAAAAACATCTGGTCTAAAGAAAACAAGGGTCGAAAGTGTTCAACAAGAATTTATATTGATCAGCACCACACCTTGCCACCTAAGGAGACCCAACCTAGTAGCACGGGTTCCCAGCGCTAACAAAGAAAATTTGGTTCGAAAAATGTCACTAGATGTCGGGATAAGCATCGAATTGTTATTGAATTGTGTGTTATATTTACATTTTTCGAATTGATCATACAAATTGTATGTTCTGTTTTAATCTCTCCTAAGAACAAGAATATGTTTGAACAGATCATTTAAAATTGATTCCAATAGATGGCGCGGTTTTAAATTTCTGAGCATGCCACTCGATTTTTTATACTTGCATTGTAACACAGTTTGGTACAATTAAACTGTAAAAACGTGCAAAAAAAAATACTATGAAACAAATCGTCTCTGTATTTAAAAAAAAAAACACGAACCGAGAAACCCCTTTTACTTACAAGTCGCTGCTAACACCATCTATAGGACGGAACCGAACGCGATCGAAGTACCTACTTATAAAAATAGCCATCTTAATCATACGAAAAACACTAGTTACGTCGGCACGGTTTCTTTGTATGGGATGTGGCATCTGTATGCTAGTACTATTATAAATATTATCTGTTCTAATACAACTTATCACCACATAGCCATATGTGTCACCTAGCTAGTACCCGGCATAATTACCAAGATGCAGACTTTTTCTATCACTATAATAAATTATACATGGAAATTATTTTTTAACTCAGACGACTAATTAATTAGATTCACGAACAACAATCTTAAATTAAAACTCTTTAATTAAATACATACCAGAGGCTATTATTGATCAATGCAGAAAATTCTGTTTTTCTTACTACCCGCATTCTCTTGAAAAAGTAGTCGACGCTTGGGAACACTTGGGAGTACTTCGGAGCATTCATTAGGTAAATCTAATCCTTGGTAAGATATTTTTTTGTGTACGTGTTAAGGCGGTACCCCGAGCAAAACGCCGTCGTCGTTTTTCGTGCTGTTTTTAGAAGCTATCTACTCGTTATTTAAAAAGAAATATCAACTAATAAAAATACATTTAATTTCTACATATTATTGATTCTAAAATGGTCGTATACTTTTTTTTATAGAGTTTCACTAATCTCCTGCCAACAAAACCATAAAAATGAGAAATAATTATTGATAGCATGCATCTCCTCGTAAAGTGTTCATTAATTATTTTTTGTACTAACAAATGGATAGACAATTTAATAACGAAAATTTTTGTCGTATTTTTTTTTTCAAAAGACCAAAATTCGATTTTATAAAGATTTTATTCTAAAATCTAGGCGTATTCACTACTGTAATTCATGCGCCACCAGTGCCGCTAGGCCAATAGGAATGCTCATATCTCACGCCGATTTTTTGATCAGGGTACCGCCTTAATCGAGCTTCTTCTGTTAATACCACTTCATGTCATTGGAGATAGCGACGGATATCCCTTGGCGTTTGCATTCATTAATTTGCAAAACTATTAGTGGTACACTATTAACAGGGTCTGTCTCCCATACCACGTCTTGTCTGTTAATGAGTACTCAACCATCACAGATGAAGTGTTTTTTATTGTCAAAGGAGGGTAATGTGTTTATCAATCTACCTATGTATGTATGTTTGTTCCTATGTGGCATCCTAGAGACCAAACGCCAAACGTCAATCAATTCGTCTCTACCTTGCGATTGTCACTGGCTACATTAAAATGGGAAAATAGAAAAATGGCGGCTTTTGGGCGCCAATATTTTTCTTTTCTTCTAAACCCATCGTGTGGGGTATCAAAATAGAGGGTTTTAAGAGGTGATTTCAAAAATATATATAACAATGATATGTTTAAATGTACATAAATCCAAAAAAAAATGTTGACTAAAAAGTTATAAATAAAAAAGTTAATTCAAAAAATCTAAGCGAACTTAAAATACGTAAACAAGAAGAAAATCACGCTGTGCAGTCGGAGGAAACATCTAGTTTTGGGCAGCCAGCTCGTAAAAACGTGCAAAAAAAAATACTATGAAACAAATCGTCTCTGTATTTAAAAAAAAAAACACGAACCGAGAAACCCCTTTTACTTACAAGTCGCTGCTAACACCATCTATAGGACGGAACCGAACGCGATCGAAGTACCTACTTATAAAAATAGCCATCTTAATCATACGAAAAACACTAGTTACGTCGGCACGGTTTCTTTGTATGGGATGTGGCATCTGTATGCTAGTACTATTATAAATATTATCTGTTCTAATACAACTTATCACCACATAGCCATATGTGTCACCTAGCTAGTACCCGGCATAATTACCAAGATGCAGACTTTTTCTATCACTATAATAAATTATACATGGAAATTATTTTTTAACTCAGACGACTAATTAATTAGATTCACGAACAACAATTTTAAATTAAAACTCTTTAATTAAATACATACCAGAGGCTATTATTGATCAATGCAGAAAATTCTGTTTTTCTTACTACCCGCATTCTCTTGAAAAAGTAGTCGACGCTTGGGAACACTTGGGAGTACTTCGGAGCATTCATTAGGTAAATCTAATCCTTGGTAAGATATTTTTTTGTGTACGTGTTAAGGCGGTACCCCGAGCAAAACGCCGTCGTCGTTTTTCGTGCTGTTTTTAGAAGCTATCTACTCGTTATTTAAAAAGAAATATCAACTAATAAAAATACATTTAATTTCTACATATTATTGATTCTAAAATGGTCGTATACTTTTTTTTATAGAGTTTCACTAATCTCCTGCCAACAAAACCATAAAAATGAGAAATAATTATTGATAGCATGCATCTCCTCGTAAAGTGTTCATTAATTATTTTTTGTACTAACAAATGGATAGACAATTTAATAACGAA
This sequence comes from Orthosia gothica, assembly GCA_949775005.1. NCBI lineage: Eukaryota > Metazoa > Arthropoda > Insecta > Lepidoptera > Noctuidae > Orthosia > Orthosia gothica. The sequence goes on along the minus strand of OX459034.1, from coordinate 17,937,095 downwards.
AATTTTTGTCGTATTTTTTTTTTCAAAAGACCAAAATTCGATTTTATAAAGATTTTATTCTAAAATCTAGGCGTATTCACTACTGTAATTCATGCGCCACCAGTGCCGCTAGGCCAATAGGAATGCTCATATCTCACGCCGATTTTTTGATCAGGGTACCGCCTTAATCGAGCTTCTTCTGTTAATACCACTTCATGTCATTGGAGATAGCGACGGATATCCCTTGGCGTTTGCATTCATTAATTTGCAAAACTATTAGTGGTACACTATTAACAGGGTCTGTCTCCCATACCACGTCTTGTCTGTTAATGAGTACTCAACCATCACAGATGAAGTGTTTTTTATTGTCAAAGGAGGGTAATGTGTTTATCAATCTACCTATGTATGTATGTTTGTTCCTATGTGGCATCCTAGAGACCAAACGCCAAACGTCAATCAATTCGTCTCTACCTTGCGATTGTCACTGGCTACATTAAAATGGGAAAATAGAAAAATGGCGGCTTTTGGGCGCCAATATTTTTCTTTTCTTCTAAACCCATCGTGTGGGGTATCAAAATAAAGGGTTTTAAGAGGTGATTTCAAAAATATATATAACAATGATATGTTTAAATGTACATAAATCCAAAAAAAAATGTTGACTAAAAAGTTATAAATAAAAAAGTTAATTCAAAAAATCTAAGCGAACTTAAAATACGTAAACAAGAAGAAAATCACGCTGTGCAGTCGGAGGAAACATCTAGTTTTGGGCAGCCAGCTCGCGAATATGTATCCTCCGACTGTAAAGCATGATTTTCTTCTTGTTTACGTCTTTATAGTTCGCTTTTTAAGCAGTCGGGTTTTTTGATTTTTTGATCCATTATCTGGTTCAGTTTTTAGTAAATATTGACGAGATTAATACAATGCACACGGACCTATTATCCACTTGTCGTGTAAGCTCACATCACGTATAAAACAAACATTTGTTTTATGAAGCTCTTAAAAACGCAGTAGAGCTTATTTATACAACTTTAGAGCTATTTAATATTCCATTGATGGAGTAAACAGGGGTCAAGTGACCCATAACTCTGATCCGGAGGTGGAAAACACAGCAATTTACATTTTTCTACGAAACTGTATCTATTATAACGCCTTTCTTTTGTAGCGAAGGTGCTTACAATTCATGTAATTCAACGCATCTACTGGGAACTGTGGGCTGGCGGCAACGCTGAAGCGTCGGCACACTTGGCGTTCTACCGGGAACTACGGGAATCACTCCGGATTTATACTAAATTACGATTTAAATTTGAATATTCTCACATTATTATCGTGAGAAGTTTACTTCAAGTAGCTTAAGCCATTAGAGATTCTAGATATGCGTTGCACTTCGCAGTGAGGTATTGCTGAGCTGAGCCAAGTTGCATCGCCCCTTGTAACACAAATATGTAAACTGTTTCATTTCTCTGTAGCCTAGCAACACTAATCTATACTATATTAATATTATAAAGCTGAAGAGTTTGTTTGTTTGTTTGAACGCGCTAATCTCAGGAACTACTGGTAGGAATTGAAAAAATATTTTTGTGTTGGATAGTCCATTTATCGAGGAAGGTTATAGGCTTAATAACATCACGCTACGACCAATAGGAGCGGAGCATACATGAAAAATGTTGCAAAAACGGGAAAAAGAATTCTTTTTAAGAGCTTACGTTGCGTGCGCTGCGTAAACGGTTAAAGTTACGCAACAATCATGTATGTAGGGTAGGTAGGTAGTTGACGGGAGCGAAGCCGCGTGGGACAGCTAGTTAGCTAATAAATGAGCAGATAATTTGCACACAACTCTTATGGTCATACGAGTTTTCACAAACTCATTTTTATTTGTAAACGACGAACAGTCCTAACGTGTTCTAAAGCTGTAATCTCAAGGGTGGCTCTCACATGTACATTATCCGGTAATAAATGAATTAATTGAGTAATTGATCCCTATCTTAAAGAGGTTCTATCATAAATAGCTAAGGTAATTAATGGTACAGATGATGCATGCTCCAAACGACTTTTTTAAATCGCATCTGTTAAGAGAATTTAATTACACAAAATCCCATAGTCAATCAGAGGATACGTCCAGTGTTATAGCATAAATGTTTAATGCATACAGCGGGTTTGACGGGCACCTTGCTGAGGCTCAGTTTTTTGATCGGTAGTTAACTCAACCAGCTAATCAATGGTTGAGCTGAGTGGTGCTAATCCATGCGTCATGTTCGTGAACGGGCGCCATCAGTTGGGATTGGTCATAACTTAGCTGCCTCGGCCTGCTTTTAATTGCGTACTTATTGTAGGTATTTGTGAATTGTTTGTTTTACTCTAGACGGTTTTACGTGCACGCCTTTTTACATCGTTCTTACATATATGTATTTTTCCTACAAACTGATGGAAAAGAGTGTCCGTGGAGTTTATTGCACATTCTTCTCCATAGAGACCTACTGACGCTTGCGAATGTGCAACTAGATTCATATTTTGTCTGACAATTCAAAAGTATTTATAAGGGTTATTTGAAATAAACTATTTGATTCTGATTTTTTCAAATTTCGGTAAAACGCGTTTATTCGTCAATTGTTAGTCTAACAAATGGTCAAATAATTAACTCTTCAAATTATTTCTCCATTTGTGATGCCAATAATTGATGAATAAACGCGTTATACCGAGATTTAAAACCATTGTTAAGCATATTTAAGGCGACGACTAACGCCAACGACCTTGAGGGAACAAAACGCGCACTCGTTTCGCACCGCGCGACCCAAATTTAGTAGTTTTTTGTACTATCCTTATTACTCTATGACTTTAAAAACAGCCTCAGATCAAAATGTTGATAATTAAATTGACTTTGAGACATTGAATACGCCCAGCGGTTAATGTGCGATTGTCGTGTTTTTGTCCGTTTTAGACATACCTTTACAAATTAATTACACTATGTTATACGAATAAAACTCAAAATTTTCTCAGATCAAATTCTTAAGAAAATGTTCTAATATAACATATATTTTCACCAAAAAATTACAACTAGCCGTTTAGACGTGATTCTCATATTAAAATCAGCTACTCAAGGGAATCGACGCCCCGATCAAAAAACTGGCCTAAGTTGCTACAGTGGAATGAGTTTAATATTATTTATATTAACTTTAGAACTATTTAACTAGGGTTGAAAAATCTGTTCGCATCGCATATGGCGAGGGGAGGGACACAAAAAATCAGGTAAAGATATATGATAAGCCTAATATGGGCCTTGATGGGTAAAAAATAAACACGTGTTGGAACTGAGGCATTCGGTACTTGTTTTTTGTTATAATCTATTTCGCGAATGTTCTGAGAATGCAGTGATAATGATGGAGTAGAAAACGAACAAGTTTCCGATGATAATTATGTAACCATAACAATAGGAAGAAAATTAATGACGGCGGAGAACAATTATAAATGCACAGTTTGATACAGTGACGACATCTGCATAGCGGGGGATGGAAGACCCGAGGAGATTTAGGATTTCGTCGCCTATACCAATATTATAAAGACCATAGATTTTTTTATTTGTTTGTACCGAATAGGCTCCGAAACTGCTGGACCCTAAAATTATTTCACCTATGGAAAGCCACATTATTCCCGAGTAACATAGGCTATAATTTTGACGGGGGCGAAGACGCGGGGGTCAGCTAGTTAGTTATCAAATGGGGCAGTTAAAAATCCGTCAAAATATGCATACAATGCAAAATATACTTGAATGTCAAAGTTTGACAGGTTTTAGGCTAAAATAGAATTTGAAAAAAAAACTCAACAACATATACTTAATTCAGAAATCGGAGGTTATAAGCAAACATTCCCAGGAAATTCCCAAATATACGGCAAATGGCTAATGCATTGTCAACAACACGCTCTAATATATTTAATCTGTAATAGTGAGTCATCCGTTCGAATGCCGAATCACTCTGCCATCAGACAGTTTGGCGTATCTAGTATTTTCGTCGTTGGATGGCACATTTGTCTCTAAAACTTTTTTTTCTAACAACATAGAAAAAATCTTTTAGATCTGCAAGTGACGAAATATTCTGAAAGACATGGGACACTTTTGTATCACTTTTTTTTACAATAAAACCCGAGTACCTGCAAGGATTCGAACAAACAAAATTGGTATACTATTCACGCGTATGCCATAGATAAACAAACACAGACTGTACGTCATTAAAAGACCATAAACAACTGATCAATTTTCTACTAATCCCAAACATCCTGTTTCCAAGTAAACCGACAAGTAGAAAGTATAAACGTTTTTTGTTTTTACTCCTGATGACGCGTATCATCCGTATTTGTTTCTAAGTATTTATACCTGGCGCAAATAAACATTTTTTCTTTCTTTCTGATGAGTGCTCTTGCCCTCGATCTAATGGTCTACCTGATAGCTGAGGTTTCCGATGAAGAAAGCCAGCCTAGAAGATGCCTGTTCGCAATTGCCTTAAAGGCTGACGTGTCATACGTGGTACAGCAAACAAATCAAATCACTTACCGTTTGATATCGGCGGGTGGCGTGACGTCCATTGGTGGCGGCGGCGGCGGCGGTGGCGGGGGAGGCGGTGGCAACATCTGCGCAGGCGGCGGAGGCGGCGCATCAGGAATATCAGGCACGACCACCGACACAGGCACTACCTCTTCCTTGGCCAAGTTAACATCCGGCAGTGCCTTCAAATCCGGGAGTTCCAACTCCGGAACGGCCATTACAGGTGCCACTGGTGATGTTACGACTGAAGGTGCAATGGAGCCGTCAGTCGTGTTGGAGAACTGTACGTCACCCGCTATGCCTGGCAGGTGTGGTAGGTCCAGTGGCATCTCAAGCTCTGGGACCTGTCGGTAATTGATTGTGATGAGTTGAGGAGTGACTGAGGGACTTGTCAAAGTTTTATTGATAGGATCTTTATGGAATCGTCAGAATCAGAATTAAAATCTTCTTAAGGCGCCGATTCCCTTGAGTAGCTGATTTTAAAATGAGAATCACGTCTAAACGGCTAGTCGTAATTTTTTGGAAAAAAAAATGATCTAAAAAAACTTGATCTAAATAAAAATTAAGTTTTATTCGCATAACATAGTATAATTAATTTGTAAAGTTATGTCTAAAACGGACAAAAACACGACAATCGCACCAAAACTGCGCGTATTTTAATGAAATTGGCACCATCTCAAAGACAATTTAATTATCTACATTTTCAGCTGAAGCTTTTTTTTTTAAATCATTGAATAATAAGGAAAGTACAAAAACTACTAAATTTTGGGTCGCGCGGGTGTGAAACGAGTGCGCGTTTTGTTCCCTCAAGGTCGTTGGCGTTAGTCGTCGTCTTAAGATCAAAAATATACTATAAAATAATACGTACCATGCCCATGCCGGGTGCGTACAGATATTCATCCGCATCACGCTTCAGAACATCTCTATTGAGGATAGAGCTAGGCGCCGCCTCCAGGAGACTCTTGCTCTCGACCTTCGAGGTCACAACCGGCACGTAGGCCGACGCCGGCCGCGTTGTCCCCAGATAAGGACTCTCGTCAGTGTTGAAGATCAACAGGTCACCAACACTCGATAGCTTATCAATCATAGTATTCAAATTGAAATCCTGTTTGGGCTTCGCATTTTTAGGTGCTGCCACTCTCACGTGGTAGAAGTGTAGTTTTTCCTAAAATATAATAGACAATATAACAAATTTTTCGTCAGTTTATGGGATGTGGGACGGCACATTCAATGTTTATTTATCGCTCTTCATCTGCCTAGCCTTTTCCCAACTATGTTGGGGTCGGCTTCCAGTCTAACCGGATTTACCTGAGTACCAGTGTTTTACATGGAGCGACTGCCTATCTGACCTCCACAACCCAGTAACTGGGTAACACGATACCTCTTGGCTAGACTGGTGTCAGATCTCAAGCGTCTAACTATTCGTAACGACTGTCAAAGATCTTCAAATGACAGCCGGGACCAACGGGCTTAACGTGCTTTCCAAGGCACGGAGGAAACTCGGTATGTTGAAATGGTCACCCATCCACGGACCGACCTCGTCAAGCGTTGCTTAACCTTAAAGATCGACCCGTGCGGCTGTTATTATTTAGCCACGAGCTTTGTGTTGCAATGTTGCTAGCAATGTTTATTTATCGCTAAGGGGCTAAATTGTGACAAATGGTTCTTTCAATCTATTCTAGGGAACTAACTATGGTACTTTGAGAATAGGATGCTGTGGAGTAAGTACTCGTATGTAAATGGAACAGGCGACAGTTTTAAGTATGTTTTTTTTTTGAGTAATGTTGTTTCGGTAATCCTGTTCACATACCCCTGCAATCGAAGTTAAGTATCCATACTAATATTATAAATGCGAAAGTAACTCTCTCTGTTACATTTTCACGCTTAAACCGCTGAACCGATTCAGATCAAATTCGGTATGGAGATATTTTGAGACCGTAGGAAGGACATAGGATAGTTTTTATCCGGCAATCATCCTTTAGGGGGAGGACATGGGAGGTAGAAGTTTGTATGGTGAACTAATAATTTCTCAAGTATGGCGGTCCACACACAAATAATATTATGGCGGGATATAAAAAATAGGCTATTGTATTCATGCTACGCAGACGAAGTCGCGGGCAACAGCTAGTCATATAATAAATGCCCAATGAACGGAATAACGATCGCGAGCACAGACTCCTGAAGAAAAAAAAAAACTAGAAAAGGGCCTTGCAAGCGACCTTTGGTTTCCGAGTGAAACAATTAGGAGACAACTCGGGTCAAATTTTAAGGATCTGTTCCTCTGATCTGGATTAGTGTAGAATGTGGACCCAGGACTGACCACCTAATTGAAAACTATTGAAATTGTTTCTGACATCAAAATAAACAGCTTACAATGCTCAGATTTTATCTTTGCTTATTTTCCCAAGCATGTTGCAATTTACAGACACAGATAATATAATACTAGCATACAGATGCCTCATCCCATACAAGGAAACCGTGCCGACGTATTTAGCGTTTTGCATCTGATTATACCGATTATTTTTTGTAAATCGATCGCGCTCGGTTCCGTTCCACGGCGACAGATAGATCACCATCTATATCCGTAGAAATTAACGGAACGGAACCGAACGTGATCGATGTACAAAAAATAATCAGAATAATCAGTATAGAACGTCGGCTCGGTTTCTTTGTATGGGATGAGACACCACTGGTACAGATAATGAGTTCACACATTGTAAATACAAAATTGGAGTCTTGCGAGACACAGTGTAATAATGTCAACTTAATTATTGACTTACCTGTAATTCCTTTTCGTTTGACTGCCCCTGAGTCTTCCCACTCAGAGTAACCTTTTTCGGCTTGTGTTGGTATCCATCTGCATCAAAAGCTGATTGGTAGTGTTCATGGGTTATTGACGCCGGGTACTTCGCGCTCGAGAATACCTTGATCGCCTTCTGCATTCCAGTTAGCTTCTCTACTTTAGATCTAGATAACTCTATTCTGTCATTGAGCTTCGTTGTCTTGTCCATGTTCTGCTTGATTCTTGTCGTCAGCCGCGCAAACACATCGTCTACGATGCCGTTGAGATTATCCAATGTGTCCGCAATCTGCAGTATCGTCTCCTCGACGCTCAGATCACTTGGTACTAAATTAATTCTATATATACCCTCCATATTTAACCTCTTTTACGCGCGTATTTTAATTTCTGTAACAAACATCACGTGCTGTAACGCTTGCCGAGGTTTAACGATGATGAAATAATGCGAATAATCAAATTCTTCTACGAATTTCAAGGTTACTACATTATTAAAGCTGCAGATGAAATCTTACCTACTAAGCTTCTTAAAAATCACCTAAAATAAATTAATAAGGCACAAGAATTATCACTAGACAACACATCCACATTCTTGTGTGTAATTATATTATGTCCAATATTTTTATAGCACTTCGTAAAGCTCCTAAAGTTCATTATTTACAACTCAGTCACTTAAAGTCTATTTTATCAGTACTGTGTCACTTATTGTATGCTATAATGGGTTCAATTTTTCGACAAGTTCAACGTATGCGTGTCGGTGAGTAACGAATGAAGATTATCGTTCGCAGGGTCAGTGCTCCAAGAGAATCGGCAGTACGCGTCGGGCGACATAGTGGGGTCCAGTATCGCGGACTCCTCGAGCTGGCCGCCCGACAACATGTTATTGAGGTGCTTGTTGATGACCGCGTCTCCTGGGCTCACGTAGCCACTGGACGCCGGCGGCTTCAGCGGCGCAGCGTTGCGTACGGGTTGCTTATGACTAGGCAAGGCGTCCAAAGACTGCAACTGAATGTAGCTGCTGTCGGCACCGTTTTTAACTGGCTGTGGCAAGGTAGGCATAATCGGCAAGCTTTCAGAACCGAAAATTTTTGTGGGCGACGGTCCTAACTTGGGGAAGTTCATCATTGACTTCGCCTGAGCGTCTTCAGGCATCACGTAGCCCGAAGAGGCTGGCGGTTGACTTGGGACGCTAGGCGGTGCGACCCCTGTCGTGAATATAGGAGGGGCTAGAGCAGCCATAACGTAACTCGAGCTGGCCGGCTGGGCTGCAGGTTTTGCAATGGGGCTTTTATGCGGTGCAGGGGCAGATTGTATGTAGCCACTGACTGGGTTCACTACAGGTTGTTGTACATAACCACCAGGACTTTTCTTGAATGCTTTGTCACTAAAATAGGGGGAATTCTCTCGGGAATTGTCAGTTTCGGAGTTTGAGGAATCCTCATCATCCTGCGTAGCACTATTGTCGTCGGCCCTCACGGGTTCAGCTTCTAAATGCAAGGACGATTCGGAGCCATCGTCCGAAGTGGAGATTTGTCTCTCCACGGCTCCGCGTGACGTGTCCGACAACGCGGTGCTGTCCGTGTGGTCACTAGAGCCGCAGTTGTTTTCAGTGTTCTGTTTGGTTTCCGGAGTCGACACAGTGGTTCTACTATTCGGTAGTAACAACATCTCGTCTGACGATGGTTTGTCGTCCTTATTTGTAGGATTCCATCCTCCAAAAGCATATTTAGAAATATCTTTTTCAGGTATACCTAAGCCACTTGGTAAGACTGGTTTTATATCTTCCATTTTCCTATACTTTTTGTATAGTTTGATTGAACCGTACATCATCCCTATTATTGCACAAATAGCAAGAAGGATAAGAATCATAGTTAGGCCATCCCTGCTTCTACAAGCTACCGAGCTCGGGGGACTCCATGGACCAGGATACTCAAGACGTCCTCCGTTCTGTACTAAAGGCATCTCTACTTCTTGTCTATCAGCTAACATGCCATAGAAAGGATCTTCATCATAATTCACTGCTCTGACTTGATAGGTTTCACTTTCATCAACACCGTCACACAGAATTAAAGAAAAAGACAAATTAGTTGTATTAAATATCTCTATCTTAGGCGAACTGCTTTCGTCTTTTACTCTTTTTATTTGGTAGAGATCCACAGTTCCCCCAAGTTTATCAGGACGTTCCCATGTCAAGGAATTTGGATTTTTTACTGCAGGAGCCTTCAACATACTGGGCGCGCCAATTCTTGTCCGAACAAAGATACCATTGTCAGGACTGGGCTTAGAACAACTTCTGATAGCTGAATTACAAGCCCTAACAGTAAATGTATAATTGTGGAACCCCTCTAGGCCAGTCAGTTTATACTCCATTTTGGTAGAGTTCTTTTTCTTTTCATCTTTATCTCTTAGTTTTTCAACCACTTTCTCAACAGTCCAATACTCTGCATCTCCTTCTTTATTGTTAGAAATTACATATTTTCCTATTATACCATTTTTCTGAATTGGTGGTTCCCATGAAATGACTAATGAGTCGCTCAGTACATCAGAAATAGCGACATTTCTTGGACTAGTAGGTGTATCTTCAATGGTGGTCACTCCTGTGGAAGCATTATCTATTGTTTTCTGGCCATAAGTAGTATTCAGTGCTAGGGTGAACAGATATGTCGTGTAAGGTTTCAGATCGGTTATGTTTACTTCCATCTGTTTTGGGTTAGAAACATAATATGTAGATTTGTTTTCAAAAGTAGTGTCACACACATTGCTTGTGGCTAAGACAGGGCAGTATGTTATTAGATATCCTTTTATAATACCTTCTTGTAGAGTACAGGACATGGTCCAGGTGATTCTGACAAATGATTTTCCTGGAGCATCATGGTTCAATTTTACAGGAAACCCATACATGGGAATACTATCTTTAGAAATGTCACAAGAAGCCCATGTCATGCCACTAGTTTTAGATCCATTATTAGCTGAAATTGCAAACTGATATCTACTGTCCCTTGGCAAATCTATGACATGGGTGTTATGAATAGGATCCAAAACGGTGAAGTTCATGCGTCCAGTACAGATCTGACTGGTATTGTGTTGGCACCAGAACAGCGTGTAGTTGTCTATACGCTTGATACCAACCCAAGACAATTTGTATGTACCATTTTCATAAGCTAATTTAGTAAAAGATGGTACATTTAGTGCTTCAGTATCTTTTATCGATGGAATGTAAAGGTGACTGCTGTTAACAGATGAGTCAATTGCATTTTTCGACCAAATGAACACATCAATGGCTTCAAACTTTGTATCAGTCAGTTCTACATAACTCAAGCTTTTGTTTTTATCAGGTAGCAATGTCTGTTGCTTAGAACCTTGCATTGCAACCACTTTGTAGGTGAAGTTTGCACCAGCCTCCTCATACTCCTCAAGTTGTTGCCAATACACAAATAAAACTCTTTTATCTTCATAAATAGATTGAGCAAATGCTCCAGCAATAGTGTCTGGTGGGCGCTGGGGCTTCTCACTTGCAGTTGTGAAAAGCACATAAGTGTGATCAGACCAGAATTTATCTTCAGTAGCTAATTTTGACTTTATATATATCCTGACCTCATATGACATGTGTGCATAAGGTAGGTTTGAGAGCAAGAAGTTATATGTCTTGTTGTTTGATGGCAAGTGTGAGGCATCAACACTGCGGAAGTAAGCCGTGTTATCAATTTTAGCAATTTGGTACTCTATCCTGTGCACAATTGGGCAGGGCAGAAAGTCAACCATGTTGTTTGGGATCTTCCATTGTAGCAGCACACTGTGTGAGTCATTAATCAACACCTTCAGCTGTTCAGGTGGATCAGGCTTCACAACAGAGAAATGTTTGATTGTGAAATTCTGTGAATTTCTGCCAAAGTAATTTTCAGCTGTCAAATGAAAATAGTAATAGTCTTCCATCTGTTTGTACCTGGGCACACTGGTGGTACTCCAGGAACACCATCTTGAATTATCATTGTCAATCCTGGTTGCATTACAAGGCTCAACTGGGTTTCCATTTATATAAAACGTTAATTGGTAGCTTGTTACGCTCAAGAGCTCTGGGGACGTCCAGGTGCAGTTCAGCACATCGAGGTTCTTAGATATGCATCCAAAGTCAGTAACATTGGAGGGAGGCACGTCTACCAGCACCCTGCTTGTGCACTTCTTGTTTGTCACTTTATTTTTGCAATAGTAAGTGTTTACCTGTTTTTTCAGATTTGTAACATTCAACAACCGTGTAGTCTCATTCACTTTGAAAGATTCAACAGGATTTCCACCAAGATAAAACTCCAAGTTATCAGCAGTGCCTTTGTCGGTTACACAGAAGATCTCCAAAGGCTGTCCATAGGGTATTTTTATCATACCCTCAGGGTACACTGAGACTGAAATGTCTACTCCTTGACACTTTGAAATTATGCACGGTAAACTGATCAAACATTTGATTACAATACACCACATCCATAGTCCGAACGGCGGCCCCCTTCGGAACCCTTTGCACTTTCTTCGGGTATTTTGAAATATATTTGCCATAACTGCAGCGTTAATCTATCACTCCATCACGAACTGGTGCACAGGTTTCAATTAATCCGATCGCGGCGATGGACACATTCCTTGTTTTTTTTTATTATATCGCGAGCTAAATGGCGCACCGATGGTCCCGACACGATGACACACACTGAGCACCGTCACTATACGCACACCACATTTATTTATCAAACGCTACTATTATCCGGGATCGGGTACTCGATAAAAGTTGTAAGCGCGGAACCGGGACTCGACTAATTGTTCTGCATTGAAAATTTTGTAACGCCTGCAGTACAGTACTTACATAAAATAGAAGAAAACTTTGGGAGTATTGAAATTCTCAGAAAAGCCAACTTCAGTTCAATTCGTGCAGTTGCAGCAATGTTGACAGCGGTGTTGCTAGCGTAAAAGTACAATTGCCCAATGTCAATTTGTCAATAAGCAAAATCTGCAGAATGTTTTCAACAAAAACTATAACGCGACGACCAGTATCTTGAAAAGAAAACAAAGAAAATACGCAATAGCCAACTAATTCGTTTACTTATTTGGACTCCTTGCAAACTAATTTTATAAGGAACAATAATTTCGTAAAATAAACATGTTTGTCAGTTTAATAAATACCTACAGAGACAAAAGATGAAGAGAGGGATTGTGATTATATACTCTTAGGTTTATCATTAATTTTAGTCAAGAATGGACAAGCTAATATTATTTTTTACTAAATACCAACAAGGGAACTCTGCAATTATCATTGGCAACATTTCGGTTGACATCAACTGAAGTTAGCAGCATGCAGGTGAAAAAGGTTGAAAACAAATCAATAATAAACTGGAAAATGTTGCCACACTAGAGAGACTCCCTAAAACTTGGGCAAAACACCTAAAGATAGATTCTTATTCATGTGGTGTATGTAACACTAATATTATAAAGGCGAAAGTATGTGTGTGTGTGTTTGCATGTTTGTTACTTCTTTACGTCGGAACGGCTGAATGGATCTAGATGAAATTTGCCACAGTGAATCGCACTAAGATAGTTTTTATCCCGGGAATATGTTCCCTCAGGATTATTTTCGACATTCACGCGGGCGAAGCCGCTGGCAGAAGCTAGTATGCCCTATATCGCACTGATGTCGAGTTGAAATTATTTTCCCACTGTCCTTTGTTTTGGAAGAACTTATAACATTCAGGCTTAGAGCCGTAGACAGAGAATACTACTTAGAGCATTTAACCTCTAAGCATTCATTCAGGCTTTGTATTTGTATCCAATCATGTATCCGAACCTATCAAACATGTGACTTTGACAAGACTGACATTAAATAGCACTGGAGACGTTCGAAAACTTGGTCAACTATCTTTCATTAATTGCAAACATCTTGAGTTTTTTTTGTTCGAATATTTATACGAAACGGTTTAATAAAGGCAGTTACATTGAAAGGGTTAATAATATATTTTATTCGCGATTTACAATTATAATTTATCGACTCACTGTATAAAGTGGCTAGTGAACTTTTGTTTTGTCATTAAAATTATGTAATTAATGCTATTGTTTCAGAACGGAACTGCAACCTTCATCAGTGTTGATAAAAATAATTAATTTTTAATTTCATACATTTTGAGCTTAATATTTAAAGAATCAATTATGTGAATGGCTTAAGATACAATGGATGATAGTAACTTACATTCTTTGGGTTATACAACGAAAACAGCACTCATAAAACTTCGCGATGATATACGAAATGTTATAGAAGAACATAAGAAGAAAAATCCAACCGGGTATGTTGGTGTAGTGTTTTACTTTTTCCATGATTCCTTGGGGTCAGTAGAATACTCCTGGGCCCTATGATTAAAGTTAATGCGTAAAAATGTGTGTTATTATGTGCTAAGGTCACAACTTCGACCCATATGAGAATTAACTTGATATTTCTAAAATTTTTCAGATTGGGGTTGGTACGGAATATTATTTCGTTTTCATCAGAGAAAGTTCTGTTGTCAGGTGTCGCCTACACAATAACATTAGTATACGTAGTTTGCTTGATACTTACATACCTTTTAGGCGAATCTGTACAAGCCCATGCCTATTTACTATGGGAAGCATTTTTTTTAATTGTTATATTGTTAGTAAACTTCTTAGTGGCATTCAATGAAGAGCGTTTATACAGAAATGAAGTACCTCATAGAGTTACGAAAGTTTTGGGTAAGTGTACAAGTTATTTATTTGTATTTAATTAGTAATACACATCATCATCTGGCTTTTAATGTTCTCAATGCAGGGATGCAGGCCTCCTCTCTATGAGAGGAAATGGTCAGTAATCCACCACACAGGCCCAGGATGGGTTGGTGGAACACACATGTCTTCGAACACTTGGTTCTAGGACATGCCGGTTTCCTCACAATGTTTTCCTTCACTGTTTTGAGAGCAGTGGTGAGGAAATAATTTACACAAAGTAAAGCTCAGGCAGGCAGTTTGAACACACAACCTACAACTTATAAGTTGTGGCCGTTGCCACAGGGCCACCACTGCTCTGTGATACACATAGTTGTGTTTATTAATATATTTGTATTTTTCTAATAGCTTTATTCAGTGTATATAGGGCTCATTTTGCAGTAATCATTACAATAATATGCATTCATCCCATTATAATTAAATTCATCCCACAGACAAAGTTACTGCCTGTGTCTCCGTTATCCTTAACACAACAGCAATATTTAATTTGTAATATTTATAATAATTGTCATTGCATCCCCTAGAAAGGTCACATTCAATTTATCCAATACAATCTGGTTCAAGTTTTGTTTCAAAGTCATTGGCATTTGTCCAGGGGTGAAAGATGAATACAAACAATTTAAACCACACAACAACAAATGTGTTCAATACAAGAATACAATATTAAGCTAACTAAAATTAATAATATATATATTTTTACTCTTGTGTAGTTGTTACATGCCACCCTCTAGAAAATAAGCAACAAACGAGAAAAACATTAAAAACTAAACCTTTAATAAAAACAACACAAAGAAAAGATAAAAATAAACTATTTATAGCAACCCTTAATACAAGGACACTCAGAACAGATGATAGACTGGTAGAACTCGAACACGCATTACAAAGAATAAACTGGGACGTTATAGGATTGAGCGAAGTACGACGACTAGGAGAAGAAGTGAGAGAGCATGATGACTACATATTCTACTATAAGGGAGAAACAAAGGGGCTACATGGGGTAGGCTTTATCGTCAAAAAGCATCTAAAAGAGGCCATTATACAATTTAGAAGCAAATCGGAAAGAATTGCCATTTTGGACATGACTATACAAGAAGGAAAGGAGCCATGGTCCATAATACAAGTTTATGCGCCCACAGAGAATGCAAGCGACGAAGATAAGAACTTATTCTATACATCACTACAAGATGCTATTGAAGAAACCAACAAAAATAAGATTATAATGGGAGATTTCAACAGCCAAATAGGTAGCCAACAAAATGGAGAAAATAACATCATCGGACTCTACAGTCAAGGTAGGCGTAATAAAAATGGACAAAAACTCATAGACCTTGCTCTCGAATACAATTTAAGGATAATGAACACCTATTATAACAAAAAAACAAGCAGAAAATGGACATGGATTTCACCTGATGGCAAAACCAAAAATGAAATTGATTTCATATTAACTAACACCCCAGGATTATTCAATGATGTGGGCATAGTAAATAAGCTAAACTTCAGCACAAACCATAGAATGGTTAGAGGTACTTTAGTCACAAACAAAAAAAGAACAAGGAAACACATAAAAACCAGATCAGATCAAATAGGGACTCCAATCCCAGAAAGTATCCTAGATAAAGTAAAAGGGCAGATGGAAAAAATTAAAAATAACGACTCAATTCAGGAAAACTATAATAAACTCGAAAAAATATTAACTAATCTGGGAACCGAATTGAGGCACATGAGCAAGTTAAACAAAATGGACAAAATAGGAGATAACGCAAGAACCCTGATAAAAGAAAGAGGAGAACTGTTTGTAGACAGGAGAAAGAATATTAAAAAGATAGAAGCATTAAGTAAAAATATCACATCAAGTATAAGAGGCCATAAGAAGCAAATACGTTTCGACAGCATTCAATCTGAAATCGAAAAAACAGGAGGAATCAAAAGAGTGCTGAAGAAACTTAAGGATCATACGTCTTGGATACCGAAAATGAAGGGAAAAAATAAAGAAAACAAGGAATATACAACCTCAAAAAGAACAACGATCAGCAAAATCGCTACGGCCTTCTACAAAAGCCTTTACAGTTCATCCGATTTATCAGCAGTAATCGAAAACACAAACAAAGAAGAAGAGGTACCTTACATATTAGAAAGCGAAACGAGGCAAGCCATATTGTCACAAAAGAATGACAAAGCCCCAGGAGAAGATAGAATAACCAATGAAATGCTAAAAGCGTCACTGGGTGTAATACTAAAACCACTCACTAGTCTATTTAACAAAATCATAGATAGTGAATTTATTCCGGAACAATGGACGAAGTCAACCATAGTACTGATCCACAAAAAGGGCGATAAAGACAAAATAGACAACTACAGACCTATCAGCCTCATGACAAATATATACAAAGTTTTTTCAAAAATAATCTTAGGCAGGCTCACTAAACGACTAGACGCAGAACAACCAAGAGAACAGGCAGGCTTCAGAGCTGATTTTTCAACAGTTGACCACATACATGTAGTGAAACAGATAACTGAAAAATACAAGGAATACAGAAAACCATATTATATTTCTTTTGTAGACTATAACAAGGCATTTGACTCCCTATCTCACAACTACATATATAAAGCTTTGGAAAATCAAGGAATAGAAAACAAGTACATTAGACTTATAAGGAATATATACAGCAACAGCACGGCAAAAGTACAATTAGAAAAAATTGGAGAAGAATTTAAAATCCAAAAAGGAGTCAGACAAGGGGATCCTCTGTCTCCCAAACTTTTTTTGGCTGTATTAGAGGAAATTTTCAGAAAGCTAGATTGGGAAAGGTGGGGCATAAATATTAATGGATGTTGGCTGTCACACCTGCGATTTGCAGACGACTTGGTACTGTTCGCCGAGGACCCAGTCACTCTACAGGAAATGCTCTTACAACTGACAACAGAGAGTCAAAAAGCAGGCCTGACCATGAACACAACCAAAACAAAGGTTATGACCAATAGTCATCACCAAAGAATCTGTGTAAATGACCATGACATTGAGTATGTGAATGACTACACCTATTTAGGTCAAATAATTGCACCAAACTGGCAGATGGCCAAAGAAGTGCAAATACGGGTAAATAACACCTGGGCTCGCTACTGGTCGCTGAAAGAAATATTGAAGAACAAAAACACTCCAATGCCAATCAAGCGTAAAGTATTCAACAGGTGCATCCTACCAATACTTACTTACGGGTGCCAAACCTGGGGCCTGACAAAGGCTCACAGGCAAAAATTAAAGGTATGCCAACAGGGGATAGAGAGAAGCATGCTACACATCAAGCTGAAAGACAAGTGGAGACTAACCAAAATCAGAAAGACCACAGGGGTGACAGATGTCTCAAAGAAAATCAAGAGACTTAAATGGCGTTGGATTGGTCATGTGATTAGATCTGCCAAAGAAAAATGGACCAAGGAGGTCATATCCTGGTACCCCAGAGATGTAAAGAGAACAAGAGGAAGGCCACAAAGAAGATGGGAAGATGACCTACCACAAGGATGGCGCAGATCAGCAATGGACAGACATAAATGGCGAATTCTAGAGGAGGCCTATGTCCAGGAAGGACAACCTGATGGATTGAATTGATGAATTAATGCTGGTGTTACCAATTTTTTAAGAACATATTGTCTAAAATAGAATTAAGTATTAGCAATAGGAAAATTAGTAATACGGCTAGTTAGTAAGAAATGTAAAAACAAAATCAGAGATTAAAGGCTATTTTTATTTATTTATTTTATTTATTTAGTTGTTACATATTCTGCCTTTCACAAGTGCACTCACTAGAATATTTAAAAAAAGAGTCATCTTAGTGTTTACAGAGGGTATTTGGTAATAAATAGATGCTTTGCAAGAGTTTTGTCACAGTAAAAATATACAAACAGTATGGAAACTATCTACAAATGCTCGAAATGGCTCACTCACACAAACGTACGCACCGACGAGACCGCTCGGGCACTTTCGAGGTAATGTCAGTACCATTTCGAGCGTTTTTAGGTAGTTTCCATACTGTCAGTATATTTTTACTGTGGTTTTTAATGCAACAGGTTTAAATGTTATGAAAAAGTCTTATTTACAAACATTGAATCTTTAACCAATATCATTTAATTTTAATATATTAATTAATGGAATCAAAATAACTTTTATTGACACAAGAATGTAACAAATACCAAAAACAAAACCAGTGCTATTGTTTTTATGATTTACGATTTTTAGAAAAGTCAAGAACCTTTTTTTTATTACAGAAACTTTGGACAATGCCATAGAGAGTTCAAAATGGAAGGAGAATCACTATCCTCATTTGTGTGCCCCATATTCGCCATGTGTGATCCTGCAGTGGACTTATCGAGATTGTGAGAACCTTTAATTTTTTAACCAACTAAAAAAAAGGGAGGAGGTTCTCGATTCCACATGTATATTTTTATGTATGACCATGCACAACATTAAATAGAGTGGTCCGATTTCAATTTGTTTTCGTGTGGGAATTGAACCCACGACACGCAGCGCAGCAGTCAATCGCTCAACCACAGCACAAACCGTTCACCCAAATTATTAATTATTGGGAAGAGTATACCTCAAAGTTGGTCCTGTTTAATTTTTAAAAATAATAATTCACCTCCAATGGTAGAAAACAAGGATTTATTGATAATTTTTGAAATAAAAGAACTTAATTCAAAAAATCAAAAAACCCGACTGCTTCAAAAACGAACTAAAAAGTCGTAAACAAGGAAAAAATCATGCTGTGCAGTTGGAGGATACATATTCGCGGGCTGGCTGACCAAAATCTGGTGTATCCTCCGCCTGCACAGCATGATTTTTTCCTTGTTTACGACTTTTTAGTTCGCTTTTGAAGCAGTCGGGTTTTTTGATTTTTTGAATTAAGTTTTTTTATTTATAACTTTTTAGTTAGTTTTTTTCGAATAAGATACATTTAAACATATAAGTGTTATATATTTTTGAAATCACCTCTTAAAACCCTTTATTTTGATACCCCACACGATGGGACTGAAAGAAAAAAAAAATTTGGGCCCCCACAATATGTCACCCAAAATCCGCCATTTTTCTATTATCCAATTTTAATGTAGCCTATGACACTCGCAGGGTTAATTAAGACGCATCGATTGACGTATGAATCATCAAAATCGGCCAACGCGTTTGGTCTCTGGAACGCCACATAGGAACAAACATACATACATACATACATACATAGACTGATAAACACATTACCCTCCTTCGGCAGTCGGGTAAAAAGAAACGCGCACGCCAGGAAAGTTTCAATTAAAATTATTTCTAATGACGATGCCGTAGACATTCGATTAAATATAAAATCGAGTAGTCCGTAGTTTTGTGCAGCCACTTTTTTTTAAAAGAAAGGTGTAAAATTTTCTGAAACATAAAGCTCTATTATAGCAGTGGTTGGTAAAACCCTTACCTATATTAATCGGCCATATTTTAAAAATATTTACAACAATAAAAAAATAGTACATAAACTCGCGATAAAAGCCAAAAAACTATGAAATTTGACATTTTGAAGACCTCACTCAACACCAGCGCCCCTAGCGGCAAATTCAGACGCGGCAGCCCTCATTGCTACAGACTTGTGGCTCTGCCAAATATGTCTTATAGCCCTAAAACCAGCACTAGATACAGTTTCGAATAAGCGTCACCTACAAAGTCGCATTTGTAACTCTAAATATATCTGCTCCTAATTTTTTTTAATCTTGAACTGTGTATCAACTAATTAGTAGATTCATAAAATGATCTTTAGAGCGAATTTGAATTTACAAACATATAAACAAACAGACTATTTTACAACTTCATAATGTTTGTGTGGACTGACGAAAGTACTACTTTAATTACAAAGGAGGTGTGATTTCAGCAACCATAGTCAACCTTCCATGGGCATTGCTGGTGGAAGGAGACGTGATAGTCCTGAGACCAGGCCAGGAGGTGCCAGGCCACTGCCGAGGATTGCAGCCCGAGGATCCAGAGCAGTTCTTCGGGCAAATCTTTCAGCCTACAACACCGGTAATTCATGAGCATGCTTTTATTGGAATTTAAACCTTATGTCAGTGAGTAAAAAGTTTATTTTGCAACGACTTTAGCAAGCAGCTATAATTTAATTTTAGATTTGTAAATAAAAAATACGAGATCTATTTACATAGATGTTATACCTATGTAAATAAAACTAGCATGTTACTTACACAGTAGGTGATAATAAGTATGACGTTAGTATGTTTAGAACTTAGAAGAGTCTGCTATTTATTATTAGGTATTTCATGGAACTACGTTCTCGTCTTCTTGCTCTCCCAATGCAGTAGTATTTTACTACTATAAAAATCTAGTTATTTCAAACGACACAGCAGCTGGAGGCTCTTCAGAAAAAGGATTCTAGAAATGCTTCCGATCATCGAATTAACGCTGGGGTTAGTGCATCACAAGCTAAGGAGAGTAATTTGAAGGCATTTTATAACAATTGTATGTAGGAGTAGCGACATCTATGCCTCCACGTACGAACTAATGACCTGACTTCACACATAATCCTGCATCGCGCAAGCAGAATTTTCGGCGCGATTTGAAAATAGAGTTCGTCTGTGTTCGAGTTTTAATCGAACACTCAGCGAAAATACATAATTGCATCGAACGCAAGTATGCACATTCGCTCGGTTACCAAAATATGGGCCCAGTTCGCGTTCAGATCTCTTCAGAGACACCACGTACTCATAACCAAAACCATTTTACCAAACTTTTTACCATTAATAAGTGTTGTATAGTGATTCAATATAGTTGTTTCCCTTTTAATTCAAGACTTTAATTTTTACCATATCCTATCAGTACTAGATTGTGTTAGGTCACCATAGCACCGAGCACTACTTTATACAATACAACAGTCCAATAACAACCGTCGAACAGTTGCCCGGACCAGTCACAGCACCCGTCTGGTCAGAGGATCCTTCCTTTTCAGTGGAAGATTGTGAGACTTTACACCCTGATCAGCATGCCTTCAAACTGGTGACCCCGGAACATTACACTCTGTTCCGCATGCTCCAAACTGGTCATCCCAACGTTGTTTGAACACACAACCAACTGATATTATTTCTTACTTGTTTATTTTGATCGTAATAAAGGAGAACGGCAGGTTTGTATGGGAATTTCGTACCGCTAATAAATTTTCTTGTTTTAGGATATTTTTTGTCTTAATTGGTAGTTTATATGATAGATAATCCCTTTTTAAATTCTTAGATTTTTAGAACTTGGGACGTAAAAGTTATAACCAGTTTTAAGGTTATGTACTAGTGTATCAATGTTACATATGCGTAAATGTTACATATTGTTACATAATGTGTAAAGTAAATGTTCTAAATTGTTTTTTGCTATCTTTGTAGTGTTTTACTTACAATTAAGTAGGTAGATTGAGATGAGGATTGTATCTTCTCAGGGCATTATAAGATACCTATGTCCAGCAGCGGATTGCAACAGTTTGATAATGATGAGTTTGTTTATATTTAGTGTTATTTGTATTTCTAAATAATTAATTATCATTTCAATATTTGTTTTATTTTAAACAAGGCAACTTCTAAAACATAACTGCGTTTAATGTACGATTTTATTAAGTTTATTTATTAAAATCTTTTTACTGATATTATTAATTAATGCGAAGTTCTAAAAATAGTTAACTTACATAAAAATAAATGGCTTAGTTGCTTTAATAAGTGGTACAAATTCTATAACCGAACAACAAAAAAAGTATGCAGTACGAAATCTGCCGTTAACCTTTATTCCATGTTTTTTTCAATCACAGCAGTATAATAGTCACAACGGATTTTTGTGTCTCTGAAGTTAGCTCTGCCAACCATTGCGCAAGAAACAGTTTGTCATCGAGTATACTGCATAGAAATAATAATATAAAACGTTTATTTTCTCTTCACGAAGTTTCTTACATTCTATGCCTTGCAGTTTAAACCAGGGTATAAGACTGGTGCCTGTGAAAGGTTTCAATACGAACCTGTATCACAGGTCACCAGGTCCTCCCGCGGGTTAAAGCCCATCATGACATAGAGTAAGCGAGACATGACGATGCGACAAACGCAAGCGAATGAAAGAGACAGTTTTACAACGCTATCTTCACCTACAACATTGACACAAAAAAAAACTTTTTACAAAAAATACAACCGACTTCCAAATAAAAACACTACACAGTGAAAAATAAATTCAATTTTTAATTGTGGTACATAATGGACCAGTTCTATAGGCTAGGTACCTATAATGCCCAAAGTGAAGCCAGAATTGATTATCCCAATAACATGAAACTTAAACAAAACCGGTGGAATGAGAGTATACCAGGGTTAACTGTTCACACTTGCGTACCCTCTTTAGAGCGTACTAGTGTGATGTTATGTTATATAATGGTAAAAACAATAAACAGACATGCGATTGCAGCTATCCCGAATGATTTGCAGTCATTTATTGAAGAGTTCTGATGTATATCTCCAAAGTTCTTCATTAGATCTTGATGAAATTTAAATGGGACCACATGACAAGCACCAGCTTTCAAATAAAAAAAGAATAATCGAAATCGGTTCACCCAGTAAATAGTTCTGAGATAACAAACATAAAAAAAAACAGTCGAATTGATAACCTCCTCTTTTTTGGAAAGTCGGTTAAATAGCTACCACGCAGGGTCTTGCAGCCAATTCAGAGACACAAAGATCCTTTGTGAGTATTATAATACATTGTCTCCATGCATTCCGAGGACATAAATTGTAAAATAACACTACCCTGCTTCTGGGCAGTCAGGTAATAAATAAATATTTCTTTTCCAGCAAAAAGATAACTTTAGCACACCCCGGATTCGAACCCCACATCGTAACAAGGCCTATAGAATGTGCGAGACTCCGTACCTGAAGAACCTGAAGTTAGCGCTGGAACAGGCCACCATCCGGCCTGTGACTGTCTTTGAGAAGCAGAGGTACCTGGTAAGTGTCCATTAACAATATCTTGTTATCTGAGCTAATATTATAAAGTATTAAAATATGTAGTTTGTTTAAACACCGTTAATTTTTAGTCGTTTAAAACCTGTGGAGGGTCGATCCGGTACATGAAACAGTATCGATTTGAAAGGCAGAAAAAAAAAAAAAAAACCGGCCAAGTGCGAGTCGGACTCGCGCACGAAGGTTTCCGTACCATTATCGCAAAAAAACGGCAAAAAAATCACGTTTGTTGTTCGGGAGCCCCCCTTAAATATATTTTTATTCTGTTTTTAGAGTATTTGCTGTTATAGCAGCAAAAGAAAAACATAATCTGTGAAAATTTCAACTGTCTAGCTATCACGGCTCGTGAGATACAACCTGGTGCAGACGGAAAGACAGACAGACAGACGGATCGCGGAGTCTTAGTAATAGGGACCTTAAAAACACAAATGAAATAAAATGACTTACAAAAAGTGCAAATATAACTTTCGTTTCGGATGTCGGTATCATTGGTACCTATTGTTTTATCATTTCGCAACACCGACTTCCGAAACGAATATTATTTTTGCACCTTTTTAGGGTTCCGTAGCCAAATGGCAAAAAACGGAACCCTTATAGATTCGTCATGTCTGTCTGTCTGTCTGTCTGTCTGTCTGTCCGTCCGTATGTCACAGCCTCTTTTTGCCGAAACTATAAGAACTATGCTGTTGAAACTTGGTAAGTAGATGTATTCTGTAAACCGCATTAAGATTTTTACTCAAAAATAGAAAAAAAACAATAAATTTTGGGGGTCCAAATACTGGAAACTGAAACTAAATATTTTTTTTTCCATCAAACCCATACGTGTGGGGTATCTATGGATAGGTCTTCAAAAATGATATTGAGGTTTCTAATATCATTTTTTTCTAAACTGAATAGTTTGTGCGAGAGACACTTCCAAAGTGGTAAAATGTGTCCCCCCCCCCCCTGTAACTTCTAAAATAAGAGAATGATAAAACTAAAAAAAATATATGATGTACATTACCATGTAAACTACCACCGAAAATTGGTTTGAACAAGATCTAGTAAGTAGTTTTTTTTAATACGTCATAAATCGTAAACTGCAATTTACCAAGTACGGAACCCTTCGTGCGCGAGTCCGACTCGCACTTGGCCGGTTTTTGTGTTTTGCTATGGAAGTCTGTTTATTCTCTTCTTTTTTTATAATTTTTAATTTTAGCTTTACCAATCGATACTGTTTCATGTACTGGATCGACCCTCCACTGGATTTAAAGGACTAAAATTTAACCTATAATACCTATTTTTTTAAATATAGGTATGCATCATCGACGAAGTTATAAAACTCCCAAAGTTGATAATTACAAAGTCCAAATTGCTGCCATAGAACACGGCGTGTTAAAAAAATCATATCTTGAATGTTTTTCTATCAATAGGGTAGTTGACAAAAAATATCTATTTAGTCCGTCAGTTTAGATAACCTTAAAATAGTAGGTAAACAAAAAATTACGACGATACAGTGCGTTGAAATATCGTGTGACGTCACGGTGTGCTACACTTTATACTGACAAAGTGACGTCACAAGCCCCCACTCCTGAACTTTGGTGCGCTTTATCTTTGTCAATTTTTTTTTATTGCAAAAAATACGGGTTCAGTATTATTTGATAATCTCTCTGTCGGACTTAATAGAATTATCATTAGGGTTCCGTACCCAAAGGGTAAAAACGGGACCCTATTCTCCGTAGACTCCGCGGCCCGTCTGTCTGTCTGTCTGTCACCAGGCTGTATTTCAAGAACCGTGATAGCTAGATAGTTGAAATTTTCACAGATGAATTATTTATGTTGCCGCTATAACAACAAATACTAAAAACAGAATAAAATAAATATTTAAGTGGGGCTCCCATACAACAAACGTAATTTTTTTGTTGTTTTTTTTTGCGTTAATGGTACGGAACCCTTAATGCGCGAGTCCGACTCGCAATTGGCCGGTTTTTTTTCTACCAGGAAACATCCCTATTTTGATTCTTTTACAAACACAATAATTTTAACAAGCTATTGTGTTGCAGTGCACAGTAAAAATAATGGAAGGCATAGTGCTGCCCCTGGTCATATCTCTGGTGGTGATAGCCAGCTTCGTGCGTCACGTTTACCACCTACCAGGAGTGACGCACTGGACGGAGATCTACTTTCTGCAGACGATAGCTGCCTCGCTGCCGCTACTGCAGATTGTGTTCCCTATCGCCTGGGTCACTTTGAACTGCTATGGGCTGGCTAGGTAAGTGGACTTTGATGACCTGATTTACTTGAAAGGGTACAAGAATTCTTACATCATTTGAGACACGAATTTTTCATCAGATGACACTGTTGGCGTAGTGGTTGAGTGATCGGCTGCTGCCCTGCGTGTTGCGGGTTCGATTCCCAAATATTTGTATGGCTTATAGAAATGGTTGCTCCGGATGTGGGTGTCTTGTGTATGTGAGTTTAAATGTTTGTAAACGCACCCATGATACAGGAAAAAATTCCTAGTGTGGGTGGTTACTTTCCCTGAACGTGCTACGACAAAAAAAAAATCAAAAAAAAAGATCTCTGATTTTTATTTTCATTCAAACTGAAGTTATTTTCTCTATATTTGCTATATTTTCTTTATTGTACCCAAAACATAAAAACAGATACAAATACAATAGGAAAAAAAATGTACAGAGGCGAGCTTACCCCATAAGCCCGCTCTCTAAGGCCTCTTGCCTCGAATCTTGCGGGGCGGCAGCGGCGGCGGCGCGGTAGCGGCAGGATCTAATGCGTACAATCAAATGGACCGGCCCTCGAAAACAGCGGCGCGGGCGCGGGCAACGAGCGGTGCACTCCAGTCAAACGATGACCGCCCGCGCGACTGCATTGTAGTGTTGTGCAATTTATTTTTGTGACGTGTCGAAATGTCCTCGGACGTGCTAGAACAAATTATTTCACTAATTTTTGAGATATACCTCTATATCGATTTGGAGTAATTCCAGACTAAATCGCCCTTGATAGCTTCAAGAATATAGTCAAAAGTTTCTACACTCATTCTGGTGTAGTCGTAGAATTTGTCAGGACATTGTCTCTGTTCTTCATAATTTCCTTGCCCTATAGTAGGGATTTACTTCTTTTGCCTACAATAAATCGAGCGTTAGGAATAAATTTGAATCAATAAAAATGTGGTCGCCGTTGTTCAGACATTTCGTTCGCGAATTAAAACAAATATCTCGACGACACAACCACGAACACAACACTACGCCCGCTATAGTGCCGCGCGATCTGCCCGCTGGTTTCGAGAACCGCAGCCTAGTTGTGTAAGTAAGTAGTAGTGTTGTTTTTGTGTATGTGTGTGTTTTTGGGCAAGAAACAGATTGTATCCGTTGCCGAATTTACTTACACAATTAGGCTGCCGGTCTGCGTTGCCCGCCCCGCTCCCGCGCTGCTGCCGCTGCCGCCCCGGTGCCCGCAAAATTCGAGGCAGAGGCCTAACAGCAAACCTCAGTCACGGGGTCTCATTGCTTAGAAATAAAATTTAGTTCTAAAAAATCTCACTAGATGGCGCGATATGCACCTGTCTGTTATTGAATGTGTGTAAAATTAACATTTTCTGGAATCAAACATAAAAATTTAATGTTCTTGTTTAATCAACTCTCCTAAGTACAAAATTATGGAATATTGGGCTCTTAATTAATATTTCAAAGATTATTTGAATGGATCATTTAAAATTGATGCCAATAGATGGCGCATTTTTAAATTTCTGAGGCATTCCACCCGATTGTTAAAATTTGCATTGTAGCACATTTTGGTTCAGAAAACTGTAAATACGTGCAAAAAAATACTATAAAACGAACCTTCACTGTATTTAAAGAAAAAAATATTCACGAACCTAGTAAACCCTTTTACTTTCAAGTCATTGCTAACACCATCTATCAATCACCGTGAAACAGAACTGAACGCGTTCGATGTACTATATAATATCAGATTAATCGGACAAAAAACGCTAGTTATTTCGACACGGTTTCTTTGTATGGGATGAGACATCTGTAAGCTAGTATTATATTGGGTGTCCCAGAAATCGACGTCAAGCCGTAAATGGGTGATAGACCAAGTTATAACAGTTCTCAGAAAAATACGAAAAAAAATCTATCTCATGTTTTTAAAAAATTATGTTCACTTTAAAAATTTACTAAAAAAGTCAATCCCTGTTAGAAGACGTGCCACTGAACGTTTACAGGGAAATGTGGTTCCAGCAAGATGGCTGCCCAGCGCATTATGCCCGTTTAGTAAGAGAACATCTTGATGAAGAATACCCGCTCAGGTGGATAGGGCGCGTAGGGACAATCTTGTGGCCACCCCGTTCGCCTGATTTAAATCCCCTAGATTTTTTTTACTGGGGAGCGGTAAAAGAGAAAGTGTACTCAAAAACAATAGAGAATTTAGCCGAGCTGCGGGAAAGAATAACGGAAGCCGTTGTCTTTGTAAACAGGGGAAGATTTGCCCGGAAAATAACCAGATCTTTTTTAAGAAGATGTCGTGCTTGCATTGCCGTCGAAGGAAGGCAGTTTGAACATTTATTGTAATAAAAAAAAAATAAATCTGATAATTTGTTTTTTTTTTCTAAGATGAGAAATCTGGTCCTGACTTAAAGTAAAAAGGTTGAGTCACTATCATAACTTTGCTCTTAAATTACGTAAAATTTCGATTTCTTATCTCGCTCACACTTCGTAAAATGACTCTCTCCGTCTCTATCGAACTAGAAACGGAGTTTAGCAAAGCTTTAGGTAAGCTAAAGTCATTTTAAGGAAGTATGGACATTTTGTGTAAAAACTGAGACTATTTACAAAAAAAAACTTGACCAATTATTGAAAACGTAATCTAGCAAGTGTTACACCATTTTTGAATCCTTATTAAATGCGCCAATTTTTCATGTTACTTGCCAAACTAGCGTAGTACATTTTTTTTCAGTACAGTCAGTTAAAGTTGGGCGAAACAGTAAATTTGAATAATTTGGTTTTGAAAAACTTTAATTTTCTTCTAAGTAGGAGGAGTTGGCTTTAAATTTTAGGCAAAAATCTACACAAGCATTATTCAAGATTACATAATAATAAAAAAAATTGATAAATTATGGGATTTGTAGCAATTGGAGTTAAAGAACCATTACAGGGATTGATTTTTTTAGTAAATTTTTAAAGTGAACATAATTTTTTAAAGACATGAGATAGATTTTTTTTCGTATTTTTCTGAGAACTGTTATAACTTGGTCTATCACCCATTTACGGCTTGACGTCGATTTCTGGGACACCCTGTATGTGCCTCAGTGCTATAGGGAGATATGTAAATGAGGACAGCACTTTCTTTATTCAAAATTTCGGTAATGCAAGGCCAGATGTAACCCGGGTTCTGTGAAGGTCATGTTACTATACTCCATCTGGAATAACATTAGAAATTTTTACAACCCCTTTTTACAGTCCGATCAACCGATTTTGAGTTCTATCCCGTAAATATAAGGATGGCATAAAAAGCATAAACCTGTTACCAAAACTAAAGTCTTCACAATCTAAGAAGTCCTTTGATGTTTCTCATTTTATATGCCGCGATAACTTTCTACGTAAGAAATTTAAAAATCAAATTCACAATCCTAATTAATTACTATGTTACCCATACACTATAACAAGGAGCATCATTCGCAAGTATCAAGTTTAATTATTATTAAGTATTTTTATAGCTGTCAAAATGGGCCTTTTATTTTTTGACAACTTGAACTGTTTAATACAGCCAAAGACCTTTAGCTATTATGATGCTAATTTATTATTGCATTAATGTCTGTTGTAATTATGTATGTATAACTTTATGTGCTCCACTTTTTGTGTTGAGGTAACAGGTTAAATAGAAACGACCAATTAGGACTGTAGTTTATTTGCGACTAAAAACTTCTCTGTCTCACGGGCGCAGCCGTGCGTCACCAACTATATTATATTTGCTGAGTTAGCTTGTACATATAATGTGTCCCTACAGTAGCCCCCTCCTTAAAGAAAAAAAAAAATATGGAACTTACACTAAGTATACTTTTTAAGAACAATACGAATAAATTTTTTTTTTTTTTAAAACTGCATGGTTTTTTATTTTAATGTCCATACACTACTTTATCTTCATAATCCTATTTCTTCATGAAGAAGAAAACGACACATGTGACACCACACTATGCTTACAATTAATACACATCTGGATTACGGGGTATGGTCGGCGGTGGCACTGCTTGCACCTTAACGACTGGCAGACTCCAACCAGCCGCAACTGCTTCCTTTTGGAACCAGCCTCGTACTCGTTTTTTACATTGGCCTCGGATTAAATACAGAATCAACACTCCCATGAGCACAGCGCACACAATCACCATAATTTCCAATACACCCACTCTTTGCCCCATCGTTTCGTTAGACACCGACTGTGCTAACGCGACATTGTTCTGTTGTGGTTTACTTTGTCCCCAACCCATTATTAATTTCAGAGATTTTTATTCTATTAACAAAACAAACACGTTCGTAAGGACTTATTCCAACAATGGATAAATTACGTTTAATGTTACAAATGCTATTTGTTACACTACCAGAACATTTTGTCTTAGTTATAATTTAATCTTAGTCAGCACTTCTTTATGATACTTCGCAATTGGCTGGCCTAAATAAACATCCTTCAATATGCTAGAGTTGCATTCATTGTTTATTACTAAATGCTTCTACGTTGATACAATATTAACCAATTTACATGTTACCTACTTATTGAATATCACCTGTAACTTATATTATTAACTTGTTTACTTAATTACATGAATACAATACAATTATAGTAGAGTACACTTTTTTTTAAACTGGGAATCGAACCCATTTCCCGTAATGCTCTAGCTTACTGTACCATAAGGTATAACATACATAGTTTTCATTCTGCAAACCTTATCGGCTGCTTAACCGTTCTACCGCTGTGGGTGGTATAAGTTATACGCTTAGTACTACAAGTCTTATCATTAAACAGTTTGTTATTAGGTTTAGTTACTACGCAATCTTTTTCTTGTTGTATTAGTGGAAAGGTTCCGTCATTAACTACGTACGCCGGTTTTAACCTATCGATTGATATTTTCACACGCTTATCTGCTATTTGTAACATGAAATACTTCTCTTTTCTCTCTAAAACCTGATATGGACCGTCATAGGGAGGTTGTAAGGATCTTTTAACCAGATCTACTCTCACAAAAACATGTGAACAAGTTTTTAAATCAGAATGAACAAATATATTCCTCGCGTCTCTCTGTTTAGTCGGTCTCGGCCTAAGGTTTTCGATAATATTTCTAATTTTGTTTACATATTCGTTTGAATCGCTAACGCTTATGCTATTGCCCCCGTAAAAATCCCCGGGTAACCGTAATGTCTTTCCAAATGCTAATTCCGCGGCACTGACACCAGTGTCGCTCCGCGGTGTTGCTCGTAACCCAAACAGAACTGTCGGCAATTCTTCCACCCACGCGCCGCTGTCCCTCCTGGCCATCAGTGCTGCTTTTAACACGCGATGAAACCTTTCTACAGTGCCATTCGCCTGCGGGTGGTACGCTGTAGTTCTTAATTTATCTATCCCTAAACATTTCATTAATTCATTGAACAAGCTGCTCTCGAATTGTCTGCCCTGGTCTGTAGTAACCCTTACCGGACAACCGTACCTTGCAATCCAACCTTCGTACAACGTCTTGGCTACCGTACTAGCATACATGTTTCTGATTGCAAAAGCTTCTGGCCATCCTGTCGCCCTATCAACCACCGTAAGGCAATATCTATACTCCTCTGGTGACGTAGGTAATGGTCCTACTAGATCGACATGTATATGTTCAAAGCGGCCACTACTTTCGTATTGACCCAGTCCGGATACAGTATGACGTATAACCTTCGACTTCTGGCATTGAACGCAGGTTTTGGCCCACTGTCCTACGTCTGTGTTCATACCTGGCCAAAAATACTTAGACGTCACTAATTTCCGAGTAGTACGAACTCCAGGATGGCACAAACCGTGTACTGCTTGAAATGCCCTTTTCCTAAAAGCTACTGGTAGATATGGCCTTGCAACCGAAGTAGATAGTTCACACATCACCTCGCTTTGACAGTCGGGTAAATTAATTCGCTTAAATTTCATCACTTTGTTTTCTTTCAATAAAAGCGACGTCAGCTCGTCATCCATCCGTTGCGCCAACGCTAATTCGCTGAAATCGAGCGTTGTTGGACATGTGATAGTTTCAACCCGAGACAGTGCATCCGCTGCCGTATTTTCATTACCGTTAATGTACTGTATATTTGTTGTGAATTCACTGATAAACATAAGTTGTCTAACGCGTCTAGTTGTTTCTTTGTCACTAGGTTTTTGTGTGAATGCATAAGTTAATGGTTTATGATCCGTGTAAATTACAAAAGATCTGCCTTCTACCATATAACGAAAATACTGAACCGCCGAATAAATAGCTAATAGCTCCCTGTCATACGTACTATATTTAAGCTGCACGTCACTGAGTTTCTTAGAATAATAACCTAAGGGGCCCCAGTGTGAGCCAACCTTAACTTGTAACACGGCACCGATACAGTCGTTCGACGCGTCCGCCCATATTGCAAGCTCGGCGTTTAGCACCGGGTACGATAACATAGTCGCATTCTGTAGGCTAGTTTTACATTTCGCAAACGCAACGTTTGCTTCTGGCGACCAGTTAATTATAGACTTATCTTTTTTCTTAGCCTTCTGTAAATACGTATTTAACACTGATTGATATTCCGCTGCCCTAGGTAAACTAGACCTATAAAAATTTATCATTCCCAAAAAACGCCGTAACTGATCTACCGTTTCGGGCTTTGGGAAATCAATGATTGCCTGAACTTTATCTGGTAATGGACTGATTCCTGATGACGTGACCTCGTAACCTAAAAATTCTAGTTTCTCTTTTCCAAAACTACATTTTGCCATATTGATAGTTATGCCGAATCGGCTTAATCGCTCAAATATCGCCTTTACGTGTAACTTATGAAGCTCGGGCGTCTCACTAGCTACGATGATGTCATCTATGTAACAAAAGTAGAAATTAGACTCGGTTTGGCCTTCTGCACCTATTTTGCATTGTGCATCTAAGCCTTGTAATACCACGTTATTCATATATCGCTGAAATGTTTGCGCGGCGTTCCGTAAACCGAAGGTCATGCGCGTAAACTCATATAACCCAAAGGGTGTGGTTATCGCGGTTTTTTCTACGTCTTCAGGTGCAATCACAATATTATGATACGCTCTGTTTAAATCTAAACGCGAGAATATACACTTATTCCCTAAAATATATGTAAAGTCATTTATCCGCGGGATGGGGTACCTATCCGGTATTGTTATTGCATTTAAGGCTCTATAATCACCGCAGGGACGAATCTGCCCGTCCTTTTTGGGTACCACATGTAACGGACTGGCCCAAGGACTTTTCGACGGCCTACAAATTCCCATTTCCTGCATGCGTCTAAACTCCTCCTTTACCTTTACATATTTCTCTGGGGCTAATGGTCTAGCTCGAGCGAATACGGGAGGGCCGTGTGTTTCAATGTAATGTAACACCGCATGCGGGGGTTCCTCATTAAAAGACACAGGTTTAGTGATCTCGGGAAACTCGGCTAGAATATCCGAATAAATGCAAGCGTTATCAATCGTAGTTAAGGATGGTCCCTTCCACTTTACAATTAAACCTACTGCACTTAAACTCGTTACTTCATCTATGAGTCGTCGGCCGCTTACATCTACTAGCAATTTATACTTTGTTAAAAAATCTGCGCCTATTATGGGCTGATTCACATCTGCTACAATGAAATGCCAAGTATACGGCCGTCTTAATCCTAGACTTAAAGTTAATGTTTCAATACCGTAAGTTTTTATTATTGTACCGTTAGCGGCATATAAAGTAAAGTTAGACCTATTACTATCATAATAACTACGCGAACGATTTTTCCTCACGGGTATTACGGATACATTAGCTCCCGTATCTATTAAAAATCTCATACCTGTCTTCTTATCACATACAATTAGGCGGTTGTACACCGTGCAACGTCCCGCCGTCGGCTGCACCATGTCTAGTTTCCCGCCGACTTCTCCTGGCCCTTGCTCCAATTACAGGGTTTCACACACTTTGTTGCCTTCTCCCTGTAACGATAGTGGTAAAAACACAACCAATTAGCACTTTTTCTCTCGCCACCCGCATCACCATGTCTCGATGCCGATCTCGAACCTCGGCTGCCGCCGTCCCAACGCTCTCTGCCTCTGCCACGTTCCAGACCTGTGAGACGCAGGTTGATTTTCGCTAGCTCCCCCAGGATTTGGCTGGTGCTTGATGATCCATCACCCCTGGTCTGGACCTCCCCTGCCTTGACCTCTGCTACCATTGCTGAGCCCTCTCCTATGCTTTCCAGCACCTTGTCTGCTATGGTTGCGAGCACGTCCAATTTCTTCGAGTCGGACACTGCCAGCACAGCACGCACTGATTTCGGTAGGTGTGATTGCCACATCAACTTCAGGGTATCGTCCGCCACCTTCTCCCTGGCCAACTCACGCATCCGACGTAGCAAATGGGATGGGCGCTGGTCTCCCAACTCCATTTCGCTGATCAGCTTCTGCAATTTCCTCGTCTCCGACTCCTCGAACACTTCCAACAGCCTTTCCTTCAGCGTCTGATATTTCCGAGACTCAGGCGGAGCCAATAACAAATCGCTCACCTGCTGTATAGCGACCTTGTTTAGCTTTGTAACCACCAGATTTTGTTTGGCTGCATCACTCAGCCTTTGATTCTCCACCGCGGCCTCGAACTGGACAAACCAGAGTCGCGTTTGGTCTGTCCAAAACTCAGGAATGCGCGAAGAGACAGTTATGCTGGCCAGCGCCTTTTCGCTGGCATCTCCGGACATGTCCTCCTTCACACCTTGCGCCCGCGGCGCAACTCCTTGCGGTGGATTAATTTTTCCGTCCATTTTTCAGTCTATACGTGTACCTCACCCAAAATAAAATGATCACGTCGGGGTCACCACTTTAGCTATTATGATGCTAATTTATTATTGCATTAATGTCTGTTGTAATTATGTATGTATAACTTTATGTGCTCCACTTTTTGTGTTGAGGTAACAGGTTAAATAGAAACGACCAATTAGGACTGTAGTTTATTTGCGACTAAAAACTTCTCTGTCTCACGGGCGCAGCCGTGCGTCACCAACTATATTATATTTGCTGAGTTAGCTTGTACATATAATGTGTCCCTACGAGTTTCCCGAGATCACTAAACCTGTGTCTTTTAATGAGGAACCCCCGCATGCGGTGTTACATTACATTGAAACACACGGCCCTCCCGTATTCGCTCGAGCTAGACCATTAGCCCCAGAGAAATATGTAAAGGTAAAGGAGGAGTTTAGACGCATGCAGGAAATGGGAATTTGTAGGCCGTCGAAAAGTCCTTGGGCCAGTCCGTTACAGACCTTATACGTATTTCTTACTACTAGACTGTGCACCAAAAATTTTTGTATAGCTAAAATGAAATCTATTAACATACATCTAGGTTAGCTATTCCCTTATAAGCGGTAGTTAACCAAAAGCGGTCCTGAGCGAGAGGGTGCCCGCTGGTAGTGTGTCCTTGTCTGACATCTTGCCAGCTCAACTAATCATTGGGTTTGGTAGAAATGGTAAAAAAAATATATTTTCTTTTTTATGCTATACTAAAACGAACGAATAAAAAATATATTTAAATACGTTTCAAAGTCTATGAAACTTTGAAACGTATTTAAATATTTTTACAGCTCCTATAATTAATCAATTCATTGAATTTAAAAAATTATTCATTAACACTGAGTAAGAGTAGTACTTTTAAATGTTTGGGCCTGGTAATACTAAATGTAAGACCACCAGGTTGGAGTTTTTAGCGGGATTTTTTCGAGTGTAGTTCAGCGGCTGTTAATATTATTTGCAAATTGATTCCTAGTGGATATTGTGATATAAAATTGGTGTAGTTTTGTGTCTCAACTGTCTACGCAACTGGACAATATGTGAAATCATTGACAGAAGCGATCTCAGGATAGTGGAGCTGAGAATTTTATTGTAGTATTGACTACCTCCGCAAAGCTTACTGGGAAGGCTGACTCGATACAATTTGCTGCCAAAAACTCCAAAAACCATTACAATCTGTTACACCCGTATTCTAATGCATACTAAAGAATGTTAAAATTGCACTGAAGAAGAAACGGTATGGTCCAAGACCTTAGCCTGCCCGAAAAGGGCGTTTTTGGCGGGTTTGGTTCGAGTAAAATTCAGCGGCTGTTAATATTATTCGCAAATTGATTCCTAGTGGAAAAAAATTAGTGTAGTTTTGTTTCTCAACTGTCTACGCAACTGGACAATATGTGAAATCATTGAGATCCTTTGGGGTATTTCAATTCATCGTCTGAAGATTGCAGGATCATCTAACGCCTCTTCATGAGCTTGAGAGTAAGATCAGAGAGTTTTTTTCCTATCTATACGACGGGTCTTGAAGAATAAGACTTATGCAGACTTGGGATTTGAGGACTATCGAGTCCTCCCCGAATACACCATCGTAAACTGCTCAATTCCTCTTCGAGTTCGGTCATCTTATCGTCGGTCCGGAGTCCGGAGTGTGCGCGTGTTGTACGTTGCAAGGTCCTGTCGTCGGTATTTGTTGGGGTAGCCGGTTCTCGTCCGGGATTCTTTGCACCCCTTACCATACCGTAACCTAGACCGCTACCGTAGTCGAGGTTAGGCAGGCTGCCGAGCACTAGGGGCTATATTTTATTTGTGC
Organism: Orthosia gothica; assembly: GCA_949775005.1. Lineage (NCBI taxonomy): Eukaryota > Metazoa > Arthropoda > Insecta > Lepidoptera > Noctuidae > Orthosia > Orthosia gothica. The sequence goes on along the minus strand of OX459034.1, from coordinate 17,901,182 downwards.
TATTCATGGGGAGTGCTGTGCAGGCGGGTTAGCGATCCCAGTATGGTTGTTACAAATGCACAGAGAAAGCTGCTGATCATTCTCTGGTTTGTCCCTTAGTCGCCTCTTACGACACCAATGGAAAAACATGGGATGTCGAAATTCTGTACGCTCGACACCGACTCCGTAAGAGACGTAGATTCCAAAAAATACACATTTTTTTTTTCAATGAATTTTGTAGGTTTAGGTAGCGTAGTTAGGTAGCATAAATACATATATTGGGATACTTACACTATTGTTTTTACAATCAATTTGTCCCGTGTTATATTTGGTCATGGTCACCTCATTAGAAAGAGACACACTACCCACGGGAGCCATCTCGCTCGGACCGGTTTTTGCGCCATAGTGCACAGTCTAGTAGTAAGAAGTATAAGGTCTTTGAATACAGCTGCCATTTGTCATATTACCAACGCAATAGATGTCAAAATCGGATGAACGGGCTGTAAAATATGGGAATATTTAAATGTCATGTTTTCTCAAATGGAGTATACTGAAATGTCTTCCAAAAACCAGAGATACAGTTTTCACTTTTCTTTCCAGATTCAAACTCTTATCAGAAACTCGTCAGAAATACGTCCGTCCGAAGTCGTGTTCAATATCAGAAGACGCAAGCGACCCCCTGATCCAAGCGATGAGCGAGTCCAACCTGCAGCCCGAGAGTCTCAAGTCTTTGGGCAGGACCTTCTTCAGCATCCTCACGGGCCGGGAGGACATGGTCTGCAGGACTGCCAATATTGTGCATGTGCTGGGCTCTTTGTCGGTGAGTAAGTTCAAATGATTACCCGCGGCCGTGGTCTGTGTAGGTTAAGTCACTCCGTGGATCCGTTGCTTCGTGAAAGTAGTACGAATAAACACACACACATTCGCATTTATACTATAGTAGAGTGTAGGGTTTATTTTTTAACCGACTTCCCACAAAGAAGGAGGTTCGCAATTCGGATGTTATTTTTTTATTTGTGTTCGGGCATAACACCGTCATATATAAACGGATTTGCAAAATTATTTTTTTGTTCGAAAGAAGTTTATTCCGAAATGGTAAAGAAAAGGTAAAGAGCTGATGAAGAACTTCGGCGATAAATAAATAATAACTCTTCAATAAATGACGGAAAATCTCTCGGGATTTGTGCAATCGCATGTCGGTTTATTGTTTACACCATTTCATAACATACCATCACGCCAGTATGCTCTAAACGGGTACGCAGATGTGTACAGTTCCCGCCTGACGCAGGTCCTCACCGGACACGGCTGTTTCGGCAGGTTCCTGTTCAGGGCTGGGCACCGCCGTGTCCTCGTGGAGGCTATCGGCGGTGGCATGGCAACCTCTCGCGTCCGGCCCTGGTCGATGTCGAAAATTACCCCGAAGGGAACATATTCCCGAAATCAAAAGTATCCTATCTACTATTCTTGACTATAATCTATCTCTGTGCCAAATTTCATCCAGATCCGTCCAGCCGTTTGAGCTTGAAAAAGTAACAAACACACACTCACAAATATTAGTGTGATTAGGAATTATACAAACGTAATTAGCGTTAAAAAAAAAAACAAAAAAAAATTGAACATTGGGTAACATTTTCGTGCTACATTACTCGTGCAAGTTTACGTTTTTTTTTATAGAAACTAAAAGTTCGATCGAAACTCATTGACTAAATTCACTCTTTCAATATCATTTTTATACCTTGTTCCTCTAGGCTCTAAGCTGCGTAGACAAAAAAGGCATCCTATCCTGGCCGAACCCCACAGCAGAGAAGGTGTTCTTCCTGCGCAACTCAAGTCCATCATCACACAACTCCAGTAAGACTAGCCTGGTGGGGTCTATGGGGCACCAGAGTGATGAACAGTTTGACACGCCCCTCGAGGGCACGAAGACCGCTGAACCTTCGACTATTGCTGAGGTTGGTACAAGACAAGACTCTGTTTTGATTAAATCAATATAAAATTAGGTCCTTGAATATGTTTAGTTGTGGCAATGTTCGAGAAAGAATAAAAAACAAAAAAATTAAAGAACCCCCGACACAAAAACCTCTAAAAAGCAAAAAATAAGCTTCGTACTCGCGTCGGAGAACCGCCAAAGTTTACAGCTACTACTACATTACTTTTTAGAGGTTTTTGTGTCGAGGGTTTTCTAAATTTAATTTGTATGTTTGCTTTTTAAACTCTATATAATATACCTAGTAGTAGACACGCTTCAATCAACAATCTATGGCAACACATAATTATGACATGATATCTTGCGAAAAATAAAACCAGATTCAAAAGTAAACTTTTGAACAGGTCAGCCAATTTAAATCAATCATATCTAAGAACAATGGAAAACAAAGACCTTTCAAACAAAAAATAAATAAAATCAAAATCGGTTAATCCGTTCGGGAGCTACGATGCCACAGACAGACACACACACACACACATTCACGTCAAACTTATAACATCCCGTCGTTTTTGCGTCGGGGATTAATGAAAAGGAGCTGTTTGAAAAATTATACTTTTGTGATAGACATACCCGAATTTGTATTTGTTTTGTCAAACCAATATTCATAAGTTAAATGTAAAATATTGTATTTATCTTTGTTGCTAAACATGAACATCTGTCCGTCTGTCTGTCTGTCACCAGGCTTTATCTCATGAACCGTGATAGCTAGATAGTTGAATTTTTTACAGATGATGTATTTCTGTTGCTATAACAACAAATACAAAAAACAGAATAAAATAATTATTTAAGTGGGGCTCCCATACAACAATCGTGATTTTCGTGCCGTTACGGCACAAAGTGCGAGTCCGACTCGCACTTGGCCGGTTTTTATTTATTTATGTACACACAAAAGGCGAATAATGATATTTTAAATGTTGCCACACAACAATAATAATAACGTAATAAAACTGTTTTCATTGCCATCTAAGGTCGACAGTTTTATGTTAATAAAATGTTTTTTTTTTAATGAAAGGTAGAAAATAAAATGAATCAATTATTGTACGATATTTTATTGTATATTGTTTTATCAGAATTATAATATAATATCGCCTGCACGCCATCTAGCGCTTACATTTTTAAACTAACTAACAAACATGGCGCTTAGTTTGCTTGTCAAAACGAACCCACACATGTAAAGAAGTGTCAAATTTTGCCTGAATTTCACGATTGTTTTTCTCAGTAATTAGTGTAAGTTATTTCTTAAAAAGGTTGGATGCGAGCACATTTGATTGGAGAAAATTGATAAAATGATTCGTTTCAAACAAAGAGTGGATATTTTTAGCGTATAGTCTCTACAAACATTGTATGGACGGTCGATCAGAGCATCTACCTTAACAGAGAGAAGCAACTAACTTTATGACAACTTTGAACGTTCATAGGTAATTTACTACTAGTAGCACGCTCCGGCTTTTTCTGGGTGGGTCATAATAATTTGTAGTTAAAACCATCTGGCATTCAAATAGTTGTGTGGTTCCAGAGATCTCTCTATAATATTAGTTAAAATTGGCAATTGAAAATGTTGAACTCAATAATCGGGACCTGCAGCCTTATTGCGTAAGTGAATTCGACAAGGCAAAGGGCAAAGAGCACCAACTATCGACCAATCACATGCGAGATGAGAGACACCCGTCTATGTGATTGGTCGATTGTTCCTACTCTTTGCCCTTTTACAGCAATTATTTGCTATATCAATACCGCCAATATTGCAATTTTCTCTCTCCCTGCTATGGTTCTAAAGTCGAATGTATCAGCAATGTGTAAATAACTATGAATTATCCAGGTCTTAGACCTGACACACGACCAGAACGCGCCGTTCTGCGTGGAGTTCGACGACCAGCGCTGGCGACAGCACCTGGCGCGCCTGAAGCCGCTCGGGCTGGCCGCGCTGCTCAACACGTGCGCGCCCGCCCCCAGGCACACGTATGCGCACTTCTGCGCACACCTCACGTGCGAGGCGCAGTACAGGTATAGTAATATTTTTTTATCACTTCTATTCAAAAAGAGCTAGTTTATTCTTCGTAAACAGGGACTAAAATAGCTCATTAATCCCTAGGGACTAAAAGTGATTATAATTTGGAATGTGGATATTGTAAGTAAATGTCGCAATCAGCAAAGAGATGAATCACAAACCATGTGGTCCAAAATAGGATTTCATCAATAAAATCGATTACGACGAATATGTGTGGTGAATGACTAATGAGCGATTGTAATTCTATGTCGGACCGCACGGGAACATTGTATTGAACAAGTGACTGGCTGGAAAAACACGCGCGAGCCAAAAAAAAATAAAAAAATCTACAACTAACGGATGGTACTAATAAAATTATTACGAAGAAACTGCTTCCTTAATTGTTCAAATATAAACAACAGCCTCTAATTATTTCTATGTTATATTTTATGGTTTCTAATTGTATGTAAAGAACGTAACGTTTTGCAGAAATAGTTCAGGCGATATTTCTTCCCTATTACAACAAAAATCTGAACACCGACATCTCCAAAATGTTGGTTTTATAAGTACATCTATGAATTTAGTTAATAATTATTGACATTAATCATCGTTATTTTCTTTGCAGTGAAGACCTAGTTCCGGTGACGAATAGACGATGCCTGTGCGAGTTGGCCAAGCAGATCGGATTCACTGACGCGGTTACCGAGTCCTACCATGTCCAGGAGTGCCTCGCCATATTTCGACAACTGGTAAGTCCATTCATATTCAAATTCTTTATTGTACACAAAACATGCATATACAAATACAGTAGGATAGGTTATGTACAAAGGCGATTTTATCCATAATTGGGTTCGAAAACAGAAAACCTTTGTGTCATAAAGAGATTTAGTCCATTTTAACGATTTCGCCAAATTATTTGCTCAAAAAATCTTTGATTGGGTATTGTGATATTCATAGGCTTACGTTTCTTTCTTCAAGCTGTTTTTTGTAACGAAAATGCCCCATGCTTTTCCAAACCACTTCACTTTTAGGGTTCCGTACCCAAAGGGTAAAAACCACTCTATTACTAAGTGGAGCTGTCCGTCTGTCTGTCTGTCACCAGGCTGTATCTTATGAACCGTGATAGCTAGACAGTTGATATTTTCACAGATGATGAATTACTGTTGCCGCTATAAAAACAAATACTAAAACCAGAATTAAATAAATATTTAAGTGGGACTCCCATACAACAAACATGTTTTTTTTTGCCATTTTTTGCGATAATGGTACGGAATCCTTTGTACGCGAGTCGACTCGAACTTGGCCTGTTTTTAAAGTCAGGGTTAGTGACATCTGTGTAGACACTTGAAAAAAAATCCGAAGCTTTGAAATCGAAAAGTTGAATCCAGAAGAATGCACTGCCCGAAATGATTTAATAGGATGTGTTATCAAAACCATATTATTTGAAGGGGGTGAAAACCACGAGATTATCTATTCCCAAATTATTATTGTTATTCTATAGAAATTGTGATAGATGCAAATGCATGTTGTTGTCTACAGCAAGCGGACACAATTCGTCGTGAAACTCGCTTCGTTCGTTCTCTACAACTGAGCACGAAGGTCAAAGTTCCTCTGCCTCATATGTTGGCTGTTGTGGTCAAAGATCAGGCGAACCAGCTCCAGATGCTCACACAGGTAATTTAAAACTGAAGCAATTGTGAATCTAGAGTGCGCGCAAGTTAAGTCTGCGCGCGGCCAAAATTGGAACTAATCGTATGTCATTTATGTCAGGTGTCAAGAGAGTGTGTTGTATTCCGTGTTTTTATTCGTTTCCGAAGTAAATACTCGCCATCATTATGCTAAAAGTAATTTAAAATGATGGCAGGGATGTTTTCTTGAAGTGAACAAGACAATAACGGGTCTACGGTACCGTTTTACAAAGATAGAGCCCGCGTTGCTTATTTGACAGGTAACTTTTAGGGATACCACAATACAAAAATTTCCCTAAATTTTCGTACTACCGGTGCCCGACAGTATTGGTTTTTGGGTGGTACATAAATATACCAGTGGGACAGGACCGGCATCATGTAATATAATGCATCATTGTTATTTTGTTTTAGGCGTTTCTGAACGCACCGTTACCCAAATAACTCAAGAGAGTTATGTGGCTGCAGCTTCTTCAAAAATTGTTGACGAAGAAATTAAAAAAGAATTGAAATTATAGGTATTAGCCAATGCAGGACCATTGTTAGACCAAATTTAACAGTAGGTACTACTAAGTATTCAATAAAAGATTTACAATAATATCATGAAGCTTTTGACATCATATTCTATGCAAGTAGAAAAAGTAACAAATTAATTATGCTTAACTTAAATTACTTTAAGTTTCGAGTAATGAAAAATGACTATTGATTAAATGAAGGAAAAAAGATCAGTTATGCTGGCAACATTAAGAGCGGACTCTAGTCAACAGGAATTTGAAAAATAGGTATTTGAAGAAACTATTGCCGTCGCGTCACCTCCAACCTCACCCCGTAAAGTGCGAAAGGGACAACTGCAGCTCAGGCTGATTTTACCTACAAAAACTTGGACTAAAAGGCGTTTCGTATTCTGCTGTTTTCTTCATGAAAACTGGTCTGATCTAAAAAATTCTTATATCAAAATTTAGAGGAAAAGTATATCTATGCTCCTATCATTTCCTTTTTTGTTAAAAACTTACAAATTCTGTCTGAAAGTCTTCTGAACATGGCGGTAAAAACGGGCATTTTTTTCGGCTTTTTGTATTGTCGTATTTCTTTTTGTGATTATGTTTTGGAAAAAAGGAAATGATACAGGCTTTTTTTGCTCTAGAGGCATTATCCACGAAGAAAACAGCAGAATGTGTTTGTATGGAGAAAGTCTCACTAGAGTCCCCTCTTAAGCACGCCACCCGTCGCGCGCAGACTTATCGTGCGCGCACTCTAGTAACGATCATGCTTATTATATTGTTTTCCTTTTTTGTCTCAATTTAGAACTAAGTGTCGTCTAAAATAGCGTCTGCACTGCGCAAATATATACATTTCAAATCTCCTTTAGGTCGTTTGTAGTTCACGAGCTAGCGCACGACACGATTTGCGGTCACGATTTTTAACACACGACATACTGCCACAGTATAGATATCTACAGTATTGTGACTCGGCCCTGACCTTGAAATAAGTGCTTACAAGCGCGCGTCACCTAAACACGCGTTAGGGCCGCCCACCTCTACCTACTTGAGTTTCTTTCTAGTTTTGCGATTATCTGTGATTATTTTCTCTAATCTGAGGTAAATATTATATTTTTTTATTAAACTTATTTTAAATCTTACTAGGTAGGTACCTACAAATTATTGATCTCATGAATACTTAATCATTTCATAATGATATTTTTCCAAATAAATAATATATGTAAGTAGCTAAGTACATAAGTAAGTAGATAGCCTAGCCTAGGAAACTACCTGCTAGTTTTTTCTTAAACTGAGCCTGTGCCGAGCGTAGGTAGGTGACTCGTGTGTGACTTTATCACCCTATCCACTTATTTATATTTATTAATCCAGGTATTTTACTCGGTGGAAAAAGCGAAATACCTCACTATTCAAAAAAGAAACAAATTACGTATTATTAGGTTAGGTATATTTTTTTTTATTGTCTTGCCTTACGGAAGTTACAGGTAATTAAAAAAAAATATCTCTTGTTGCGTTATAGAAGAATTCAAGCAAACAAAAAAAAATATAGGCTATAATTGCTCTCTGACATATTAAGTAAGTAAGTACTTGTACGTATTTGAATAAAATATTCACAAATCGCACGCTTACTGCTTGCAAAACCATCACACCGTTTGTTGGTCACTGCGGCGCGTCCGCGACTGGTAGTATATCGAGTGCGTGCTGAGCTCGAGTCACGTGGGCATGACTCGCGTTCCGACCGTTTGTATGAAGATAGAATACTGTATAGATATCTGTACCGGGACACTGCAGACGTTCTGTCGTCCGTTCGTTTGTTCACTAGACACGATTCTGCAACGACACTGCAGTGCATTTGTATTGTTTTGTAAGCGCGTGAGTGACGAACCACCCGTGCGCCGTGCGGTGTGGTGTGTCGTGTCGTGTCGTGCGGTGTGGTGTGTCGTCAACAAGCTCGTACTTGTTTTGTACAGCCGCTATATCGTCGACGCAAAAAGTCGCGACGACATTGCGGCTTCGACGACATAGCCGGATAACCGTTTGTAAATCGTGTCGCGTGTGGTGCGGTGTCGTTCAATGAACAAACGGTCCATCTTAATATATATACATCACGTGTCACGTTGTTTGTCCGCAATTGACTCCTAAACCACTTAACCGATTTTAAATTAAATTTGCACACCGTGTGCAGTTTGATCCAACTTGAAAGATAGCTTACATCTTAATTTATAGCCGCAAGATTATTATATTGCAAATTATTTGTCTATTATTTGACATTCACAATTATCTGTTAACACCAAACGATTTTGGCAGATGGCGATAGGCGATGCTAGGGTAGGTAGGTAGGGTAGGGTGAATGTTTGGTGTTATTATAAACAAAGTTTGCCGGGTCAGCTAGTACAAATATATGGAGCTCTGAATCGGGACCACATTTTGTCGTATCGTGTGTCTCGTCGTGAACAAACGGCCTTACTGTTACTTTCTTTCCACTAAGCTTCTCTTATGAAGCATTCAGCTTGATTCCACTGTAGACAAATATCAACCTTAGACCAGTGTAAATGAAGTTGCTTTCAGAATGACTTGTAGTTAATAAATAGGCGTAAGAAATATCAATGGAAACTCAACTTTATACCTAGGCATTAAAGTATATTTTACCAGAAACAATTTGCTCACTCTGCTTTGCTTCTGCAGGGCACAGCCGACATAATCCTAGACTCTTGCGTGGACTACTGGAACGGGAAGGATCTCACGCAAATCTCTCCAGCCGACAGAAAGAAGATCATCGACTTCTACCAGAGAAACTCACTCACGGCCTATTGTACCGCCTTCGCTTATAAGTATGTAGCACCACTGTTATACACATTTTCTTTTCTTTTTAACATGCTTTTACTAGCTTGGTATGTATGTATCTATTTGGCTGTGGAATGCTTTGCCCGTACCAATAAGGCGTGCTCAATCTATGCCCATTTTTAAAACTATGGTGAAGAATCATTACCTCTCTCTTTAATAGTTGTTTTTCTTGATTTCTATGTTTTTGTTCCATACTTTTTACTGTATATATTTGTCTATATAATATATATATATAGATGTGTATTTATTTTATATAAAAGTAGTACACCAAAGACTACCTACAGTACTGTCTTTCCTTTCATTTTTAAAATCCATCCAAAGGTTGTCTTGAAAAGATCGCTTGTAGCGATAAGGCCGCCCATTGTGTCCACCCAGTGTAATGTTTTCTTCGTATATGCTTTCTGTAACTCATATGGTGTACATAATAAAGAGTATTCTATTCTATGTAACGGAATCTTTGAACGTGCTTTTCATCCTCTTCAAAAAGCCGCGTTAATTTGCAACTTTGCACACTTATCAAGCACCGATGACAATGCAATAATTTAAATAGTTTGTTCCATTATCCTTACCAGGATCTTCAGGATAAGCGATTGAACTAAAAAGTAAAAAATAAATAATAGTTTAATAAAAAACTAAAAAAACATGCTTTAATAAAAAAACAAACTAAAAAGACGAAAATAATTTTCAATAAATTAAGAATAGTGTGATAAATAAAAAATACATTGTAAAAAAGCGTGACATAGCACACACTTTATCGCGGGAATAAATTCCCGTGGGATGTTTTCCGAATTCCACACTGGCGAAGACGCTAGCAGAAGCTATTTCTGATATAAAACTCCCCCGAAATGCGTACAAACAACAAAATTTATTTAATGAAAATCTTAAGTTCACTACCTAACGATGTACAGCCTAAACCGCTAGATTTAGAAGGTTTTACATATTAGTTTCTAAGGTATTCTAAAACATCTCTCCCAAAAGGGATGGAAAGTTTGTATGGAAGTCATTCATAATTTTCGCCAGTAGGGAAATCGGCGGGCACACGGCTTGACTTATTAATTCGCATTTATAATGCTACGCTATCTAGTCTTTGGAGCAATCAAGAATGGTAAATGAACGTCATAACAGCTTAAATAAGATCTACAATACATTCAACATACCGAGTCTGAAATTACATGTATATGTCGCAGCCATCTGGTTAAATTAACCAAATAATTGGGCGCCTAGGCCGTTCATTAAACGCCCGCATCCAATTAAATGGCTGAAGAACAACTAGCCAAGTCATTGAGCGCAATGTTTAACCAGATGGCTGAATGTCGTGTAGTTAGTCAGTAGTGAATTTGTGATGTTTGGTTAGGTGACTAGATATTTTAGATATGCCGCGAAAACTTGCAGAAGTCGTAGTATTATCTGGCACCTCCATGTTTTCATACTATTTTGACAATATCACACTTTAATTTCACTTAAAATTGCACACAAAAACGAAAAATAACATTCACGGTTTCCGCTGTTGACGCCATATTTGTTTAGGTGACATCGCAGTGGAAAAAACTGAACAAAATTTGAATCACTTGGCTGGCTGATTCAATAGGTTAAACGTTGAATAATTCTTATTCAATTAACTATCGGCCTAGACATCTAATTTGATAACGGCGTTTAATAAAAGGCCTACGCGTCCAATCAGCTGACTAATTTAACCTGATGGCTGCGACATATATATCATCATATCTCTGCCAGGTTTCGTTAAAACTTTCAAGCTGTGATTTAACTGAATTAATTATAACACGCGAAATGTATGTACTATATGTCCTTACACCTCTACGTAACCCATTCGGGGCGAGATGTTTTGTTAGTAAGGTCTATTAAAATTTGCGTTTTTATTTGTTTGTTCCCAGACCCCTAACGCGCGGCATATCATCGTCCTTATCGGCGATGTACTTAGAATTGCCGGCGGATAGCAGACAACTGTATGCACCACTGTCAAACCACTGGGCTGATGCACCTGCTTTACACTTTCATTCGACGGGTAAGATTTATAATAATAATAATCACGAATTTATAGAGTGATATTGTCTCTGCAATCATTGTACCGATAATCGTGTCAGCCATTGGCTTAACGCGCAGTACCCCTGCGTAGCTGATTTTAAAATGAGAATCACGTCTAAACGGCTAGTCGTAATTTATTGGAAAAATATATGTTACATTAGAACATTTTCTTAATATTTAGATCTAAGAAAATTTTGAGTTTTATTCGTATAACATAGTGTAATTAATTTGGAAAGTTACTACACAATTAGTACTTAATTTTGGGTCGCGCGGGTGTGAAACGAGTGCGCGTTTTGTTCCCTCAAGGTCGTTGGCGTTAGTCGTCGTCTTAATAGCCACGAGCTTCGACTAACATCTTAGGAGGCTCTAGTTAAGTGTTGGATCAAGGTGGATCAAGGGCTTGATTCAGAAAGGTACCTCTCTCTCAGGAACCCTGACCGGTAGCTTGACCCTATTCCCAATGGTTTTAAATGTGTTTTTTTTTGTATTTAAAAACCTCTTGAAATAGGAGAAAGAATTGAATAAAGGACAGTAGATAATTATCTAACTACCTACATAATTAGGACTCGTAGAAAAAATATGATTATTTGAGGATCTCTTAACATAATCTTGATTTCAATACGTCTCAAAACTGCCGCGATTTTTAAGTTTATCGACAGTCGTGAAAAAAATCTACTATCTGGTTGATAGTGCCTGCTGGGCTATCAGGGTACTTGAAACAGATTTGAAACTTGATTCATTTTTACTAGCTTTTATTTAACTTGCAATGTATGTATGTAAGTGTGTTCGGGTCAAATCTTGCAACTGAATTTTAAAGCAGTTATTCTCCGCCGATTAAGATGAAATTTTGCATGCACGTTTAGTTTGGATGACAATGCATGCATGAGCTAAGTTAAGTCATTCTAAATCCAGTATGGCGGATGGCCCAAGATGACGGACTAGTTATTTTTTGTGCACTGCCATGATATGTGTATTAAATGAAAGGGTTTGCTGAGAAGAATACGAAAAAAGCTTGTTTTAACAAAGATTTTTCATTGAATAATTTTATTATTTCAGACTCCTTGTTGTTCAACGAGGTGACTGATGACGACGTAAAAGATGCTGAAGGTTTCTTTGACATGCAATGTAACCAGGTAAATTATTAAATTCCACAACATTCAACTAATTATTATCAAATTTTTTTTTTTTTTTACTTTTATTTTTATTTTAGTTTGTTACTAACAATAGTTATAAGGTATTTTTAACATCAACAAAATTGAGTATGTTGTTTGAATTCTGAATAAATTAAATTACAGAGCAATTTAAAAAAAAAACCGCCCAAGTGCGAGTCGGACTCGCGTACGAAGGGTTCCGTACCATTACCGCAAAAAACGGCAAAAAAATCACATTTGTTGTATGGGAGCCCCACTTAAATATTTATTTTATTCTGTCTTTAGTATTTGTTGTTCTGCGGTAACAGAAATACATCTTCTGTCAAAATTTCAACTGTCTAGCTACCACGGTTCATGAGATACAGCCTGGTGACAGACAGACGGACCGCAAAGTCTAGTAATAGGGTCCCGTTTTTACCCTTTGTGTACGGAACCCTAAAAAATACATTAAAGTAGCCATTAATCTTCTTTACTCGCCGCTACTTTTTGTGGTGATCATATTTAAGTTATATTCGTCTGTGCCTTCGGTTGTGTAACGGGTGCAAACGGGTCAAAAGTAGATAGTAATGAATCCTATCTGTTTTTACGGCTCACCCGTCAAACAAATGAACATAGGCGAATTACGAACCCCCTTCTTTTTAACCCCAGCCGGAAAAAGTGGGGTGTTATAAGTTTCACGTGTGTTGCTGTGTATCTGTGTGTCTGTCTGTGGCATCATAGCGCCTAAACGAATGAACCGATATTGATTTAGTTTTTTTTGTTTGAAAGGTGATTTTGTCGAGTGTTCTTAGCTATGTTTGAATAAAATCGGTTCTGCCGTTCAAAAGTTATGGGCCTTATACTGTTTGAATCGGGGTGTTTTCTCAAGATAAATGTGTCGGTGTTTTTTGTAATTTTACTTGTTGAAGTTAAAAAACATTTAATCCAAACTCCACAGGTATTCATAGGCATGGTAACAATGCAGTACCAAGCCCAAAGCGACATGGTGGAACTGATAGAACGCCTCGAACGCGCCTGCATACGCTTCGTGCACTTCAGCAAGGAGAACGAGCTAAGGTCCAGGGTCTTCAGTGAGAAGATGGGTCTGGAGTCGGGGTGGAACTGCCACATATCACTTATAAGTGAAGAGAGTGCAAGGTAATGTAGACTTTGTAGGAAAATAGAGAGAGGGAGAAGAAGTTGTGGCATATTTTTTTCGACTTTATGTGAAAGATTTTTATCTGTCGCAGTGAAATGAGGATACCAGGGATTTCACGAAATCCCTAGGGATACCACGAAATCTCGATTGATGTCAAATATTCTTTTTTATTAAGTCGTCTTACTTCTTACTATTTTTTTTTTGTGAAATGAGAAAATGCTAATGTAATATCGGTGTTATGATGCCGTTTCACGAAACTAAATCTAGTAAAATAAGAAAAGTGTTGATTGATACCGGTACGCTCTAATAGGGAACGCAGGTGTATTGTTAGGTTTATGTCAAACCCAAAACAAGGTAGACCTCTAACTATGAACAGGATTGGACTTATGCTACGAAGGCGCACAACAGATCTCCGTGTGTTTTATTAAGTTTAGTTCTCGCCAATCTTCTTGGTCTGTATCTTTCTTCTTGGAAGTTGGCTACAATGGCTGCGCAGTAGTAAATATCATACAAAAACAGCACCGTTTCGTGCCTCGCGCATCCGGTAAACCAACTCCAGGGCGGCCCAGAAGTTTGGGGAGGACTATAATAATTATGGGTTTTATACACTATAGTATAGTTACCATATATACTAAAGGACTTGGCTACTTAGTACCACCGCAAAAAAAAGTGTTATTTTTAAACATTTTTACAAAAAAAACTGACTTCCAAATAAAAACACTACAAAGTAAAAAATATCTTCAATTTCAGGTGAGAGCAGTAGGTACTCCATGCATGACCGAACTTGCAATTTATACAGAAATATTATTCTGTAGTGTACGCTTGTTTGGCATTTTACTAGATTTAATTAAGTGAAACGACATATCACTGAAATTATATTAGCATTTGTCATATTATTAAATATTTTTAGTAAGAAGACGTAATAAAAAAGAATATTCTACATGTACCGTGATTTCGTGGTATTCCTAGGCGTTTCGTAAAATCCCTGGTATCGTCATTTCCCTGCGACATATCCATGAGAGGAAAATGCTCAATCTATACTCGGAATTTTAATTCGATTCCAGATTTGACAATTTCAGTGTAGCAACGTTATGACAAGTACTAAATAGTGACGTTGCGAAATTATTCGATATGGAAATGGAATATTTCCGGATCGATTCTTCTCGTTTATAATTTTACTCTCGTAAACTAAGTATATCAGGAAATTAAATATTTCTGAACCGATAATTTAGTTTTGACGATTAATTAACGATCTGAGACTTTTCTTTTATAATTGTGTGTGAAATAAATAAAAAAATGTGATCATGAAGGAACATGACAAATAAAACAGATAGATGTATTATGGTAATAATTTATTTTATAAATTGTCGCCGTCATCGCTATCGCTATCGCTGTCACTTTCTGTAACATTTATTATAAATGTGTCTGTGATATTGTCAATAAACATATCTAGCCTACTCATTTTTTCCTCTTCTTTGACAACATGGGATACGCATTTAGACCATTCGGTAGCCGTAATTTTTTGAATGCCTTCCTGAAATAAATTTCTGGCACACACACTGATTGTTTATCGATTTTTGTGTTCATCACTACACTATTATATGTGGTATCATTATTTCACAAAATGACAGTAGCTAATGTCAAATCTGGAATCGAATTAAAATTCCGAGTATAGTGACTAAACCTTCATCGTTTGTTATAGTTTTTCATTTCACGAACGCTTTTAAGTTATTGTGAATTAAACCTTATGAATATGTCACTAATAGTCAAAACCGTCAAGGAACGCGTTCGTGATTTGAACCAACTATGCTTTATTTGTTTTATGTATGGATGGACCATTTTTCTCTTACATATATAAGAACAAAGACATATTGTCGTTAATTGTATTGGGAAACATGATTAAACATATACATTGTTGTAACAACAAAACACAAAAATGTGGGTATTTTTGAAAACGGACAACTTTTTTTTTGGATTCACCATTTTTTTTTGTAAATACACTAATCAAGCAAGATCATAAGGCACCTAATGCATAAGCCGCACTGGCTGCTATGCACAGGGTGTAAAAAAAAACCGCCGAAATAAAACATACTACATTATGGTCGGTACTAACAGATTGTTTAAATTTTTTGTGTCACATTAACTCGGCTTGAATTGGCAATTAATATCAATTAATTAATTCGGCATAATTATAACAATCACATCATTATCACTACAGCAGATACACAGCACAAGTGTAGACGTTTCTTCTGTCTATGATTTAACTTTTTGATGTTAAATTGATGTTATACAGGGTGTTTGGGTACAAACCTAAATAAAAAATGTTTTAAAGAAAGGAAGGTACTCAACACTCTATTAGACTATTAGAGATGGATGTTGTCCTTTTAAACCCTTTCTTAGAGAAAAAATCCTGAAGATAGATTTTCAATGTCTTTAAATTCTAAATGTTAGTGTTTTTTTCCTATATGTGATGAACTACAGCCTAAACCTGCAACTATTCCTCCATAGATAAGTGGTTAAAAAATTACCAAAAGTGAAGGTCATTAAGAGCTATATTCATAAACAGCACATTGGCTGTGTTAAGTGAGCGTTTCATACGGATATAGACTTAAACCTAGTATAATTACTATTCATATTACTATATACTAATTCAGATATTATACGTATTAAGCACCTTCCACACCGGGTCGTAGGATTTCGTTTCTGTACTGAATCTGTAAAGAATCACGAGCTCGGTAAAGAATCTGTACCGAGCGCATACGAGTACAGCACACCAGCAGCCGTATTGCGTAATGAATTCGCCAAGGAAAAGGGCAAAGAGTGTGAACAATCGACCAATTACGAAAGATGAAAGACGCTATGTGGATTACCGTCTACGTGATTGCCTTGACGAATTCATTACGCAATAAGGCTGGTGTACAGAAACGAAAACGCACCGACCGGGTGAGGAAGTCGCCTTTATAAGGTTCATAATTGTTCCTGACGTCACATCGGGCCACAAACTACACCGCGGTTGCTGGCTGGCCCTCGCCAACTCCACTCGCTCGCGGACACCCTGCGCGTGCGCACTCAACGGCTTTCTCAAATCAGTACCTAAAAAATATAATCATACTCATAATCGAAGTCGTTTTATTATTAAGTCAAGACCACCAGAAGCACCTGGATCTTGTTACTTAACATATGATCCGGCTCGAAGGACCACCGCGTTGTGGGATGTGGCCCGATGTGACGTCAGGGACATAATCGTATGAGAAGCTTATTTAGCAAAGCAAAAGTAAAAATAACCGTCACTATAGTGTTGCAACACGCAAAAAATACTTTAGAAAAACGACCAACACTACAGAAACAAGGTGTTTTCCCACACGCAGGCTGTGGTCCGTCTCTGTTATCGTCACACATTGTTGACAGCAAGAGCGCGTCTCCCTTGTCGTCGCAAACCTTGGCCCAGCCAGGCAAGGAGCCGTCGACGCGGCTCAATAGGCACATGGAGGCCTATGATGCCGCCGCCCTCGGCTTGTATTATAGGTTTGTTCTCTGAGCTCTATCGCGCCTTGCTTTGTTATCTCACGTCTGGGACGTTACTGGATAGATGTGACAATTATGACGACTATTTTTCACTCAGGTGTCTAAACTTAAAGTTGCAGCACAGTATAAATATGGACAAACAGTACGGAAACTACCTACAAACGCTCGAAACGGCAGACTCACACAAACATGCGCATCGACGAGACCCCTAAGCGGCTCGCACTACTGACAGCACCGCGGAAGCGTCCGCTTAGGGGTGAGTGTGCCGTTTCGATCGTTTGTAGGTAGTTTCCATAATTTTTGTATATTTATACTGTGTTTGCAGTCTTGACTTTTGAGGCACATCAATTGGGTTTGTTTTTTTTGTGATTTTTTTTTTCGTGTCTTCTGTGTGAGTCTGAAATTAAAAATAAACATTATTTCTATGAATAAGGCTCAGAGAACTTTTCTCGCCTCAAAGGCTAAAAATGAAGCTAAAAAGACTTCATGTCATCTTAAGCTTAAATATACCGACATAAATCAGTCTTAAATCGAGATATTATTCTGAGAAGCAATTTTTATACAAACTCTACACTGATTGTTTCACGTTTTCTTTTTAGAATACATATTAAAATAATCTCATTTTTGGGACTTAATAAAATACGATAAAGTGATATGAAGTGATCACGAAACTGAACTCTGGGCGTGAAATAACAAAGCTGCATTAGTATTTAATCTTCATTTATGATTTTGTTCACATTTTTTATTATGTTTTATGAGAAAACAGGCTTTATTTTACAAGCTTTTTATAAACTTGCAAAGTATGCATTCAAGTTCGGGTCTAAACTTGCAACTGAATTTAAAAGCAGTTATCCTTAACCGATTAAGATTAAATTTTGCATTAACGTTTGTTTTGGAAGACAATGCACAGTAAGATAAAAAGCTTGTTTAAAAAAATAAGTTTTTTTTTTAATTTGAACTGCTATCAGCTTATTCTTGCATGAAGTTCACTCTAGAACAATGTGGACACAATCATACAACATTATTTTAAGTTTCGCTTCGCACTTAAGCTTGAGCTAACCTGACTTCAGCACTAAATTCCTCATTTGTTATTAATTATAACCACTACATACACACTGCATTCATAACATACAACGCTTTATACAAGTATAATGACAAAAGGCATATGTTAAGATCAAAATATTTATATTTGAACAAAGAGAACTGCAAAGGAACTTCCACTTCATAATCCTAAATCAAACATCTTTGCTTTTTGTTCAAATATATATCCTAGCTGTATAATATTAAGTGCTCTATTACAGGTTGTAGTTGTTTCTAAGTATTTCTTACAAGGGGCCGTCCAATAATCACGTGAGGCTAAAAAGGGGGGGAGGGGGTTATACAAAATTAACGAAATATCACAAGGGGGAAAGGGGGTGTAGTAAGATATCACGTGTATTTATTTTTTCGTCAATTCGCGATTTCTAAACCGAATTATAATTTTTAAGCCACTCAAAAACAACATTAGAGACACTAGACATTTTTGTCATGGTCAAGGACCATGACAAAAATGTCTAGACAGAATTTCAGAATACAATTAGATTATACTTCATACCTGTATTGAAAGATAATATTCTAAAAAAAATAAGATTCTTTGTAGGTGCTAAACATACACGTGATTTTGGTTGTGGGCGGGGGTGGGGTTAGTCTTAAACCTCACCACGTATCACCAAGGGGGAGGGGAGGGTTAAAATGCTAAAAAAATATTACGTGATTAATGGACGGCCCCCAAGGAGTAAAAAGATCGATTATTGTTTTCGAGATACGAGTTAGGAGATATCAAATTGTTCGTGAGAACAAATATTTAGACTGATATTGACCGTCTAAAAAGTCTTGTAAGAAATACATAAAATCATCGATTATCTTGTGAACAATATCGAATGGCAATGCTACACAAGTTCATTTTGCAGTTGACCTGGCAGTTCACTTATAATAGCAAATTTTATTTAACGCAACGGTTTGATTAATAAATATCACAGGCCTACAGCACACTCATAAAAGTTGCACACAATATTTTTGACTAATAAAATTTATCATCATATACACCCTTTTAATGTGCGGACACAGGCAAGTTATTAAATTTTATATATAACTAGCGGATGCCTCGCGGTTTCACCCGCGTATTTCCCGTTCCCGTGGGAATACAGGGATAGAAAGTAGCCTATGTCACCCGGGGTAGTGTAGCTGCCCAACGGTGAAAGAATTTTTGAAATCGGTCCGTTTTTGTTTTTAAGTTTATTCGTTACATACAAAAATACATTTTTTTTTTCTATTTATAATATTATAAGTATAGATTAGAAATGTGACAGTGGTTTACATTTGCTGGTCTTCGAATAAACATGTAGGACAACTTAAAATGGAATAACTTGAACCGAATGCTAGAAACATATAAAATGCTGTTTTTTTCACATGAAACTAATTGTGAATATTTCGCCAGTTAACTGTAAAAATGTAGCTTGTGTGTAGTTAATATATATTGAACTATGTTTATAGAAAACCTTTAGATGAATACTATAAAAAAAATACATAAATTCAAGATCAAAGTTGAAGAGATAAAATATTGTAAGACCCACCAAAATGAACAACTTTATCCTAGACAAAAAATATGGATGACATCAGATTCGAAACGATACCACATAGAGGTAACGAAAGCTACTACATTGTCAACTTAACTATGCACCTCGCTGTCATGCGACCCCAACCCCGCCTACCCGCGCGGCGCCCCGCGTTCTCCTCTTGCGCCAATAGCGAGAGACGAACGTTTGAGCAACGTGACAGCGCCAGGTGCACAGTTATATTACCGAGTGGTACTCGTATACATTTGGGGGCGTCCATAAATTACGTGAGGTGTTATTTTGTAATTTTCTGTCCCTTCCTCCTCCCCTGGTGAGATGTCGTGAGATTTTATTCAACCCCCCCCCCATCCCCCAATCTCACGTGAGATTTTTCAAAATGTGGGTTTCTCACGTAAACGCGTTAGATTGTTATTGTAAAAAGAAAAAAAAAATTGCTGTATATGGTGGTTTGACAGTCAGTAGATGTATAACGTCGAAGTATGAATGAAATTATTTTCTTTCGAACGAATTAGTGAATGATCTTAATCGTATTACGATTACGCTTATGATTAAATCTTAAGCATGTACAATCTGGATTAAATGGACCAAAATAGTTTTTTTTTTTTAACCAACGTAAGATTAGATGAGATTTGACTCGACCCCCACCCCCCTTAAAAATCTCACGTAATTTATGGACGCCCCCTTTCTTCTCCGTATAAGGTCTTCTTCTTTTCGATTCGTATAAGGTATAAGTTGTTCATTTAGTCACCAAACACCTACTATGATAATCATCCAACATGTCTGCCAACCGCCACAGTACCAACATGGCGACTTCGAAAGCCTTGTCTATGTCAGCGCCGGGCGCCATCAACCTGGACCACAATACCGTCAAGTTCGACAACGAGATCAAGAAAGCAAGACATTCTATCACAACGCACACTAATTTGAAGGTACTTCTTAGGCTTTTCTATTTTTTTAGGCATTTCCTGGTGGTTCTTTTTATTTCTGGCTATTCTAAGTTTAACTTGGGCAGCGCTGATAACGGTGAAGGAAAACATCGAGGCAACCTGGACTTATACTAAGTTATTATTAATTTGTAACAAATGTTACACTGACACAAAAAATGCCCAATTTTTCGCTTAGACTATATTGCGTGACGGACAGATGTCTCCTCGGTTTTTGAAAACCTGACAACCTGTTGTCAAATATTGTGAACACCGTTTAAAACAACTCTTACTGCCGCACTCAGAAATATTTAACGGTTACTTAAACCGCTCCGTATTATAGATTATGTACTAACAAGTAAAATTTCAAAATTCAAAAAACCCCGGAAATATTTATCTTGCGAAAACACCCCGATTCAAACAGTAAAACGCCCATAACTTTTGAACGGCTGAACCGATTTAATTCAAACATAGCTAAGAACACTCTAGCCAAAATCACCTTTCAAACAAAAAAAAACTAAATCAAAATCGGTTTATCCGTTTAGGCCCTATGATGCCACAGACAGACACACAGATACACAGCAACACACGTGAAACTTATAACACCCCTTTATTTTTCCGGCGGCGGTTAAAAATCAATACTAAGGATCGCCTTAAGTAACCGTTAACGTCTCTAAGTGCGGCAGTTAAACTCAACTTTGTAGAAATGCGTTGGTTTGTCACCTTCCAGTGCACCTGTTTTTCACAAAAGCCACAAATTAAACGTTTATTTAATATTGACAAGTATCGAAAGAGTTTCAAGCTTACTCTGTTACATTCACAGTTCCAACGCAGCAGCATATCAACCAGCCATCCTTCAGCGGACGCGGACTCTCTACTTGACGACGACGAAGATGACGATGGTGGTTCTCCCGCTGACGCGTGTCGCTCTCTGTCCTGTCTCACAGACTCAACCGACCACTCCGCGCCCGTCAACTTTGATATGAGTAATAGAGTAAGTGTAGCAGTGTTCACAAAGTAAGGCAGTGATGACGAGGGCGGTGCCCCCGCCGACGCGGGTCGCTCTCTGTCCTGTCTCACTGAATAATTTTAATTTTTTATGCAATTCCTCTTAGGGCACATCCCTGGGGAGACTGCGAAGCGCCTTTGTATCTTTTTTGCTATCCTGATAAACCCGGGTTCCATATCAGTCGGTTATCCGGTTTTTAGGGTTATCCGGGTATTCGGTTTGCATCCCCTATCCCCATTCTGGCCGCCCGTGATTTCGGAGTCCCGCCTACCTATGTTGCAGACAGGGTTACGGCGTTTTAGACGTCGAGGCGGTTGCCTCCATGGCGCCTTCTAGATCATCACGGTCTCACAGAAGGGGGTCTTTTCCCTCCAGCTTTCTGCCTCTGCGAGCATAGCCCCACTATTGCTGGCAGAGACAGGTCTTGCCCGATCCCGGCGACCAAGACTTGCCGCTCAGAGGCCCACGCAGGGCACTCCTCGAGCGTGTGTTGTGCAGAATCCAGATCGCCTCTACAATGGTGGCAATTTGCCGTGCTCTTTCGCCCAATCCTATTCAGGTACTCATCGAAGCAACCGTGCCCGGTGAGTACCTGAGTGAGTCTGTTGGAGATGCGCTCGTCTCTTTTCAGCCAGGCTTCGAAGTGTGGCAGGATTGCTTCGAGAACCCGCTTGCGCGAAAATTGCGGCTGCTGTAGCCGCTCGCGCTCGTCGCCGTTCTTGCCCCCTCAGCCTTACCGCAGTGATTCCTGCCACGTTATTGCCATTTTGGCGGATTGGGTGAATCCGGTCATAGACCCTCGCGTCCATATCCGCCAGTATGTCCAGCGGTGGAAAGCATGCCAGGTGTGTTGCCTGTACGGTATCCTCGTACGATCGATATGACCATTTTCTCACAGACTCAACCTACCACTCCGCGCCCGTCAACTTTGATATGAGCAATAGAGTAAGTGTTGCAGTGTTGCCGACCCCAAACAAATTGGATTGGGGTAAGTAATAATGTAAGATTCTCAAGTGTCTCGAAAACAAATCTGTCTTCCTTTTTCAGGCAAAGCTGCCCCGCGGCATCGAGAACATTCGTCCCCACATCGAGCAGGTGGACAACGTGCCTCTCCTGGTGTCTCTGTTCACCGACTGCTCGGCGCGCTCCGTGCAGCAGATGATACAGATCATGCAGGACTACGGCGAGGTGGTGTGTGTCATGGGCTCGGCCGCCAACTGTCTCAACATGGAGATCTTCATGCAGGCTGATGCGAGGTGTGTAGTGTAGAGTAGCCACTATCAACCTAATCACTAAGGGCATAGGGTCTCTCTTTCTATGCCCTTAATGTTTAGGAGTGGTAGAGATCTTATGGTCTTTCTTTACTTGACTTAAATTTTCTCGGTTTTTAATTACCAACAAAATATTGACAAAGTGAGTTGTTTTTAATTTTTGACTTCTGCCAGGAATTTGCTCACTATATACAGAGTGTCTTCGACACCGACGCGGCAAGGAGTACCATAGATACAGTACATGATTCTGGAACTGCTAGCGTTGGAATGTTTCGTTGTCCAGAATCATGTACGGAATCTATGGTACTCCTTTTGTCAGAGTAATGTGTTTATCAGTCTATGTATGTTTGTTCCTATGTGGCGTTCTTAAACGCGTTGGCCGATTTTAATGATTATGATTCTTCCCTCAATCGATTCGTCATAACCCTGCGAGTGTCACTGGCTACATTATCTTTTTATTATACAAAATTGGATAATAAAAAGATGGCGGATTTTGGGCGCCGTTTTGTGGGGCACCAAATTATTTTTTCTTCCAATCCCATCGTGTGGGGTATCAAAATAAAGGGTTTTAAGAGGTAATTTCAAAAATATATAACACTCATATGTTTAAGTGTACCTAATTCAAAAAAAGAAATTATAAATAAATCATGCTGTGCAGTCGGAGGATACGTCTGGTTTTGGTCAGCCGGTTCGCAAAGATGTATCCTCCGACTGCACAACATGCTTTTCTTCTTGTTTACGTCTTTTTAGTTCGCTTTTTAATCAGTCGGGTTTTTTTGATTTTTTAATTAACTATTTCATTTATTAGACTATTAAGTTGTCTCCGTCCTATTCTAGCATAGCCGTAGAGCCCCTGTACCCTGTCCTGTGCCAAAAGATGCCGCCGTACCAAGTGCCAGAGTCTTGTATCGGACCCATCGACCTGGCCAGAGCGCTCAACTCAGTTCCCTGCTCCTTATCGGTAAGTCTTGATTTGAAGTTGAGTGTTAACAGAAGCCTTCTAGATAAACGTTTTATGGTGGATCCGATAAGAATATCATAGGATTAGCATCTGATGTGCTATCCATACTTCCGTACTGTCTATATATATACTAGCTGACCCGGCAAACTTTGTTTTGCCATAAAAACACCATAACATTCATCTACCCTACCTACCCTACCCTACCCTACCTACCCTACCCTACCTACCCTACCCTACCTACCCTACCCTACCTACCCTACCCTACCCTACCCTACCCCACCTACCCTATCCTACCATACCTACCTATCCTACCATACCTACCTACCCTACCCTGCCTATTAAAAAATAGATAGTAGCCGATTCTCAGACCTACTGAATATGCATTTAAAATTTCATAAAAATCGGTCAAGCCGTTTTGGAGGAGTATGGTAACTAACATTTTGACACGAGAATTTTATATATAAGATAAACTAGCTGTCCCACGTGACTTCGCTTCCGTCTACTGGCTACCTACCTACCCATCTACCCTACATACATTATTGTTGCGGTACTTTAACCGCTTACGCAGCGCACGCAACGGAAGCTCTCAAAAAGGAATAATTTTGCCCGTTTTTGCAACATTTTTTTATTAATACTCCGCTCCTATTGGTCGTAGCGTGATGTTATATAACCCTCCTCGATAAATGGAATAGCCAACACATTTTTTTTTAAATTTCAATTCCAACCAGTAGTTCCTGAGATTAGCGCGTTCAAACAAACAAACTCTTCAGATTTATAATATTAGTATAGATGAAGTCCTATTTCTCCTGGTCACGCTATAACTTGGGAACGGCTTTACCGATTTTGCTAATTCTTTTTGAGTTGTGTTTGTTATTCATAGGAGAAGGCATGCAAAAAAACGTTAAGAATAAAAAAGGGTAATAAGGGTAGGTAGGGTAGGGTAGATAGGTGGGGTAGGGTAGGCAGTTGACGGAAGCGAAGCCGCGGGCACAGCTTATAAATGCGAAAGTATCTCTGTGTCACAGTAAAAATATACAAATAGTATGGAAACTACCTACAAACGCTCGAAACGGCACACAAACGTACGCACCGACGAGACCGCTCGGGCACTTTCGAGGTAATTAGTGAGTGGTCACGTATGTTTGTGTTAGTGTGCCGTTTCGAGCGTTTGTAGGTAGTTTCCATACTGTTTGTATATTTTTACTGTGCCTGTGTCTAGGTCTGTCGATTTTGATAAAATGTTGTTTGGAGGTATTTTAAAACCCTGGGAAGGACATAGGATAGTTGATATCCGGTAATCATTCTTAAGGGGATGGAATTTTGTATGGTAATCCAATATTTTCTCAAGTACTGATTCGCAGAATAAGTCGCGCGGCAAAAGCTAGTTCTCTATAAATCTCATCGTAAATTGAGCTGTCTACTATTAGCATAAAGATGATGAGCCTTGGAATGAGAGTTCACTTCAAACACACCTGTCTGCGATGAGATGGTGAAAATCAAGCAAATAAAAAAATTAGAGTAGGGTAGTTGACAAAGTATCTATTTAGTCCTTCAGTTAGATATAACTCAAAAATATTGGTCACGTATTTTTTTTATTGCCAAGTAAACAAAAAATTACGACGATACAGTGTGTTGAAATATCGTGTGACGTCGCGGTGAAAAATTTTTTAGGCATTACACTCGATTGTTAAAATTTGCATTGTAACACATTTTGGTGCAAAGAAACTGTAAAAACGTGAAAAAAAAATACTATAAAACAAACCATCGCTTTTTTAACATTCACTTGCAAGTCGCTGCTATCTATCGCCGTGGAACGGAACCGAACGAAATTGATGGACAAAAAATAATCTGTTTAATCAGACGAAAAACGCTAGTTACGTCGGCACGGTTTCTTTGTTTGGATGAGGCATCTGTATGCTAGTATTCTATTATCTGTGGTTTTGTTTACTTTTTCACGCTGCTCAGTTACAAAATAAATGGCAGGATCAGCCGTTTAGTAACTACTGTAGCCAAAAGGTATGTATGAATGGAACTGTCACATCAAAATCCACAAATGAGAAAAATATCTTCAGATGAGATAGTGCCCAAAGGCGAGGCTATCAATAATCTTAAAAAAAAACTTAATTACAAGTGACTTAAATTTCATTTCAGAATAACATAAGTTATTGAAAATTGCCTAAAATCGTTGGCCTTCAAAACTTAGATTCAAACTTTAGAAATTGCAATTTCTCTTAAACTATAGAAGTCAGTTTTTAAATAAAAAACGTTTTATAGAAAGTTTTTTTGGTTTCTATCTTTTTAGGGTTTCGTACCCAAAGGGTAAAAACAGGACCCTATTACTAAGACTTCACTGTCCGTCTGTCTGTCACCAGGCTGTAATCTCATGAACCGTGATAGCTAGACAGTTGAAATTTTCACAGATGATGTATTTCTGTTGCCGCTATAACAACAAACAGCTCCCACACAACAAACGTGTTTTTTTTCCCGTTTTTTTGCGATAATTGTACGGAACCCTTCGTGCGCGAGTCCGACTCGCACTTGGCCGGTTCTTTTTTTAAATTATAAACGTTACTAATGTATAATAAACTATAATTTCAAAGGAAGTTGATAATATTTTCTATTTTAAAAGTGTGTTAGTATGAATAGATGTATGAATGTGTGTGAAGCAAAAGAAGTATGTAAGGATTGTAGCAGGTGGCGTTCTGTAGTTTCTGCCTACCCCCATGGGAAAAAGGCGTGAGTTTTTGTATGTATGTTAGTATGTTTTGAAGGCCAGTGTAGTTACAATGGAAACTAAACTTTATTCTGTACACTTAAAATGCACATTTCCAAAGCAACCAGACTAAGATACGTTATTTCCACAGATGACCCGCGACGCTGATGTCTCTCTGTTCACCCTTATAACGATGTCGAGACACCACATGACTTGTTTGTGGAACAGCACGCAGTTCTGGATATGTAGCGTGTGTTTCATAGCTCTGTTGCAGGTACGTGGTATATTCGATGTCAATAATAAAATCCTTTTAATTATTCAAACTATTACCTTTTATAGTCTGATGAAAGATTAAAGCAATTTTTTTATGTGTTTTGTTTTTAAATGGTTCCAAAAACTAGCATCTGTACTTTTGGATCAGTTACGTCTTGATATTACGATATTCTATATGATTGTGGTTCTTCACAGGAAACATTAATTTCTCGCGCGTAATGGTGATCCCACACTGCTTTTTAAAAATGTTTATAAACAGTAGTAAACATTTTTTAAACACATTTTTGTTAGTCAATGTGTTAGTGTTAGAAAATGCTTGTAAACATTGTTAACAGCCGGTGTGGGAGCACCATCAGGTCCTAACTCTTCCATTCACAGAAAACTACAATATGCCCAAATAACATATTACTCGGGCATATTGTAGTTTTCTGTCAGTAAAACATTTTTTTAATCAAATCATAAGGCGACTAACGAAAGGTATTTACAAGGCAGACGTGAATGGAAACGCCGGGAGGGGACGCCCTAGAAAGACATGACCTTATAGGTGATGTTCTTCAGAAAGGCCAAGTGCGCAGTACCCATAACCGGTGTGTGTGTATGACTAGATGTATGAATGTGTGTGAAGTAAAAGAAGTATGTAAGGATCGTAGCAGGTGGCGTTCTGTAGTTTCTGCCTACCCCCATGGGAAAAAGGCGTGAGTTTATGTATGTATGTATGTATAATCAAATCATATATTTTCATACATTCAAAACAAATATTTTAAGCGATTAATTTTTACAAACACGCAAAAAATTTGGTCTCTTTCTCTTGTTTTTATTGTTTTCCTTCGTTTTTATTACAAAATTTTGGAGCTCTTCATAAATTCAGAAGTACCCAACCTTTTTTGTCAGTGAACGTTTGTGTATTTTTCGTTCATCATATTCATATATCGTAGCAGGTGGTGTTCTGCAGTTTCTGCCTGCCCCCATGGACATGAGCATGAGTTTATGTATCATCACCAGTGTAAAGTGTAGAGTTCGTAGGTAGGTCGCTGGTGTGTTGGGAGGCCGGGGGATGAACGGAAACAACGGTTTTCATCGGTAAACAAACGGCGGGCGAGCGTCCTTCGCGTTGTGTCGCGGTGCGTGTGCGCGTGTTGGAATCTAACGTCTGACTGCGGGGGCCAGGGGGCGCGATGGCGCGCCAACCCTTTCCGCGAATGATTGAATGTAGAAACGAATCGCGGACCGAATGAGCACAGGCGCGAATGGGACGCTAGCGCGGGCATTTCAATTTATTCATAACATTAATAGTTCCACACATAAATACATGAAATAGGCATGGGCAACATACAAGGTAAGTATTTAGTATTAAGACACATTTAGGTTATTTAGCTTTAAGTTATAGTTTTAGGATTAGTTATAAGTTTATTAGCTTAAGTAGGTACACATTACAGGTAAGTATGAATGTGTGATGCGTCGCCTACAACCAGTCTATTAATGTTCCCACTGCTGGGACACAGGCCTCCACTCTGTGAAAGACGGAATGGGCCTTAATCCACCACGCAGGCCCAGTGCGGGTTGGTGGTTGTCACATTACATACAGTGAATTTTTATTTCTTGAACTAAAAAAGCGCCTGCCTGGGTTTGAATCCACGACCTACGTGTCGTAGGTCTTGGGTTCGTTACCACTGGGCCACCATTGCTCAGTTTATGTATTGAATAGAATATTCTTTTTGCACTACCTTGTCTATTATGTAACACATTGCCTAAGAAATTTGTTTCAAAATATGAACATTTAGACACAAGATTATAATACAAAAATTAAAAAAAAAAACAAAATTATATAATAACAGTTACGAAATGACTTGTATGGAGTTTTGATATCATTATGTAAGTGAAACAATTTACAATAAAAAAAAAAATCGTAACTGAATAGGCTGTTGTTGGTACACGCATTCTGCCGCTACGCCCGCGCTTTTTCCACCGCCCCATCCGACAGAATGATACTGAACCTGTTACCTCTCGAAAAAGCGCGCGTTGATTGTGTGTATATAGTCTGTGGTTTTTAGTCTGAACGAATAACTAAAATGATTCAAATAAATGGTTCTTGGAACTTATTTGCATTGCATTAAGTTAGCTCATCAGATAGTGGAAAAAGAATCGTTCGTGTCTCGCATAATAAGGCTTTATTTTAACACTCGCATGTAGCTTTCGAAGTCGAAATTGGCTACATCGCTCGTGTTAAAATCTCGACTTTTTTTGCTCGACAAGAAAAGTACTAATATTGTACACCAAAAAGTGTCTCATAAATTATATCATGTGCTGGGTACTACAGGTAGGTTCTCTATGCGCGTTCGTGCCGCTGTCGCTGAGCGTGGGCGGCGCGGTGTGGGGCGGCGCCTGCGTGGTGCCGGCGCTGGCGGCGGCGCTGGCCTTCGCGCCGCTCGACACCGCACTCATGAACAGGGCTGCCACGCGACCGCAGCTGCTTATGAATGCTAAGGTGAGATAGTAATTCTTTTGTCTTAACTAGTCAACTTTGGATAAGTGTGGGGAAACGTTTGTCAAGCGGTGGAAAAACATAGGTTAATTAAAATGAAAAAAAAACATACTTTTAATATTTTTTTGTTTTTTCTTCATGAACAGCAAACACATCTTTCACAATTCTTATGAGACTAGTAAGTTTTATTTTACAATTTGAAGTTTAACAGCATCATCGACATCGCTTACCAGTTAGATAAAAGATTTTAAATATTTTTTACTATGTCCATTTGACGTTGCGCCAATCACTTTGCACAATCATTTTATATGCAAGCGTTATGGACAATTTAGTGTACATTGCCACACACTTATTTTAATTTGCATAATAGTAAACAATAAAAAATCCTGCTCATCTCTAACTTCAATCTATTTCTCTACCCACAGATGGCAGTCTTCGTATTCTGGTGCTACGCCCTAAAGTTCCTACCAGCCGTCCTCTCAATCCTAGTCCTCTACGCGTTCACACTGCGCACTTTCTGCGAGCAGCTGGCCCAGGCGACAAACGCCACTTCTTGTTGGATAGTGTACCCCATCAACGCGGGACAGTTCAACGTGACCCATGACCTCTCTTTGAGGAGCTGGCATGGTTGGGGCGACGACTTCTATGATGGCTTCTATTTGGCACAACATATTACGCTGGCGTTGATTACTTTGCATTTAAGTGAGTATTGCAGCTTTTGTGACATGTTGTTATTTGTATAGAATGTTGAATAGCATAGAAAAACAGAATAGAATAATATAATAAGAAATAGTTATTTATGCTACAAGTGCGGAAGGTAGGTGATTTCCGATGAGTGGCATTTTTATTCACGAGCGAGCGAAGCGAGTGAGTGGATAAATCGACACGAGTCGGAAATCATCTTACGTACGTGTATCATACAACATTTTACTATGCATTGTGCGAGGAAATAAATAAATTAATAAAATGAAATTAATAAAATAGCGGGCTTAATCAAGCGCGTTCAGCATATCCACAGATTAACTAATAGTTCCTCGGGCATATCTACTGCGCATGTGCAAATAGCTGTCACATCGTAACGCAATAAGGCACGAGCAAAATATACGTTCTGCCAAACATATTTAAACAATATTTAAAATTAATTTATTGATCAAAATCTACATCTAGAGTAATTAAAAACGCCTAAAATGAAGTATTAGTTTTATTTTACCTTTTATATGAATATTAATCTGTACATAACTATTTTTTTAAACTTTTCTCAAATAATAAAAACTCTATTCGTCGGGCTGACGTTGGAGTTAAAAATTAAAAAAATACAGGAAAGTAAAAAGCACTAGTGAAAAAAACTGACACTTTCCGCACAGTTTGGCTGCTTGGAAAACCGCTCTTTTCGAGGACATGCATTGTAATAGTTATTTATGCTACAAGTGCGGAAGGTAGGTGATTTCCGATGAGTGGCATTTTTATTCACGAGCGAGCGAAGCGAGTGAGTGGATAAATCGACACGAGTCGAAAATCATCTTACGTACGTGTATCATACAACATTTTACTATGCATTGTGCGAGGAAATAAATAAATTAATAATATGAAATTAATAATATGAAATTAATAAAATTGGCGGGTTTATTCAAGCGCATTCAGCATATCCACAGATTAACTAATAGTTCCTCGGGCATATCTACTGCGAATAGCTGTCACATCGTAACTCAATAAGGCACGAGCAAAATATACGTTCTGCCAAACATATTTAATGAATATTTGAAATTAATTTATTGATCAAAATCTAAATCTAGAGTAATTAAAACGCCTAAAATAAAGTATTAGTTTTATTTTACCTTTTATATGAATGATAATCTGTACATAACTATTTTTTTAAACTTTTCTCTAATAATAAAAACTATGCGTCGGGCTGACGTTGGAGTTAAAAATTAAAAAAGTACAGGAAAGTAAAAAGCACTAGTGAAAAAAAGTGACACTTTCCGCACAGTTTGGCTGCTTGGAAAACCGCTCTTTTCGAGGACATGCATTGTAAAATAATTTATAAAAGAAATAGATACAGTGATGTGATTCGAATATCGAGAAATTCGAATTTCGTATATTATTATATAATATTCGAAATTCGAGGAGCACTGGTCGATCATCAAGGTTAAGCAACGCTTGACGAGGTCGGTTCGTGGATGGGTGACCATTTCAACATACCAAGTTTCCTCCGTGCATCGGAAAGCACGTTAAGCTGTTGGTCCCGGCAGTCATTTGAAGATCTTTGACAGTCGTAACGGGTAGTCAGAAGCTTGTGATCTGACACCAGTCTTGCCAAGAGGTACCGTGTTACCCAGTTACTGGGTTGTGGAGGTCAGATAAGCAGTCGCTCCATGTAAAACACTCAGCTGAATCCGGTAAGACTGGAAGCCGACCCCAATATAGTTGAGAAAAAGCCAAGCCGATTGATGTGATTCGAATATTGTCAAATGTCGGTGTCGAATATTGAAGAAAAATCAAATATTTTAGAAAACCATACAGTCGAATTCATGATGTCTACTGTTTTTGGAAGTCGGTTTAAAACGTGCAATAGTTGTTTTATGTATTTTTTTTATGAAGGTTCTTAAAATACTACAATAACTTCCGAAAGAACTTTATGTAAAGGAGAACCAGCAGATTTTCCAGAAACATAACGATTGGATTAGTAATACAGAGTCAATTACAGGGGGGTGTAACCATAAGCTCTAAGAATAAGGTTATTTTGAGTGTGTATATGACGGTTATTACATCTGACACTTACTCTATCTCAAAATGTCCTTACTCTAAGAACTTCTTGTCACTCCCCAGGTCAGGTCGGCCATTATTACCATCATCAACTTAGCTCATAACATAGTATATCTATCTTACAATAATAATTCTTAATTTCCAGTTGTGATATCATTGTCGTTCGTACACCGACAGTCTTCTATTTGGCAGAAGTGTTTCTGGGCCAACAAAGTGTGGTCGGTCACAGTGCTCCTTTTGTAAGTATACATTCATTTTATTACCATTTGTGAATAACTAAAAAAAAAAACTATTTTATTTTTAAAAGAGTAAGTATGGACTTGCTTGTGGATTCTTCTCCATAACAAGCTACTTTCCGAATGCACGGTAGAATAAATTTTTAGGGTTCCGTACCCAAAGGGTAAAAACGGGACCCTATTACTAAGACTCCGCGGTCCGTCTGTCTGTCAGTCTGTCTGTCACCAGGCTGTATCTCATGAACCGTAATAGCTAGACAGTTGAAATTTTCACAGATGATGTATTTCTGTTGCCGCTATAACAACAAATACTGAAAACAGAATAAAATTAATATTTAAGGGTGGCTCCCATACAACAAACGTGATTTTTTTGCGGTTTTTTGCGATAATGGTACGGAACCCTTCGTGCGCGAGTCCGACTCGCACTTGACCGGTTTTTATTCCTTGTAAGTTTTAATTTTAATGTTACGTTCAAAAGTGCCGCTTGGTGGCCTAGTTGAAATAATAAATATCTTTGTCTTTGTCTAACGTTAGGTTCCGAGACGCTAATCTGAGCAAATTGACTATGGGTTCTGTAGATTATAATAATTTCTGATGATATTTAACTTCTAAACTAATAAGTATTATAAAGTGGTAATATGGATGGGGTGGGCTTCCGCTTTGTCGAGGCGGGGTTGGCTCAGTAGCCGTGGCTTGGTCATCCACAAGCCACTGTGAAGCGAGGAGAGGCCGCTCGTCAGGGATTTTGCCGTTAAGCCGACGACGTATCGGCAAACAGGTAGGTTGCAGTGTCGCTTGGGCGACATCGCAACTGAGGCGGGCCGCGATGTCATGTATCGGAGGTGTCGCGGCTGAGAGTTGGAGGCCGCGGCGGGAGAGGATTGCCGGTATTACGGTGCGCCGCTCTCCCTATCCTCCGCGGCAAGCAGGGGAGGAGGAGTGTCGGTATAGCGTTGGAAGCTCTCCCTATCCCCTCCGGCCGAAAAGTGGTAGGTGGCGGGGGCCACTGTCCTGACCCGTCACAGTGGAACCAAGATTGCCATACACGGGTCGTCTGGCGCCTATGTGCTGGTTTGGTCCCTTGGGTGGTCACGGCGTACAGTGTGTTCTGGTGCGCCGGTGATGGAGGGTACTCCCCAGAGGAGGGTCTGGCGATGGACAGCCGCGGCGGGTTCGCGGTGAGTGCTAACGCCATAAGCGGCACAGGAGGACACCGTGGAGTTTAGATCGAGTCCCACATAACTGCGCTATCTCCCCGTGGTAGCGCAGTATGCATGAGCATTTCTCCGCTGGGCTGGGTTGGTTTTTGGGCGGTTGGGGTTTTTTGGTTGGTTGGTTGACGTAGCTTTCCACTGCGCAGTAATCCACCCCTCACCTCCGCGGTTGTATATATTAATTACTGCGCAGTGAATCGCGAAGTGTTCCGAGCCGCCTTTAGGTTTAATTCAACCTGTAAAAATGTTCTTTTGTTTACCTATGCATTATGTTCATAGAGTCTGGCAAACGAAAGTAGAGACTGAAAAAGCGCGGCAAATTTAAAAAATCTCGGCATAGCAACCCCAAAACTAGTATGAAATACTTGGAATAACCTAATTTGATATTTTAGAATTATTTATTATTTATTCGTTTCGTTCGCCAGACTCTAGGTAAACAAAGAAAAAAAAAATTAATAACATGTCGGATTAAAAATATTTTATCACTGGAAAAAGGTTATGCTGGGTATTTATTTCCTTAGCCGTAGTCCGGATAGCAGAAATCTATCGCATAGGTATTATTTACACGGTGTTTTGATGTTGAAAAGTCGATGTGTGGTCGGTGTGTGTGATAGTACTTGCCCAGACTAGAACCTTTACAACGAGCTCTTATATATTTTTTCAGAATCCTGGTACAGTTGGCCTTCAGCGGTATAATGCTGAGCAGCCGCTACGGTTTCTGCGACAAATGGGGGGTCTGTGACCTGCAGTACTTTGTGCCCTGGCCGCTCGCTGTGGGGTACGCTGGCTCGCTGTTCTTGGTGTTCGCTCTGAATGAGTTTATCAAGTGGCAGGAGATCAAGTAAGTTTTATAAAACTTTTGAGTAGGTAGTTAACTTACTGCCGAGTCTCATGTGTATTGGCTGTTTAGTTAAATTAACCATTTAACAGAATTGATAGCGTGTTTTAGAAACCAGCATCCGAATTGCGTAACTTTATGGAAAACTCAAAGTCATCGAACTTTCCATATGAAAATTCATTGCGTCTTTTACGCTGCCAGACGCTGCAAAGAACACACGCTTGCGAAGTTACGCAGTTTAGGGTGCAGGTGTATAAGTGTTGTTACATAACATAAAGACTTATATGCATAGCTTATTGAATTAAATGTATACGTAAGTATTTATTTCTTCATAGATTCGCAAGCAAACTATAAGAATAAAGGCCTTTAAAGCCCAATCTGCAGCCTTATTGCGTAATAAATTCGGCAAGGCAACGGGCAATGAGCATGAACAATCGGCCAATCTCATCGGAAATCCACATCGCGTCTTTCTTCTCGCCATTTCCCTTTCATACTCTTTGCCTTGCCGAATTCATTACGCAATAAGGATGCTGGACTTAGGACTGTGAACTCGATTAATAACAAAGTTCAAAATGTCTATCGACTCGAGATTGTGCAGAGTCCCCATAATGTTTATCAAGCCTTTCCTTTGTTTCGGTGATGGTTTTTTTTTTCCAGAAAAAAAAATGCTTAATCAGCAAACGAAATTCAAATTTTCGCGAAAATACCCGCTGCTGCCAAACTAGACGGTGTGACCTCTCTGAATTTAGGGCTGAGCGTCATAATCCAACTTCCTATTGTCACAGATAATATAATACTAGCATACAGATGCCTCATCACATACAAAGAAACCGTGCCGACGTAACTAGCGTTTTTCATCTGATTATACCGAGATTTTGTGTAAATCGATCGCGTCCGGTTCCGTTCCACGGTGATAGATAGATCACCATCTAATAATCAGTACAGTACGTCGGGACAGTCTTTGTATGGGATGAGACACCAATCCTATTGTGCTATACTCAAGTATTCTAATATTTCCCTTCTCCCCGCAGGGCTGACGGCCGCAATCAGCGCCGCGCACGCCTGGACTTCGGCACCAAGCTGGGAATGAACTCGCCCTTCTGAACTACGTCTAGTCAATTACGCTTTTTTTCTATTTATATTGTGAATAATATCGTATCGGAGCCGTCTGGCGTTTATTTTGTAAGAGAAATGTGACATGTACTTAGTACTATTTTGTACTTACTTTATTTATATGATGTTTTGATGATTTTAAATAAATATTTCGTAAAATAAAATGGTTGTTTTTTAACCGACTGCCCAAAAAAGGAGGTTATCAATTCGACTGACTTTTTTTTATGTTTGTTACCTAACTTTTTACTGGGTGAACCGATTTTGATGATTATTTTTTATTTGAAGGTGGTGTTTGTCATGTGGTCCCATTTAAATTTCATCAAGATCTGATGAAGAACTTCTGAGATATACATCAGAACTCTTCAATAAATGACTGCAAATCACTCGGGATAGCTGCAATCGCATGTCTGTTTATTGTTTACACTATTTCATAACATAACATCACACTAGCACGCTTTAAAGGAGTATTGATATTCTGTCCAGTTGAGAATCTGTCCAGTTGCGAATCTGTCCAGTTGCTCCGGAGGGGGTGTGAACAGTTCACCCTGGTATACTCTAATTCCACCGGTTTTGTTTAAGTTCCATGTTACTGGGTTAATCTATTTTGGCTTCACTTTGGAGAATTGATACATTATTGTACCACAACTAAAAAGTTATAAATAAAAAAAAAGTACAAAAAATACAACCAACTTCCGAAAAAAAACACAACAAAGTGAAAAGTAAATTAAATTTCGGCATCGGTGTCAAAAAACGAAGAAACCAAAACAGGAACACCTACTTTTTTGTTAAAATGTTTTTTTTGTAAAAGATTAAAGGTCAGATGTCCAACAATGTCGCAGTGGTTGACAATAAAACACTATGATATTTCTAATAATAAAATGCTGCGTTGCTATATCGTGCATTAAATCGCGTAAAGACAATCTCGAGAAGCCTCGCCCTATCCCAGCAGTTCAAGCACTTGAACTTTACTTTGCAGTGTCCATACGAAAATTAACTTGAGTCGTACATACATACATACATAAACTCACGCCTTTTTTCCATGGGGGTAGGCAGAAACTACAGAACGCCACCTGCTACGATCTTCGACTTGAGTCGTATTAGATAAGAACATTATTCGTATAAATCGCTAGCTCACATTCGCATTTAGCATTAAAACGCATGCCCTTAGCGTTCTTGGGATCAGTCAGACTATTTTATGAGAGTCAATTAACATATTTTATCCTGCGCAGTAGCTATTTTTGTGTCAATATTGAAAGTGAAGATAGCATTGTATAACTGTCTCTTTCACTCGCTTACGTTTGTCGCATCATCCTATCTCGCTTACTCTATGCAGTATACTCGATGACAAACTGTTTCTTGCGCAATGGTTGACAGAATAATCTATTCTTTATTGTACAAAAAGACATTACATTTTAATAATTTGATAGTAAAATTCATGTACAAAGGCGACAACTTTAAGAGACACAAAGATCCGCTGTGAATATTATTAGCTATTTTATTAGCATTTTTGGCTATGGCAACATATAGTAAATTTCAGACGGTGTGGGGTGTGTAAGGAAAATTAAAGAAACTACATGATTGAAAACAAATATTTTTTATTAAAAACTAAATTATGATAATTTTGTGATGCTTATTAAATGTTGCCAGTCATTATTTTGTTAAACCAATTCCTTTGCTCGCTCTGCGGTCAAGTTAATAAAACCATATTAGCGACATGTTACTCTTACTTCACACTACCCTCCTACTACTAATACATTACTAAATTGACAATGTTCCTTACACAAGACTTGATTACTTTACGTAGTAGTCACTAACTCATCTTTGAAATCAAACATTTAAAATCGCCGATTGCGATCGACACTATAAGAATACATAATTTAATTTTTTTTTATGGTTAATAACATTATTTTATATCTTTTCAATTATTAAACTACATTAAGGTTAGTCGGTAAACGCTTGTACTTAATAGGTACGTAAATAATGTTCCTATCACTAGGATTCATCTGGTAAGTCTAATATTTCTTGAACGAACGACGCCACGTCAATCTCCTGACTGTGATCCAGACAGAAAGGGTGCGTCAGCAGCGCGTCGTAGTTGGGTCTCTGTTTGTAATCTTTCTGCAGACTTTGGACGATGAGGTCCTCGAACTGTGCAGAGAACTGTCCGGCGGGCAGCCTCGGGGGATCGTCTTTAACTACTTGCTTGAGTTGTTCGAAGGGCGTGCCCCACGTGTTGTAGGGGAACGTGCCGGTCGCCAGCTCGATAAGCGAGATGCCTAGCGACCACACGTCGCTGCGGATGTCGTACTGGCCCGGGTTGCCGCTCGGGTCGATCCTCTCGGGCGCCATGTAAGGTTTGCAGCCCGCGTCAATAGTCTTAGCGACAGAGTCCACTAAGTATCCAGATATACCAAAGTCACACATCTTCACCTCACCTTTCCTGTTGATCAGGATATTTGATGGCTTCACATCTCTGTGGATTACTCTGAGCTTAGAATATAAGTAGTGTAAAGCGCTGACTACAGAAAATGTGATTTTTCCAAGGATGTTTTCGGGTATGGTGCGCTTGTTGTGGTAGACTTTCATGTAGAATTTATCGAGGCTCATGTCCATGACCTCCATGCAGATCCAGACGTCTCCCTCGCGGAACATGGCGCCGTAGAAGTGCACCGTGTAGGGGCAGGCACTGGCTCTCATGGACACATCCAGGTCCATGAGCAGACGCTTCAGTTCTGTTGACTGACTGTTGAATGATGCTGTGATTCTCTGTGAAAAAACAAAAGAAAATACTTATCATGACAGTGGTAAAAACTTTATGACAAAAAAAAAATTACTTATTTACCACACAAAAGTGCTAGAGGAAATATCATTGCAGTGGCATTTTGTAAAAAGTTCTCTAGTAGAAAGACACTTCCAAAGAAAAAAGGGCTAGGTTTTAATCATCACATCATATCATCAGCCTATTAATGTTCCCACTGCTGGGACACAGGCCTCCTCTCTGTGAGAGGGAATTGGCCATAATCCACCACGCGGGCCCAGTGCGGGTTGGTGGATGTCACATGTCTTCGAATTTTTGGTTCTAGGACATGCCGGTTTCCTCACGATGTTTTCCTTCACCGTTTTGAGAGCAGTGGTGATGAAATAATTTACACAAAGTTAAGCGCCTACCTGGGCTCGAACCCACGACGAATCATCGTGGTCTCAAAATAATCAAGTAGTGTTCCCCAACATCTCGTAATTGAAGCCACCAATTTGGATGCTTACTTCTGGTAGTCAATATTTCAGTTTGTTCTCTTTTTTTGTGGTGATTTATTATAATGATTTTGCCCAATCCAACCAATGTATAGTCACAAATCTAACCACTGCCAAATTAGTTTAGTTACGTAAGCCTAAAAATAATGCCCGACGTAGGGTATGTAGTAGGTGAATAGGTAGTACGTCAAACAATTGTAATTTTTATGAAAAAAAAATCAAACTATATATAAACACGATAAAAAGAGCGCAGACTGCAACGTCCTGCGGTAGAATATTGAAAAAAAAAACACTGCCATTGATGATAGTTCATCATTTGGCAGTGTTTTTTTTTTCAGCTTAAGTTGGACAGCTTAATCATTTGCCGTGTTCAGATTCTAAAAGGTGCAGGTGGTTGTGCATACTGGGTAGGAAAGGTGAACATTTCTGCTGGTTATGAGAAGTGGTCTTACCTTGACTGCCATAGTGGTATCACTAGGAATATGCTTCATCTTCTCCACAATACCGTAGGCTCCGCGGCCCAGGTCACAAATCTTGATCAGGTCATCAGCGTGGACCGTGAATGTTTTGTCATCAACTGTGATTGTAGTCTGCTTGTCCAAGTTTCTTGGAGGTGTTCTGCGGAGTAAAATTAAACTATTTAGATTTTGAATTAAGAAATAAGTTGTAGTTATTTTCTGTACGCAAAATCAGCAGTCATGGTAAGCTTGGTCATGGAGTTGCGGAAACCAGCCCATTTAACCTAACCTAAGTTGAAGTTGCTCTTTTTGTTCACCCTTTTCATTAATCGCTACAAAACAACCTATAATAATTTTTCGGTCTGTTTATATGAAATTATATCTCATCTCAAAAATCAAGTTTGATATTTAAATGGCATAACCCCATGTCAACAATCTTTTAGCCACAACCTATCATTATAATTGCCATTATCTCTCTAATTTTATACCTATGGTGGCATGCTTATCAATTTCATCCTTTTATACTTACTTACTCAAGTATCACACACTCCTTTTAGGCAAGTTATACTAACCTAGGCCTTGAGTAATATGTAGTACTCACTGAATATAGCAAAAATTATAAGTTTAGATCCAGAAGAATAGAGTCTTCAGGTGATAACACTATTATTTAATAAACTCAATTGTTTAATGTGTTTACCAGAGGTATTATGTACCTTATCATATCAAAACAGACAGGTATCCCCTTATTTGGGTATAAGGTATTTCTAAATTAGCATAAACATAATTATATTGTTATTTCGATGTAAATATAGAACACAAGTTCTAGCCAATGGATGTCAGGCAGACAGATTGGTTCAGGTTGACACTTACACGACCTGCTCCTCTGGAGGCTTGAAGTTGAAGCCCGGCGGCGGCAGTTTTCTTCTCGACATATCGCCGACGTCCTCCCAACAAGAACTGAGCCAATAACTTCAAATCCTATCAGAACTTCACCAAATCCCTCCACGATACGCTTCAGACCAAACTGTTGACTTAGCGTTGCAAAACACAGTTTACATCTAAATCACACAAACATTTCACAAGGCAGTATCAGGCGTAAGCTTTATAATAGTTTATCGCGAAATATACAACAATATTCAATTATTTCTAAAATTTATGCACTCGTTCGGAAGGCAGCTAGGTTTTGACATTTTAAATATTGTGTTGCCATGTTATTACAACAATTTATCACACCAACCAAGCCAACCGTTTGATATTCTCAGTAGTCTTATAGACGTTATTAAAACAAAATAGACATCACGCTCCTCTACTGGACGAGTTAGGCAGAGATGATGCATAATATGGCTATTGGGATATTGATTGCTATTGACCTGGCCCAAAAAAAAAATTGGGGCGGCTATTGAGTAATTCCTGAAGGAAAAACCCAATAACGCTCTGCCCAAAATGAGAATCGAACCCAGTGTATATTAGTCTTTGCACAAGACAAAAACGCAAGATAGCGTTCTGTGTGCTTATGCTTAATATAGATTTTCTGCTAGTCTCTTACAGATGATGTGAAAGGAGATTGCCCATACACAGGCCCCAGGCCAGGAGGTATCGTGTCTGCGATTTCAATATTATCCAAAAATAGGATTTATATTTTGTATATTTTTTTAATCCGTGTAAAATATGGGATACTATAAATGTACCTACAGACAACAACAGATCAGGTGCCTTCACTTGGACATTTGTATGCACCATTGCACCTTATTGCATATTTCAAGAACAGAAACATCGTTTTATCTCGAGAACCCTTAGAGCATTTAACCTATGGAGATGGCATAGCTGAGCGTACCCCTCTGCCAAAGTCGCTTGGCCATATGACCATACGCGTTATATAAAACTAGTTCATTCTCCGACCGCCGCCATTGTGTATCGTATTGTGTCGCAAGTAAGTTCTCCGAAAAAATGGTTAATTGTGCGGTTTCCTCTTGCAAAAAGCGAGCTGCCACTTTCAATTTGCGAAGCCATGGTGTTTCCTACCACATATAAGTATAAATTATACATCAACATAGTTTTATTTAAGAACAATTTCGAAATAATGGATAATGCCTTTACGATAGAAAAATTCAGTGGTACGTTGGTAGCACAAACGCAGTACAGGGGCTGACACGGTAGCGATGTGCATAGTGCTGGGACAACGTGAATGAATGATTGATAAATTAAATGATTTTTTTGAATCTGTATGTTCAGTATCAAAATAATTTTGTTTGTGTTTGTTTCTGGACAAGTCAGGTTGAACTAAAAAAATATATCATTTATAAATGTCTATGAGAATAGATTTAAATTCTTTTCTTTTCAAGTTTTAGGCTAATAAAAAGTAAGTTTGTTCGTTTAGTTAGTGAGTTTTCAATCATTTTTTAATCCCCGACGGAAAAAGAGGGGTGTTATCAATTTGAAGTGAATTGTCTGTGGTAATCTGTGTGTCTGTCTGTGGCATCATAGCTCCTAAACAGATGAAGCGATTTAGATTTTTGTTTGATACCTCTATCGAGAGGAGACTATCGCAGCCATGGTAGTTACAATGACAACCCCACTGCACATCAATTCGAAGCCATATACAATTGCGAATGTTAAAAATACTCAAATGTTCGTTTATCCTTTTTAACCAAAAAAGTTGATCCACAGAAATGTGTTCGACATGTATATAATAAACTGGTACATTTTAAAAATCAGTGATTGCCTCTAGGCGTGAGCTTAGCTAGGAAACACCGTACTCAAATAGTTCAAAGCAAACGAAAAACTGACGTGTTAAAGTGTTACATAAAAAAGTGTCAAATAAAAGTCTATCCGGTTGATATTATTGACTAAAAATAAATTCAATCGTTCTTTTTTTAGTGTATCTTAAATTCTCCTACCTTTCTTACCTACCTACGTAGTTTAGCAGACCACAAATCATATTGCGTATTTTTTTTATTT
Organism: Orthosia gothica; assembly: GCA_949775005.1. Taxonomy (NCBI): domain Eukaryota; kingdom Metazoa; phylum Arthropoda; class Insecta; order Lepidoptera; family Noctuidae; genus Orthosia; species Orthosia gothica. The sequence goes on along the minus strand of OX459034.1, from coordinate 17,859,267 downwards.
GTGAAATTAATTACTTAAGTTTATTATTATTTAGTATAACAAAAATAAAACGAATTAACATTTTGCTCATTCATTCATGCATTAAAATGAATTTCCAGTCATTCTTTGTATCACATCACTAGCACTTTGTATCTGTTGTCATAGGATTATTGCATATATACACACAAATTTGTCAATGTGTGTGTCTTTTTACCCGACTGCCGAAGGAGGGTAATGTGTTTATCAGTCTATGTATGTATGTATGTATGTATGTATGTATGTATGTTTGTTCCTATGTGGCGTTCCAGAGACCAAACGCGTTGGCCGATTTTGATGATTCGTACGTCAATCGATGCGTCTTAACTCTGCGAGTGTCATAGGCTACATTAAAATTGGATAATAGAGAAATGGCGGATTTTGGGTGCCATATTGTGGGGACCCAAATTTTCTTTTCTTCCAAACCCATCGTGTGGGGTATCAAAATAAAGGGTTTTAAGAGGTGATTTCAAAAATATATAACACTTATATGTTTAAATGTATCTAATTCGCAAAAACTAACTAAAAAGTTATAAATAAAAAAACTTAATTCAAAAAATCAAAAAACCCGATTGCTTCAAAAGCGAACTAAAAAGTCGTAAACAAGGAAAAAATCATGCTGTGCCGGCGGAGGATACACCAGATTTTGGTCAGCCAGCCGGCGAATATGTATCCTCCGACTGCACAGCATGATTTTTTCCTTGTTTACGACTTTTTAGTTCGCTTTTGAAGCAGTCGGGTTTTTTGATTTTTTTTGATTGTGTGGTTATTATTTTTTCGTGTGCGTTTGTAGCAATAGGATGCATGTATCTGTGAGTGATTGTCATTTTTTTGTAGTGTGCTGTATGTGTTTTCCTCGCCTCCCGCAGAAAGTGGCAGAAAAATTTGTTCGGTGATTCGCGGCTTGCCGTCTCCATAGGTTAAATGCTCTAAGCGAGAACCCCGCAAAATAAATTTAAAAAAAACATTTTTTTTTTTAATAAGATAGAAATAAAAAACAGTAAATACAAAAGTTGTAGATCTTTTTATGACCTAGGTATAACTTTGGCATTTAACTTTTTCCACAGGACTAAGTTACTACGACATAGTTTTGCCGGAAATCGAGATAAACTGTTTTTTACCCTTAAAAACTCACCCGACCTCAGAACGCCCGTAAATATTTTTCTTTTCATTTTTAGGGTTCCGTACCCAAAGGGTAAAAACGGGACCCTATTGCAAAGACTCCGCGGTCCGTCTGTCACCAGGCTGTATCTCATGAACCGTGAAAGCTAGACAGTTGAAATTTTCACAGATGTATTTCTGTTGCCGCTTTAACAACAAATACTAAAAACAGAATAAAATAAATATTTAAGTGGGGTTCCCATACAACAAACGTGTTTTTTTTTGCCGTTTTTTTGCGATAGTGGGACGGAACCCTTCGTGCGCGTGTCCGACTCGCACTTGGCTGGTCTTTTTATTGTATTCTCTTCTTTTTCAAATGGGTTTCATCCTAATTCCTACTATTATTTTGTGACACTTTTTATCATTTTCAAAGGCTTCGGCGCTGGCCTACATATGCAAGAATAAAAAAAAAAAGTAAGTAAAAGTGGGAAATTCGAAAATAAAACTAAGTATGTTAAACAAAAATTACAATATATTTCTTTCTCTTACATTGTATATATATAAAAAAAAATAAGTCATGGATGGAAAGTTTCACTTGAAAGAATGTCTGATAGCTCTAACAGCATCCTTTGCTTTCTTTACTGCGTCTTCTTTGATTCTATGTCGTTTCTCTTTTTCAGCCAACCCAACCACCACATCATGTTGTAATGCACTCTTAACATTAGCTTTAGCAAATAGTTTACTTAAAACATAATCATCATCATTTTTTTGTCTCTCTTTCTCTTTTTTATGCTTCTTCTTTTTAACTTTTTTCACTGCAACTACATTTTCTACCTCAGTTTCTGGATCTGGGGAATGTTTTCTTTTATGTGTTATTTTTATTTCTTTTTCTATAACATGTTTAACTTTTAGTTTATCTCTTTCAGGTGTTTTTTCTTTTATTGATTTTTCTTTGCAATCATTATCTTGTATGCTGTCTATTTCTTTATTATTTTCTGGGCTTTCCTGTTCACCATGATCACTATCTTCTGTATTTTCTTGGCCTTTTAAAACATTTTTTAATAAATTTTCTTCATAATCCTTTTTCACATGCATATTTACTATATCTAATTCAGATAGAATGTTTTCAAATGGAACATCAGTAACTTGATCATCAACTAAATTTAGTTCAGGTACTTCAACATTAGGTGGTTGCAGTAGCAACTCTCTTTTCTTTTTGTACTCTTCTCTGGGGTCTTTCTCTTCTTTACTCTCTTCCTTATCCTTAGAAATCTTCTTACTAATTTCTCTTGCCATTCTTTTCATCGCTTCTATCTTTTTCTTTGATATTGAGGTTTTTTCACTGGAATGTTTGTCATCACTCTTTTTACTCTTTGAATTATGATCAAAATTTATTTTGGTATGTTTGAAAAGAGATGCAGTTTCAGTGTCGCCATCACAGTTCAGCTCTTCAAGAGTGAAAAGGCCCTGTAGTGTACTAGTGGTCAGCACATTCTTTTGATTAGGGTCTATTAATATTTTGTTACTAAGGAAATGCTTGAATATCTGCCTCTGATATATCTTTTCTTCAATGGTACCAGCTGACAGCAGTCTGTAAACTGTTACATTTCTTTGCTGACCTATTCTCCAAGCTCTTTCTTTAGCCTGGTCATCAGTGGCTGGGTTCCAATCAGGGTCATATATTATTACTCTATCAGCACCTGTAAGATTAACCCCTAAACCTCCAACTCTAGTTGTTGCGAGAAATACTAAGTATTCTGGATTCTCATTAAATGTTTTGATCATGTTCTGCCTCTGTCCAACATTGACTGAGCCATCCATTCTCAAATACTTAAAATCTTGAACTTGTAAATACTGCTCTAGCAAACACAGCATTCCCCTAGACTGGGAGAATATTAAAGCTCTGTGACCTTGTTTTTGCCAAATTTTTAATAAAGAATTAACAACAGTCATTTTTCCAGATCTTTTGTAGTTGCCAAATCTTTCTGGGTCTATGTCATCACTATCTTCATGAGCCTCATAGAGATACAAGTCTGGGTGATTACATATTTTCCTCAATGTACATAAAGCAACCAATATCCTTGCTCTCAAGGGGTCTCCATATTTATTGTCTTTGTCTAAAATACTTCTTACGGTGTTACCAGTGAGGTAACCCATGTACAGATCTTTTTGTTCTTGACTCAAAGCACAGAATAACACCTGTTCATTCTTCTCGGGTAGTTTTATATCGCTTTGAACTTCAGCCTTTGTGCGCCTTAACATGTAAGGTGTTATTATTACTTTTAATGCTTTTGCTATTTCTAATGCAGTTGCTTCTTGATATTCAGTAGCATTTGCATATCCTCCTTGAGTAATAGGTGTGGCAAAATGGTCCATAAATGCTGTATAAGTGCCCAACAGTCCTGATCTCATAAAATCAAACAAGGACCATAGTTCCTGTAAGCTGTTCTGCATGGGAGAGCCTGTAATGAGTATCTTATGAGGTGTCTGAAACTTCTTGACTAGCTTACTGACTTGGGTGTCAGGATTCCTAATTTTATGGCCTTCATCTAATATTATGTAATGCCATTTCCGGGCTGTCAAATCTTTAGTATACTTCACAACACCAGCATAAGTGATCAACAAGATCCCATGTGAAGTGTGTAAGTCCCTGATAAGTTGATTATGATTTCCGGCATGGGACCCTGTGTGATGCAGAACAGCAACTCTTAAGTGTGGGCACCAGAAGTGAAAATGAGAGACCCACTGGTAAATAACAGTGGCTGGTGCCACAATTATAGTTGGCCCAAGTCCTCCCCAAGAACCTAAATCGCTTTTTGACAAACCTGCAAGAAATGCAATTATCTGGATTGTTTTTCCTAGACCCATTTCATCTCCTAAGAGTCCACCAGATTCTACCTGGTGCAGTTCCCACAACCATTTCACACCAATCTTTTGGAACTTGTACAGCTGCCTCCAAATAAATTTTGGTACACACAAACCATTCTGCAATTCATGAAGTTCTTCTGGGTCCATGTTGCCCTCCAACACATATTGCACATCAGCTGTCATAGTTTCACCATCATAGTTACTTAATTTAGCTGCTGTTAAATTTTTCTTCCAGGTTTCTATCCTCTCATTATAACTGACTGTGTCACCATCATCTACTATCCTTTTTAAGTTTTGTTTTGTTCTAGCAGTGGAGGTTGAGGTACAGGGTCCGGCAGCTGCCGCTAGGTTTATTATATCATCCGGCTCGTCATCAGAAGGTAAATACTCGTCGTCAGAATCTTTCTCTGAAGAAACTGTTGATGTTCTCGTTCTTGAACTGGTCGGCACAGACGTATCCTTGAGAGCTTCTTTTGGCGTTTGATTTCCATTCTCTGAAGAAACTGTTGATGTTCTCGTTCTGGAACTGGTCGGCACAGACGTATCCTTGAGAGCTTCTTTTGGCGTTTGATTTCCATTCTCTGAAGAAACTGTTGATGTTCTCGTTCTGGAACTGGTCGGCACAGGCGTATCCTTGAGAGCTTCTTTTGGCGTCTGTTTTCCAAACTGTTTCGATTGTTTTTTAGATATTAATTCAGCAGCGTCCTTACTTTTTTGCGAAACATTGTCCTTTTTACTCTTAATTACAACTCTTTGTTTCGCAAGTGCCAGTTGGCTCTCCAAATATTTATTTATGTCAACCATCGCTAAATGAATATTTTTTTAAGTTTTCTTCTTTTTAAACATATTTTTATTTCACAATAATAAACAAATTTCGGAATACTGAACAAGTTTGGTCTTGTGGTCTCCGTCTTGTCTTGCTAAATGCATGTTTGACTTTGACGTTTGTTTGACAATTGAACAATTCCATTGACATTCACTCTCTCAACATTTCCAAAGTCACATTTGATTTGTCAAAGCGGACGGAAAAAATCACTCGCTCAAGCAGTGATTTTTCCAACCCGTCCGCTTGTTTGTTACTTATTATTTGTAAGCATTGCTTTAATAAGTCAAATAAGTACCTGCATAAAATTTTAATTTGTAGTCAAGAATTTAATTTATTCATGTATTTATTAAATTTGTAGCTTACTTTAAAAACAGACGCTTTACGTCGATGCGGTTATTGTCAAAAAGCCGTCAACATTTCAATTTCAACAAATGTCAAATTGAATCAATTTGCATTGCACGTGTGGTCTAAACAATCAAGCACGGCCTTATTTTAAAATACTAGTTAATTTTAATAGCATGCATTAAGATAAACCATAGAAAAGCATAATTACTTGCTAAGTGTATCGTGCCAAATCGTTTACTTAAGTGGTGGATTCAGAATTTTGAATTTCATAACCTCGTGCATAATTTGTGTAATTCGTTGAAAATGCAGAAAGTTAAAAGAAAATTTATTGAAGACGATGCTAGTTCACCGAAAAAGAAGAAGGTGGTCTCAGATAATGCTGAAGACAAACCAGCGCAAGGCGAAAATGTGAAAAGCAATAAATTCAAAAAGGATTTTAAGAAGGATGGGGCGAATGGTCCAAATAAGTTCGGGAAGCCAAAATTCAACAAAGATGGGAAAGGAAAGCCAGGTTTTGGGAAAGATCAGAGTAAATTTGTTAAGGGAAAGCCTAATTTCGGCAAAGATGGTAAAGGCAAGCCTAATTTCGGTAAAGATGGCAAAGCGAAGCCAAATTTTTCAAAGGATCAAGCCAATGGAGAGAAACCCAAGTGGTCCGAGATGAAGAAAGAAAAGAAAGAACTGAGACTCACTAGGCGCAAGGCTAAGGCGACGGCTGAAGTGTTTGAGGTGTCACACAAGGCCAAGTTGTTGGCTGCACAGATTCAAAGGTAACCTGAAAGACAACTTGTATTATTATCTAAAGTTATAAAAATACTTAATAATAATTAAACTTAATGTTTGCAAATGATACTCGTTAATTAATTAGGATTATGAATTTGATTTTCAATTTCTTACGTAGAAAGTTATTGCGGCATGTAAAATGAGAAATGTCAACGGACTTCTTAGATTGTGACGACTTTGGCTGATTTTTATACTATACCAGATTCTGCAAGCGGCTTCGCCCGTGTGAAAAGTGTTTTATCATTCAAAGGGAACATTATACCGGGATATAAAGTAGCCTATGTGCTATTACAGACTATAACCTATCTCTGTGCCAAATTTTATGCAGACTTGGTTACTCAATTACACCCGAATTACTGAACATCTGTTCAGTAATTCGGGTGTCATTGGGTAACAAATGTACATCCATCCAAAGTATTATATTACAAAGATAGTAACCCAGTAACTGGACCACAAAAGATCCCAATGGGTCAAAGAGTCTGTTCATTTAATTTATTTGCTGGTTTTACGGAAAGTGGACCCCAATATAGTTGACAAAAGTCAGGCGTACCATACAGTTGCTTAACTTAGGGTTAAATTTCACCCATGTGGTTATTTTGTGTGAACTTTAAAAAAAATTATAAAGAGGGATATAATCTTTTATTTTAATGTAACTGCTTCCAGCTCTTTCATGTTACAACCTCTAGGTGTGTTGTTCGCATACTTTTACTCACCGTAAAAATCTACGATTCAGTAGATAATTTATTTGACATAAGTTGTATATCACCAAATACTTATCCCTATAAATTTTCAGGAAAGTAGTTAAAGAAGACTTCAAAATGAACGCCTGTAAAGAGCTCCATTGTCTGCTAAAAGGACATTACAAATCCATAGCCTTAACCCATGACCTCAGCCGAGTCATTCAAGTATTACTTAAATACGGACCTGACGACATCAAGAACGAAATAACTGAAGAATTATTAGACTTAATGGTTCAAATGGTACAGTCAAAGTACGGGCAGCATGCGGTCAAACGCATACTGAAGTATGGTACGGAGTTTATTCGGCATGAAGTGCTAAAGAAATTCTTGGGTCACATTGTGTCAATTGCTACTCATGCGATAAGTGCACCGGTATTGGATTATGCGTATGGGGAGTTTGCTACGAAGAAAGAGAAGTGTCATATGCAGCAGGAATTTTATGGAGACATTTATAAAAATGTATGTAGTGTTGTTTCTGTAATTTATTTATTGAAGACCTCCAACAAAAGATCTATTCAAAGAATACTAATGTCTATGACATCAAATAACAAACCATAGAATAACTTTGACTATCTTGTTTCTTTATCTCGGTTTATTTTTTTTTGTATTAAAACGAAACTAAAATATTTAGGTTTATCGAATTAGAGTCCTCACTTTAGTCGTTTGGATCATGGATTTAGTAATAATTTTTTTTGTCGTTTTTACAGACAAAGGATGACAAAGTGAAGACGATCACTGACTGTTACAAAGACAGTCCTGAGATGAAGACGGCCATCCTGCAGTCTTGCAAAGCTAACATACAGAAGATTCTAGACAAGAATCTGCATGATGGAGAGTATGTATTTAATTTCTTACATTTTTTTTCTAGTTTTAGAAAATTCATTATTTTAATTCATAATACTCATTCATTCAAACAGATCAACCTAAGATAGTTTAAGTAAACACAGTTTAAGGCTTGTTTCGTCACCTTTAGGCAACTAGATAATAAAACTACGTGACTAGTATAAATCCTACGACTACTATAAGGGCTCTTTCAGTTTCGACGTTTGGTGCGGGACTGCTGCGGCGCTGCAACGGTGCGTTGGTCGTACTGCGCACGACTGGTTGATTTTTCCATTGCATTGCGTTTTTAGTATTATTTCAATGCAATTATTCTTTTCGCAATTCTTGCAGCTTCATACAGTGTCATTAATACCATTTGCATTAATGCAGTCAAATAAACCCTGCATTTAAAAAAGTTAAGCTAAAACTTTACTAACTTAATGTCAAACATTTCAGGTTATTTCACTCAATCCTGTACGACTACATTCGCGAGTGCAGCGCAGAAGACCGCGTGGAGCTGATCTCCACACTCAGCCCTCTCATAGTGCCTCTCAGCAACTCACTGCCTGGTGCTAATGCAGCCTCCATCTGTGTGTGGCAGGGCACTAACAAGGATAAGAAGGTGAGGAATAAATAAACTTGTGTAATACGAGTATTCCAAACTGGCAAAAAAAAGTGACGGGCTTTCAGAAACATTCTCCAGGTTACCTAATCTTTTGCAGAGTAAATAAAAGCTTATTAATTTCGGTCCAAAGCATAATCTCATTAGTAGACAATTGAATTTTGATGCGTCTTCCTAATCCCGCCATCTCGTTTATGGTCTGTCACAACGTTTTTGAGCTCGGTCAGAGTTCCACATAATAGTTATATTGGCCTATAGCTCAATGGCCATAGCCTAACTCCTAAAGCCAAATAATTATTTTATGCACCAGCATGACTGGCTCCAAGCTCCATTTGGGCTTACTAGTATCACAAGTGACTACAATCTTTACGTTGTAGCATGGTGCGGGTGCCAGTTTCAATAACAGTTTTTACGCATATACGTATACGCATTTTTTGTAGTTTAACGTCATACCATAGTTCAATTCAATTCAATTTTTATGTTTATAGCTCCATCGACGAACATTCGATGATTTTGCCAATGTCAAGGTAGTTGGTGATAGTCGGTTTACTATTAAGAAAACTTTATATAACTATTGATCAGTGTTTGTAACGTTGACCTCCATTGTTCACCATACTAAAAAAGGGGACAAAACATTTTTGGTTATTACATATAGTACGGAACAAAATAAATGTTAAAACATCAAGTATATAATACATAAATAGAAATACTATAGCTACAGTTGGATTTTATTAATATTAATAAATCTATAAAGCATTTTTACTGCGGGGGTATGGACTAAAGATAATAGGAACGGAATGTTAATTGGGCGGGGAATGTTATCGGGGAGTAAGTCATAAAGAGGAATAGTTAAACGAGGACAAGAAAAAAATAAGTGCTCCAGAGTACCCTCCGCTAGTCCGCATTCACACAAAGAATTGTCTCTCACGTGGATTTTGGCCAAAAAGACAGGAGTGCAAACAAACCCAAGTCGGAGTCGAATTATAACGGAGGTAGCTACTTTATTTGAAAATTTAAGTTTGCTGAACCAGCATTTAGATGGAATGTATGGTTGGATAGAGCCATAAAATTTTCCCTTCAGTAAACGAGTCTTTTGCCAATGGGTATTCCAACACTTCATCATCTCTGGTTTAGCAAGGCAGCGTAAATCACGGGGGTAACAAGATGAACGAGATTCGATCCCGTTCCGAGTAGCCGACTTAGCAATCGAGTCCGCATTCTCGTTACCAACGATACCAGAGTGACTAGGGATCCAAGCCAGTGCAATCTCTATGCCTAAACAATGGCATTTATACAGAAGTTGTTTGATCTGTAAAACAAGGGAAAAATTGTGACGAGAGCGAAAAGGCGATTTTAATAAATCCTGAAGGCAGCTTAGAGAATCCGAGAGAATTAGGGATTTGTTGAGTCCATGCGATTCAATATAGGAAACCGCTTCCAGAAGAGCTATTGCTTCCCCGGTATAAATAGAGCCAAATGGAGAACTACGAACATTTAGAATAATTTTGAATTTAGGAATCCACACAGCAGAACCGACATTGCTATCATCTGACAACTTAGAGGCGTCTGTAAATATCGTGAGCCAATCGTGCCAGTCTTCAGCTAGAATTTTATTGAGTTTATCATTGGCAGCAGGGTCATGTTTAGATATACTAAAGTTAAGCAAAATTTTTGGTTGGAAGAGTAAGGAGTCAAAATCCACTTCAAAGATGGGGTTTGTTCTTGACTGGACTAAAGAAATGTGCATATTATTAAATTTCCTGAAGCTAATAACAAGTAGAGGAGGATTTTTATGGGTCCAATAGGGGGAGGTTGGGATTAGCTCACAAAGTCTACGGAGAAGAGGGAGAAGAGGATGGGATTTATTCTGAATGACTTTATAAAAAAATCTATCACAGAGATATTGTCTACGTAGGTGAAGTGGGGGCTCTAGACATTCTACCTGAAGGGCATTAATAGGTGAGCATTTCATAGCTCCCGTGATAATGCGCAAACACTTAGACTGGATCTTTTCTAGTTTACAGAGGGCTATTTTGTTGCATGGTTCCAGAAGAAAGCTACCATAGTCAAAGTGACTACGAACTATGGCATTATATAGAATTTTCTGGGCAGTTGGATGAGCTCCCCAGCGTACTCCAGAGAGGGCACGTAGGACATTTACGCCTTTTTCACATTTTTTGGAAATGTAGTCCAAATGATAGAAACCAGATAATTTTGAGTCAAGAATGAGGCCAAGAAATTTAACTTTGTCATGGATTAAAATGGGTTCGTTTTCAACTATAAGGTTTATAGGGGGAATATTACGTTTGCGGGAAAATACAACAGCGTTACACTTGGGCACTGACAGGCTTAGGCCGTGGTCAGTTAACCATTGATTTAAATAATGAAGGGCAGAATTTAAGCGAGATGCGGAATCAGAGAAGGAAGTTGAAGTACAGTAGAGAGCGATGTCGTCGGCGTATTGTAGGATTTTACAGAAGCAGCTCACTGAAGACTCTAAATCATACGTGTAAAGATTATAAAGAATAGGGCTTAAGACCGACCCCTGAGGTAGTCCCTTCCATACTAGACGGCTTGGAGAAAGGGAGTTTTGATGTCGAACTGAAATAGAGCGGGACATAAGGAGATTACAAATGATGTTGACCATCCTCACAGGGATACTCAGCTGTAGCAACTTTTGCCTGAGTATTGGAAGTTGGACATTATCGTAGGCTGAAGCTATGTCTAAAAAAACACCAAGAACACTTTCATTTTTGGAGAAAGCAATGCGGACATCAGAAAGAAAAATGCTAAGGCTATCCAGAGTGCCCATACCCCTTCGAAAGCCGAACTGAGATCTGGATAAAATGCCTTTGGTTTCTAAGATCCATTCAAGCCGGTTCTTGATGAGATTCTCCATGATTTTAGCCAAGACAGAAGATAGAGCGATAGGACGATAAGAAGCTGAGTCTTTTGGGTCTTTTCCAGGTTTTAAAATTGGGATAATTATTTGGGATTTCCATGACTCTGGTACTTGGCCTGTATCGAAAAAGAAATTTATTAGTTTAAGAAAGAGTAGTTTACAGTTAGAAGAAGATTTGGAAATGAACGAGTAGGGGATTCCGTCGACACCCGGGGCAGAATCACGAAGGTGATCTAAGGCACATGTTAATTCTGAATAAGAGAATGGGTCATCAAATCTATCAGAGGGGGAGGGCGAAGGAGGATTTATAGTGGGAAGGCAATCAAAATTAGGAACAAAGGGGGGGGCTAATTTAATAATAAAGTCTTCCAACCAGGAACCTGTGTCGTTGGTTGAAATGTCAGGAGGCTGGTCACAAGCTCTGCGGAAGATTTTAATTTTTTTCCACACTAGGGAAACTGGAGAGCGTGGAGAAAGAGACTCACAAAACTTAAGCCAACCACTTCTTTTCTTTTTAGCCAATAACCTACATGTATTTGCAGAAATCTTTTTATAATTCAAATAATCGGTCATGTTTAGACTAGAGGAGAAAGTGTTTTCTGCTGCTTTGCGTTTACGAACACTATCCGTGCACTCAGCATCCCACCAAGGTGGAGAAGGTAATAAGTGACGGGCGGAGTTCTTCAAGGGGATTGAAAAATCGGCCGCTCTCATTAAACATTCAACGAAATCGTTGTAGAGTGCAAGGGAGTTGGAAGAATTTATCTGGGGAAAGTTTTGAAGTTCGGAGTCCAGATGGGACGAGAACTTAGGCCAGTCAGCTTGGGGAAGGCGATATTTTTGTAGAGGTTGGATTGGAGGAGTACGAGGATGAGAATTAGGAAATGAAATTAGTATAGGAAAATGATCACTACCGAAAGAATTAGGAAGAACAGACCAGGCAGCAGTTGAAACTAAGGAAGGAGAACAGAAAGAAAGGTCTGGAACACTAATATTTTGGGTAGGGGAAACCCTACGGGTAGCAGATCCATCATTAAGAATGCAAAGATTGCGGTCATCTAAAAGATCTAACAAAAAACTGGAAGCGGGGTCGTTACAGTGAGAGCCCCAAAGAGTGTGACGGCAATTAAAATCACCTAACACAATCAATGGGGATGGAATAGAAGAAAGGATAGAGTTAAATTCAGACAAAAGATTAGAGTTGGGGTGAGGAATATAGGCAGATACATAGGATATGTCCATGGCTCTTACTGCAACTACATGAAGACCAGGATCATGACGTGGTAGAGGAATTTCGGAAAAAGAGATAGCTCTGCTAACCATAAGGGCACAACCCGCCCATCCGTCATCTCTATCGTCCCGAAGACATGAAAATCCAGGAACCCTAAAGAGAGATCCGGGACTGAGCCACGTCTCCGAAACGGCAAAGACGACGGGTTTAAATCGATTTATAAGGTAGATTACATCGTGTTTTTTCCTACGAATGGATCTACAGTTCCACTGAAGAATTTGTCCCCCCATTTTGGCGAGTCCAGGCTTTGAGCAACTGTTCAACTAATATAACGACATTGTCCGGTATTGAGTCACTAAATTTAGATAATATATTAATTAGAGAGCATGTCAGTAGCTCTATTAGGTTGTCATTAGGAGTGGGAAGAGGAGTAGTTTCTACACAAGAAGAATTGAGAGCACAGCCATTAGGCTGGGAAGAATTAGGAGTATAAACCATTGACCTATGGGCTTGGGTGTCATACGACTTACCCAATTCAGGTCTCGGCTTAGGAGAACGGTAAACAGTCTTAGAGTAAGAGGTTTTAATGGGGGACGAATATGGAGAAGAAGTTGGAGTAATGCGTGGGGGAGATAAGAGAAAGGAAGAAGCTTGAGGTGAAAAAGTTTGGGAAGGGCCTGCTGCTACATTAGAGTAAAGTTTTTTAGGATGGGGAAACCTAACTGAAGCCTCCCGATAACTTAGATTCTCCTGTGACATGACCATTTTGATTGATTTCTGTCTCGAGTGTTCAGGGCACATGTCATCCGTAGCCTTATGGGTTCCACCATTACACAAAATACATGAAACATGCGAGTCTGGGACTTTACAGCTATCACCAGGATGTGGTTGCGCACAACGATAACAGCGGGGGTTAGACCTGCATTGCGAGCTAATGTGGCCAAAACGCAAACAGTTACGGCATTGGATAGTGGGGAGATGATAGATTGTGACAGGCAGAGATGCATTATAACAGAAGACTTTCTCTGGGAGTACTTGGCCAGAGAAAGTAAGCACTACAGTTGTTGAGGGTGACCAAATTACCATGTCCTCTTTTTTATTCTTAAAATTAAGTCTTCTAGCCCTAACAACTTCACCACAATTATGAGGGGTTTCCAAACCATTGACTAGCTCCTCAAGAGTCCAGTCAGTAGGTATATTCCTAACAACTCCCATGCGGGTTACATGGAAGCGTGGAATACTTGCAATATATTTATAGTCGCTTAATATGGGGTTGCTGACAAAATCGTTGGCATCTTTGAATGTCACAAAATCAATGGACATCCTGTTACGTCCCATAGATTTCACACTGCCTTGTACAATACCCTTAAAACCCTTGTTGTGAATAAATTGTGCAAACTTAAGAGAATTCAACGTAAGGCCCTGCTTTGGGTCCGCTTCCACTTTTGCAACAAACACAGTGAAGGGTGCTCTGTCGCTCTCACTATATAAAATCTTGGAGTCACTCTCAAAACCTGGCTTTGTATACACAGACTGAATCGAGTTAGACGGCGGCTTATTTCTTTTAGCGTCAACCAGAATCTCAGATTCTCTGGGGCGCTTTCTAATTTCGGCTCTATTGAGACCATCGTCGGAGATCTGAGAGCAATCCATCAGTTCTGAATCTGGAGGTGATCCTCCACCCCCGTCAGGGGGTTCTTCGGCACTCATTTCCTAAGGAAATGAGTGCCAAAATAGGTTAAAATACAGACCTTAACACGGGGTTCCTCCACCAGACAACACAAAACAACAGATACAACACTAAAAACAGATTTTGTTATCAAAATAAGCTGTGAGGTTAAGAATCGCGTGCTTAATCTCACCTAGACAATAGCAAAACAACCATAGTTATACCTTATACCATATTTGCCTGTATGACGTTAAAGTATAAAAAATGCTTATACGTACATGAGTAAAAAAATAAATTTTAACTGTCACCCACACCATGCTACAGCGCAAAGAGTACAAATGTATTTAATGCTCATCATAAAAACACCATTCTGTCTCTCTCAACTTCATACAAATGATGGAAATAGAATGATAATTGTGTGATTCCTTACGGTAGTTGTAAATGGAGATTTTCAATTTTAACTTTTTATTTAATTGATTTGCAGACTATACTTAAAGTGGTGAAGGAACACGCAGTAGCACTCAGCAAACACAAGACTGGTTACCGCCTACTCATCGCCATATTTGATTCCGTTGACGACACGGTTTTAGTCAAGAAAGCGATTGTTTCAACTTTAGCAAGCAATTTGAAGGCCATTGCTAAAGATCATTGGGGTAACATGGTAAGTTTTAAATGCATTTTTTTTTTTTGAAGAAGACTGGCAGTTTTGTTACTTTAAATGATAAGGATTTTTTTGTGCTGGTTTAAATAAAAGGATGAATGCATAGATTCCACTTCTAAAGATTTTGATTCTTTTTAATTCTAGACCTTGTATAAAAATCATTTAAATCACATTTTTTTTTTGAAATATTTATTTTATGATATTTGACAACGAAAACGTTAAGATTTGTAGAATGCCAATCTAATACCAAAACACGTTGTGCGTCCATTTACTGTACTTTCACTATAAAATCTATTTGCCCTCTTAGATTGAATAAACTCTATTCAATAAAAAATTAGGATGAGAATTAGCATTTGTTTAACATCAAACATGACAAAAGGCTGTCTCCCCATATTGCCGCCCCAAATTTCCTTCGCCACGTTACGCCACCAAGTTAGAAAAACATAGCCACTATGGCTCTCTATAATACTAATAATCAGGCATTTTTTCAAAGAGGTTAGATGTATTTTTGAATCTAGTGTTTTTTTTCAAGGTATGCTGTTCTGAAATTGAATTTGATCTTGACCTGTGCCTTTGGGCATGCAGTGTTAATGTTTTGAGATGTAATTGATATTTATATTTAAATGGCATAATCTGCAAGACTTTACATATTTACTTACTTTTCAGACCTTACATTGGCTTGTAAAACCCAAAGACTCGGGGGCGTTCCACCCCAGTTTCATCAAGTTCCTGGAAGAGGGCGCCAAGAGCGGCACGTCCAAGAAGGATGCCGAGCTCCGAGTGTCCGAACTTAGGGAGGCTATCCTGCCTGCTCTGAAGAAGGATATGGAGGAAGACCCTGGGTCCTGGCTCAGCAGTAAGACGAATATGCTGCTGGCTATTGCGGTCCTGTCAATAGGTATGTGCCTTTTTATCATTTTGTCTTTAATGTCCCACCGTTGGGCAAAGGCCTACCTGATATTTTTCTAGACAACTAGAAGAGTCTAACTTTAATTGTTAGGTACCCTGAAGTTTAGTTTAGGTTAGACTAAAGTTTTCGCGATAATTAGACAAGTTCTAGACCGAGTTTCGCACCTCTAAATTATCGCAGAATTAATGTGACAAATTGTCAAGCACGCGGTATCTGCTGTGATTGGTTGAATGAATTTTCAACAGCCAATCACCGCAGATAACGCAAGCTTGACAATTTGTCACATTAATTCTGCGATCATCGAGTGCTAATGTTAGCATTAGTCAAGTATAGATTTACAGTGAGTGTTCACAATAGATTCGCCATCATTATTATAATCGCAGATTTAAAAACTATCAAAATAATAACGAAAAATTCTTGCCTTTCACAGAATCAACAAAAGAAATCCTAGATGGTCTAGCCAAAGCGATCTGCCAAGCTGAATGGCGCATCACTGCTGATGGCAAGGACCTACTGGCCGTAGAAGACGCTGGTATTCACATGTGCCTCAAGAAACTGGCAATACTGGACAAGGATAAGGATGGCAACACCTTGGGTGAAGCCATTGCTGAGCACTTGGAAGATGAAACTGTGAGTTTTTGCATTTTACTTTTTGTTACAAGAACTACAGATTCATGAATTGTAAAAATCCCAAAATGGTACAAAATTAATAACCTGTCTGCACCATTTTATACTAGCTTCTGCCCGCGGCTTCGCCCGCGTAAAATGTGTTTTATCATCCCAAGGGATTACAAACTATCCTATGTCCTTCCCAGGGTCTTAAACTATCTCCATGCCAAATTTCATCTAAATCGGTCCAGGATTTCCTTCTCTGGAGTATTATACACCTATCCCAGGTCATCCTTGCTGCTTTCAAGCCGCAACTGCTACTTGCTGCTGTTGACTCCTGGCGTCAACTGTATCAGACCTGGCTCATTGAAAGTGTCCTTATTCTGACACACAAATCCAGTTATTAATTCTGGGTATTTAGATGCCATTGATCTAGATTACCCCCTACAACCTCACAAAATTTACCTGTTTATAATATTACTAGCTGACCCGACAAACTTTGTTTTGCCATAAAAACACCAAACATTCATCTACCCTACCCTATTGTGAATCTAAACAATCCGAGGCGCCACCCATATGCATACAAAAATTTCATTCAAAACGGTCCAGCCGTTTAGGAGGAGATCAGTGACATAACACGTACAGTAGAATTATATATATAAAGATTAGTATAGATTGATTGTTTCTGGTATTATATGCGAAGTATTGAGTGGTCCATATACAGACCAGGGGCCCACCATTACGTGTCATAACTATCATGGTTCCACATTTTAATTTTGATTTATTAGAGGGACGGCGCTCCACAAGACAAATAGCTCGGTTACTTTTTCACAGTCTATGATAGTTTTGACACGTCATGGTAAGGCTCCATTAGTACATTTCGCGTCACAAATTTTTGCTGCCTGCCTGGTTTTAAAGCAGCAAACTAACATTACGCTAACTGTATTAAAATTACAAATTAAAAGAAAAATAATTTACAATGCATGTCCTCGAAAAGAGCGGTT
The DNA here is from genome assembly GCA_949775005.1 of Orthosia gothica. NCBI lineage: Eukaryota > Metazoa > Arthropoda > Insecta > Lepidoptera > Noctuidae > Orthosia > Orthosia gothica. Next base: position 17,842,159 of record OX459034.1, on the reverse strand, counting down.
TTCCAAGCATCCAAACTGTGCGGAAAGTGTCACTTTTTTTCACTAGTGCTTTTTACTTTCCTGTATTTTTTTTTATTTTTAACTTCAACGTCAGCCCGACGCATAGAGTTTTTATTATTTGAGAAAAGTTTTAAAAATTAGTTATGTACAGATTATCATTCATATAAAAGGTAGAATAAAACTAATACTTCATTTTAGGCGTTTTTAATTACTCTAGATTTTGATTTTGACAATAAATTAATTTTAAATATTAATTAAATATGTTTGGCAGAACGTATATTTTGCTCGTGCCTTATTGCGTTACGATGTGACAGCTATTTGCACATGCGCAGTAGATATGCCCGAGAAACTATTAGTTAATCTGTGGATATGATGAACGCGCTTGAATAAGCCCGCCATTTCATAAATTTAATTTTATTAATTTATTTATTTCCTCGCACAATGCATAGTAAAATGTTGTATGATACACGTACGCTACGTAAGATGATTTCCGACTCGTGTCGATTTATCCACTCACTCGCTTCGCTGGCTCGTGAATAAAAATGCCACTCATCGGAAATCACCTACCTTTCGCACTTGTAGCATAAATAACTATTTTAGAACAAACTGTTGAGAATCATAATAGAGTAACATTACGTGAACCATTATTTTTCGTGTCCTTTATATTTATTTTTGTTCTTTCTTCCAGATCAAACTGTGGCTGCCAACCAACAGAGGATGTTTCTTCCTTCTGAAACTTATTGAAAGCAACGAAAGTGCCGTTGCCAGCGCATTGAAAAAGAAAATTAAGCCCCATGTCAATATTCTAAAACAACAGACTTCGGAAGGCGCGAAACACCTGTTACAGACTGTACAGAAAAAATAAACTTTTATTTTTTATATTTGGTTTTTTATTCAATCTACACCCAGCCATGCTCTTACCCAAATCTAATAATATAAGCATGTGCATAACTCCAGCTTCCTCATAAGTGTTAGAATAATTCTATCTATGTCAATATTTCAGGCATAATAGCAGCAATCAAAGTACCAAGTCTTTATTTAGCTGCCACAAAAACTTCGCTAATATGTGTCGTTTAGTATGAGTCAGCTGGAGTGACGTCACTCCAGCTTCTTCATTCAATACAGGCAAACAGGTGATGTTAGGGTTTTGGACTATAGTCAAAAAAATAAGGCATAATAGCTGCACATGGAAGGAAAGAACTGAACGATAATACTTAAAAAGTGTTGAAACTATAAAAAAAAACGTGTGTGTAAGCTGATGTGACGTCACCCCAGCTGCCATGTCATATCTTCTGAACAAAAAAATATACGATTATGTATTATAGCTCAAAAATTAAGGAATAATAGCTTCCATTGGCAGCACAATTTTCAAATCTGTAGTCAAAATACTCCCATTAGTTATTAAACCGACAGATATGTGTAAGCTGGAGTGACGGCACCCCAGCTGCTCATATCATATCATCCGAACAAAAGAAGATATGATTATGCATTATAGCTCAAAACATAAGAAATAATAGCTGCCATATGCAGCTAAATATTCAAATCTCTAGTCCTTGTAGTTTCCACGTAGTAAACAAAAGAATGGTTTCCGCGCCAAAAAGATAAAATTATTACTTCGGAGGAGGTACGGAGCGGCGCTGCCGTTCTGTGCGCTATATTATCAGTTTGAAGTAGTTTATACTAGGTTATAGACTGGGAGCCGACTACACACCTGAATCGTAGGTACTATGTAAGTATTCAGGTTTTTTATCGTCATATTTACGGCCAGACAATCGTGCTTGACTTGTAAAGTGCTGTGTAAAAGGCGCCTCTTCAATAGCAAAGCAGCATACTAAATATAATATTTATTTATTTACTTTTAAGAAAGCTTACTTTACTAATAACAATCTTGAATATCATGCGTAAATATCCACATAATTACGCGTTATTTGCGTTGACCAGTTACAGCGATTTGACTAAACAAACAGTAAGGTAAGGTAACTATGTATACAATTCTGTAACAATATGTAGATATGTATAATATGTAACGGTTTTACTTATAGCGTAGCGCTGTTGTAGCGCACAGAACGGCAGCGCCGCTCCGTACCTCCTCCGAAGTAATAATTTGATCTTTTTGGCACGGAAACCATTTTTTTTTTACTACGTGGAAACTACAAGGACTAAAGATTTGAAAATTTTGCTGCCTATGGCAGCTATTGTTTCTTATGTTTTGAGCTATAATGCATAATCATATCTTCTTTTGTTCGGATGATATGATATGAGCAGCTGGGGTGCCGTCACTCCAGCTTACACATATCTGTCGGTTTAATAACTTATGGAGTATTTTGACTACCGATTTGAAAATTTTGCTGCCAATGGCAGCTAATATTCCTTAATTTTTTGAGCTATAATACATAATCGTATCTTCTTTTGTTCAGAAGATATGACATGGCAGCTGGGGTGACGTCACATCAGCTTACACACACGTTTTTTTTATCATAGTTTCAACACTTTTTAAGTATTATCGTTCAGTTCTTTCCTTCCATGTGTAGCTATTATGCCTTATTTTTTTGACTATAGTCCAAAACCCTAACATCACTAGTTTGCCTGTATTGAATGAGGAAGCTGGGGTGACGTCACTCCAGCTGACTCATACTAAACGACACATATAGCGAAGTTTTCGTGGCAGCTAAATAAAGACTTGGTACTTTGATTGCTACTATTATACCTGAAATATTGGCATAGATAAAATTATTCTAACACTTATGAGGAAGCTGGAGTTGCAGGTAAGCAGGTAATATATATCGTTTGTTTTGTAAAAGACTAGCTGACCCCCGCGGCTTCGCTCTCGTCAAAATTATAGCCTATGTATAATGTAGCTTTCCATCGGTGAAAGAATTTTTAAAATCGGTCCAATAGTTTCGGAGCCTATTCGGTACAAACAAACAAAAAAATCTTTCCTCTTTATAATATTGGTATAGATAATATTATCTCGAAGATTTGATGTGTCCGATTACGATAATAGGTTTACTGATGGAAAGAAACACTATAGCTGGGTGTCATCAGTTTCTTTTTCCAGAAAAAATACGGTCCTGCGGGATAAGACGGAGGAAAAAGCTAGGACATAAAGCATAAAATTGCTGCCTCTTACATACTCTGGGCATAAATTCAAATTCTAAAACTTTATTTCGAGCGAAAACTCATATATGGTTAATAACAATGTGCAATAAAACTAAGTAAACAACACGATACGGTGACACGGGTTATGCGCACTTCGTCCCATTCGCACTTCGTCCTATTCGCACTTCGTCCCACGTTCGCAGTAGGTCCCATTCGCACTTGGTCCCATTCGCGGTTAGTCCTATTCTTAGTTGGACCCATTCGCGGTTGGTCCCATTCTCAGTTAGTCCCATTAGCAGTTCGTCCCAAGCAATTATTTTATAAGGGAAGAGGTATGTTTATAAACCAAAAGAATTCGGTGGCCGGTGGTGCATATTTGTTGCATGCGCCTATACAAAACATAACGAAAAAATAAAATGCGCCTATAAACTTGTAGAAATATCTTTATTTCTAAATCTCCAGGCACTAAATTTAATAAAACTTATAGAAGAACTTATAGATATACCAAACACTGAAAATCGAGACGGAAGTTCCAAATGGCGATGTGTAAATATAAATAAATGCAGTGTATCAATAACAATTCAAGAAACGAGGAAAACAGTTAGCAGGGAAACGCAACATACTTGTGAGGCAAGTCATAAAGATATAATAGAACAGAAAATTATTGTATCTCTCAAGAAAGTCATTTGCATTGATTTTCGTTCTATAACTTTAGTCTATGAAGATAATATTAAAAAGCTGCAACAAAAAAAATATAGACATGATATGCCTTCTTTCAGTTATATTAAAGATACGTTATACACGTAAGCAGTTTTTTAAAAACAAGTCAATTGAAATTCAACAGTCCTGAAACAGTGAAAATACCAGAGTCTTGGAAAGATTTTTTTAATTTGAAAATGGCAGTATAGAAAAAATAATTGTATTCGAGACTAAATTAAGTAGAAAAGTGATTACAATTGCAGGGTCATATTATGCTGATGGTACATTCAGAATTACTCCACACCCATTTTACCAGGTTTATGTTTTACATTTTGATTTAAATTCTAATATAGAATCTACCAATAATATACCAGTTATCTATGCGCTGTTACCTAATAAAAATCAAACAACATATGAACGCCTATTTAGTTTACTAAAACAAAAGCTGGGTATTAAAATTTCTACATTTAAATCAGATTAAGAAATTGCGCAAATGAACGCAGTATCAAAAGTGTTCCCAAATGCAAAAAAATAGCGGTTGCTATAGTTTACTAAAACAAAAGCTGGGTATTAAAATTTCTACATTTAAATCAGATTATGAAATTGCGCAAATGAACGCAGTATCAAAAGTGTTCCCAAATGCAAAAAATTAGCGGTTGCTATAGGCACTAAAATGCTGCAATTTGGAAGCAAGCTAAAAAAATGCTTTTGACAGATAGTAGTATTGGTCGAAATGTAACAAGACTTTGCTCTATTATGCCATTGATACCAGCTGATTTCATTCCTGAAGCATGGCGTCTTATCCTTAATCAAACATCAGTTACACCTGAAATGCAACGTTTCATACAGTATTACTAAAAACAATGGTATCCCACAATATCTCCGTCAGTCCTTAGTTGTGCGGGTCAGAAACATAGAACAACAAATGCGCTCGAAGGTTGGCACCGTCGCATGAATAGTCGGATACCTAAAAATCCTAACTTGTTTTTGTTTCTGTTCAAATTACGCCAAGAAGGGAAATACTGGGACAAGATTATAAAAAAAAAACTCTTTTAAAACGAACAAAAGAAAAACGGAAAGGCTGTAGATATTAATTTTGATCTAAAATATAATAAACTCTTATTAAGAGAAACTACGTAATTTATCTGTGAGTGACTTCATGAAGAAAGTAATATTTTTCCAGTTAGTTAAGTAACTTTTACGTTTGACTTGTAGCCTTATGACATTGTACTGTATCCATGTTTGATTGACAATATTCACTGATTGTATACCTACTTACTGTTATTAGTCGATTGAGAAGTGTGTTTATTATTTTACTTATTACATTGCTTACTTATCGAATTTGCATGATTCTTTACTATATTTGTTGATTTTTATAAATTCACCCCAATTTGGTCCATAAACCTACCTCTTTCCTAACAAACTACTTGCATGAGACGAACTGCGAATGGGACTAACTGCGACTGGGACCAGCCGCGAATGGGACCAACTGCGAATGGGACTAACCGCGAATGGGACCTACTGCGAATGCGGGACGAAGTGCGAATGGGACCAAGTGCGAATGGGACGAAGTGCAAATGGGACGAAGTGCGCATAACCCGGTGACACATGTAACTGACAGCAGTGAACTAATATACGGACAGTCCACTCTGTCAGCAATCATTTTCAGAACCCTGTTAGGGCGGTCCATAACTCGGGCCACCATTGATGTCGCGCGCTTGCGCATTATCGCGTAAAAACAATCCACACGCGCCGACGCAAACATCCCAGACGTACTACAACGCCAAGGCAACCCCATCAGTTTTCTGAACGCGTTATTATACTGGACCCGAAGGGCTCCATACGACGCCCGCGAATACTTCTTCACAGGCTGCAAGTGTAGAAAGTGAACGTTTTTGTGTACCTATCTGTGTGTTTTTGGGAAAGAACCAGATTGTTTCCTTTGCCGAATTCACTTACACAATTAGGCTGCTGATCGGAACCCGAACTGATTGTCGTGCAGTGACAAGATGTTCGTTGATAGCTGTGTATCAAGCACCTTAGCGACTATAGTTGCAAGAGAAATAGGTCTATAGTTCCCTTAGCCGAAAGATCACCTGTTCTACTTTTAACAATGGGAACCACGATCGTCCTCATTAGGTCTGAGGGCAAGTATGAATGACCAATACATAAATTGTACAACAAAGCCAAAACCCTCGGTAAGTGAGGACCGGCGTATTGTAATTGCGCGATACTGAGCCTGTCATGTCCAGGGCACTTACCTCTAGTCATAGACCTGATGAGTCTGGCCACATCTTTGGCACTGAAGCGGGTGCCCACCCTGCCACAACGGGGCTCAGCATCCAGCATCCTACAAGAGCTCCCCAGCGGTGACTTTACAACAAACTGATTTCTAAAAAGGTTCGCAATATCCTTCGCATCACTCACACTAACAAGCAGGCCTGGCCGAATGCTCAATTTATTGGTGCTCTTAATTTTTAATAATAAAATTGGTGGTTTAAAGCAAGCAACTATTAAGCTGGGAACAAATCACAGAACATATATACCCTAAGCCGGGGAACCAATTATTGGACGCGGCTGTCGGACGTGACTTACAGCCGCGACTGATATGTGTGAACAGTATACGGAGTATGTTATTATACCATGGTGTGAACAGTCGTTTGGAACGCGGCTTGCGGACTCGTCCGAGCGCTTATGCCATAGACAATAAAGCTTATTCAAAGAAGATTATGTTTACTTAGAAACATGTCGAGTAGTAAAAGTGAGGACGCAATTCTCTGCCGCGAACACACTCGATAATTTTTTCTTCACTTTTTATTTATAACCTCGCACGCACGTGCGAGATATCGCGTAGTCTGAGTTGGTCTGACGCTCGGACGCGTCCGGTACCCCGTGCACACCGTCCGCGGACGTTTTCGTCTGACACAAACATCCAGCGGGCCAGATCTCTATCGGACGTCCGAACGCTCAAGGTCACGTCCGCGCCTTACGTCTGATAGTTTGCGCAATTTAATGTACATTAATTACCTAGATACTCTATAAGTCGCGGCTGTCAGTCGCGTCCGCCAGTCCGATAATTTGTTCCCAGCTTTACTGTTGTTGACTTGACACAAATAGGTCCTAGACAAGTTACATTCTATAATCGAAAGCGTGGCAATAGCGATTGTAAAAAATGACAAAAATGGATGGGATGACAAACGCTATATCAAAATGTTACGTGACCATTTTGGCATTTCGACCATCGCCGTCGCTGACAGTGACATCACACAGCACAACAGAGCCTAAGCTACCTCCAAATGGGGTAAATAGGAACAAAACTTTGAAGGAAATTTTAACTGTGATACCACTTTATTGGTTTCCTGAGAACCTACTAAAATGCTACAAACAATTTATAAATAACGTGAAAATTCCCTTCAGAGTTTTGTTTCTATTCACCCCATTTGACTGTACATTTTCTATTTCTACCCACTTTTAATGTGGATCTCAGAATGGCTCCATACTAGCATTCGGATGCATCTGGGTGACCTGGCTAGACACTAGGTTGGAAGTCTACCCTAACATTGAGATTGGGTTAGATTGATGTTTTCTAGCTAGGAATTCAGTACCTTTTTTATACTTTGCCAAGTTAGACTGAGAACTCATTAAGTGTTTTGCGTTGCGTCGTCGCACGCGATGTTAAAAACGGATCGACGGACGATAGGCGAGGCGGGGGTAGGGCTATGCGCTGCCCTATCAGAACTCCGTCGGCGCCGGTGCGACGTCGGACTGTATTTGTTCCGATCCATTGTCTAATCTGAAATCCACATTGAGATGCTGCGCTGCGACGCACGTCGTGCGTCGTCGCAACGCAGGTATGGCATACAAACAATGCGTTGATCCGTTGCGACTACGCAACGCAAGGGGCCTCAGCCTGGCGACAGAAATGCTAGTACAAAATGAAAACACATTTAAGTTGTCTAAACTTATTTATTACATATTTCCATACAAACTATCTACTATTTAAACATTAAATAGATCACAACTTTATCATTACATATTTCAAAAATATATCTGGCGTCAATTTTGCAGCAGATCAAAAAATAGATTTATATCTATTTCTAAATTTTGAATGAATTAAGCCTCTTAATTAAAAGTAATAATTATAAATGATGATAAAAGAATGAGTTGATTTAAATCTACTCATTAGTGGCATAAAAGGAATTTTGTGCAATAAGCTTATAACAAGGGTGTGTCGGCCTTTAGTTTTAGTAGGCGCCGAGTAGACGCTGCGTCAATGCATCGCATACGTTCGACGAACATGTACGCTGGATATGAAGAGTGCCTAAGACTAACACAGATCTCAACTTAGAACTATTTTAAATATTCTGAAGCTAAAACCAGCAGCAAAGTCTAATTAAATTGCAACATACTTTAGGTATGTTCTTGTTAACTAACTTTGTTGCTACCTATTGCGAATAGCCTTGCGCTGTCACCAAAAAACAACTTTTAGTTAATTATATTAGGTATCTAATGCATATTTAATTTATTACATATTAAATATATAGTCTATTCATCTATAGTGCTTAGAAAGAGGTATTTCTAGCTGCGTAGTGAGGTCAAAAATAACGTAAAGATAACTTCAGCCCATTATTTTCCAGTTTATAATAATTTCTATTCGCCTAAATAGACTGTCCTCATAACTGGGCAGTTCAGTCTTAGTCTAACTAAACACAACATTATTATATTAATAACTGAATCATTATCCTAGAATTCACAGCAATTTAATTTACATACAACATTATTTTTACAAAATATGTCATTCTTTAGTCCAAAGCTTGCCTATATTTTTATCAGTAACATCGTTTACAACATTCAGTGTCCTTTCCAGCAAGTCTTCTTGGATGGAGTCGATTGACCTGAAAATAGAATAAAAAGTAATTTAAAAAAAACTCAGATTTTCTTACAAACTGTTTCTCATAATCGTTTCGGTCAAAACTTGTGTAGGAAATACTTTTAAGAGAACAAACGTTGACTAGTTTCACCCGCTTGTTAAGGGCCTACATATCCTTTAGTGCCGTAACACGGTAACTTTCTAACGGTTTAAAAAAAAATAGTATTGGTTCATGTACATAATTTTGAACACAAGGTTTTTTCGCGTAACTAATAGTTTTGCTTTAAAAAAATTATTAACAACACGAAATTATTTCGCAACTTTTGGAAAGTTCTCCAAAACGACTTGGATGTTTAAAAATATTTTTACACAGAAAAATTGATGGCTGGAATTTTTTCATAACTAACATATCATATGTAAATCAAATAATATTTTGCAAACAAAACTGTTCGAAAGGAGGTTCAATATTGGTATTTTGGTATCGAGCGGGCGCACGACCAGTACTGCGTTAAGGCGGTACCCCGAGCAAAACGCCGCGCAAGCCGTTTTTTGTGCTGTTTTTAGGAGCTATCTACTCGTTATTTAAAAATAAATATCAATTAATAAAAATACATTAAATTTCTATATAATATTGATTCTAAAATGGTAGATTTTGTATTTTTTTTAAATTTGTATATATTTCACTAATCTCCTAATTATTGATATTATGCATCTCCTCGTAAAGTGGTCATTAATTTTTTTTTGTACTAAGAAAACAATATAGATGGATAGACAATTTAATAACGAACATTTTTGTAGATTTTTTTTTTCAAAAGGCTATGAATTCGATTTTATAAAGATTTTTTTCTAAAATCTGGGCGTATTCACAACTGTAATTCATGCGCCACCAGTGCCGCTAGACCAATAGGAATGCTCATATCTCATGCCGATTTTTTGGTCAGGGTACCGTCTTAACATTGGGGCGTATATAGCGCCTTAAGTGTTTTATTATCTCAAGGAATGCAGTCATTACACCGGGATAGAAGAGAGAGAGTCATTTGCAGGACCGATCTAGCAATTTCGTCTCTCCGGGCATAGACAATACTTGGCGCCCTTTAAAATACGCCTTATAGGAAGGTAAATGTTTAAGGTTTTAACCGTCGGATCGAATAAATCTGCTATTTTTACCACTTCGAGCTCGAAAATCTCACCTAAGAATTTTCACAACATTATAAATGTTAAGTTATTTAACGGTGGGTTTACAAAAGAACCAATAACATTCGACAGCGAAGCGAGCTTGAAAATTTGAGGTGGTGCTCAAATCACGAATGAGTTAGGTTTTTTACCCGACTGCCGAAGGAGGGTAATGTGTTTATCAGTCTATGTATGTATGTATGTATGTTTGTTCCTATGTGGCGTTCCAGAGACCAAACGCGTTGGCCGATTTTGATGATTCATACGTCAATCGATGAGTCTTAACCCTGCGAGTGTCATAGGCTACATTAAAATTGGAAAATAGAAAAATGGCGGATTTTGGGTGCCATATTGTGGGGGCCCAAATTTTTTTTTTCTTCCATTCCCATCGTGTGGGGTATCAAAATAAAGGGTTTTAAGAGGTGATTTCAAAAATATATAACACTTATATGTTTAAATGTATCTTATTCGAAAAAAACTAACTAAAAAGTTATAAATAAAAAAACTTAATTCAAAAAATCAAAAAACCCGACTGCTTCAAAAGCGAACTAAAAAGTCGTAAACAAGGAAAAAAACATGCTGTGCAGGCGGAGGATACACAAGATTTTGGTCAGCCAGCCCGCGAATATGTATCCTCCAACTGCACAGCATGATTTTTTCCTTGTTTACGACTTTTTAGTTCGCTTTTGAAGCAGTCGGGTTTTTTGATTTTTTGAATTAAGTTTTTTTGATGAAATGAAAAGGCCTATTTCAGTTTGGCGGCCCCTCTTTATGCCGCTATGGGCATTTGCCCGGCTCGCCTCGCCTGAGATTTGGCTTTGGTCATAATATGTGTTAATCCAGGTTATAAACTATCTTTGTGCAAAATTATGCAACCGGTTTTGCGTAATTGTTACAACTTTCATTTTTCTATTAGTAGGTAAGGATTATTTAACCCTTTTTGGCATAACCACTGGCATCTAGTGGTTCGCCAGTGCAGTATGACCAGTGGCACAAAGTACGTAAGCGGTGGCGCGCTCTAATGTGATTGGTCGATTGATGGCGGTCACACACTTTGCCTTGCCGAATTCACTTTTAGGCTGCTTGAATTCCCACGTTGTTTTCCTTCACGGTCTTGGATGTCTAATCAATAGGAAAATTTACATTTGAAACAGTTGCTACATTTGGCTCTTTGTTTATAAAGTATGTGAACAAGAAGTGGCACACTATTTTGTGCCCGTGGGCAGTTATTACAAAATCAACCGATGATGCTGTTAGTTGCTGATGACACGTCTTTGATATTTAAAATAAATCGACGGTCACAAAATCTTGATGATGTGGATAACTATATTCATCCGGTCCAAAATTGGTTCACGGCAAACAATTTGGTACTAAATGAAAAAAAAAATACAAATGTATTAGATTCACATTGCCTAAATGGACAAAAGCTGGACTATATAAATTTAACAGTTTTCCTAGGAATTACTCGAGACGACAAATTACAATGAGGGCCACACATAACATCTCTTGCGGGTCGGCTGAGCTCAGCCGCTTATGCTTTTATAAAGATAAGACAGTTAACTGATGTAGAAACTGCGTGTTTGGTCTATTTTAGTTACTTTCACGGCATTATTAACCGACTTACCAAATAGGAGGAGGTTCTATGTTCGACATTATGTTTTTTTTTTGTGTATGTTTACCGATATCTCCGTCAATTGTGGACCGAATTTGTTTTTTTTTTAAAGATTCGATGAAGAACAATACAATAGAACTCTTCAATACATGCAAATCTCTCGGGATTGCTGCAATCGTATGTCTGTTTTTGTTTTTAATATTTCATAACATAACATCACTCCAGTACGCTCCAAATGCGTGCCCCACGTATATGTGTACCTACAGTTCACCTTGGTATACCCGCATTTCACCGGTTATGTTAAAGTTTATGATATTCGAGTAATCTATTCTGGCATTATAGGTAACTTACAGAGAAAAATAAAAAAAAAATTTTTTTTTACAAAAAAACATTTTTTTCCAAAAAAATACTACCGAAAAATAAGTTTTTTTTTGGAAGTCGGTGAAAACACACCAAAGACACCGACTGCCAAAAAATTACTTATTTACACTTTGTAGTGTTTTAATTTGGAAGTCGGTAGTTTTATGTCATACGGTATTTTGCTGTGAGGTCGGGCGGCTGACATTGTTTCAATATTTAATTTTATATTGCAAAAGAGACCTGTCTGAGCCATATACAAGTTAAGTCACCGAGAATATCTTATAGAGCTATTTAAAAAGATTAATATTATGACAGTTTCTTGTCAATTCATTTATTAAAATATTATTTATGTAAGGAAAAATATGCGTCTATTTAGTAAAGATAGTGATAGACACAACTTTAATACTAGAAATAAAGATAAGTTAGATCAACCATCTTAAAGATTAGCTAAAGTACACACATCTTTCATGAGGTACTGTTATAAATTATTTAACAAAATACATTGTGAGATATTAATAATAAAACAAAGAAAATTTAAAACTATTGTTAAAAGCCCACTTTGTAAACAAACATGTTACAAATTAGATGATTTTATTCAAGATAAGAATCCTTGAAAACATGCTGGTCCGCTCCATAGGGCTTTAGTGTAGACAAAATCAAACTGAATAATTTATATTATACGCATAATAATAGTATTGCTTTATTTTTATTTTCTTCTTCTCTTTTTACCCGACTGTCGAAGGAGGGTAATGTGTTTATCAGTCTATGTATGTATGTATGTTTGTTCCTATATGGCGTTCCAGAGACCAAACGCGTTGGCCGATTTTGTTGATACATACGTCAATCGATTCGTCTTAACCCTGCGAGTGTTATAGGCTACATTAAAATTTGACAATAGAAAAATGACGGATTTTGGGTGCCATATTGTGGGGGCCCAAATTTATTTTTCTTCGAAACCCATCCTATGGGGTATCAAAATAAAGGGTTTTAAGAGGTGATTTCAAAAATTATATGTTTAAATGTATCTAATTCGAAAAAAACTAACTAAAAAGTTATAAATAAAAAACATTAAATCAAAAAATCAAAAAACCCTACTGCTTCAAAAGCGAACTAAAAAGTCGTAAAAAGGAAAAAATCATGCTGTGCAGGCGGAGGTTACACCAGATTTTGGTCAGCCAGCCCGCGAATATGTATCCGCACAGCATGATTTTTCCTTTTTTACGACTTTTTTGTTCGCTTTTGAAGCAGTCGAGTTTTTAGATTTTTTGATTTAACTTTTTTGTTCAAGAAATTGACTCGCACACTGTTTCGTTGTTGTTGAATTAAGTAATTTACCTATGTTTGCAATATTTGTAAATATGTGAGAACCATGTTCCTATTTTATCAAATAAAGTAATTTAACTGTTAGTGCTTGTAATACTTTATACCTATACGTAGTATAGTAGTGCTGGGTGCATCGTCCTCACGTATATGAATTTATGTATGTATGTAAATGTATGGAGTTGTTTGTCCCTTCTTCTCCATAACAAACTACTTTTCCGAATGGACAGTAGAACCAATTATTATTAACTTTAAATTTATATTTTGACGTTCAAAAGTGCCGCTTAATGGCCTAGTTGAAATAAATAGTTTTTATATTTGTCTTTAATGGCGATCCTAGCAAAAATTTTAGGTGGTCCGAGATCCTGAAGTGGGGCGCGCCGCATATTCGGCCCCGGGCGGCAAAAACCCACCCGACTTTTTATGATTCCTATTCTAAGTTCTATCTATAGAGGTATCGTGTTACCCAGTTACTAGGTTGTGGAGGTCAGATAGGCAGTCGCTCCATGTAAAACACTGGTACTCAGCTGAATCTGGTAAGACTGGATGCCGACCCAACAATAATTGGGAAAAGGCTAGGCAGATGATGATTCTAAGTTCTATCATCCATTCACAAGTACTACTTTCTTGTGGCTACGGGTTTGTGATGAGTCGCTCTACTTCAGCCCACCAGACTGGACTAAAGCACATGAGTACGTTATGGTACAGAAATATTCAATAAACTACTTAACAAAAGTCAATCATAACAAATATTTATTAAAAAACTACCAAACAACATTCAATCAAACTTTTTTACAAAGAATAAAACCGACTTCCAAATAAAAAAAACTACAAAGTGAGAAAAAATAAAAGCTTGTAATAACTTCAATTTCGGAAGTAGTTCTTCAGTTCCTGTTTTCAATTTCTCCGTTTTTTGACACCGCCTTCCGAAATTGAAGTTAATTTTTCAGTTTGCAGTGTTTTTATTTGGATGTCGGTTGTATTTTTAGTGGTACATAATGGACAGGTTTTATAGTAAGGTACCTATAACGCCAACCGTGATGCCAGAATAGATAACTCGAATAACATGTAACTTGAACATATCCGGTGGAATGAGTGTGTACCAGGATGAACTGTACACATCTGCGTACCCCTTTAGAGCGTACTGGCGTGATTTTATGTTATGCAAATGATATCTATACAAATATTATAAAGAGGAAAGATTTTTTTGTTTGTTTGTACCGAATACGCTCCGAAACTAATGGACCGATTAAAAAAATATTTCACCAATAGAAAGCTTCATTATTCCTGGGTGACATTGGCTATTTTTTTCTCCCGAAATCGGGTCCTGTTGGTAGCCCACGGGCGCGAAACCGCGGGGAATAGCTAGTAAACAATAAACAAACATGCAATTGCAGTAATCCCGAGAGATTTGCCGTCTTTTATCGAAGAGTTCTGTTGTATATCGTCGAAGTTCTGATTTTCACCAAATTAAAATTGGCCAATTTCGGCAAATGCTCTCACAAAAAAAAAAAAAAACAAAAACGGTCCACAATTGACGGAGTAATCGATGATCGTCATAAACAAAACAAAAACCGACCAAGCGCGAGTCGGACTCGCGCACGAAGGGTTCCGTACCATTATTGCAAAAACCGGCAAAAAATCACGTTTGTTGTATGGCAGCCCCACTTAAATATTTATTTTATTCTGTTTTTAGTATTTGTTGTTATAGCGGCAACAGAAATACATCATCTGTGAAAATTTCAACTCTCTAGCTATCATGGATCATGAGATACAGCCTGGTGACAGACAGACAGACAGACGGACCGCGGAGTCTTAGTAATAGGGTCCCGTTTTTACCCTTTGGGTACGGAACCCTAAAAAACAAACAAAGTCGAACATTGAATCTCCTCCTTTTTGGAAAGTCGGTTAAAAATAACAACTCATTGCAAAAATATAGAATACGGCATGAACATTGCGCTTCTTGATAAGTGTCTAGAGTAATCATGCTGTACTTATTATTTACTACCTTCATAACTTCGTACAATTAAGTCGATCGTTAATTGTAATTTTGTTTCGCAAAGTTTTTTTAACATACCGTACGGCGTCATTGTAGTTACTAATAGGGTAGTGGGTAAACGTATCCAAAAAGGCTGAACAGCAACGTTTAGCCTTTTAGGTACGTTTACACAGAACATCCGTATTTCCAGGATCGTTTATAACGGATCCGTCGCTACTGGGGGTAATGTTCACACCAACCAACTTTTTACAAGGATGGACGTCCGATCAGTATTTTAATACTGTTGTGTTTGTAAACTCGCTTATACAACTACATATGTCAGCGCCGAATAAAACGTATACGAGAAAGCGGACTTGTAAAACGGAACTCTTGTGTGAACGAGCACTTACCTAGATAGGAGAATACATACATAATTTTTTCAACTACCATCAATAAACAAATGAAAATTTGAGTAATTAGAATAATGTAGTTTTATAATGAGGGTAGTTTCAAATCGTATGCTCCTATACTCCCATCTATGTTAGACTACGAACTTTTAAAAAGCTCCTATTACAATAAAATCTAATGAATTATGTAGGATGTATGCGTGTGGTGCTGTTATCCCTATTAAATAAGGAACGCAGCGGCATCGCCAGGCGAACACTGACATACCTCCGAGTACCTACCGCTTACTTAATAATATACAAATATATTCAAACAGACTGTTGCCGTCTTGTGCATGTAATATGTATGTAGGTGCGTGTTTACATGTCAAAAGATTTTGTCCTATCGTATCGTTCTTTTATTTATTAGTATGTGTGTAGTAGGATTTGTAGGTACCTCTACCTAATAAAAATAAAACCACGAGGGTATCAGCATTACAAAAATTTATTCCTCAAAAAATTATTATTATTAAGTATTATTATTATATTAAAAAGCAAGACTGAATTAAACGTATCCGCTAAGGATGTCCTAGCGTGCAGCCCAGATTAGTGCGCCGACGGTGATCACCAACGCACCGCCTACAAATCTTATCAGCTGCAACCACAACCATGAATCGTCCATTATGCCCCCGCAGTGCACCCCTCCATACCCGCGCACCTTGGTTACACGCACGGGTTCGACGTTCCTCTCCTCCCACGCCTCGTTTAACCGCAAGAACGCACGGATCAGTGCCTTTTGGTCGTCCTCCCTCGTCCTATGCCACTTGTCCGGCACCCGCCTCGACGGCGTCACCTCGAGAACCACCCGCCCGTCTTCCAGCTCCTCGGCTACCACCCGCGGCCCGAGCTCTTCGTTCGGTATTGTGGCTTCCACCCGCGGCCCGGGTTCTCCGTTCGGTTTCTTGGCTTCCAGCCGCGGCCGGGACTTGCCGCTCGGTTTCCTGGACACCATCCGCGGCCTTGGCTCTCCATTCAGCTCTTCGACCATCTCCCTCGGTCCGGGTTCTCTATACAGCACCTCACCCTCCAGTTGCGACCCGGGCTCTACGTTCGGCTCCTCGACTACCACCCGCCGCCCGAAATCTACGCTCGGCTCCTCGACTACCTCCCACAGCCCGGGATGTCCGCTCAGGTCGTTGACAAACGCCCACAGACTGGGATCTCCGTACGGGTGCTTGACCTCCACCCGTTCGGAGCACCCGGGCCTTTCGTTCGACACATTGGCCTCCACTTGCGGTTTGGGCGCTCCGTTCGACACCTTGGCATCCACTTGCGGTTTGGGCGCTCCGTTCGACACCTTGGCATCCACTTGCGGTTTGGGCGCTCCGTTCGACACCTTGGCATCCACTTGCGGTTTGGGCGCTCCGTTCGACACCTTGGCATCCACTTGCGGTTTGGGCGCTCCGCTCGACACCTTGGCATCCACTTGCGGTTTGGGCGCTCCGTTCGACACCTTGGCCTCCTCTTGCTGTTTGGGCTCTCCGTTCGACACCTTGGCCTCAACTTGCGGTTTTGGATCTCCGTTCGGCTTCTCGACCACCACCTGCAGGTCGGACTCTTCGTTCGGCTCATCGACTTCAAACCGCGGCGAGGGCTCTGCGTTCGGCTTCTCGACCTCCACCCGTTGCGCGTGCTCTGCGTTCAGCTCTCCGGCCATCGCCCGCGGGTCGGACACTGCGTTCGGCTCCTCGACTACGACCGGCGGGTGGGGCTCTGCGTTCGGCTCCTCGGACTCCACCCGCGGACAATTCTCTGCGTTCGGCTTTTCAACTTCCACCCGCGGGACGGGCTCTGCGTTCGGCTTTTCGAATTCCAACCGCGGCCCGGGTTCTGCGTTCGGCTTTTCGACTTCCACCTGCGGGACGGGCTCTGCATTCGGCTCATCGATTTCCACCCGCGGCCCGGGTTCTGCGTTCGGCTTTTCGACTTCCACCTGCGGGACGGGCTCTGCGTTCGGCTTTTCAACTTCCACCCGCGGGACGGGCTCTGCGTTCTGCTTTTCGAATTCCAACCGCGGACCGGGCTCTGCGTTCAGCTTTTCGACTTCCACCCGCGGGCCGGGCTCTGCGTTCGTATTCTCGATTTCCATCCGCGGGCCGCACTCTGCGTTCGGCTCTTCGATTTGCACCCGCGGCCCGGGCTCTGCATTCGGGTCTTCGGCCACTGCCGGCTGTCCGGGCTCTCCGATCGGCTCCTCGGCCACCACCCGCGGCCCCGGCTCTGCGTTCGGCTCCTCGACTTCCACCCGCGGCCCGGGCTCTGCGTTCGGGTCCTCGACTTCCACCCGCGGCCCAGGCTCTGCGTTCGGGTCTTCGGCTACTGCCGGCTGTCCGGGCTCTCCGTTCGGTTCCTCGGCCACCACCCGCGCCCCAGGCTCTGCGTTCGGCTCTTCGGCCACTGCCCGCGGGCCCGGCTCTCCGTCCTGCCCCTCGGCCACCACTTGCGGCGCGTGCTCCGCGGCCACGCGGTTGCATCCCGCTCCCTGCCTACTACGACGTGGGTACTTAGGTCCGGCCATGTTGCGCGCGTGATGCTCTGTTGGCGGCTGGCTGGGAACTGTGTAGTGTGTATTAATAGGTACGCGGTGCTGTACGACCGTGCAGGCTCGGGGAGGCGTCCACCACTCGCACTGGTTTGCTAGCTTAAGCGGGCCACACACCTTCAGTTTTGACTGTACAATTTCAACGAATCGTAAGTGTTTAGGCAAAACTGAGAATTGTACGGTTGAACTGACAATCCAAACAAATGTTCATTAGATAAAATTGAACAGTTAGAACTGTACAGTTAAAACTGAAGGTATCTAGTAAAAACCTACGCAGTTGATCAGTTTTGCCGAAGCTTTTAATTTATATTACTGACTTATAAAAGGTGGTTTGAATATAGTTAGAATTGCACAATATTCACATAGGTTACTCTTAATGGACTTAAACGACGTAAACAAGAAAAAAAACCGGCCAAGTGCGAGTCGGACTCGCGCACGAAGGGTTCGTTCCGTACTTGGTAAATTGCGGTTTACGATTTATGGCGTATTAAAAAAAACTACTTACTAGATCTCGTTCAAACCAATTTTCTTAGTTTTATCATTCTCTTATTTTAGAAGTTACAGGGGGGAGGGGAAACATTTTACCACTTTGGAAGTGTCTCTCACGCAAACTATTCATTTTAGAAAAAAATGATTTAAGAAACCTCAATATCATTTTTGAAGACCTATCCATAGATACCCCACACGTATGGATTTGAAGAAAAAAAAAATAGTTTCAGTTTCAAGTATGAGGACCCCCAAAATTTATTGTATTTTTTCTATTTTTGAGTGAAAATCTTAATGCGGTTCACAGAATACATCTACTTACCAAATTTCAACAGCATAGTTCGTATAGTTTCGGAAACAAATGGCTGTGACATACGGACGGACAGACAGACAGACATGACGAATCTATAAGGGTTCCGTTTTTTGCCATTTGGCTACGGAACCCTAAAAAATGCTGTGCAGTCGGAAGATACATCTGGTTTTGGTCAGCCAGCTCGCGAATATGTATCCTCCGACTGCACAAAATGATTTACTTCTTGTTTCCGTCATTTTAGTTCGCTTCTTAAGCAGTCGGTTTTTGGATTTTTGAATAAACTTTTTTTATTTATTAAATTTTAGTTGACATTTTTATTGAATTAGATCCATTGTACGTGTACATTTATAAGTGTTTTATATTTATGAAATCACCTCTTAAAACCCTTTATTTTTAAACCCCACAAGATGGGTTTGGAAGAAAAAAATTTTGGGCTCCCAGAATATGGCACCCAAAATCCGCCATTTTTCTATTTTCCAATTTTAATGTATTTAGTGACTTGCAGGGTTAAGAAGAATCGATTGACGTAAGAATCAACAAAATCGGCCAACACGTTTGGTCTCTAGAACGCCAAATAGGAACATACTATCATTATGCGTACAGCTAAGGAGTGGAATTCCCTGCCTGAGTCTGTGTTTCCCGATAGCTACAATCTAGGGGTCTTAAAGTCAAGAGTGAATAGGTTACTTCTAGGCAAGCGTGCTTCACCGTTGACCACATCATCGCTTACCATCAGGTGAGATTGTGGTCAAGCGCGAGCCTATAAAATATATTTTAAAAAAACATATATACATACATACATAGACTGATATACACATTACCCTCCTTTGGCAGTCGGGTAACAATACTCAAACGGAGCCGATTTTTATGAAAACACACTGCATCATGTGAATTTTGTCTGGACGTCTTATCCTTAACCTTAGAACCCTACTCAGGATGCTGGAGCACCCCACAAGGTTCAGTTTTTTATTTATTCTACTGATGTATACGTATAATGCACAGATTTGACTTTCTGCGTATTTAACTTGGATTGGCCTGTGCCACGGCGACATACAGCAGCATGGTCTAGAGTAGAAGCATGCACGTGTGTGTTGGGGTGCTGTAGAGGCGCCGATTCCCTTGAGTAGCTGATTTTAAAATGACAATCACGTCTAAACGGCTAGTCGTAATTGATTTGTAAAGTTATGTCTAAAACGGACAAAAACACGACAATCACACCAAAACCGCTGGGCGTATTTTAATGAAATCGACACCATATCAAAGACAATTTAATTATCTACATTTTGATCTGAAGCTTTTTTTTTAAAGTCAAAGAATAATAAGGAAGGTACAAAAAACTACTAAATTATGGGTCGCGTGGGTGTGAAAAGAGTGCGCGTTTTGTTCCCTCAAGGTCGTTGGCGTTAGTCGTCGTCTTAAACACTGGCCAATGTGCATTTTTTATGAATTATTAAATGGAATTGGTATCACCTCTTGGGTTCACTATAAATGTTCAAAAGCAAATAATAAGCCTGACATAAAGTATCGTCGTTTGTTTTCTCAAAGAATTGGAACTGATTCTCGTACACGAACATTTGAAGGAACGCCTACAAAGGCCAACTTTGAGGAGGGATATAAAAGTAAGTATTACGGCGATCCTCAAAGAACCCATGCCTTTCGATTCCCCTGTGTCTGAACGTAACGCATAGGGGCACTGTGGTTTCTGCCCGAGAAACAGGTATCGGAAGAGCAAGGTACTGATCCTCATACACGAACTTTTGAAGGAAAGCCTACAAAGGCGGACTTTGAGTAGGGATATAAAGGAAAGCATTTCGGCGATCCAAAATGAAACAGTGCCTCAATGATCGTCACTAACAGGTTAGTAAATTGTCTCATCACCACTACTCTCAAAACGGTGAAGAAAAACATCCTGAGGAAACCGGCATGTCCTAGAACCAAAAATTAGAAGACATGTGTCATCCACCAAACCGCATTGGGCCTGCATGGTGGATTACGGCCCATTCCTTCTATCAGAGAGGAGGCCTGTGTCCCAGCAGTGGAAGCATTAAAAGGCTGATGATGATGATGAAGTAATCATTAGATTGATTTTGTCTGAGATTTCTTTATTAGTTATAATAAATAGGCAAAACGGAAGAACTATAAGTTTGCCATAGGATATTATACATCCCAGAATTTGATCCTAATTATGGCACTATCGGATGGTGTAATAGGAATAATACACAGTGTATTTTTTTTTTAACAAATTCAACGAGTTCGATTCCTGCCAAGTAGTTAATTAATTTAGTTTTTACCAAAAACGGCTCCGTGACTCCTTTATGTGTTTTTAGCTATTCCTCATAAATACGATTTGGCCATCCACAGCCATTAAAATAACTCACCCTGTGTAGGTTCGAATTGAAGCATTCGATTATAAAACTGATCGTCTAGGGACGTCAGTTTTTACTGAACAGTCGGACTTACAGTAGAAACTGTACAGTTAAAACTGAAGGTGTGTGGCCAGCTTAAATCGCATGCCGATAGGATCAACTTCGTGAATTTATTATTTATAAAAATTGAGCATTAGCTGAGAGAATATGAACAACATATTGGAAAACTATATATATTGCCTAGTTTCCCCTCAGCGCAACTATAAAGTTTCCAGAATTAAACAAGTGAGCAAGCGTTTTTAAAATACCCTCAATTTTTCTTATATTTAATTTGTACATGTAAAAGGTGCGAAATTTTTTGTGAGAACAAATATTTTCTTATTGTTTATTCAAAAGCGTAGGATGGGTAGGAGTTTATATGTTTGTAAACGCACCCACGATACAGGAAGAAATTCCTAGTGTGGGGCAACGTTTTTTATAAATAAATAGGTTGATTATGTTTCCAAGAACGCATAAAATGATCGTTTTAAGTTTAATTCGAAGGTAATAAAGTACAATATAGATAAGTAGGTAGTTCAGTAAGTTGTTGTCGTGAATTAAATCCAAATACCAACATATGAAAATACAAAAAAAAAAATATCTGTCACCATGTCTGTCACTGTGTTTCGCATTTTGCAACCATGGACAATGGAAATTGAACATGGGTGGAGAATCTGAGATGGTCTGATCTCGGTGGAGGAGTTTATATTATTTAAACCGACTTTTCAAAAAGGAGGTTCTATGTTCGAATGTATGTCTGTTTTTTTGTGTATGTTCACCGGTATTATCTCCGTCCGATATTGAAAATTATTTTTTATTTGAAAGAGTATGTTGCCGTATTGGTTAAAACTGAATTGGTTGAACTTGAATTTTGTGAAGACCTGATGAAGAACTTTTGAGATATACAACAGAACTCTTCAATAAATAACGGCCAATCTCTCGGGATTTCTGCAATCGCATGTCTGTTTATTGTTTTATTTGAAAGTTGGTTTATATTTTTCTGTTTTGGGTTTGGTACACCATCACTAAAAAGTGAATAATTCTATAGATACATAATAAAGGATAGACATAATACCCGCAATAACTCAATTTACACAATCGTACTGTTTGTCGTTTTGGAATACCGTTTCATATCTTGAAAACAGATAAACCTCTCTTTCTTTTCTTCTTTCTAATATTATTACCTACCCATTTCGACGAACCCTACAACCGGTACTGTGTTTAGAATCTGTTATTATGCAGCGAACCCAACAATAACAATGCGCGAAGTTACCGCGTCGAACTCAGGTAGTCGCCCATACGGTAAGTGCAGTTACTTATAGTACATTACAGCAGAATCCAGTAAGTAAGCCTTCCTGGCCGAGTATGAGTTAACCGGACCGAACCGCAGGTGAGGTCCGGTTATATACGAGGCCAGGATGGCTTTCTTACTGGTTGAGGTTTGTATAATGCTTTTCTCAAAAATGAAAGAAAGTTTAACAACAAATTCGTTTAATTAATATTGAAGGTTACATTCATATTAGGGCAATTACTGATAGATATTGTGATCGATTTACCGGGGGCATTTATATTTGTTTGTTGTACATCTTGATTAACGGACTCTTTAATCCAACATGATTTATAAACTGAAATGACTAAATACAAACATAAAATCCCACACTATACTTCTACAACATTACTAAGTACAAAACGCAACGTGCATACTTTTTCTGCGTCGCGTTATGTGTCACAGACCCATAAAAAAAAAAAAAAAAAAAGTGTCACAGACAATAAAATGGATGTTTAAGGCTCCAAAATATATTATGTATCTCATAAAATGTCATACCAAAAAGAGATAGATATATATTTGGAGCCTCCCTCTAACCATGTTATAATGGCTAAACTCTAATCTGTGTCTGGTACTATGTTTTTTTTTTCTAAGCAGATCTAAAGAGGATGACCTAAACCGTGCGAAGCCATAAAAAAAAAAAGGGATGAAGGATGACCAAGTGTCCAGTAAGTAAATTACATACTTACTTACTGGACAGTAGGAGATTCCAAATTTAAAATCTCGCTTCTTACCGGACAGTTGTGAATAGTCTCCGGTAGAGTTCACTTTCTGGATACTTTTTAGAGATGTTATGTCAACATTACATACCATTTTTGAGAAAAAAATGTTACCGTTTGTGCTTGTGTTTCGACTTTTTGTGTGATTTAAAGCAGGGCTTTAAAAACCGTTAAATATTTGTAACGTTATCTCTCTTTGACAGGCGTTACCGTTAATATTAAAATAACGTTAACGTTATTTTTAATCCATTTTAACGTTATGCTTTAATAACGGTACTTGTAATTTAACGTTAATTTTATCAATATTTTTTAACGGTTATCCTTGTGAGAAGGTATAAATGAGGCCGGTCCGCCCGCCCGCGACGACGCGCATTTTTTGCTTATCGGATGGCTCGCGTTTGACCACTATCTCATCTGAAGGTAAGCGATGATGCACTTGCGCCACTCTGCTGCCGTACCGAGACGTGCCGTTCAAAACGTTGCCTCAGTCTTACACGTGCTGCCACGTGCAATTGCTGGTAGTACGGGTATAGTGAGCTAATTTGGTCAGTGATAACTAATAATTATCCAATCCACGTGGCTGTGGTCGCCGAGTGGTATTTCATCCCATGCAGGGATAGCTGGATTGGAGACCTTGACGGTTTGGTGGCTTTCATTAGCGAGGCACTTTCATGCCCGAGGTCACGGCTGGATAGCCGCCCTCGCGGATAGCATTGGCATGGTAAGGCGCGTATTTTTCGCCCAACAAGAGTCTCGCCGACTTCGAGATTTTCCTTGTCGAGTTAGGCGCCATCGTAGGCTGACTCCACCTTCACCCTGTGCTGTTGCTAGGGGATCTCAACACCAATTCTGCGGCGTGGGGATCTCTAGTAACGGATGCTAGGGGTGAGGCGCTAGAGGAGTGGGTAGTCACCACTGGCCTGGCCGTCCTAAATTGGGCATCGGTCCACACGGACATGTCGTTCGCTAGCCCTGCTGTCGCGAGCCATGTCTGCGGCTTGTGTGTCGCCGTGGAGGTAAAAACGTTATCGGATCACTGATAAATTCGTTTCAGCGATGCGTCCAACTCCCGGGTCCACACACAGTCAGCAAGGCGCCAGCCAGGTGTACTGGTGGTCCACCGAGATAGCTCAGTTGCGCGTCGCGTGCATAGCGTTCAGGCACCAGTTCACCTGATACCAGAGGAGACGTCGTTGGGTCCCTGACGAAAAAGCCGCGTGGTATGAGGTGTATCGCGCGGCGAAGGATACTGTGGCTTACCATTGGCGAGGCGAAGAAGCGAGCCAGGGAGGAGATGTTGGAGACTCTAGACGAAAATCCGTAAGGTAAAGGCCCTCGTATCGAGCGGTTCGAGGGAAACCACGAGCCGCCGCGCCTACGCTTACGTAGAGGATCCAACATGAGCTGTTGGAGGAGGTAGTCACAGCCCTCCGGCGAGAGCGGGGTAAAGTCCGCCACCGATGGCTTTGCCCACGGCCGCAGATTCTACAGAGGACGAGGGGGCGGTCGTGACGGCTCCGGGCCAAGAACGTAGCTCCGAGGCCACACGGGGTCCACGTTCACATATTAGCCTTCACTCTAAAGGAGCTAGAGCCCTAGCTGAGAGAACTCTTCGCAGCGTGTCTTGAGCGGGGCCAGTTGCCCACTTTGCGGAAATCTGGTCTTTTGGTTCTGCTCAGGAAGGCTGGGCTACCTGTGGACTCACCGTCCACGTACCATCGGCCGCGCAACCCATACTGCTGCTAAATAAGGTGGGTAAGCTGATCGAGCGGTTAATCACTGCCCGCCTCGTCGCTCACTTGTACAGAGGGGCCGGACCTGGACGAAAGTTAGTTCGGCTTTCGACACGGGCACTCCACCATCCACACGATATCGTAGGTGAGATTCCTGGTGGAGGAAGTGGTGTTCTGATGGGGAGTATATTCTTGGACTTCTCTAGCGCCTTCAATACCCTGCCCTGGAGTAGTATTCGGGAGGCGGTATCATCGAATGCCTCCCAACTTCCGCCGCTTTGTCGGGGCTTATCAGGCAGAGAAGTGTGTCACCTAGGTGGGACGTAATGGCGTCGGAAACCAGCACCACATGTCGTACGGAGTTCGACAGACCTCAATCTTGGGCTCGTTCGTGCCGGGGGAATTCGTAAAGGAAAGCAGCGACGGCTGCGGTTTTTCAGGTGGTGAGCCTAGGCCTGGAGGTGAGCCTCACCAAGTTTGAGGCCATGGTGTTCCATGGCCCCTGATGGGCGCCACCACCCGAAGCCCACATCGTGGTCAGGCGGGGTCTCGAATGACTGTCGAGTCTGCCATAAGGTACTGGGATTGGTGCTCGTTAGCTGGTGGGATTTCGGCTCCCACTTCTGGTAGCTGGCGCCTAAGTTGATGGGCGTAGCTGGGCCCAATCTGGGGGGCCCGATGGCCCGTGTCATCAGGGGCCAGGGGGTATCGCATGATTTCCTCGTTGGTGGCTTGTGTACTGACCGGGTGCCTGACCTGGGACCTGAAAGCGAAGGTACTCGCGTCACTGTAACGGTGGCGCGAGGAAGCAAGGGCGCGGGGCGTAGAGTCGATGCAGTGACATATGGAGTTGCGTCGATCTCAGCTCTGCGAGGTCCTAGTGGCAGAATGGCGGGAAAGGAACTCACGCCCTACCTATCACCACCAAGCCTCGATTGTACCTCGTCACCACTGTGGTAGCCCGGCGAATGCTCGAGTGCTGGCTCGGGAGAAGATATGGCTCCCTGTTGTTTCGGGTGATACAAGTGCTCTCGGGGCATGGTTGCTTCGGGAAGTACCTGTGTCGCATAAACAAAGAGCCGGTCGCCCCGTGTCACCACTGCGTCGACTGTCGGGAGGACACGGCGCGGCATACGCTGGCAGAGTGTGCCGCTTGGATGGAGCCGCGTCGTGCACTTATCTTAGGAGTAGGCAGTGACCTATCGCTGATATTAATCTGATATTAATCTGAATTCATTGAGAATACGTTAGAAGCAGAATTACACCTTGACTCATCTTGACTACCTACTTTAAGATTACGTAAACTTATATCTGTTTTTTGATGTTTTGAAATCGATCTAGTTAGATACCTACATTATAACTAAGTCTTTAACATACTTTTGGTGGATTAAAAACATTTCATATGCAGATAATTACCTCTAGTTACAGAATCCATCACTAAAAAGTACTTTAAATCAGGGCTTGTTATTGTTACCAAATAACAAAATAATAACCGTTAAGTAACGTTAATTTCAATTGTGATACCATAGTAACGTTACAAAAATTTACAGTTATTTGATAACATTACCAGTAATATAACGTTAAATAACATTAACATAAAATACGAGAAATATCGTTATAACGGTAAAAAATATAATGGTAGCCAGCGAATTTTCTTGTGTTCTGACCTGCAAATTGCAAAAAAACGCAAGAAAATCGGAATTTTGCGGACTACTTCTACGCATTCGGTAGGTACATTTTGTTCACTCGCTAAGCATTGGATTACTTTACGATACCCACTGTTGCCGTATCGCCGATCTGGGGCTGACATGTCTTTGATAAAAGCCCCTAAACAAAATTAAATTAAAAAAAAAAAGTTCGGACGTTTAAAACAAAATAAGGTTTTTAGATATTTTGAACTGAACGAAAAAATTAAACTGTTTAATTGCGTAGTTCCAGAATGTAAAAAATTTGAAAGTTAAAATATATTTGTGTGCCTTTATGATCTATCTTACCGTAATTAAAGTCTTGGCCCTATTTACCCTAAGACCAACAGAGTCATGGCCCGGGGCGGCAGGCTGCAAGGGTCGGCTCAAGTCGCACCTAGTACTTTGCTTTGTGCGCCTTTCCATTGACTTATACGCCTGAAGAAGTTTAACGAAATCCAAAATTTATTTGGTGGTAAGTCTGATAGATATCAAAACGCGGGGCTATCGTATTACTGACGGGTGACGTAGTAGATCCGGACGGCCGGCTTCAGCCCCAGATCTACGATTTTTTCAAACCAGGCCAGAAGCTTTGCTGTGGCGCCCTCTCTCTCCAGCGTTTGTGGAGCGCCTGATTTGGGAGGAAGGTTCTATCAGCCTCCTACTGCTAACGGTATTCCATCTCATACCTACGCCGGGCGTCGCGGGAAAGCATCCGATAAGCAGTTTCGGAGAAATGCGTTGACAAACATACATATTCTTATGAAGTTTGGCACGTGTTTAAAAGCCCATACGTAACATACGTGAATATTGTACAATTCCTACAAAATATTACATAAATACGTGTCGAATTAATTGCCTCCTATTTTTGAACTCGGTAAAAAGAACAAAAAACATTACAGACCAACCTTCTCCTTTTAGGGAAGTCGGTTTAAAATAAATTACTGACAGATTATTTAGAACACAGAGACAAAGGTTTCTCATTACAGTCAATAACCTAATCATGCACATATGCGAACAGTTATTCTGTTGCGAAAATTGATAAAATATAAGTAACTGGCCACCTAGGAAGTATCACATAGAGCTCGAGGACCTTCTCTCGATCCTGCTCAGCAGTCTTCTTCAGGCAAACCGGGGTACGTCCCCTTATCGCAATTACAGGGGGCGTCAAATACAAGCTTCAAGCAAAACACATGTTTCACACAACAACACCAACCCCAAATAAATTGGGACCAATAGCTTAGTTACCCTGAGACCAATGGGGTGGTGGCCATAGCTCTAGGCGGCAGACAGCGACGGTTCTACTGCCCCAAGCGACATATCTTATTTTCCTGTTACAAGCAATACTCTTCCAGCCTGCCGCCCCGTAACTTTCGAACCTATCCCAGACGGGTTGTTTTTTTGGTAAATCATCGTTTTAATAAGCTTACTTTAGGGGCGCCAAATCTATAAATAAGCCACTGATCTTATACAAATGTTGTGAACGAAACCATAGCGCGATCTAATTCGACGCCAACACCAGCTAGGAATGCGAAGAGTCCGCTTTGGAAATTAGCAAAATCAGGGGCGCAAAAATTTGTGTTGGGTTTCGACGCCGTCACTTGATAGCCTTCATGGTAAGCGAGGCATCACACCACTGTTTGATTTTTTAGCTCTTTTGCGACATATTATAACGAAAAATTAGGTACTTTCGGTCCTTATATTTTTGCCTTGTAACAAAATTAAATAAAAAGCTAACTATTAGCCATCTCCTGCCATAAAAACAATGTAGTTATGGTAGGTGAACTTGCGAAAAATGCGCATGCACTCCAGCGCAAAGGTGGTGGTGGCGCAAGTAGCAGAACACCGTGTGGTTAAAGTCAGTAAGTCCGGCAGACTCCTACGACCACCGACCACCCAGGGTGGAGGATATTCACAAGAAAAAAATCCGCAACCTAATTTAAGCCAGGCGTCCACTAGGCGGACGAGACGGACCCCACCTCGCAGATAACTTTGGAATCCGACCTCCAGTCACTATCTCACAATTCATACGAATGATCTACATACCTATATAAAAAAACTTAATTCAAAAAATCAAAAAACCCGACTGCTTCAAAAGCGAACTAAAAGTCGTAAACAAGGAAAAAATCATGCTGTGCAGTCGGAGGATACATATTCGCGTGCTGGCTGACCAAAATCTGGTGTATCCTCCGCCTGCACAGCATGATTTTTTCCTTGTTTACGACTTTTTAGTTCGCTTTTGAAGCAGTCGGGTTTTTAGATTTTTTGAATTAAGTTTTTTTATTTATAACTTTTTAGTAAGTTTTTTTCGAATTAGATACATTTAAACATATAAGTGTTATATATTTTTGAAATCACCTCTTAAAACCCTTTATTTTGATACCCCACACGATTGGTATGGAAAAAAAAAAATTGTGCCCCCACAATATGGCACCCAAAATCCGCCATTTTTCTATTATCCAATTTTAATGTAGCCTATGACACTCGCAGGGTTAAGACGCATCGATTGACGTATGAATCATCAAAATCGGCCAACGCGTTTGGTCTCTGGAACGCCATATAGGAACAAACATACATACATACATAGACTGATAAACACATTACCCACCTTCGGCAGTCGGGTAAAAACTAGCTGACCCACGCGGCTTCGCTCCCGTCAAAATTATAGCCTATGTTACTCGGGAATAATATAGCTTTCCATAGATGAGAAGAAATTTTTAATTAATTTCAGTAGTTTCGGAGCCTATTCGGTACAAAGAAACAAAAAAATCTTTCCTCTTTATAATATTGGTATAGATGAATCCCTATTTCCCTTGGTCACGGCATCACGCGTGAACGGCTGGACCGATTTCGCTTAATCTTTTTTTGTTGTGTTTGTTATTGTAAGAAGGTTCTGCTGAAAAAAAAATTGGTACCTAACCTACATAGGTAGGGTAGGGTAGGGTAGGGCAGGGTAGTTAGGGTAAGGTAGGGTAGGTAGTGTAGGGTAGGTAGGATAGGGTAGGATAGGTAGGGTTCGGTGAGGTAGGTATGGTAGTTAAGGTAGTAGGGTAGGTAGGGTAGGGTAGGTTAGGTAAGGTACTAGGGTAGGTTAGGTAAGGAACTAGGGTAGGTAGGGTAGGGTAGATGAATGTTTGGTGTTTTTATGGCAAAACCAAGTTTGCCGGGTCAGCTAGTAATATTATAAATGCGAACGTAACTCTGTTTGATTGTTATCTTTTCACGACTCATCAGCTCAACCGATTCAGATGAAAGATATGGAGATAGTTTGGGACCCTGGAAAGGACATAGGATAGTTTTCATCCAGGAAGTGTGTCCCCTTGGTATGATAAAACATTTCTTAAGCGGACGAAGTCGCGGGCAGGAGCTAGTTTCTTACAAAACTTTAATAAAGCTAAAAATATATTTACCTGTTAGCATCTAAAACTTCCCAGTTATCTTCTTTTAACTTCGAATATGTTTCTGAGACCTTCTTCTGGAAGTTCAGTACTTCATATCTGTAAGGAAGAATATTTTATTTATTTATTTATTTTATTTTATTGTAATAGGAAAACAAACAGTATTAACAACTAACAAATTTAACATGAGATTAACTATCTAGTAACCAATTACATGTTTTCGCATTTAATTTACTATAAAGAGCAAGCCTGTTAGAGAGAAAAAAAAATGAATTACAATGATAGTATGTACTTTAAACTATAACATACAATCACAATAATACCTCGTCTTGAGGTGCAATAAAAAAAAAACAGTTATTGAACCAATTCGAACCAATGTTTAGTAAGAATTCGAATGAATACTTGCGGTTTAGTAGTGAATAAGTCAAATTCAGAAAAGTCAACCAATTTATTGTAAGATTTAGCGCATCTTATAAAGAACGAATTCTGTCTGTAATTTGTGCAGCAGCGGGGGACGTTAAGAATAATTCAAAAAATCAAAAAACCCGACTGCTTCAAAAGCGATCGAAAATCTGGTGTATCCTCCGCCTGCACAGCATGATTTTTTCCTTGTTTACGTCTTTTTAGTTCGCTTTTGAAGCAGTCGGGTTTTTTGATTTTTTGAATTAAGTTTTTTTATTTATAACTTTTTAGTTAGTTTTTTTCGAATTAGATACATTTAAACATATAAGTGTTATATATTTTTGAAATCACCTCTTAAAACCAGTGACGGATTAAGACTACTTGATGCCCTAAGCAATCCACGCCTGTGGGCCCCCCTATTCGTATGTCAACTAGAATCGGTCTTTAAACATTTACCGACTTAAAACATTAGTTTTTTGTAAAATAAGATGATGAGATGAAACGTACCAAAGCATAATTTAATTATTTATTGAAATGCGCCTTGTGGCTTTTCCGGGCTATGTATAATATCGAAAAATTATCGACACTATGCATAGCCTACTGATATACTTTTTTATTTTGAAAAATAACGTTTCCGCTGAGCAATTTGCAATCATAAGCGATAAAAATATACGCAGGTCTGTTTCCACATTAGGGAAAGCTGATTCAATTTTATCATCATGTATTATTTTATACAATTGTGCGTGAGTCTGATGTAAACTTGTGCGAGCCGAATCACTAGGTCTGGAACTTATTTTACTTATGAAATATGAATTAAACTGTTGAATTTCTGTTGATAATTCGGTGTTAAGGTCTTCTGGATATGTGTTTATTTGATTTGTACTGTGCTGTATTCTGCAGTTTGATCGGGACACATAATTTTATCGGCATCGGGTATTTTATTCAAGAATGAAAATTTGTTTGCTGTTTCTTTGTATATCTCTGCTCTTTTTCGTATCTCTGCATTTAATTTATCAATGATGCTATAATAACACGTTATTTTGAATTGTTCTCTTGGGCTGAAACTTAGTTCAATAGCTGAACCATCATTGGGCATTTTCTTTCTTCGTCTTTGAAGGGTGTCTTTGTATTCCACACCTGGTAGCTTTTCTTTTGCGCGGGCTTCTAAAGAATCAAAGTCGCACCGCATTTTTTCTAAAAAATCTACGTGTGATTTGTAGAGATTAGCGAAGTCTCTAGAGTAACTTCTGGGTCTTGTAATACCTTGCTGACTTTTCGGAAAGTTGCAAAATTTCGACCCACATTACGAGTATGAACTCCAATTCTTGTAGTTTATTTGACAAATTTGCATGTTATCTACAGAAATGACGTCTAATGCATCTATAATTTTATTATATGTCTGTGAAATAGCTGATGTCGCTTTAGCGTGTGCTTCCCATCTCGTTTCTGATAAAGATTTCAAAACACTTTCATTATCCAAATGATCGTTTAATATGGTTGAACCAGTTTTTTTTTATAGATGATACTAATGAAAAAAAAATTACAGCTGCTAGGCAGCAATCCACGGCGGCGCTTCGACCTACTAAATTGAGAGAATGGGCTGCGCATGGGATGATGATGATAATGAGGCGAATCCGTTTGCAATATATATATTGCAAACGGATTCGCCTCTAGAATCTTCTGCTGCATGCCATTGTAACGCCCAGACATATTTAAAGCATTGTCTTAGACAGGCCTCTGCATTTTGAAAAATCTAATCCACAATGTTCTTTAAGGCATTGAAGAGTCAGCTTAAAAGCTATTGATTTACTTATTAATTATCAAATTAAATGTATTACGTATGCATAGAAGTCGGCCGGCACAATTACTCAAAAAACAAAACATTTGATTGACACAGATTTGCAAGGCCGCTAGGCGGGGGGTCCGAAGGGAAGGGGTGGTTTGTGATTGGCTGATCGCAATTCCAGTGCATTCGAATTGCCGAATGCACTAGCGGGCAGCGAGTGGGCAAGCGGGAGCGGGGTTATGACTCTAGGTCGGACTCTATGTCAACTTAAAACGCGCGAATTTTCAAATTTGTCCTAGAAACTTTTTTGGTGTGGTTTTTGGTGACGTGAGAGTGAGACGTAATGCCCTAAGGACAGATTTTTTTTTGTGGTTCTTCTGGTGCCCTCCCAGACGTGATGCCCTAGGCAATTGCTTAATTTGATTAACGGTTAATCCGTCACTGCTTAAAACCCTTTATTTTGATACCCAACACGATGGGTTTCGAAGAAAAAAAAAATTTGGGCCCCCACAATATGGCACCCAACATCCGCCATTTTTCTATTATCCAATTTTAATGTAGCCTATGACACTCGCAGGGTTAAGACGCATCGATTGACGTATGAATCATCAAAATCGGCCAACGCGTTTGGTCTCTGGAACGCCATATAGGAACAAACATACATACATACATACATACATAGACTGATAAACACATTACCCTCCTTCGGCAGTCGGGAAAAAAGAAAGGGTATTCTAGCAGATCTGGTGGGGGCGCGTAAATTAATCTTAGAGAGAAGTTATAACACTCTTTATTAAAATGTGGAATATTACCTGTAGGAATAACATAATAAAAAACCAGCCAAGTGCGAGTCGGACTCGCGCACGAAGGGTTCCGTACAGTTATCACAAAAAACGGCAAAAAAATCACGTTTGTTGTATGGGAGCATTGGGAACCCTACTTAAATATTTATTTTATTCTGTTTTTAGTTTTTGTTTTTATAGCGGCAACAGAAATACATCATCTGTGAAATTTCAACTGTCTAGCTATTACGGTTCATGAGATACAGCCTGGTGACAGACAGACGGGAGTCGAGTCTTAGTAATAGGGTCCCGTTTTTACCCTTTGGGTACGGAAACCTAAAAACTTTGAATATCATTGCAGTAGCAATTTTTATTCCTATTATCAGCTTCAGACCTTAAAAGATCTGTTGTAGGATTTTATTGTCAGGAAAGAACTGAGGAACAAGGAGAAACAACTTCCTCCAGTGAGGAAGTTGTTTCTAATAAGAAACAACTTCCTCACTGGAAAAAAACCAATTTTAATAAAATTTGTTTTTTTTAGTGACAAAGTTCCCTATGAGTTGTTCTATGAGCCTTTTGTCACCCATAGGTTCACATAATGCTGTTGCTAGGGTGTTGGTATGAGCTTTTTGCTCTGTGTTCGATTTCCTCTTTTAACGGTTTACATTTCTGTGTACACTTGCAATTCAGTGGTTCTGATAAATAGAGATGCATTTGTTTATCATTTTGAGTGTTTAGTTTTGGAACTGTTGTAAAATCTCCACATAAGAGTTCTTTGCCGATCCCCACAACTCAATACCATACGTCTAAACTGGCTTGATTATAGTTTTATAAATCATCATCATCTGCCTAGCCTTTTCCCAATTGTTGTTGGTGTCGGCTTCCAGTCTTACCGGATTCAGCTGAGAACCAGTGCTTTACATGGAGCGACTGCCTATCTGACATCCACAACCCAGTAACTGGGTAACCCGATACCCCTTGGCAAGACTGTGTCAGATCTCAAGCTTCTGACTACCCGTAACGACTGTCAAAGATCTTCAAATAACAGCCGGGACCAACGGCTTAACGTGCTTTCCGAGGCACGGAGGAAACTCGCTATGTTGAAATGGACACCCATCCGCGGACCGACCTCGGCAAGCGTTGCTTAACCTTAAAGATCGACCCGTGCGGCTGTTATTATTTAGCCACGAGCTCCTCCTGATTATAGTTTTATAAATAGCAAATGAAAAAGGAATTGGTGGTGAGATGATCTGAAAGCGGTGTCAAAGGCTCTTTTTAGGTGGAGCAAGGAAAGTGGGACAATAAAAAAACTTTTTGCAGGTTTGTATAAGTCACGTCACGCCAACGTAGCTAGCGCAGATTCTACGCAGTATAAACGTAACCATACGCAAGCCCGAAAGGGACCCTTCTTCTATAAGCCATTGGTCCGATAGAACATGTGGCGCTAGATCCATTCAGAATTAACCAGTCTCCGCCAGATATCAAAAAAATTTAAGTCATTGGACCGACTTGTACCAAAAAGTATTTACGTAACTTGAGAACATGAGTTTTTGTTTATTGAGACATTTTGATAATTTTGGCCTCGAATGAAAAGTATGGGCGTAGAACCATTTTATCCGTTTAAATCATGTAAATCGGTCCACGCGTTTATGAGATATTAACTTATTACTGAATGACAAATGAAGGGTCAAGCACGCCCCTTACCGCGATACGTTTGTTTTAATCGTATTAGCGCCTGCTGCCTTTACATTTTTTCGTATCGTTTTGACATATTGGAACACATTGGTAGACAGGTGCTAACGACTTTGTTTTTTTTTGCTATCTGGCGGTGACCTTAGTAGCCTTAATATGCAAATTGACTCATGTTTTGTTCCAAATTTAAAAATTGATAAGATGTGTTTATTTGAGCTACTGACCTTTCCATTCCAAATCCGTTTCTTTGTTTGACTGATTCAACTGGCATTGTCAGGAAGAACACCTTATCTGGCTTCGGCAGACCCACATCTGGAGACTTGCACCAATTTAAGTCCAAACCTAGAACATAGAAATATTATGATAAGTACAAAGAGGTTTTTATTGGCATCTTTTAATTTGTTTTTATTAACCCGCGACGGGTGTTACGAGTTTGACATGTGTACCTTTTTTTTGTTTTCGGGGGGAAACCTTCAAAAAAAAAACCGGCCAAGTGCGAGTCGGACTCGCGC
This sequence comes from Orthosia gothica, assembly GCA_949775005.1. Taxonomy (NCBI): domain Eukaryota; kingdom Metazoa; phylum Arthropoda; class Insecta; order Lepidoptera; family Noctuidae; genus Orthosia; species Orthosia gothica. Next base: position 17,806,823 of record OX459034.1, on the reverse strand, counting down.
ACGAAGAGTTCCGTACTTGGTAAATTGCGGTTTACGATTTATGACGTATTAAAAAAAAACTACTGACTAGATCTCGTTCAAACCAATTTTCGCTGGCAGTTTACATAGTAATGTACATCATATATTTTTTTCAGTTTTATCATTCTCTTATTTTAGAAGTTACAGGGGGGGGACATGGGTCACATTTTACCACTTTGGAAGAGTCTCTCGCGCAAACTATTCAGTTTAGAAAAGAATTATATTAGTAACCTCTATATCATTTTTGAAGACCTATCCATAGATACCCCACACGTATGGGTTTGATGAAAAAAATATTTTTAGTTTTAGTTTCAAGTATGGGCACCCCCAAAACTTATTGTTTTATTTTTATTTTTGTGTGAAAATCTTAATGCGGTTCACAGAATACATCTACTTACCAAGTTTCAACAGCATAGTTCTTATAGTTTCGGAAAAAAGTGGCTGTGACATACGGACGGACAGACAGACAGACAGACATGACGAATCTATAAGGGTTCCGTTTTTTGCCATTTGGCTACGGAACCCTAAAAAGACCAGGGTGTGTGGGATTTTTACCTCACGAAAACCACCCCGGTGATCTCCATCAGCACTTAGAAGGGGCCCCGTGACCTCTTAAAAGACCACCCCGGGACCCCTGTGCAACGCCTGTTAGGGCACATCCCTGGAGCGGCTGAAAGAGCGCCTCCCCTGAGCCTCGCTATGCACGGCAGCACGTGATCACTGTGCCACCGTCTTTCCTAGTCACTTGGTGGAAGGACAGAGTCCCCGATCTGAGCGCCCGTGACCCCAGAGTCCCACTTGCTTATAATGCAGGCGGGGTTTCACCGTTTTAGGCATCGGGGCGGTTGCCTCCCCGACGCCTACTTCTGCGAGTGGGGTCGACCCTCTTACGATCTCGCTCGGCGGCTTCCTTCTGGACCATCATAGTCTCACAGAAGGAAGCCATTTCCCTCAAGTTTTCTGTCTCTGCCAGCATGACCCTCACCACTGCTGGCAAAGACAGGTCTCGGCCGAATCTAGCGACCAAGACCAGCCGCTCAGAGGCCCACGCAGGGCACCCCTGGCGTGTGCTGGGCAGAGACAAGGTCGCGCCCGCAGTGGTGGCAATTAATCGGGTTGTTTTCGTAAGATATCGTGTTATAATTACTTGTTCAACAGATTCGTTCGAATCCGATTTCATGGCGATCTGAGCACTTTTTTGTCGCTAGAAACATCAGTAAATTTAGGTCTAGTTTGAATCTGATTTGATTGATGCGATACAAATTTTATACAATTTAAAAAGAAGATGCGACTTCATACAGACTAAATATATTGTGATTTTGACTTTATGCTATTTGTCCTGACATAAATTTCGTAATATAGTGCGTTTGAATATTTTTGCATGTTTCTACATAACAGTGCTTTGAGGTAATTTTGTATCAAGCGACATTTATTTCTGGTAATTAATAGCTTAAAAAAAACATAAATCCGACTGCACTAAAAAGACGTAAACAAGATTAACTTTTTTATTTATAACTTTTCAGGTAGGTATAATACTCACAACGGATCTTTGTGTCTCTGAATTGGCTGCAAGAGGCTGCGCAGTAGCTATTTTTGTGTCAATATTGAAAGTGAAAATAGCATTGTATAACTGTTTCTTTCACTCGCATACGTTTATCGCATCATCCTATCTCGTTTACTCTATGCAGTTAATCAGTTTCGTGCGCAATAGTTGACAGAGCCAACTTCAGAGACACAAAGATTCGCTGTGAATATTATGACATTTTTTATTTCGAATAAGTTACATTTAAGTATATAAGTGTTATATTTTTGAATTCACCTCTTATAAACCGTATTTTGATACTACACGATGGGTACGGCAGAAGAAAAAAAAAAACTTTTTTCCCATTTTAATGTAGCCAGTGACACTCGCAGCGTTAAGACGAATCGGTTGACGTAAGAATCATCAAAATCGGCCAACGCGTTTGGTCTCTAGAACGCCACATAGGAAAAAACATACATACATCATTATACATCACCTATGTACCTATTTTTCTGTTTCTTCTTCTTGTTTGTATATTATGTGTGTGTGCATAAATGGTTAAATAAATAAATAAATAAAAATACATACATGATAAACACATTACCCTCCTTCAGCAGTCGGGTAAAAAAGACCAAACTATGAAACCATCCACCATAAGTTGTATAATCACATAATTTCAATGCAAATAAATATTTTGATTTGTTAATTATATTCTTACCTTTAGCAGCTGAGAATGCTACTCCAGAGAAACAATATCGGTCAACAATCAATGTGGTGCCAGCTTCCAACGTCTTTATAATATTCTTGGCTCTCTCCCATCTGTTAGCTGAGAACAGCAGGTGAATTACTTCGTCTGATAGGTCATTCTGGAAATAAAGTATTTTATTTATAGATTAGCTCACAATACCAGAGGACAAAAGTGTCTGGAAATATTAGTGGGACAATACAGGTAGACTTCATTGAGATAATATGTACTACGTACATAGTACATTATTACCTCAATGGTAGACTTAATGTTAGCTATGGATCAGATGCTCAGGACCGATTGATGTGGAGGTTCTTGTGGGAGGTCTATGTCCAGCAATAGATGTCTTTGAGCTGAAATGATGATGCTGGGTTTTAAGGCGACAACACGCCCCAGCGACCTTGAGCGATTGGGAGGAGCTTGCGCCGCACCCCCGCGACCCCGCAACTACACGCTCGTAATTTCGTAGGGTAACCATACGCTTCAGACGGCGAGGACTACTGACTGTTTTTGTTTTTATGTAGTGAGAAATAATAAGGTAGCATTCTGATAATAAATATTATTTTATTAGTGGTGAGATCCTACGAATATTAAAAATGCGAAAGTATGGATGAATGGATGGCTATTTGTTCCTCAATCACACCAGAACGGGTGAACGGATCTGGGTGAAACTTGGCACAGAGACAGATTATAGTTCGGAATATCACATTTATTTCATCCCGGTAAAATGTTCCCTTGGAGCAACAAAACACAACACGCGGGTGTAGCCGCTAGCAGAAGCTAGTGGTTTATATATTTACGTAAGTAATCAATGTGCTCATTCATATATGGGCAACTAGCTATCCCCCGCGGCTTCGTTCCTTACCTACTCTACCCTACCCACCTACCTACCCTACCTACTCCACCCAACTCTACCATACCCTACGTACCTACCAATAAAAACAATAAAATACTATATATAGCCTATGTCCTTCCTCAGGATGCCATCTATCTCCTTGCCAAATTTTATTGTATTCCGCTTAGTGGTTTAGACGTGAAAAGGTAACAAGTAACGTAAAGGTAACAAGTGATAGGTAAATAGTGTAAAAATAATAACAAGTGATAAAAACATAAAATAAAGACATGTGATTTGTGTGCATGGGCGGATCCAGGAGTGGGGGGGATACTTGAAATAAAATGATGTGATTTATAAACATTATTTTATTTTTAACAAGTGATAAAAACATAAAATAAAGACATGTGATTTATGTGCATGGGCGGATCCAGGAGTGGGGGGGGATACTTGAAATAAAATGATGTGAATTATAAACATTATTTTATTTTTAACAAGTGATAAAAACATAAAATATTGACATGTGATTTGTGAGCATGGGCGGATTCAGGGGGGAGGGGAGCACAGGACACTTGAAATAAAATGATGTGAATTATTAACATTATTTTATTTTTAACAAGTGATAAAAACATAAAATAAAGACAATTGATTTGTGTGCACTGGCGGATCCAGGAGTGGGGGGTACTTGAAATAAAATGATGTGAATTATTAACATTATTTTATTAGCTTTAAAACTCCTCAAAACCGAGAACACTTATATCTATACGATGTGTTTCTTTGTATTGTCCTGTCTTTCTTGTATTATGTCGTCTTGTGTACTAGTGTCTATCGCTATTGCTCGGTTTTTCCTTCGTTTATTTTTCTTTCCTTATTCTCCTTCTTGTTTTCTTTTGCGTTCTACAAGAATATATCATATAAATATTCATATGAGCCGACTATGTTAAAATCATTGTTTACCTAGTAGGGACTGTTCCTCATTTGGGTCACTTTTTGAAAGGGTGATGGATCCCCCTCAGATATAGTTGTTTAAATTTCTGCAGAACTGAAATATAATTACAATGATAAATACACCGAAACAATCTATGCTATATCAGCTGGGGCAAAAAATAAAAGATGAACAAACCATAATAAAGGTTTTAACAGTGTCTCCTTTGCTGTCAGGCTGTCACTCAAACATCTAAAATAAAAACATCATGAGATGCTTATTTCATACAAAAATATGGCAATTATTATTTAAATTATTATTTTACTAACTATATTTTAAAATAATATTAATATCTTAATGTTTAAAAAAAATAGGTATTACTAAAACCAAAAGCAATAAATAGCCCATTTGAAAACCATTTCCCCTGCCCAACCCCTCCCCCCGGTATCCGCGCCTGGTGGTGCCAAATATAAAACTCTTTATAATATATAAATAAATACTCTTTTACTAGTAAAAATGTATAAAAACTATAAACAGCAGCCTAATTGCGTAAGTGAATTCGGCAAGGCAAAGGGTTTGACCCCATGAAAGAACATGAACAATTAACCAATCACAAGCAAGATGAAAGACGCGATGTGGATTTTCGTCTATGTGATTAGTCGATTGTTCATATTCTTTCATGGAGTCCATCCATACCCTTTGCCCTGATAAACAATTGACCAATAACATGCGAGATGAAATACGCGATGTGGATTTCCGTCTATGTCATTGGTCGATTGTTCATACTCTTTCATGGGGTAAGACAGTTTGCCTTTCCGAATTCACTTACGCAATTAGGCTGCTGATATTTTAATGCGAAATCTACTGATAAAATAATAATAAAAATATGTTTAAATAATACTAAAGTCGGAATATTAAATTAGGTACCTATGCATTTACCTGTCGGTACTTATGTCCATATTTTCATGACCAATAAGCGGAGTTGCCTTTTTCTCCTGTTCTGTACAGCCGGGGCTACAATATAAATGTATGTTTGTAAGTATAGATAAACCATTATATTGTATTAGGCGAAATTAGTAAAGTATTCGTACATGACGCACTACCACAAAACAGACCCAAAAAATTACATCTCCGCATCCGGAGATGTAATAGAGGTACAACACGGTCAAAATAAATGTGCACCTCGCTGGATTGCGAACCCACTTCTGCCTACCCGCCGGCGCCCTACGTTTGTCCCGAGCAAGACGAACGACAGAGTGAAGTGACAGCGCCGGGTGCACAGTTATTTTCCCCGAGCAGTACGTACTTGGAGTGGAGTACTATACTTACAACTATGCCAAATTGCTAATAATTACATTCACATACTTTTTGAAAATGTTATCCGGACTGTCCCTACTAGGATGGTGGTATGGTTACATTGAATGCAATGGCAATACTCATCTCGTCTCTGCATTTATATCTAGATAATCTTTGTTATTTGCTATTTTGGTAAAACAGAAATAACATAATTATTTTAATAAAATAAAAGTATGTTTATTACAAATTTACTTCATATTTATGTTATGTGTATTTTTTTATTTAGTTACATATACTAATTTAAACTTTAGGAATACATTATTGATAATTAAAATATGCCACTTACCTAAGTAATCAATTTTTTTTTTCATTATAAGCCATCTCACTTTCAAAAATTTGAATTTACCGCCCATTTTAGCGCGAACCTTATAAACGAGCAAATAAAATAGTGTCCTTTTGCTCCGAGCGCGCGAGCGTCAGCGTCTACCCGTGACAGTGGTCAGCGATGCACTGCCGCCCGTCGCCCGGTGGGGCCCCCGCTTCAACGCGCACCAAGTTTAGTCGGCAAAACTAATAACATTTATTTACTAATAATAAATTTAAAAAAAGCCCTAGATTAAAATTTTGATAATTAAATTGCCTTTTAGATGGTGAAAGTTTCATAAAAATACGTCCAATGGTTTTTGCGTGATTGTCGATTTTTGGTCCGCGTTAGACATTACTTTGCAAATTAATTAAACTATGTTACACCAATATATTTTAAAATGTACTCAGATGAAATTATTAAGGAAACGCTCTAGTATAACATATATTTTTTCCAAAAAATTACGACTAGCCGTTTAGGCGTGATTCTCATTTTAAAAGCAGCTACTCAAGGGAATCTGCGCCTTAATTGAATTGAACTTAATTTCAGTAGAATTGTTGCTATTATGATATGTATAAGGCTTGTGGTTATCAGGCATAGGTCCTTCACAAGCTGTTTAGCTGTCCCTATCTCCACTTCCTCTGCTCAATTGAATAAATATAATCATCATTATAAATGATAATGATAAATGATAAATGATTTTATTTCTGTAAGTTGGTTTGTACAAACGCTTTTACATGTCTAACATATTTTTTTTTAAAAACTAGATGAGGTCGGCGTTTCATATCTGACTACTCTGAGAAGAAAGGCCGAAACAAACTCAGAGGTCACAGTCTCTTTTAAAGTCCTGACAAAATCTTGGTTCGATCATGTGAAGACCATGTAGACTGATGTCTGAAATGGTCTTTTGAGGAAAGAACCAGCCAGATTGAGTGGACCTGTCCAGTCAGTGCACGCATTTGTCAATAACCGAGCAGCTCAACTCAGAAAATTGAAATTATGTCTTCATGTCATATCATGCCTTCTCTGTATGAGAAGAGGCCTTTTCCCTGCAGTGGGGCAGTAACAGGCTGGTCTGATAGTGCTTGTCATACTTCTGGGCCGCCTTGAAGTTGGTTTTCCAATGCATAAGGCATGAAATTGTACCATTGTACCCAACTTCAGGGCGGCCAAAAAATTTGGAGAGAACTATACCTCAAAATCAAAAAAACATCAACAATAGGTGCACGGTTCGGGCTGGTCGTTTCCTATGGAGAACAACCGGCAAGAAACTCCATGGTAACTCTTTAAAAAAAATTTACCTAGTTACCATTATGATAATGATATGTCTGCTGATAAAAACCAGTGCATAGCCTAGTCCATTCATTATCAACATTAGTATTTAATTGTGTTTATCATGCAAAGATTTTACCTACCTAATGGTCAGATTAGATACTTACCAATGCCTATAATAAAATTATTTACAATCTCAAAGATAATCTGTTATAGGCATACAAAAATTGTACATAGCTGCAGCTTTAGTTTAGATAGTGAAATTAATATAAGAATAAACAAACCTTCAATTGTAAATAACTATTGATAATTTTTCCAACATCTGTGTCTCGAGCTGGGAAATTTGTGTATTCAGCATTAATATTCTTCTTCTTTAGATTCTCAACTGAAAGAAAAGACAAAAGATTGAAGATTCTGACTTAGGTAACATCTGCACGCGTAGCTATTTCAATAAGAGATTATAACTAAACCATATATACAGGTTTTTAAACAGTGCATTTATTTACAATAAAATAAAAAATGTACTTGCGACTTGCCTTAAAACCAGTTGTGTATGCAGGTCAATTTGTACTTACCAAGTGTTCTGGCTTGTGTCGACTTTCCGGTCCTGTCCACTCCCTCAATAACAATTAGGGCACCACGTTTCATTTTCAGATGATTATTATATTAAGCTTCTTGATCCTAAGAACAAAATAAACATAAATCAGAGCTCGTGAAGTTGCTTGTAAGTGATTTTAATGGATTATAGCCGCACGCAGTTTCATCTCTCTTTGAGGGAATACAGCGAGAATATAATTGGAACTGTTAAACATTAGCTATAGCCGACATCTAAATAATTACAACTCACACACGTCACAGCACACTATTCAGTTATTTTTACAATTAATTTCGAATTTGGTTAGAATATAGAAGATTCCAATTCACTCACTTCAATCTTCACGGCTTTTGACAGCAAAACATTAATTTGGCGGGAAAGGGACTGAAAAGGGTAAGATACTGTAGTGATGCGACTTCTCAGTTGAACTCGGATCATGAATCGGAACTAGTAGGACAGTAGTCCTCGGTCCCCAATAGTACAACACTATTGGGGAGGGTAGAGGGTGAATTTCAAATGTATTCGTGGGAAATGATTAACTACACTGTAAAACATAAACTTTATAATCTGTAAAATGTAATTCACTGGCTTAACGATTTTGTGGAGTTCGCCAACGCAAGATAGTGGTTTTGGTGATGTTTCAGAGATAATTGGGGAGATGTATATCCACTTGTCCGCGACCATCTTACATAAACTTAGCCCCTCACAAAATCAACAAAATGATTAAGTGGGGGGTTTAGTTATTTTGTTTATTATTTAGTTTTTTATTGTTTGTTATTTAGTTTTACCTAAATTAATTGACTTTAATTTAAACTAATATGAATAAGTAAAATTGTTTGTTTGTAGGAGGATCTTAGTAGGGCAAAAAAATATTTTTTAATTGGTCCTATATCACTAAATATAATTAGATAGACCATAGATCTGAAGCCGTGGGAAAACGATCAGTACTTGTGAATACTATAAAATCAAGGTTTACTTACTACACTGTAAATACATAAATACCTAAAGTACAACAATTTTACTACTAAAACCAGTACCACCTACTTTTCCTTCAGTCACAGCTTCAGAGTACGTGTACAGTACAATCTACTAATACGTCTTTCCTTAGTATAGACGTACTAGTAGACTGCATGGTTTTTTTTTATCATACATCATCATAGGGGGAAAGTTAAAATCAGATCGTTCAGTTTAATATAGTAAACCAATTGACTGGCATTGGCTGATATAAAAAGATAATTGGGAGCAATGGGGTGGTAAGAGAATGGGTTGGGGGACTAGGCAATTTTTCTAGGGATGGGGAGGTAGGTGGGAAGACGAATAGGAAATAAGTTGCTAGTTTTAGAAATATTCCTCACAAACTGGCAAACTTGGTAAACAACTTTTTGAATCTATATATATTTTCAAGTTATTGTTTAAATATACCAAGTCTGCTTAAAACTACTTAAAAGTAAATTTGATGTTTCGCGCAATTATATCCAGATCCTAGAGATGTCAGCTACGGTACAGAAATCAGAAACATCCGCAATGGTGAAAGCCAATAATGGACTTATAACGCTCGCAACTGGCAGCCCTCTTATCAAATGTCAATCGTCATATTAGAATCAAACTGCGCTGCAATCTCGCGTTCGGCCGTATTTCTTTGTTTTTATTTTTATAACTAAATGTAAGTTTAATCGTGGAATAATTTTATTTCAATCATGAAAAAGGGGTACAAAGTTACAGATGTGAAGAGGGAGAAGAAAATAGGCGTTGCTGCCGAAAATCTGGAAGAGTTGATAGAGAAATCATGCAAAAAGTTAGGGGTAAGTCGAAATTACTTTGTTACTGTAACTTATCTTGTCTAAAATTTTGTTTATTGGTGATTCTGTTTATTTTCGAGGCCAGTTTTAGTCATGATCAGGTGTGTTTACCGTGTGAAATGGGTCAGGGTGAAGCCTTGACCGATATTCGTGTTCCTTGACCTAATTCCGCGACTTGGGATTTCCAGTTCAATGTCAACTGCGCAGAGTGTCGGCTATGCGTGGCGGAGGACGGGACGCAAGTTGACGACGACGAGTACCTTGCCACGCTGCCCTCGCAAACACTTTTCGTATTACTGAAGGACACTGAGAAAACGGTTACTGGTATGCTTTGTTACAGATATTGAAATCATAGGCGGTAATATTACGATGTGGGTAGATAAAATTTCTTTCAAAAGCAGTCTTTTAGATGATCTCAGGGGAGGCCTAGGATAAAATTTCCATTATGGGCCGCTGATTTTTGCCGCGTGGATGGTAGGGGGTGGAGGAGGGGAGGTTTGGCTACCCCCCTGTACCATTCCCACCACTCGGAGCCCTATGGTTATGGAGATATCCATGGTTAAAGTTCTCAGATTAGTGTAAAAATTTCCGAAAATGTTCATCGTTTAAGGGGCAGGGAGGGTGGGAAGGAAAGCGTGTAGGGGGACTACCCCACTGTACCATCCCCACCCCACGGAAACCCATGGTTATGGAGTTATTAGATATATTTTATACTTAAATATAATTAATGAGATAAAAAAAAAAAAAAAATTGTGAATTAGTCCAAGAGCGAGCGAAGCGAGCTCGGGAGCTTAGGGCACCCCGACACGGATAGGTTAGGTTCGAAGGAGATGACGGGAGCTGAAGTGAGCGAGCAAAGCGAGCGAACTCAGCTCCCGTCATCTTCTTCATGTTAGGTTACTTTAGACCCTGCAGACAGAAATAGGAGCCCCGACTTGTGTTTCGTTTCTTTCCCTCCCTTAAACCGATGGACATTTACGAAGAAAATTATTCTAACCTGAAAACTTTGACCATGGATATCTCGATAACCATGCGGCTCCGAGTGGTGGGGATGGCACAGGGGGGTAACCAAAGCTCCCCCCCTCTCCCCCCCACCCTCCCCGCGACAAAAATCGACGGCCCATAATGGAAATTTTAACCGAAGCCTAAGTCTAGCAGTTGTCATGGCTGGATTATGATGATCTCTAAAAGGAAACCAATTTTTCCAAGTTAGCAAAAAAAATAACACAACAGCTCTAAATCTCATCATCATCATTATAATGTTGTCATCATTTCAGTCTAAAGACCTCCACTGCTGAACATAGGACTCCCCCAAGCATCGCCACTCTGATCAATCCAAATCTAATAAATTATATTTTCTCCAGACTTTGACTATTACTATAATCTGATCCGGGCCCAAAAAAAGGACTACATAGACACTGGGGCTGCAGCCAAGGAGTTCCTCAGTGTCAACATGAAGGAGAAAGTCAAAGTGTTCCAGAAGTACATTACCGCTGCTGATGATGCCAGCACCATGCTCAGCGAGAGGACTCAGGATCCAGAGTGGTTTGAAGGTGAGAATGGATTAAACTACATACATTATTTTATTTTATTTAAATATATCATTTTTATTTGTTGGACTAACAATACAACTCTGCCTAACCCTCTGAGAAATAAAGGTGATGTGATTTTATAGGGTTTATGAAAAAATCATTTCTATAATGATTCTCCAGGCAACAACAATCTTAACTTTTCTAACAATCAGGAAATTCTCAGTGGTCTAGTTATTTTGTTATTATTTGCCTACCCTCATGTTTAAAAAAATCTCAGGTCACGTAATAGATATGGATTAATAACTCAACTATTTGATTTAGTAGCTTATTAGTTACATCTATACTAATATTATAGAGGAGAGATTTGTATTTTTGTATGAAACAAATAAACTTAAAAACTGACCGGAAGGAAAGACGAAGGACCAATTTAAAAAATTATTTCATTGTTGGGTAGCTACACTATCCCCGGGCGACATAAGCTACTTTCTATCCTTGTATTTCTACGGGAACGGGTACCACGCGGGTTAAACCGTGAGTCGTTCGCTAGTACCTAATATATTGGTATGGTGAAAGAGTAAAAGTTGTTGTATTTGCCTTATTAATTTTTATTATTTTATAACATATGAAGACTTACTAGGAAATAACAACATTTGTAATTTTTTTTAAATTATCCTGTTTTCAAAATCACAGGCTAGGAATACTTCCCTGAAGCAACAAGACAGTATAAAATGTGTGACTCACAAATTATTCTTCCTCAAAAATGTTCTGAATATGTGTGTCCTTGTGTCTAATAGAAATGATACAAAACTTATGAACGTGTTTCCAGGATTAGAACCATCAGAAAAAACAAAAGAGCAATCAATGTCTAAACGCGTGAAAGATCGGATGCGCGGATACTACTACAAAACAAAGTCGGCTCTGCAGTCATCCGATGTCTACATACACTCGAAGAACGGCCGAGGTAAGAAACTCATAGACCAGTTCTTAACAGACCTTCGAAAGATACTCGAATCTTACAAGTACAACGAGACTTACTTCAACCGGAAAGCACACAAAAGTGCTCGCATTTGCGACGAGACTGGTCTCTTCCAATGCGGAGGCCTCTGGAGCACAGACAAGTGTCTCTACGAAGGTGAACACGTCATCAACCCCTACCGTACCCGCGAGGAACGCATCATATTCCAAACCTGGAATCTCGACCATAAGATTGAGCTGTCAAGGTCTATTATCCCAAAAATTTTAGAAGCTATCGATGGTTTGTTCAGCGGTGATATTAAATGTATGTTATGTGCTAAGGATTCGAAGGTGGGTGGCATTGAAGCCGATAGGTATTACTTGCAAATATTCACGCGGGAGAATCTTAAGCTGGTGCATATTGTATGCCATTACAAAGGTAAGCACGACGCCGAGTCGGGCGTGTACACTCTGTGCCAGAAATGTTATGGCGGCCAGAGAATTGAGTATAAATAATGTTATAAATTATATGTATTCAATACAGATTCAGAACTCTAGGGTATTTATCGATGTTGCTACTGCCGTGCCGTCATGACGTCACTCTAAACATCGATTTGAAAAACACCTCGATTGTGATTGAATTCTGAGTAATTATGACACATATAATTTTACCCTTAGGTAACTATTTACTTACTAAGTAATACTTACGTAGTAACTATTAAGTAATCTGTGGTAATACTCGTATTTCTAAAGAAAAATATCCCTAGGGTACTGAATCTGGTTTTTGAATGTAACTGCAATATATATTAATAGCGAACAAAGTATATTTCTATACAAATAATAATTCTAAGTTATATTTTCTGCTATATTATATTATAAGGTATATTTTTAACAATTTGTGATAGGCGGTAAATGAATGGAATCTTGTAGCGTTATTATATATTTTATTAACGATAGAGAATGAAATGTTATAGCTGTAAATATTATTTTTAAGTTGGTTGTGCACTGTTTTACAAGTCAAGTTATTTTTACAATTTAAGACGACGACTAACGCCAACGACCTTGAGGGAACAAAACTCGCCCTCGTTTCTCACCCGCGCTACCCGAAATTTAGTAGTTTTTTGTACTTTTCTTATTATTCTATGACTTTAAAAAAAAAAGCTTCAGATCAAAATGTAGATAATTAAATTGTCTTTGTTATGGTGTCGATTTCATTAAAATACGCCCAGCGGTTTTGTTGTGTTTTTGTCCGTTTTAGACATAACTTTACAAATTAATTACACTATGTTAGACGAATAAAACTCAAAATTTGCTCAGATGAAATTAAATAAAATTAATTTATTAATTCCAATAAATTACGACTAGCCGTTTAGACGTGATTCTCATTTTAAAATCAGCTACTCAAGGGAATCGGCGCCTTAAGTAGGTATGCTAACAGCTAGATCAGGTATAGGATAGATATCTATGGAAGCATGGACCTTCTCTAGGTCTCAGGTCTTCCCCACAAAAAGACGAATATTTTTCAATATTAACTGAGCCCGCGGTTTCGCTCCCGTCAACTGCCCACGCTATCCTACCTGCTAGCGATGGGCGTTGAATGAACGAACTAGTTGAATTCGTAGACGGCTAAACTGAGTCTCGACTATGTTCATGTCGACTTGTAACGCGACGACCGACGCGAGACCTAAATTGGGTAGTACAAGTTCATACGTCCGAAAAAATAACAACAACGGACGAACATCGAGTAAATTAATTTAAACTCTAACTCTAGAAACAAAGAGTTGATATTTCTTTGGGCCGAATCCCATTTTGGAGTTAAAAATGCATTGTGTTAAGAAAAAATGGACGCCAATAGTTTCACGTGTGCAAAAGAGTAAAAGAGATTGACTATTATTGGTAAAACGGTTTGTACATGTTTGTGTTCAATCGTAAAGTTGAAAGTTGTTGACGAGCCGTAGACGTCGCGCGTCGCGTCGTCGCAAAGTTTATAAAGAACGTCTACTTAACATAGTTTACGTTATGAACTAGTCGATAAATTCAACTAGTTGATCGACTCGTCGATCAACGGAAATGGACGGTCTAGTTTCGTTAACGAAAAATACGTCGACGACCCATCTCTACTACCTGCAGTACCTGCACACCAATTTTATATTAAGGTCATTCTTTCGCGCAGAATCTTAAAACCGCCATTCGGAAAATGAAGGGAAAAGCACAACGCCATCTATCTTATATGGAGTTCAACTGTCCGAGTAACTGAATTGCGGGTGTTGTAATATTGAACACTTTAAATTCATAAAAATTTTGATAGAGTGAACCGATTGTGATGAAAAAAACTAGGTAATACTTCAAGTTACGCACAATTTTTATGTATAAAAAGTTATCTACATTCGTTTCGTACATTTTACGTGATGCGTGCACATCTAAACCGACAAACAGCCAAAAATCCAAAAAATGCTGAAAATGGGTTCTGTTGGTTTTCTTTTAACACGTTGGCAATTTTCCAAGTACAAAAAAGACTTTTCTACAGATTTGTTTATGTAAAAATAAATAAAAAGCCTTATATTTCTTACAAAAAAAGGTTTTACAAAAACTAGAATATTTATGAACACTTAACTACTAATATGTTAAACTATCTAAAATAAATAAAATATTAATTTAAACTACGCTAGTAAGAACCCCTCGTTCTCGAAGGTGAAGGCCTCCTCTAGAGACTTCCATGTTTCCCTATTCTTCGCTGTCTCCATCCAGTTTACGCCAGCCACTTTTATAATATCGTCAGCCCACCGGGCAGCTGGTCTACCTCTCTTCCTAAGGCCAGGTGGTCCTTTCCAGGATGTGATTTTGTAAGTCCAACGGTTGTCTGTCAATCTGGCTATGTGACCAGCCCAGCGCCATTTGAGTTTTTTACAGTGGTACAGGGCATCCGTAACCTTTGTTCTTTTCCTTATATTTTTGTGTGTGATTTTTTGAATTCTTCTTATTTTCAATAAACTTCTCTCCATACCTCTTTGACATGATCTGATTTTGGATTTTATTTGATATGTAAGCTTCCAAGTTTGGCTAGCATAGGTTAATGAAGGCAATATACAGGTATCCATTACTTTTTGCTTAACAATGATTGGCATGTCACTTTTCATAATTTCTTTCAGACTCCAAATTTTTTTCCAAGCGTTTGAGATTCTCCTGTCTATTTCTTGTTGGTTCCTTTGTTTTTGAAAAGAAATTTGCTTACCGAGATATATATAGGTGTCGACATACTCTAGCGCTTCATCTATTAGGTATACTGGATGTTTATTTGAGTTCGACATAATTTTGGTTTTACTGCGGTTAATTTCTAGGCCTACCTGTTGACTTGCGGCGTTTAAGGCGTTCATCATTGACTGCAGCTCGGTTGTATTTTCCGACAGCAAAACAATGTCGTCAGCGAATCTTAAATGGCTAATATAGTGACTATTTATATTTAGGCCGACCTTTCCCCAATTCAGTTGTCCAAAGACTTGCTGTAGTACAGCTATAAATATTGTTGGAGAGATAACATCTCCCTGTCTTACTCCTCTTCTGATTGGTATGGAAGTTCCGGTTTTTTCCAGTTTAATCCTACTGTTACAATTTCGATACAAATTTTGTAGAACTTTCAGATATGCTGAATCGATATTTTGCTCTTGTAGAGACTGCCATATTGAGTGATGGTACAGAGAATCAAAAGCTTTTTTGTAGTCGATAAATATTAGGTAGAGCGGCCTGTCGAATTCCTGATATTTATCTATGAGCATTTCGATAGAGTGGATATGATCCACAGTAGAAAAGCCTCTCCTGAACCCTGCCTGCTCTACGGGTTGGTGCATTTCAACAGTGCTTCTGATTCTCTTTTCTAGAATTGAAGAAAATAATTTGTATATTGAAGACAGTAGACTTATTGGTCGGTAGTTACTTATATTATTTGGGTCTCCTTTTTTATACAGTAGGATAATATCCGATTCGGTCCATTGTTTTGGTATGTTTGCCGATTTTAGGACCAAGTTAAAGAGCTGGGTTAGTGGACCTGCTAGATAGAGATCTCCTAGTTTCAGGGCTTCGTTGGTTATTTTATCTGGTCCTGGACTTTTTTCATTCTTCAGCTTTGCAATTCCATTCATTACTTCAGCTTCATCAATATCCAGTATATCTGAAGATGTGTGTCCCGGTATAACACGGGCTGGGTCATTGTTTTCACACCTGTATAAATTTCTGTAAAAATTAGTTGCGACTTGAAGTATTTCGTTTCTATTGCAAGTTGTTTTATTTGAGGCTTTTAGTCCTTCTATGGAAGGGAAAAGCACAACGTCATCTATCTTATATGGAGTTCAACTGTCCGAGTAACTGAATTGCGGGTGTTGTAATATTGAACACTTTAAATTCATATAAATTTTGACAGAGTGAACCGATTGTGATGAAAAAAACCTGGTAATACTTCAAGTTATGCACAATTTTTATGTATAAAAAGTTATCTACATTCGTTTCGTACATTTTACGTGATGCGTGCACATCTAAACCGACAAACAGCCAAAAATCCAAAAAATGCTGAAAATGGGTTCTGTTGGTTTTCTTTTAACACGTTGGCAATTTTGGCATATTTTCCAAGTACAAAAAAGACTTTTCTACAGATTTGTTTATGTATTGAATTGATATTGATGATGATAAACGTTGGTTTGGTTTAATTTAAATTTATTAAACACTAGCTGACCCCCGGGGCTTCGCTCCCGTCAACTACCTACCTACCTACCCTACCTTACCTACCTACCTACCTACCTACCTACTATTTTTTATCTATCATCAATAGTTTTCTCAGCGCACGCCAAAGAATAAATTTTATAGGCAACATTTTGCTACCTTGTGTTACATTATTGCAATTGTCATAAGGATCTCTATTTTTTTTAAATATATTATATGACACTCAGGCATAAAGTAGCTTTCTACTGGTGAAAGAATTTTCAAAATCGGTTTAGTTGATCCAGAGATTACCCCCTACAACTCCACACTCACGAACTTTACCTCTTTATGTCATCTCCGCAGTATCTTATTATGCAATACTGTATCAAATCTGAAAAGCAATTTAAAGTTTCATTGGACATTTGTATTCATATACAACACCGCAAGACCGCAATATTCCCTGGCTTAAACTTTGGGCCTGATTAGCATACTGAAATTGATCTACTTCGCAAAATTATCTTGGACTTGCAAAACAGATGCTTTCAAACAATTTGTTATAAGTAGTTAAGAATATATTTTTTACTCAAGTTTCATGAAATGCTCCTAAGTATAACCACAGTAAAAATATACAAACAGTATGGAAACTACCTACAAACGCTCGAAACGGCACACTCACACAAACATACGTGACCACTCGTCGCGTCGCGGTGCTCAGTACTGACAGCACTGCGGACGCTGCGTAAGGGTCTCGTCGGTGCGTATGTTTGTGTGAGTGTGCGTTTCGAGCTTTTGTAGGTAGTTTCCATACTGTTTGTATATTTTTACAGTGGTTTAACTTAAGTATACATATTTTTATTTACGATCTTTATTCAGCAATGAAATGGATATGTTCACTAGAAATCACATAGACAGTAGACATAGTATTTATGTGTTTTAGAACGATTTAAACATTTTATTGGTAATATTTAACCACAGCAGACATTTCTATTCCTTAAATTGATCTCCTAACCCTTCACGACATAGTATAAGAGTTTTACACGATTATGTATAATATACTTAATGATTTTTTACTTATTTATTATTCTTAGTATTACCATAATGTAGAATGGATTGCTGTTGAGACTACAGTATAGATTTTTCTACTGTATAATGAACTTTATGCGTTGTACATTAGGTACGAATTTGTTTGAGTGATGAAGTTTCAGTGTAAGGTTTAAATTAGTATTGTGAGAAAATCAGTCACCATACCTTGGTTTAATTTATTTATATTATAATGAGTATTGAATAATACGTTAGCCTATAACTTTCCCAGTCCTCCTCTCTTTGTAATGAGTATATACCAAATAAAAGTATGTTTTTTTCTAAAGTCTGAAGCTGTCCTCCTATAGATTCTTTTATTCGTTATAATCACAGACATAAATCTAGCTAGATAACGCAAGTCCCTCCAGCTGTATGAAAACAAAGTGTGCCACTTTGCACACACAATTTACTTACCAATGAAAGAAAACATTTCCAATGCCTCTGCCAACTTTTTCTATACAGTCTTTACAGCTCAATATGGCATACAAAGTCATTTTTCTAGATTTCGGTAGATTTCCGGTACCTACCGATAATGCTAAATGAAAAACTCAAATTATGCGAAGTAGGTACTATAAGGGTCAAAAGTGCTGTCACACTCTACCAAAACAAAACAGGATTTTTTTTTGTAGGCAGCAGAATTTCAACTTATCGCGGTTAGTAGGAATAATCTATACTTTAATTTCTATACAAAACTAGCTGACCCCCGCGGCTTCGCGCCCGTCATTTGGCTACCTACCTACCATAACTACCCTACCCTACCTACTGAAATAAAAAAACATAAAACATCTACTAAATAGTCCGAACAAAGCCTAAAAGTTTGGTTTGGATAGGTGAGCCTGTTCTTGAGTTATAAAATTACAACGAAAAATGGCATTGATTTTTACCCGACTGCCGAAGGAGGGTAATGTGTTTATCAGTCTATGTATGTATGTATGTAAGTATGTATGTATGTTTGTTCCTATATGGCGTTCCAGAGACCAAACGCGTTGGCCGATTTTGATGATTCATACGTCAATCGATGCGTCTTAACCCTGCGAGTGTCATAGGCTACATTAAAATTGGATAATAGAAAAATGGCGGCTTTTGGGTGCCATATTGTGGAGGCCTAAATTTTTTTTTTCTTCCAAATCCATCGTGTGCAGGAGGAGGATACATCTGGTTTTGGTCAGCCAGCTCGCGCGTATGTATCCTCCGACTGCACAGCATGATTTTTTCCTTGTTTACGACTTTTTAGTTCGCTTTTGAAGCAGTCGGGTTTTTTGATTTTTCGAATTAAGTTTTTTTATTTTTATATATATAGATATTAAATCAGTTGTTGATAATTTAACAGCTTCTACAAAAACTAGCCATTTGAGTTTTGTGAGAGTATGACTGCACTTTTGACCCTTGACTGTACATACAATCGCGTCATCTAGTTAGATTTATGTCTGTGGTTATAATATTGCTCAATACAGTATTTAGACATGAAACCTCATCATTGATACAGGGTTGTTATATAGCCATAAACAATACTTTGGTGTAACAAAATAAAAAATACTAATCAAGGACACTTTAAAATTAAAACTAAATGAATAATATTTGAAATATAAAATTTTTGCCATACATGAGCAACACGATGATAAAATAAGGCTTCTATCACACTAACGTTTTGTTTTCATTTGTCTGTGAAGGCATTCTATTCGGCTGTTTCCAAAATCTCGACCTATACCAGCGTAAGCGCAACATACGCCAATGTAATGGGCAAGTGTGGTGGAGGACGTTTGGCGCAGTAGTTGAACGATTGACTGCTGCGCTGCGTGTCGCAGGTTACAATTATTTGTATAACCTACAGATAGTTGTTCCTGCTTTGAGTGATTGTGTGAGTTTATATGTTTGTAAACGCATCCACGATACAGGAAAAATTCCTAGTGTGGGCAAAGTTTAAAAAAAAAAAAAAACAAAAAAAAACAAGTCAACAAAACGTATGTGTGGTAGTAGCCAACAAAGTAAGAGCGGACTCTAGTCAACAGGAATTTGAAAAATAGGTATTTGAAGAAACTATTGCCGTCGCGTCACATCCAACCTCACCCCGTAAAGTGCGAAAGGGACAACTGCAGCTCAGGCTGATTTTACCTACAAAAACTTTGACTAAAAGACGTTTCGTATTCTGCTGTTTTCTTCATGAAAACTGGTCTGATCTAAAAAATTCTTGTATCAAAATTTTGAGGAAAAGTATATCTATGCTCCTATCATTTCCTTTTTTGTTAAAAACTTATAAATTTTGTCTGAAAGTCTTCTGAACATGGAGGTAAAAACGGGCATTTTTTTCGGATTTTTGGATTGTCATATTTCTTTTTGTGATTATGTTTTGGAAAAAAGGAAATGATACAGGCACGTATTAATTAGACCTAGATTTTATGGAAAAAAATCATTGCTCTAGAGGCATTATCCACGAAGAAAACAGCAGAATGTGTTTGTATGGAGAAAGTCTCACTAGAGTCCCCTCTTAAATCTTACCATTTTAAAACTTGCACAAGTTTAAAAAGAAAGATTCCATAAATTAATCTATTAATAATTTGTTTATGCATTTAAGGCAAAGCACAATTCGTTTATAAGACGGCAAATGTTATCTAGATCAGTTTACAAGAGCGAGTAAGAGGATGAATAGATCTTTTGTGGTCATAGACAACAAACTGGTCTAGAATTAAGATGCCAGTTACTATCAACAGATGGTGCTAAATGAGAATTGATCGTTGCTTTGTGACTATAGCTTGGCTAATTCGTACGTGACACTCCCATGGTTAGCGGGCGATCGGGGACACAGTATAAATATACAAACAGTATGGAAACTACCTACAAATGCTCGAAATGGCACACTCACACATACATACGCATCGACGAGACCATTAGGCGTCGGGCGCGGACATGGCACGGGCGGCTTCCTATTCAATTCAAATTTCATACAAAATGCATGGAAATAAAGTGCAATTTAAGACACACGGTATGTCGTTGCTCGGATGTAGTTATGACGCGCCATTTCGACGCCCGCGCCTGATCAAATAGACGAAAGACGCCATTTCTGTGTGTCCTGCGCCTTAAGGCACTTCTGCAGTGCTGTCAGTAGTGCGAGCCGCGTAGGGGTCTCGTCGATGCGCATGTTTGTGTGAGTGTGCCGTTTCGAGCGTTTGTAGGTAGTTTCCATACTGTTTGTATATTTTTGATGTGACGTAAGGCAGCGGGGGTAGTAAAATGTGCGCGGGGGGCGAGGTTCATCTGACAGGAACGTCGTCATCGCGCTGTCACGTCTGCGGGTAGTAACGTCCTCCGCCAGCCGCGCGGACCACATACGAATTTGCCAAGCTATAGCCAAATTATTCTTACTTAATTTATTTATTTATTGACTGATTAGGTACATGGTACCAAACTATCGAATTTTTTAGAACATTTTTGTATTTCATTAATATTAACATTTAAATGATTCTCGTCTGTGAGTTTTGTATGATTTAGATTTCAATATAATTGTAATCTTAGATAGGATTTATGAAATGGATCGAGGGGCTTTTCCACAAGTTTATGACAAAACCGATTAGTAGCATTACTAACCACAT
Organism: Orthosia gothica; assembly: GCA_949775005.1. Classification (NCBI taxonomy): domain Eukaryota; kingdom Metazoa; phylum Arthropoda; class Insecta; order Lepidoptera; family Noctuidae; genus Orthosia; species Orthosia gothica. The sequence goes on along the minus strand of OX459034.1, from coordinate 17,785,613 downwards.
TTATTTGTATTATACTTATAAATTATGATTGATCTTCTTTTTTGTCCAACCCCGGTTTAGCTGGGGTTGGGTATCATTATACGTCTGGGCCAGAGATCTCTGTTCTAGGTTGTCTGAGTGCTCAGGTTATTCCTCAGGACCTCTTTCTGCATATTTGACCATCAGGTGGCGGGCGGGGATAAATTATAATCATTGAAACTGACAAAACAATAAAACAATATATTTTACAACAACAATTTTTTTGGTTAGATACAAACTTCGAAATATCAAGACCCACAGACCACACCGAAATATCGGGTACGTATGATGAGGAGCAGGCTGGGAGCTCTGAAATGGAAATTGAGGCCAGAACCCCAGACTTAAACTATGTTCTGACTCCACACGACATGTCCCTTCCAATGACCAGTGAAACCAGAAGCCTGTCAACTGACTCTGAGGACCTAGGGCCAGACAAAAAGAAACTCAAAAACTCTGATAGTGAAGATGAAGCTATCAGGGCTGAGGTAAACAAGACTTTGAAGCTGATTAACGACGTAAATGATAATCTGGAGTGTGTAAAGAGGCTGGTTGCCAACATGGTTGATAAGGATGGAGACGTAGATATCATTAGTAAACAACAGGGTGAAGAACCCCCTTCAGACGTCACGATAACGTGATGGGCTCCTTGCTACAGTGGCGCCCCCGCGTCTACGAATTCTTTGACAGGAAGCCACACTCTGGCTTTGCCTATTACTCATTAAAAAGAAATTGGAAAAAGCTTTAGTTTCAAGTCGGTTTTGAGTATGTAAGCTTAATGTGGAAAGGGCTCTCAAGGTTGTGTAAAAGAGTACTGTGTCGAATTTTCATATTAATTTATTCTAAGTACTACTCTATTTACCTTTCTTATACTTACCATAAGCTAAGCATATTTTTCCATTACCTACTCTAATGCTAAAATAGTCTGCCACACAATCGTCAAATTAGTTTCTGCATAGAGAATGTTTGAAAAAAATTACCCGACTGCGGCAGAGGCCAGAAGGTGGGTAATGTTTTCATTGGTGATTGTGTTGCGGACCAATGTATTATATAAGTATATTAATAATATCAGAAATCCTATTTTGTGACAATCGTTTACCAAACTTGTTTAGATAGATATTAGTGAATAGCGATGAATAGCAATATTAATGTGTAAGATTGTAGGACTGCGTTGATTTGAAGTAGATGGTTAAAAAAAAACTAAATCAGAATCTGTTGATCCGTTTGGGAGCTATGATGCCACAGATAGACACATACATTCACAAATACACACGTGAAACTTATAACATCCCTGTTATTCCTTCGGGGGTTAACTATTTTAACCCCAAGGAAAATAAAAAAGCAAATAAAACTACATTCCATTTAAACTTTAGAACTCAACATTTTACATGGAAGTAGTTTTACATTTTACATAATAAATTTAAAAAAAAACAGTACAACAGAAATGAAGTATATAGGTAGTAATTACTTACCGATTGTGATAGAGTAGGAAATACATAATATTGCAGTATTGAAAACAATTGAGTAATTGTACTGTTTGTATTGACACTGAAAAATTATGAGTCTTTGTTATCTGTTTACGTTAAAGACCTGGTTTGTACATGCATTTATCATGCCATCAATCTCTGATTATAGATAGTGCATAATATTGCACGTTGGAGTACTTATATGCTCTTTGGTGGCATTCCAGAGGGCGACAGTGCATTGTCCTCTATGTAACTCGTGCCGGCACCCGGAGCCGTTACTTGGAACTGGTCAATCAAGGACGAGAGTAGGTGTGTGATCTGATCACGTTCAGTTTTCGAGGGGCGTCTCTGAGTGTAGCATTGTATGAATACTTTTATTCTACCTGTAAAAATAATTTTATGTGTAAATGAAAAATTATATAAAAATAAATATATATTACCTACGTAGTTTCTCGATAGTAAGCATTATGCGTTGAGTGCACTCGTATGACGTGGATAGCGCTAACATTAATTTATAATCATTTTAGAACCTTTTTGTCCATTGCGTTGTGACTCTTATACCATTATAATAAGGTACACTCTGAAATGATTGCCGCGCGTTCATAAAATGCGAAAAATAATAAGAACCAATAAATCTATATTGATCAAAAATACATAATTCTATGGTATGTAGGTAGTCAAGTCAGAATTAATAGAATGCATTCCAAAATCTATTAAGAAAATAAAAAATAAAGTATCAAGACTATTTTATTCCGCTTCAAATCAACGTGGTTAATAAATGTCAATAATAGAAAAAAAAATAGAAACAGTCTATTCTTACCCCATACAGTAGGTCAAAACAAGCGTTTTCGCTGAAAAACCTCGCCGGGTTTGCAGTCCCAAAGTCAATCTTGGGTTTCCCTAGCTGCCTTTTTGCAGCTAGAGTCCTGACAAACAATCACCCCGTTCAGAGGCCCTATTATAAAACATGTACTACTGCATTGTTTGCGGAGAAATGTATGAAGAATGGTCTTTTATATGTTATTGTGATGTCTGATTAATTTATAATTTGATTTTGTGAAAAAAAAATATGTCCATTTTATGTTTTAATTGTGTATATTTAAATTTATGGGTGACATGCCTCAGAATTAAACGATTTTTATTTTATCTAAAAAATTATAGCTCTTACCTATACTCTGTTTGAAATAACATTAGAAATTAAAACAATCCCTTTTTACAGCCCGTTCAACCAATTTTGACATCTATTGCGTTGGTGACATGACATAAGGCAACTGTAGAAGCTGTTGGTAAGGGTAATAGGTTTATGCTTTTTATGGCATCCTATGTTTACGGTAAAGAATATAAGACTCAAAATCGGTTGAACGAACTGCAAAATGGGCAATTCACCAGACCAGAGGGTGATACGACCCACTGAATACAGTCGACACTTATGAGCTTTAATACATTTGTACCAAATTGACCTTGTATTATTACTATATGGGCTAAGAATACACTGTGGTAGAAGCTTCCAAGTAGCTTATAGTAAAGTTGTTTGCGTAGCGTAGCGTGTTGTGTAGACTTCTCGATATACAGTATTAATCAATATACCTTCTCCTCTGCCTAAATAGATGTTTAAACATAGAATTAAGGAAGATATCATTATTATTAATTATGTAGCACACTGGTACAAAAATGTAGGAAATAATACTGCACATGTTGAATTTAGGAGTTTTAGATTAGATTGAATAGAAACTGTTTTGATTTCTGTGTTCATGTTGGTGCAATAGTTATTTATAATATGTATAAATATTTATTTATTATATACTTTATTGTACACCTAATATAGGCGGCCTTACCGCGTTCACTCCAGGCAACCACTTGTTGTTAGGTGCGGATATTTTTCAGTGCACGTAACTTCAATAATAAAAACGTAATGTTTAATATTCAATCTATTTTTTAAATATTTATATTGATGATAAATGTACTCAAATATATATGAATTATGAGAATCTTATAACTTTTATCTGTATGAAAATTACGTAAAATATCCGCAATTTTAATTTCACACCCTATATTATTATGCCAAAATTATGTAGGGTAGACGTAAAGAGAAATCTCTCTGTATGAAAAAGAGTCCGTGAAAATGTACTAAATAAGGGTAGTGCTGCAGTAGCCAACAGGTAAATTGTAACATTAATTTTAGAATGTTTTCAAACTAGTCTCCATACTAGTCACTAAACATATAACATTTTCTAACTCGGCATACTTCAATCCGTTAACAACTGCTACATTCATACCACACCATTTGCCTACGCTAGCGACATTTTGGAGGGTAACTACTAAACTAACTAATAAGCTAACTGTATCGCTGGACACTTTTTCAACATTCGCTTCATAAGAGACCGTTCTCCTTACCTCTACCCTCCATAACCAAAATTTCCGACATCCATACTTTTTTTTTATATACTTGCGAAGTTTCGATACTTCACAGCAATTTTCTCATACATGTTTACCATAGAGGAAAGTAATTTAAGATGTTTACCAAAGAGTTGTAACTGTATTTTCGCATTCACATGTGCAGTCTATAATTGTTGATTGTCTAAACACACATACTCTTTGTGGTTTGCTAAAGGAATTGTAAAAAATATTAGTCCATGATAAAAAAAATGTTGACGGAAATAAAATAATTTATAAGGTTTGCAATGTTTTTATTACACCCTTCTTATTACAGTGTGAAATCATATTTTAATTAAATTAATAATTATACAAGAAAAGGCGGAGTAACGCTGACCCGCATGCGCATTTTAACAGAAGTTTTCTGAATTTCTACAATTTGTTAGTAAGATTTATTTATACAAAAAACTCGGCAACCATATGATTAGTTAAAATGGTTAGCAGATTCTTCATTTGCATTTTCTATGGACAATAATTATTCATAGGTATTTCGAATCTGCAAATCAGTTTTTAAACTAATCATGGTTATAAAGTTTATATCCGTGACTACCGCCAGACCACCAAAGCCAATCGCTTCCATATTTGGTAAATAATTAGTACTCAATTTGTACTAATTATTAGTACTGGAACAACAAGATTGGTACCTTAGTAGTTTTCGAGAAAATCGACATTGAAGGTGGTCCTACTGAGTAAACTACTGGCGTGCTAATTTTGGGTACAAATTTTATCTCGCAGACTATTAATTTACTATGTAGTTTTGAGAAAAGTGTCAAGCTCCTCAAACTTGCAATCAACATTCAAATTCGTGGTCCTGCTGAATGAGCGCGCGAAAGTTATCATAGTTGATTTCTTGGTAAATACAAATGTTTCAGTCCTTCTTTTATGAAATGGATCACATTGTCATGTTTTCTCGAAAACTACTAGGGCACCAATTTTGTTGTTCGTGTACTAATTAGTACCATTTGAGTACAATTTTTTTACCAAATATGGAAGCGATTGGCGTTGGTGGTCGCCGTAGACACGGACACGATAAAGTTTATACAAATAAGGCTCAAAGACTAATGGCCAGTTTCTGATTAAATAAGGTTGAGAATGTTTTCAAACTACTTTAGTGCCGATTTTTTACAGGTTTTCAATCTAATGTATAGTTTAACAAATAATTAACTCATTCTTAACCTTAGGTACTTAATTCAGAAATCGGCTCATAGTTGAGATACTTTCATAGTAAGACCTCAAATCAAATAAAAAGTCAAGATGGAACATTGAAATTCAGGAAGTTTAAGACACTTACTACTTGCTAGAACATCCTGGCAAGCTTAAAATTACCTCTTAACATATACAAGTCTATGTACGTACTTATGTAGTCATAATGCTTATCTACGTTTCCTTCCAGCTGTCTTTTTACCGGGATTCCTTTCTCCTTTACCTGCCTTGGGTTTCTTATTTGTGAAATTTGTGGGGTTGTTTCCCTTCACTTTGGTTTTGAAGTTACGCTTGCCCTTGCCAGGCTTTATGCTTTTCTTCTCTTCTGATCGGCTGCAAAGAACAAGTAAAATTTAAAAACCACCGACACAATGTTTTGCCCAAATACCCCGATACAAACACCCATATATTTTGAACAGCTGGACAGATTTTAATCAAACATGCCTAATATGTAATAATTTCATACAATCAAAACTAAATCAAATTCGGTTCATCTGTTTAGGAGCTATGATGCCAGACAGCACAGTACACACGTCGAACTTATAACACCCCCTTTTTCCGTCGGGGGTTAAAAAAGTAAAAATTAAGTCACATTAGATAACTGTTGACAGATTTTAATGGGAAATACATTAACATAATAGTTTTAGGTACTGTTTATTTTTCAGTGTGATGTATACATCTGTCCCTTACACACACTCAAAATAACCTTGCTCTAGAAGCTTATGGTCACCCCCCAGATCGCCCCAAAAGTGGGGCATTAATAAGATATAGAGGACAACTTGTGGATAGGTCTGCTGTGGGTCCTACAATAAAAGAGGTTTAATACCATCCTCTTAGCTGGACCAAAGAGTCTATAACTCATAAGTAGTCTCATTTGACTAGAAATAAGGGCCTTGTGACTTTTTATTACTTGATCATGTAATATTCACTTAAATTTGTATGAAAGAATTGTTTAACATAATGAGCTGACCTGCTGACAGTGCTTATTCAGTTTCAGTTCAAATTGGAAGAGACTAAATAGGTATAAAAACTTGATGCCACAGAATAAATAAAGAAATACTTACTTGACTTGCTCTTCATGAATGTGCTTAGCTACTGCCTTATCCATATCAATCTTAGGCCTCTTGTTCAGAATGTTATCAAGCATACTCAAATTATTTTCTCTCTCTTGTGCTGGTGTTGGTATTGGCAGTTTGCGTTTCCTCTCTTTGCCTGGGATGAGCTCATGAATGCCTTTGCCTCTGGCTTCCTTCTCCTTGGGCAATTTGTCTTGGAACTTGCCAAGCGACGCTGTTGAAGCCTTGGCTATGGTTGCTGCTGTGTCTAACTGAAAGTTAAAAAGTTATGCAGGTGAAACAACTGAATATTATTTTTAATTTTTTTAAATTTGTTCTAATTAAAAATCTATATATTTCTGTTTTTCCACTAACTTCTTTAAAACCATGAAACATATTTTCATATGATTTTTATTAATAGAAAGAGCAATGAACACACCTTGTTTTTGTATATAATTTGTACTGTGTGAAGCTAGGGCAGATCCCTACAGATGTATGAAAGATTCCAAAGTAACATATCTTATATATAAAATTCTCGTGTCACAATGTTAGTTACCATACTCCTCCGAAGCGGCTTGACCGATTATTATGAAATTTTAAATGCATATTCAGTAGGTCTGAGAATCAGCTACTATCTATTTTTTAATAGGTAGGGTAGGGTAGGTAAGGTAGGGTAAGAACGGTAGGGAGGGTAGGGTAGATGAATGTTATGGTGTTTTTATGGCAAAACAAAGTTTGCCGGGTCAGCTAGTATTATTATAAAAGTTACATTACCTGTGTGGCTGAAGCTTTATCAGAAGTGACAGGCAGCCCAACTCTGGGTATCTTGACCTTCTTGGCCCGGGCAATGTTTTTCAGCCTCTGCAACTCATTCTTGGCAACTTTCTCTGATTTCTCGTTGGCTTTCTTCTCATACATGTCAGTCATAGGATCTAAGTTCTGTGGCACCTCTATCAACCAATTCTTCTCTTTCTCTGCAGCTGCTTTCTTGAAACTAGAATGATGAGAAAAGTTATTAAATCAAAACCAACCATATGGGAAAAGAGAACCCTAATTATAGAATAAAAGTGCTCAGTAGCAAACGGAAAAGGTTTGTTATGGGTGCCTGCTTACAATACTGGAGAGATTTTAAATTTATGGCCATACTATATAAATAGTGAAATAAATATAGAAATTAACTTACCCATACAAAGGCACCCATTTCTGCAGCTGTTCATCCCATTGTAATTTATCCTTCTTCTTCTTCGTGATGCCTTTAGCTTTAGCAAACTCTTGCCATTTGGTGAGAGCCTTCGGTTTGGGACAAGGCTTCGCCCTTGGGACCACAGTCTTGGGTTCAGGCAAACGAACAACAATTGCCTCATCAACCCGCTCTGTCGGAAGCTCCCATATTTTGTTTAGAAGTAACTGTGTGTTGTCCCGAGTTAAAGACGTTAAATAGTCGTCTTTGTTGGCCCTGGAATATAACATGTGTGGTTATAGCGCTGAAGTTGTATTAATGACGCAGTTCATTTTCACCGATTTTATTGTATTGTTTTTCTGTTAATTATATGCTTAAATACTACGGAAATAGTGACAAATTTAGAGTAAGACAATAAAAAATCAACTCACTGTAATAATTTTGTGTCCAAGTCATTGGTGTCCGATGCAAGTAAAGAGCCTATATCAAGATCTACATCTAAATGCTTTTCTACTGTGATATGCTTATATTTTTCAGATTTCTTCTGTTCTTTTTCTAATATTTCATTAACGATATCCATATTTATTTAATTTTATAAATTAAACACATTCCCTTGAACACACGACTAACCTCAAACTTATTTTGACGTTTTGATTTCATTCAATGTTGCAATCCACGTGCAACAAAGGATGTCTTCGTAAACTTATTCATTTCATCTTCATCATTTGGTACAATATTTTACCAGTATAAAAAAACCAGGGCAATGAATGATCTACTCGCATGATCTTTTATCTAGTTTAATTTATATACGAATTATTTATTTTGGATTGATGTGCGTTACTATCCTCACAAACGCAATTCTACTTGGATTTGGATCCGACCCGACCATGATCCGACATTCCGAATTGCCGACTTATCCGAATAATCCGATACCGAATTGAATACGGAATACAGATTCGGAATGCCGTGAACCTAGCACAGACGTTAGTTTTCTCCTGTTTGGAATTTTCACTGCCAATACGTTCAGTGATGGCTTTGTGAACGCACGGCGATGGAGAACGATGACTTAAATATGATTGCATTTCGGTATTGGGTACATCCGATAAAAAAAATCTACAGGGCATGAGGGGTGTTATGGGGTCTGAAAGGCTAGCAGGTGACCCCTTCAGTCGACCATTTCAATTTGGCACACGATGCACCAAACACCCTGTATGATGAAAATCCCTTCGTAGCTTGTGACCAATCCAACTCCACTTGCGGCGCTTGATCTGGCGGTCAACCGGGGTCTCTTGCCATTTCTCCAGCAGCTCTACGTTGGTGATGGTCTCGGGCCTGTAGATTGCAAGTATGCGGCGACAGCAGTTGACGAAAAATTGGATCTGGCGTGAGATGTATTTCGTTACATTCCTCGTTTCGCACCCGTGAAGCAGCACGGATTTGACATTTTACCCGAATATTCTGAGTTTAATCCCTCGGATTAGTTTCCGCGATTGCCAAACAGGTATCAGCTGCACGAAGGAAACCTGTGCTTTGGCGATCCGTGAAGCGATGACCTCTTCACTACTTCCAGTTTCTGACACGACGCTCCTGAGATAAGTTTTGTGGATGCGTTCCACTGCCTCTGTGCCAATCAGCAACGGTGAAGTATTCTTCACACCAGATCTCATCTCTTGGATCCTCCGGATGTTTATTTTTAGTCCCGTTTCTGTCGCTTCCTGACGTAAATCTTCCAAAAAACCTTCGAAAGAATCGAGATCAACGTAATGCTTCTCCGGTTATCGCATTGACTAAGATCTCCTTGGGTCTGTACCTACCTGATAGCTGTTTACCAAAAGAACCCTGTTCCATTCGTTCGGAAGCTCATCGGTGGTCCAAATCCTCTTAATGAGTGGTGTCAGAACGTCGACGGTGGAGGATAAGTCAGCTAGTAGCATTTCCGCAGTTATCAGGTCGAGTCTCAGGCTGACGGTAGTTCCGTGTCGATGTCAAGAGGCCGGGATGGTGCAGAACTGACTTCCTCGTAGTGATAACGCCAGCCTAGGATTTGCCCATCCGCTTTAAGCCGGACTTTGGCAACTACCAGATGGTGGTCGCTATCAATATCAGCGCCCAAGCGGTTTCGGATATCAAGCAATGAGGAACGCCATTTGGAGCTAATTGCAAGGTGGTCAATCTGGTTCTTGGTGACCCCATCGGGTGAATTAAATGATAAATGATAAATGATTTTATTTCTGTAAGTTGGTTTGTACAAACACTTTTACATGTCGATCATATTTTTTAAAACTAGATGAGGTCGGCGTTTCCTATCTGACTACTCTGAGAAGAAAGGCCGAAACAAACTCAGAGGTCACAGTCTCTTTTGAAGTCTTGACAAAAACTTGGTTATATCATGTGAAGACCATGTAGACATATGTCTGAAATGGTCTTTTGAGGAAAGAACCAGCCAGATTGAGTGGACCTGTCCAGTCAGTGCACGCATTTGTCAATAACCGAGCAGCTCAACTCAGAATTTACGGAGCTCAACGATTCGACGAACAATACCAAAGAAAGGACATTCGGGTAGGCCGCATAAACTACTCAAACTGCCAGACCATGAGTAAAAACTAACTAAGTTATAATAAAAACAAAAATCCACATAGTCTTCACATTCACAATAATAAAAATAAAATAATATAATACTTTAAAAAGTAAATATTCTTGTCATTGCAAGAAAACAAAAAAAAAATATCAAAATTAAAAACAAAAACAAAATTCACGGTGCAAAATATAAAAAATCAAAATTAATTGGAGCAGCTCAATCCCAAGCCTTTTTGTCCTCAACGTAATCTTTAATAGTATAAAACGCTTTCTGACACAACTTACGTTTAATGAATGATTTGAATTTATTAAGACTTAGATCTTGTACGTGGCTTGGAAGCTTATTATAAAAGCGTACACATTGACATCTAAACGAGCCACCTATTTTCTTGAGCCTTGTTGTAGGTACTACAAATTTGTGTTTGTTCCTAGTATTTATGTTATGGATATCACTGTATTTTTTAAACAATTTGATATTTTTATGAGCATATAAAAGATTTTCATAAATATACTGAGAGGGCACAGTCATTACATTAATCTCCTTAAATTTCTCTCTGAGAGAGTGCCTCGGGCTTAATTTATATATTGATCGAACAGCTCTTTTCTGCAAAACAAAGATATTCTGGATGTCGGCGGCATTTCCCCACAACAGAATACCGTACGACATTACACTATGAAAATAGCTAAAGTATACTAAACGGGCTGTCTCTATGTCAGTTAAATTACGAATTTTTCTAACAGCATATGCTGCGGAGCTTAGCTTCTTTGACAATTTATCTATATGTGGGCCCCACTGAAGCTTAGCATCCAAAGTTAAGCCTAAAAATACTGTGCTATTCACAGGATTCAATTCTTCGCCCTTTATCAACACATCAGTTTTCACCTGCCTAACGTGAGGTAGGGTAAACTTAATGCATTTGGTTTTTTTTTCATTAAGGAGTAAATTGTTAACATTGAACCAGTGAACTACTTTTGAGATCGCGCTATTTACTTCGTCAGTAACCAGCTGCTGCCGTTTAAGTTTAAACAAAAGTGAAGTATCATCTGCAAACAACACTATGTCATGGTTATCCTTTATGAGGTAAGGCAAGTCATTAATATAGATAAGAAACAAGAAAGGACCAAGAATCGAGCCCTGCGGGACTCCCATTTTTACTATAGATCCGGGTGATCTTTTTCCATTAACGTCAACAGTCTGAATCCTATTACTCAAGTAAGAAGTAAGAAGATCCAGAGCGCTGTTCCGGATCCCGTAGTGGCGGAGTTTCCTGATTAGCGTTTCATGAAGAACACAATCAAATGCCTTGGACAAATCACAAAAGATTCCCAGGGCATCGCACTTATCTTCCCATGCATTATAAATATGTCCTAAAAGCTCAACACCGGCATCAGTAGTTGAACGACCCCTTGTAAAACCGAACTGTTTGCTATGTAATAATTTATGCTTATTAAAAAATCTTTGCAATTGCTCTAAAATTAATTTCTCAAATATCTTACTAAAAGTAGGTAGTACTGAAATAGGTCTATAATTTGTTGGGTCTGATGTACTACCTGATTTAAACAAAGGTATTATTTTACTATTCTTCATTAGGTCAGGAAACTCCCCACAGTCGATACAATTATTAAAGATAATAGCTAAACTAGGTGCGACAACATCAATAATAGACTTAGCAACTTCTACAGAATGACCCCACAGATCTGCAGTCTTTTTAACATTTAAAGTGTGAAAGGTTTTAATTATGTCTCTACAAGTAATATGTTCAAAAAGAAATTCCGTATCGCAGACATTAACATTTTCTTTTAGCAAAGACTCAGCAACAGAAGGTGATGAGTTTAGGGATTTAGTAGTTGAAATGGGAATATCCGAAAAGAAATTTTCAAAGGCCACTGCGACTTGTGAGTCTGATTTTATGATGTTGTCATTAATAGACAGGCTGTAGTCAGTATTTCGGTTACCAGATCTTCCCGTTTCACTATTAATAATATTCCAAGTCGTTTTAATAACATTACTACTGTTTTTAATCTTTAAACTCAAATAATGCGACTTGGCCAAACTACAAACTTTTTTAAATAATTTTGAATAATTTCTAACATATAAATTAAATTCAGCAGTGTTTACATAAGGCCTTTCACTGTACAGCTCATAAAGCCGTGTTCTACTTTTATGAATACCAATGGTCGCCCAATCACCGAATGATGCGTTACTATTAACGGAGATATTCTTGGGAATAAAGGTCGAATTAAATTGTTTACAGTATATACTAAAAAAATCATCATATAGGTGATTAGGATCAGCATGAATTGACAAAATTGGTAATTTATTAATGAGTTTAGCCTTAAAAGCTGCCAAACGACTTACAGTTTTGGGGTTAACAGTGATATCCTTTTTAGCCACTTTGTTGTTTAGGTTTTGTATAGTAATCCTCTGCCCACAATGATCAGAATTCCATTTGTACTTGTGATAAACCCCAAGCCCCTGTGTACCTAAGTACCGCTTGCGGTTTGTGTTAAAGTTCCCAACAGTCCCAAACTTTGCATTCAGGACGAGGACGATAACTTGATTTTTAATGCTCCTAAGGGTGGCGTGTTAAAAATCGTCTTTGGAATAAATGTGTATGTCAACATTGTGTATGTGTGCGTGGGTTGCGTCCCTGCACTGCTCTAACCTGACAATAACCCAGTGTGGTGACCACCTCAGGTGATGCATTGGTTGGGGCGTAGCACTGGACAACAAAGATCTGCCTCTTGATTGTAAACGTACCCACGATACAGGAAGAAATTTCTAGTGTGGAGCAAAGTATTAAAAAAAAGATTACTCCATTCATCTTTTTTTTTCTCTTGTTTAAAAACGGGTGTAAGTACATGATTCTGTCCATGATCGGTTTCCAATCCAGGAGGCTATTCTTTGCTTTATTCGAAAGGAGGAGCCCCACGCTGTACTCGCGCACATCTTCCTCACTTTCTTTACCTGTATACAGCAATGTCAAGCCCCTGGATGTTCTCAGCTAACAAAAGCCGTTACTTCTCACTTCGATTAAACCGGGTAATTGCAGGTTGTAACTTAGCATTACTGCTTCTGCTTGGGCTAGTGTACTGACATCGGCCTTTATTCTTATATTCCAAAAAGCAATTCGTGTCCTAGTTTTAAAGCCAAACGTCGTCGGTAGGGTATCGGTCCAGTTTTTTACTGTTTCGTTAATCTTTTAGTGTCGGGTAAGCGAGTGATTAGGCCACTGTATCTTAATCCGCTAGCGGGGATGCCGCTTTAGAGCCTACGGATTTGCTCAGTTGTTTTTCAAATATCCTAGTTACCATTTTTTTTTTTTCTTTGGAAATTATCCAATGAGTTCTCCTACTCTGGGTGAAGCGGGGAGGATGTCAGACTTTTAATGACTTAAAACCACATCGGCCCTAGCGGGCCCCGTCAGATATGCTGACATCTCTTTAAGGCGCGCGTGGAACACTACGCGCCGTCGACTCGGGCCTGGTCCTTATCAGACTGACCTACCCATTACAAGCTGTCCGCAAGCCGGGCATCAGCTTGCGACTCCCAACGCTCAGGGCGTCTCCTGCGGTGTTTCCGTTGCGTCTCCCTCACGCTTTCCTCCTCTTCCTTCGCGAGCATTACTGCTTCGCAGAAGGATGAGACAGTTTCCTATGCCCTCTCGCTCCGCTACGAAGACACGGCGGCGTTCTGCCCTAGCGGGGCAGATATCCTCCCTAGTGAGTCGATTCTGTTTCAAGGCGCAGACTATTCGCTTTGCATCCGTTAGCTCAGCTGCAACTTGGGGTGGCGAACGAGCGGCGGCGCGGTTGCATCAGATCCCAGGGCGAACGACGGGGACGGGTACGACTTGGACAGGCTAGGGCTCCACTTTATATGGTGCACCGCCACGAGTATAGCTATAAAGAGGGTCTTTTTACCCGACTGCCGAAGGAGGGTAATGTGTTTATCAGTCTATGTATGTATGTAAGTATGTATGTATGTTTGTTCCTATATGGCGTTCCAGAGATCAAACGCGTTGGCCGATTTTGATGATTCATACGTCAATCGATGCGTCTTATCCCTGCGAGTGTCATAGGCTACATTAAAATTGGACAATAGAAAAATGGCGGCTTTTGGGTGCCATATTGTGGGGGCCCAATTATTTTTTTTCTTCCAAACCCATCGTGTGGGGTATTAAAAGAAAGGGTTTTAAGAGGCGATTTCAAAAATATATAACACTTATATGTAACTAAAAAGTTATAAATAAAAAAACTTAATTCAAAAAGCATGATTTTTTTCCTTGTTTACGACTTTTTATTTCGCTTTTGAAGCAGTCGGGTTTTTTGATTTTTTTTTGGCACTTTTTATGTAATGTGTATGTTTATGTTCTCACCAACAGCGATTCTCAATCTTAGCTTCTCCCCCTGATTGGATCCAGAACCTAAAAGTACTTTAAAAAACTAAAGACTTGACTTAACCAAACCTTGTGGGGCTAAAACGTGGCTCCATGAGAGACAAAATGGCTTTTTAATTGTTTCTGAAAGTATGGCACTCAAGTGCTTAAAGGCCTCAGTAGCCTGGTAGTAATCCCAAAGAAAAAGAAGGTATGACTGAGTTTGTGACAGGTGACAGCCATGGTGACAGCTGGTCTTAGTAGGGATGTCGATATTAAAAAAATATCGATATCGGCCCAAAATTATATTATCATATTATTATATTATATTATCTAGTTATCGTACATCGATATGTACGATAACTAGATAAAGGAAAACATCAATGTTTTAGATGGAAAAATAAACAGTCTATTATTTTATTTATTCCATCACTCAAAAAAAAAACACTGACAGTATTTTTTTGTACACACACACTGCAAAAGAACTAACTTAATTTTGTAATCTGTTTGCCTTTTAATCTATTCCTTTGTTGATACAGCTGTTGACCATCTTCTGAAAATAGTCTTTATCCTTAAGCCGTCGACATTTTTAAATCTTGGATTCTTGAAATGCATAGAAAATGCGTATGTTAAGTTTAGTGAAGGGATGAATATGAAACAAAATGTGAAAAGTCAGAGAAAAAAAATACGAAAAGTCAGAGAAATCTGTCCAGTTAAACACAACACTCCATCCTCCAGAGAGTATAGTTATCGCCAAACTTCTTGACCACCCTAAAATTGGCTACAATGCCTGCGCAGTAGTAAATTTCATTCAAAAACAGCACCGATCCGTGCCTTGCGCATCGGAAAGCCAACTTCAGGGCAGCCAAGAAGTTTGGCGTTGTTTCGTTTTCGCATTTCACATCGATGTTTCGCTATTATTTTCGTAACATAGATGAATCGAATATTTCTAGGACGATGATCGATGTAAAAAATCGATGGTTTTTTACTAAACATCGATGTTTATCTACCTTCGATACTTCGAATCGATCTTCGAATTCTTCGATAAATATCTAAAATATCATCATCGAGCATCCCTAGGTATTAGCAGAATTTAAATGTTGATTTGATTTAATTTAATTTGTTGTTTTCATAATTTGAAACTGAAGGAATTTATTGAACAACTGTTACAATTCATCAAAATTTTGAAAATAACCGTGGCATCATGACTGGCGATTCGGAGAAAACTTATTGTTTCAAAAATGAAAACAAATTCGTCGTCAAAAGTGGATGTAAAAAACGTATGTGGAGATCCCTCAAGCAAATATTAACGGCTGAAAGAACGTTACCATGGCATAACGAAGCCGTCCTATGTAAGAATTAATTTAATTTCATGAGATTTATACCGAATAATGCAATGTTTATTTTAGGTAACATCTTACTTTTAATTTCAGATTACTCGATTAACGCCCCGCCAACTTTTAAACCAACCAAAAAGTATTCGGATATATCTGGCCTCCCTGCTCCTTATATTGATCGGCACTCCAAGCTATTTTACAGCAATGCAGAAGAGTTTGCTACTGTCAGAAGTTTACCGATGGACATCACCGCAGGATACCTACAACTGAGAGGCGCTAATACAATAGTAGGGTGAAAGATAAATGATCCTGATTATACATTTTGCTGTAGTGATCTACGTAATTTGTAACAACTGTTACCTACCTGCCCTAAATAACCAGAGTGATTAAAATGCGGATCCACACTAGACACAATGGCTTTATAATTGGTTCGGTAATTACGGCATTCGGCTGGTTAAGATGGGATATTGAGCTCATACTAAATAGTTGGTACTGAACTAGTTGTGTAAAAAACAGAATATGGGAATGATAATTATGTCTTTTTTATCATAAAATAAATCATTTCAGTGTTTTACTTGCCCGCAGTAGGCATTATGTCACTTTGTTTGCAATACTCCGAGAATGAAATTGAACTGTGTTTTGATAACATATTTTGTGAATAAAATAATGCGTCAAACCATTTTTAGTAATAATATTCTGTACCAGTGAAAGTAAATGATCATTGAATCTAGCAAGTAGTTTTTTTAAATCCAGCCTACCTATCAAGAATACAGTACACAGTAAACCAAGACAGCATATACTTGTGATAATGATCAAGTATATGCTGAAACAATTTATTTGTTTATCCTCGCACTGGAATGCCTTGCAGCACACAATGTTTTCCTTCACCATTGTTAACGATGTCCAAGATTAACTTATAAAGTACATATGAATTGAAAAAGACACGATTCTTGCCAGGATTCGAACGCACAACCTCAAGCACGAGAGGCAAGGTCTTAGCCACTAGGCCACCACGACATTTAACCATGAGATACAAGTGAGTTTTTATTATGACACTGTAGAGCTCTGCTAAACTAGAAGGAACATGAAGAGTTAAGGGTAAAATGAAGAACATTTTTACTTGAGTGTAAATATTTAGAAATTACACATACCCTTCGAGATAAAGCAACACTCCAGCAACCTCAGCAGGTTATAGCTATCTATGGATAAATTAAATACCTTGGTATGATCCATTTCACACTGACTCCTCTGTGCATTGGATAGTATGTGAATTGTGAACTTGAGCCATTGGTTCCTAAGTGTGTCACTTTGACTACTTCTTTTTATTGACTACTAGCGGACGACTCGCGGTTTCACCCGCGTAGTTCCCGTTCCCGTGGGAATACCGGGAAAAAAACCGACCAATGCGAGTCGGACTCGCGCACGAAGGGTTCCGTACTTGGTAAACTGCGGTTTACGATTTATGATGTATTAAAAAAAAACTACTTACTAGATCTCGTTCAAACCAATTTTCGGTGGAAGTTTAAGTGGTAATGTACATCATATATTTTTTATAGTTTTATCATTCTCTTAATTTAGAAGTTACAGGCTACACACATTTTACCACTTTGGAAGTGTTTCTCGCGCAAACTATTCAGTTTAGAAAAAAATGATATTAGAAACCTAAATACCATTTTTAAAGACCTATCCATAGATACCGCACACATAAGGGTTTGACGAAAAAATTTTTTTTTAGTTTCTGTTTCAAGTGGGAACCCCCAAAATTTATTGTTCTTTTTCTATTTTTGTGTGAAAATCTTAATGCGGTTCACAGAATACATCTACTTACCAAGTTTCAACAGCATAGTTCTTATAGTTTCGGAAAAAAAGTGGCTGTGACATACGGACGGACAGACAGACAGACATGACGAATCTGGGTTCCGTTTTTTGCCATTTGGATACTGAACCCTAAAAAGTAGCCAATGTCACCCGGGGATAGTGTGAAATTGGTGAATGAATTTTCGAAATCGGTCCAGTAGTTAGTTTTTAAGTTTATTCGTTACATACAAAAATACAAATCTTTCCTATTTATAATATTATTATAGATTTATATTTCTACTCAATCGTTCATTACAAATGCGCAAGTACCTAGTGGGGATGAGACGTACGAGGTTTGTATTTTGTAAACCAGGAAAATCTTGCAAAGATGAAAGTATTTGCTGTGTTAACGGGCGCAGGCATAGTTGGAAAATACTTGCTTAAGAAATCCAACTGTGTTTTTATATAAATAAGGAGCACAATCGTATTTGCAAATAAAAAGCTTTGAACTTCCAAGTATTTTTTTACTGATACGATTATGCTCCTTAATTAAAAGGCAACACACATCAATTTCCTATGCAAGAATTTTTAAATCGGACGAAGGCGCGACCGCGGGCAGCACAGAGTATCTTTTAATATACTGAAAGCGGGCAGCGAGGGGCTCGTGGTGCGACGTTGGCGACGGCGCCAAAATACTTGCTATAGGAAATTGATTCGTATTTTCTTGAAAATAAGGAGCATAATCGTATCAGCGAAAAAATACTATGAAGACTCAAGTTTTGTTTTTTGCAAATATGATTCTGCTTCATAATTAAGGTTGCCCTAGTCGATCATTCTTTCATACAAACGTAGTCTGGCGATTACTCCACTGTTTGACGATGTACGTTCAAAATAAAATGATATCAATTTGTCTCATCATAATCTAGCCCTATATGGAAACAAAAAAGTAAAAAAAAAAATAGTTTTGAGCGTCGAAAGTTCCTTATTTCAACACTAATTTTAAGGCATAAGAAGAAGGCAAATTTAAAAACAGCCACCATATAGGGATAGATAGTTCAACAATGCAAATAATTTTATTTTGAAATTATACATTTAGTCGTTTTGTCATGATATCCATACTCCCAAAGGTCTGTTTATCATCATCTATTTCGCTACAAATTTGCAAAAGTGTTAATTTGTACGCGAACTAGCGTCTTACTGCTCATAACAGCATCTATTTCTTTCGCACTTGATGTCGAATGAGATAGCATGCATTTTAACCTTCATGATTTTAACCCCTCGGACATAATAGTTCGTGCTGTCGACTAGGGCAACGTTAAAGAATGATATGGATCGATTTATGCAAGTATTTCTAACTAGGGGTGCCGAAGGCGAAGAAAGTTCGGGGCTCGGTGACCGTGCTTGAAATAATAATGATCACGATCCGTTATAAGTAGGTAGTTTCGGAGAAATGCGTGGACAAACATACATACATACATACATAAAAAAAACA
This sequence comes from Orthosia gothica, assembly GCA_949775005.1. Classification (NCBI taxonomy): domain Eukaryota; kingdom Metazoa; phylum Arthropoda; class Insecta; order Lepidoptera; family Noctuidae; genus Orthosia; species Orthosia gothica. The sequence continues at coordinate 17,766,679 of OX459034.1, read as the reverse complement.
TACATACACTTATTTTGGCATACGTATTTAGAAGCCCATACAGAGTAAGATATATTAAGTGAATATTATACAACTGCAACAATATTACATTTATAGGTACGTGTCGAATTGATTACCTTAATTTTTTTGAAGTCTATAAAAACGGGATAATTTCCTCCTAGAATTGCTTCGTAAACTTCCAAATTTATTGCATTTGTAATTAACTATCATGTAGAAATCTAAACGTCTATTATTTATAAATGCGAATGTACCTAATTACTCGGTCTGTGTGATATCGTTTCACGCTTAAGCCTCTGATACTCTGGGAAGGACATTTGATCAGATTATTTAGGCCCAGTAGCTGGCCAGGTTTATTGCAGCGTCAGAGGCATTATACAGGTAATCCAAGGTGCAAGTGAATGGACAGTCGGGACACTCCAGCAAGAGTATAGCTGTACAGGAGCACTGCAATCGCGCCCGGTGTACAATGGACTATTAATCCCCCATTTTGCCAAATTATATTTGCAGCGGCCTTTAATAGTTAATTACTACCGCATTTCCAAGAAAACAGTAGGTACCTAAAGGTTAGTTAACTGAGAGTCTTGAATTAAATAAGTAGGTAATCGTTTCTACGTTCCTGTATAATAAGCATTTATAACTAGTTTTTTTTCCTGTTGAATTGATACTTTATCTTAGATCAATAAACAATGTCTCTGAGGTATACAAATAGGAACCTGGATAAAAAATACCAGTGAACAGCGATGCGAAGGAGTTTTTTTACGAAATATTTTAGATTGTTTTATTTTTAGGCTTAAATAACTAATAACTAGTAGGTATTTTAGACAGTTTTTTTTTTTGTTAAGTAATGTTCCCAAGTTTCCGAACCTAATAATTTTGACCATGATTTTGACAGGCAGATTTCTAGTTGATATTTTAGCTGTCAGTGTCAGTATCATCATGTCATTCATTGTGTCAAAACGAATGTCCAACGTGCATTGCATGCCTTTTGTGAACTTAATTTAACAATTTTAATCAGATTTTTGTAATAAATCAAGTGTTTTATTTGTAAGAATGTCTTCATCATTCTTTTTAAAAGGTAAATCCAGGCAGGTTCAGAAAAGAAAAGGCGAGAAAGTAAAGAAAAAGAATCCTAAAAAACAAAACGCGCCTAACCTAGAAAATGGTCCGGAATCATCGGACAGTGAACTGGATTTACGAAAGTTCTCTGACGCGGAGGAGTCTGAAAGTGACCATGAAACGGCTGAGCAAAAGAAGTTACGACTAGCTAAGAAATATCTGGAAGAAATCGAGAAAGAGGAGGCGAAGCGAGAAGAGCTCAAAGAAGTTGATGATGCCATTGAAAACCGTTTGAAGAAAGACTATTTGGAACAGAAAGGTAAATTAAAGATTGAAGTTGCCGAAAAGTACGTAGAACCAAGTGATAATGACCTCAGACTTATTCGTGCTAGAGAACACCGCCTTACACTGACATGTGTGTGTATCAGCAGTGATAACAACTTCGCGTTTACAGGCAGCAAATGTGGATCAATAATCAAATGGGGCATCAAAGAGAAAAGAAAACTCGGTACTTTAACATTTAAAACTCATTCCAATTTTATAAAAGGTGATGTAAAATCTCTGGCTATAACTACAGATGGTAAATATTTAGTGTCTTCTGATGACTCGCCACATATTGTAGTGTGGGATCCAGACACTCTCAAACACATACATACATTCAAAGGCCATAAAGATGTAGTAACAGGGCTTGTTTTTAGAAAGAATACACATGATTTGTATTCAGCAAGTAAAGACAGATCAGTGAAAATATGGTCATTAGATGAGATGGCTTATGTTGAAACTCTGTTTGGACACCAGTCACCCATCACTTCCATTGATGCATTAACAAGAGAAAGAGCACTAACAGCTGGAGGGAGAGACACTACAGTGAGGATATGGAAAATAGCAGAAGAATCACAGTTGATATACAATGGACCAGAGGGGAGTCTTGATGAAATCAAGCTTTTAGATGAAGAGCACTTTGTGTCTGGCAGTGACAACGGCTCTTTATGCGTGTGGAGTGTGATGAAGAAGAAGCCTTTGTGTGTTGTTACAGAAGCCCACGGCTCTGAGAATGAAGTACCGAGGTGGATCACTAGTCTGGCAACTCTGTTGAACTCTGATGTTTTTGCATCAGGTTCCTATGATCTTAATATTAAGCTATGGAGGGTCTGTGACCAATATAGAAAAGTTTTACCCATGTTTAGTGTACAAGTGTGCGGGTTCGCAAACTCTATGCAGTTTACCAGTGACGGTAAACAATTGTATGTGGCTGTCGGCCAAGAACATAAGGCTGGCAGATGGTTTAAAATAGGAAGTGCGAAAAATGGACTTATAGTTGTTAATTTTACTATTAAGACGTAATATATTGTAATAAACAATTGACAATTCAATGATTTGTTTCATTCTCTTGTTCCTGATGTTGTTAAATACATGCAGTATTATTTTCAAACTGAATGAATAAGTTTTATGAGTGTTCATTACTTAATTACTTAGTTTCTTTTGAAATTAGCTTAGCAAGTAGTTTCCTAATTTCAGTTTATTTCATTATTTTATTTTAAATTAATGAAATAAACTGGTATTAATGGTAGTACCTACTTTTCTATAATAAAAGAATTGGCCAAGAGTGAGTTAGACCACACACAGTAACGGTCTCTTAGTCGGGATGAATATTTGCATATTCAAAATTTATCAAAGCGTTTTTGCATTTGTAACAGAAAATAAAAACGGTGAAGGAAAAAATCGAGAGGTAACCAGCATGTCTTAGAACCAAAAATTCGAAGACCAACCTACGCTGGGCCAGTGTGGTTGATGGCACATTCCCTCTCGCACAGAGGAGGCCTATGTCCCAGCAGTTGAGCAGTGGAAACCGTTAAAAAGCTGATGATGATGTATTGCTCTTAATAAAAAGATTCTAAATATAATCTTTTCAATGATAGCCATGATAGGATCTATCCAACAAATACTTAATATGATTATTTGTTTTCCATACTTCAGCCACCATGTTACAAGCGATTGCCACCTGAAATTTATTTTCCTAATATTACTTCACCTTTATTTTAGTTCCTGTGCTGAATACACCTTGACGCCCAACAAAATTTTTTTTTTACAAAAATTTACAACCCACTTCCAAATTGGAAAATAACTTTCTTTTTGGAAGTTGGTGTCTTTGGTAGGTTCCAATTTTTTGCAATAAGGACAAAAAAGTTAATTTTCACTTTTTATATGTATCTTTTACCTACCTAATAGACAAGTGTTTAGTAATGTAAGTAGGTACCTATAATGCCAGAATAGATTACATATCATGAAACTTGAACATAAACAGTGAAATGAGAGTGTACCAAGGTGAACTGTAAACATCTGCGTACCCCTATAGAGCGTACTGGCGTGATGTTATGTTAGGAAATGTATAAACAGTGGCCTTAGTGCGAGTTTTTACTCACGCGTGACTCACGCTCACTCGTGTTACGTAAACGATCTCTTATGTCAAAATGTATACAAAAAAAGAGGTTTCTCCTTACCGTCCCCAGACGGCGCTTATCCAGTTTCCATACAAATTGACGTTTACGTTAACGCGATTGACCGTGAGTAACCCATAAAACTTAATGCTAATTATCTAGCCTACGGCTCAGATCAAGTAAAAAGTCAAGATGGAACGTTGTAAACAACAAAGTGACGCCTGGTTCAAACTATGCCTTGCCGTACAAATACACAATTACACGCACTCACAGCGAAATTACGCCTTATGGCGCATCCACACATGCCGCCGGCGGCATGGCCGGCGGAACGGCCGCCGGCCGTTTTTTTAGATACCTATTATATAGTAGAAACTTTTTACTAAAAGTTAAGTACACTAGTCTTTCTGATATTCCTCTCGTCAAGCAGCTAGAGTCTGGCAAACGAAAGTAGAGACTGAAAAAGCGCGGCAAATTTAAAAAAATCTCGGCATAGCAACCCCAAAACTAGTATGAAATACTTGGAATAACCTAATTTAGAATTAGAAATTAATAATAAATAATTCTAAAGTATCAAATTAGGTTATTCCAAGTATTTCATACTAGTTTTGGGGTTGCTATGCCGAGATTTTTTAAATTTGCCGCGCGTTTTTAGTCTCTACTTTCGTTTGCCAGACTCTAGTACATGTACATATGTCAGTGGATGTGAGGATTGAGGGACCAGTTTTAATAATTGCTATCTAAAAATTGCGGCGATATTTCTTTTCCATTTCTTTTTTACAAAATGTTTCAAGTGTCATTTTAAAACTTTATGTAGAAAAAGAGAGATTTTATTTATTTGATTCGATAATATTCACTAAAATATGTATCTTTCTTGTGTGGAATGAGGGACCACAGTTTAGTCGTTACATATATTTTATCTTTGAAGCTTTGTGGTCTGTTATTTAGTTAATATCTTTACAAATTCTTTACTAAAAGTCTGTAGTCACAACACCTTAATTTTTAGGGTTCCGTACCCAAAGGGTAAAAACGGGACCCTATTACTAAGACTCCGCAGTCCGTCTGTCTGTCACCAGGCTATATCTCATGAACCGTGATAGTTAGACAGTTGAAATTTTCACAGATGATGTATTTCTGTTGCCGCTATAACAACAAATACTAAAACCAGAATAAAATTAATATAATATTTAAGGGGGGCTGCTCCCATACAACAAACGTGATTTTTGTGCGGTTTTTTTCGATAATGGTACGGAACCCATCGTGCGCGAGTCCGACTCGCTCTTGGCCGGTTTTCAGATACTTTTCGAGATCTGGCTGATAATCTGTGAGGACTGAGGGACCACACTTTAAGTTTGCTGCAGCTGTAGTTTTTAATATACGTATTTTTTTTACAAATTCCCAGATTTGTTCTACAATAGTTTTAAGTCTACTACTAAATCCTACGATTTTTATTTTGCGACATACCAGTTTGGTCCCTCAGTCCACACGCACATAAAAAAACGACGACAGTAAGTTATAAAAATTAATGTACGGCAGATTAATTTCATCTCTTTATTGGCAGGCAACTTAAAAAAAAATGTCGGTTAAGCCACTATTAAAAACATAAGTATTCTATGTCAGCAAGATATACAAAGTTAATAAATACAGCCATGATTAGAAATAATATAGAAACTAGGCCCCATTCGGATAATTCAGAAAATAAAGAAACGAGTAATAAAACCTTTTGATATATAAACGCAATTTTCGACATACGTCACTTTGCTCTCATAAATTTAACAGGCACAGGGGATTTTAAATTCTTGACTAGCTTATAGATAGAATATCAGGCTATACTGGGTCTAGGCTTATAAATTGTGAAATAAGCAATTAATAAGCAATCTTTGGCACATTAAAATTTCAGTAATTCCACATGGTTACTACTCTACAGAGATTGACCAGCCATTCTGATATCAGAATGGTCGGTCAATCTTAAATGTTTTAATTCTTTTAATAGATGAAATAAGCAATTCTCTCATTATGGTAAGCAAATATAAGCAATTGGAAAGTAATTTTTAGGCGCAATTTGAAAGCTAAATAAGACTGTTGACCTGCGATTCTGACGGTCACAAATTTTTGGTCTCTACTTTTTCTACTAATATTATAAAGGCAAATGTCTGGATGTGTCCACAAAATACTGAATATATTTTAATGAAATTTGGAATAAAGAAGATCCGAATTTGGTCGGATAACCAGTCTTTGTTTACATGTTTAGTTTTTTGTTTAAATCTACTAAATGAGAAACATTCCAAGCTGAATATTTTCACTATATATTTTTGACATAGCGCACATACTTGTGGTTTACACCTACCTATCTTGGGTTGAGTCGGTTTCTTGTATTTTGCCGTCAAAGTTATGATTCTCTCGTTTTGACTTTTAGAAATATTATTCGATAACGCAAGCATGTAAGCTTTTGGAACTTTTTATGGTTATTACATGCGTCAAGATGGACTGAATACAGTTTTCAGCAAGCTTATACGTTTTCTCATTTAGGCGCTGCGAATGTTTTTCGGGTTTTCGAAAAAGCGCAATTACTTGAAAATTATAAATATTTTCTTAAATCTAATTCCGGCACAAATCAAGAGCAACTAGTGAGTGTATATTCTACAGGCGCACGTACAATGGTTTTAGAGATACACGTTTCTGCAAAACGTTACCCCAGCAGGAAATGCAATATCTCGAAAACTTGATGACGCACAAGTTTTATTTTTGGCGCACATTTTTGCACAAATATAAGCTCTCTGTCCATGCACAATATTTCTCATTCCGATCATGCGTTTAGAATTTTCCTGCTGGAAAAACGTTACCCTAACAGGAACCTATTTTTCCGCTTTTTTCAAAAATGACGACACGCACTTATTTTTTAAGTGGCGCACATTCACAGCAGATTACGCACGAATTATACGTTCCACTCATATCTCTCTAGGAGTCACTTTCCTGTTGGGGTAACGTACTCCCTGAAGTTGGCCTTTCGATGCGCAATGCACGAAACGGTGCTGTTTTTGTATGAACTACCTAAACATAATGTATGAGGTGGAAAAGACATGAGTCTCGTTCAAAATTTAGGTCAAGTTGCCATTGTACAGTCAACCGCACTGGGTTGTTTGCCAACTTTGAATGGCTGTCTGTCATTAGCCATAAACTTCGGGAGAAGCATTACGTTTAAAAAAAAGTGATCGACTGTTACCCACTCTCCCCGGCACTACCCTGTGCTCGATACTGAACTCAAGATTTCTTAATCAAACATTCGTCAGATGACTAGGCGTTTAGACACAGTGTCGTTGGAAGACCTCTAGTCACGCTCTTTTCTACGTGGGTATATACGTCAGCACCAGTCGTCTTGTGAAACCTCTCCTCAACGTAGGTACCTAGCTAGGAATCTACTTGAACTGTGGTACTCCCTTCACTAGGTAGTTACCTAGTGTAGGGAATACCACAGTTCAAGTAGATTCAATTAGTTTACTGTCAGTCGATTCAAGACGATGGATCAATGCGAGTGTAGTACAATGAATGACTCGGACAGTAGGCCAATGAAAGACAGTCTAATGCTCACAACGGATCTTTGTGTCTAAATTTGCTGCAATAGGTACCCTGCGCAGTAGCTATTTTTGTGTCAATGAGAGTCAAAATGGCGTGTGTATCATTGCGAATTAAAATATGTTCTCCCTGGTTGTTAGTTAACACGTCTGTGCAGTGTCAACACAGCTGGATTTTCCCAATGTGTCACCAGTGTTAACTGTGACATTAGAACTAGATATTCATGCCAATTTACAACACACAAGTAGGAAACTGGTAAGGAAAAATATTAAAGAAGGAAGTGATGTTAAATAAAAAAATATTCAATACATTCTTAATTAATTTATTTCCGATAAAACCTTACTTAAAATCCAGTGCCAGGTGTCTTCATCTGCGACGATCTTCATCAATCTTCAAGTTATCAAAGGTACAATCATCTATTCCTTTAGAAAAATAACGAGTGATGCTATCGCTAAATAAAAAAATATTAAGCCGTGTCATGTACTTAGATCGCTCGTTAATCGGAGAGGCAGGGAGGGCATTCCATTTTACCAATAAACCTAGCCGCATGCGAATCTGCAAATCAGCACAGGATACTGCCACAGCAAACAGGCCAGCGTGCAGCACCGGCCTGCCAAACAAACGATTATATTAGTTCGCAGTCTGCTGGTCTGCCGGCCGCCACCTATATCTCGCGCTCACTTGTATACTTGGTGGTTTGCGACGCAACTACGTCGCCGCCCCTGATAATACTTGAGGAGATATTATATCGAGCGATGTATTTTGAGATGGCACAAGAACTTGTGGACAGTGAAATTAAGTTTAGTGATGTGCGCGATGTATCGCCCTAAGTGCCGGGTTTTTAATAATACTGGAAATACAACAATATCTGTGTTGCGAAAGGACGACGAGTTTACCTACTTTATGCGTGTCTCGGTTTGTCAATAAATATAAAAGTTTACTCATAACTTATGTACGGCAACAACAGCAATTCAGCAGTTGTCAGCAAACAGCAAACCCCCCCTCCCCGCATACAGCCTCGCTCCCCGCGTACTCCACGCCCTGAGCATACCAACATTTCGATTAATATTACAGTATCAGTAATAGCTAAAATATTTGCAACAAATGCTGTACTTAAAGTAAATTTCGTAAGTAATAGGCCGGATGCTCTACTTCTGTTGTTTTTAATCATGTCTCTAATAAAGCCACCTTAACCTTTCCATCACTAAAGCAGGGTCCAGAAAATGCAACTCTTATCCTCTTACTAATAAACGTAGAATAAAGTTATACCAGGTATAAACCTATGAAAATGTATGGGTATACCTTTGTTATAACTTTATTCCGTGTTTATTAGTAAGAGGGTTATAGTAAAGTAAGCTACCAAATAAGACTTAGTAATGAAAAGGTTCTGGTGAAAGCAAAGGCCTATTACTTAAGTTAATATTGACAATGTTATACATAAATTAGTGTATTTTAAAGAAACTAAAAGAGTCCAGGCATCACATTCTTAAGAGTTATTTACCAAGAATCATGAATGATGATGTCCCACATTAATGCCCAATTTAGCCCAATAATCACTTGAGGTGGTAGGTACATGATCTTCCAGTTATTTTGTTATATTAAACCTGAAATAATATCTAAGACCGCATCGGTCTTAACACCTAATGCTGATTAATTACATACATTAATTAATCTAGTACAATATGAACATGAAGACTCAAAAAATACAAATGACTGAATAGTCTGTTGGAGAAAAAACCTAAACTAAGTAAAAAATATACAACTAACTAAACTAAAAGTATTTCAGCAAATGAAATAAACTCAATTCAGTATATTGTATTCAGTAATCCATAATATAAGATATGTTTGAGAATTTCATGAAAGTTCTATATAAACAAAAAATGTGGAAAAAGTGTGAAATATCTAGAGATACAATTCTTACATAATGCAGTTAGCCTATGTTTAAGTTAGGGGAACTTAAAATATAATTTGTTACGTTGCATGTTTTGCCACTATGTTGATCATAGTTAGGTCTGTGGATGGCTTATGAGTAACTGATGAGTTTTAGTACCTTGGCTGAAGGCTGCTCAGAGAGACATGTAGTTACAGCACTTCAGCTCACAGTTGGTACTCTCTACCTGTGTTAGAAAAAAAAAGAAGAAATTAGTCTAGTTATCTAATGTACTGTAGAAAAAAAAAACAGTTGAATTGATAACCTCCTCCTATTTAGAGTTGGTTAAAAAGAAGATAAGCAGTAACTGTTTTTGTGATTTTGATAGGGAAATCATTTTAAACTGGTAAACTAATATAAATTACTTTTTAGGCATACAAAATAATCTCATTTGACTTCCTTGAATAATTAGGATATAATAGATTAGCTAAGTTTTTATAAATTCACTGCTACTATGAAGTGGATATTATAATTATTTTAACTATCAATTCATACATGGTTATATCCATATTTATAGTGCTATGGTAAATGTATGATTTGCTTCATCAATGTTTAAAGGATCAGAGTTCTAACAAAAAATTGTCGTTTCTGACAAAGCTAAGCCTAATTAAAGAATGTATTAATACTTACTCAGCACTTCAATGCCTGGAGCGAGATCGTGAGCGGGAACGGCTGCGGGTGCGCCCACGAGAGCTCTTGGAGTCGGAGCGGCTGCGAGAGTGGGAACGGCTGCGGCTGTACGAGCGCGACCTCCTTCGGGAACGGGAACGAGACCTGGATCGACGACGTGAACGAGACCGTGAACGCGAGTTGCTAAAAGAATAACCATCACACAACACTTATGAATACATCCTCTGCTCAAGTCAGTGACGCAAGCGCCCCATCCTGATGTGTTAAACGCAACTGGAGACATTGGAGCTACACAATTGCAACATGTACCACCTCCGTCTGTGCGAGCTGAATAGTACAAATGGCATGGTAAGTTAAGTTTACTAGCTGACCACAACATAATTTAAAACAAAAACACAACTAAACTTGTGGTGTTTGTTGGTATTTTCTTTGGGGGGCAATTTAAAATGATGACAAACAAGGCATTTATGAGACACAATCTTCAATCCAATTAGAGATCAATTAAGAGAAAATGTTTGGATGCTGTTTTCCGTCAGCAGAATCTTGACTCGAAGCTAGTGGTCAGCTAGCGCAGCGGAATGCGTCCCGACGAAAGAAGACAATGCATCTATGTTACCTGCGGCGACGGTCGTAGCGGCTTCTGTACGGAGAAGAAGGACGTCCGTACCGCGCCATCTGCACGCGGAGTTCCCTGCCATCCAGCATCCGACCGTCCAGTGAGTCAAGAGCCTCCTCTGCATCGCGGCGATCGTAGAACCTATAAATTTTTAAGTTACAGAATGATATAATAAAAAATATACACACATCACACCGAAACTGTTCCACTACAAGGCAAAGGACTATTCTCATACAAAGAAGTTATAAGTGTAAATCACCACGCTTGATATAAACTTAAATAAAAACAGTGGCATTTGACATCTAACGGTTTGAAATGCATTTTAGAGAAACGACACGAAGCACAGTAATTACATGCACTACAATACTAAGTTCGGATTCATGGTAATTATTAACGCTTACGATAGGGACTTGAAAATAATGCCATTTTTTATGCCATACTCGGGCAGGGCCGGTGGTAAATTACCGGTAACGGGTTATGACGTCACTGAAGCAGATATATAGATAGTAGGAAAATAAATTACCTGACGAAAGCGAATCCTCGGCTTTCTCTGGTGTACCGGTCTCTGGGTATGTAAATATCACCTACTTCACCACATCGTTCAAACACACGACGCAAATCTTCAGGCGTCGTGCGGTATGTTAGATTGTCCACTTTCAACGACACCATGCCGTCGATTCGCGGCGGCGGCCTTCCGTAACTCATCTTGTATTATATTTTCGACAACTACACCGTATAAAATGAATATCTATTTCACCTTTTGGTCACAACTATTCTATTATAATGGCGTCACAAAACTTATCGGGCCGCAAGCGACCTTAGCGTGCAAGCGCAAAATTAAATATGGCTACCGGATGCCGAAAGAATTTTTATAAAGAGTGGACTGAGTGGAGCCATAGACGAGACCATAGATTAGTGCAGGCAGCGTGAAGCCACCACAGAACATATATACCCTAAGCCGGGAAGCCACTAGATGACTAGAGGTGAGACGTGTATACTGGAATAGGTTATTAACCGGACGTGTAAAGACTAGGTAATTCCGTGCGCACCACATAAACGCGTCTCGAGTATTTAAGCGTATGGCGTTTGAGATGTAGTCACGTACTACCATACTCGCGTTTAGTGTTTGTGGCGGACGACCCACTGGCTCGGTCAGTTCCGGTGACATCCGGAGACGTTCGGTTCGGCACTCGAAGTTTATCGATATATTTGTTTCGCGTTTCTGAACCTAATGTCTTTACCAATAGAATCAGATACTTTGGTAGGCAGATTTGAAAATGTTTAGAGTCTGGCAAACGAAAGTAGACTGAAAAAGCGCGGCAAATTTAAAAAATATCAGCATAGCAACCCCAAAACTAGTATGAAATACCTGGAATAACCAAATTTGATACTTTAGAATTATAAATTTTACTTCGTCTGAATAAAAATACTACAGGTACTTTATGTGGGCAATACTTTAGATATTATGTATGTATCTATCAATCCGGATAAAAAAAAACAACAGTATTCTTTAATAATTTTGGTTTATTCACTACCATAATCAAAATCTGAATCTAAGACTTCCATGTGAAAAGATTCATTAGAGTCACTGGAATCACTGTGTCGTACATTAATAATGAAACTTAATAAATTATTTTCCGTAAATTTGTCCCTTTCATTATATTTATTTTCAACACGTATGACATGATATGTCATTTTCTTCCACTCCTCTGTTAGCTATTTCACCCAAGTACTGGTTCTGGGTTCTTATCCTATCGTTCTGCTCTAAATCCGTAAGTTTTTACTATCTCATTAACCCCTGCTACATAATCCAGATCTTCTGTAAAAGAAAAATAAAAATATATACAATGCAACTTTAAAATTATGGTATAATAAAAAACCATAATGCATTATTATGAAGGTGTTTAACTTATTATAAAATTAATGTGAATAATAAGAGAGAAATAGTTTTTGCATCAATAGTAATTACGAAATAAAACAAAGTATCAAATTATTAGCGTCCTACTAACTTATGAAATCTAACACCACAAACTTGTTTTTTTTTTATTCGGCGTCTATCTCCTATTGTTTTTCTTTAGATTTAGACATCATGGAAAAAACATGTCCTGTAATTCACTTTTAATTGTTTTATTCATTTTTCACTGAATAAATGCTATTAACAAGACCACAACAAATCAAAACAACACGCCATCTTGTTTTGAAAATTGAGGTTGACCAATGAGGTAGGAAAAACTATGGAGACGGCATATTCTACTATATGAAGAATAGTTATACAAATATCTATCATATCGACACAAACATGTCAAAAAGCGTTTTGTCTCTTTTTAACTAACCAAGAGCTGCATATGAAAAGAGAGACATCTAAATGTTTGTCAAGGACTAAATTTGGCAACACTTTTGTGTGACGTCAACATCATGCCTATGCGTGACCGGTCGCCATTTTATGCGCCGAAAGTACTCTTTGTTGTTGTGGTAGTTGTGCTGTCAAACAGTTACTTGTTCAGAATATTTTTGTTGTTTTTTAAGGAAATACGTCTAGAAACTTGTTATTTTGGTGTTCTGAGTTTGGACATTAATAGGAAAATCATGCCCTCGTATTGTTTAAAACAGTCTGGTACGAGAAAAAACAAAAATCAGCCTAAATTGACTCTGCACAGGTTAGTAACTAGTTTTCACTAATCCGGTCGAATTTTGTGTTAAATATTGTTACAAGATGGTATTTTTGAATATTATTCGAACCTGTGTCATGTTTGTATGGCATAAAACGTTATTATTTTCTATATTTCTTTGCATTGTTTACCTACAATAATTGTTGACATGTAAGGTAAGTGATGGTCGATGTTCGCATACGATAAGTATCGATAAAATTTATAGTATGTAAAATACATTGCAATGATATTTTAATCCACAGATTTCCTGGAAACGAAATTTTAAAGAAGAAATGGATAGAAGCTATTGGTTATGAAAATACAAACCCTAGACATAAAATGTGGCATATCTGCTCCATGCACTTTGAGGAATCTTGTTTTAACAGAACCCTCGATGTGATAAGGTTACCTGAAGTAGTGCCCACATCGACTTTACTGGTATGTTTTTAAACAAAAGTTGCAAAACACAGTAATTTCAACACATCTTGTTACTTCCTTTTTTATTGACAGTATTTCTTTAAATGAATTAAATATGTAAATAAGTAATAGAATTATGCGAATATTTTCTTTTTTAGCCTAGGCAAATACGTTCCTCACAACAACCTACTTATATACATATGTTTATCTCACAAAGAAATGGGCTTTACTAAAGCAAAAAGTGAGAACTTTAAATGAAAAGGTCCGGAGATATGATGGAAAGATTTCTAATATTATTCAAGACCTTAAGAAAGTTAAATAAATCAATAATGAAGGCAGTTTCATTCTGGATGAATATGCAGAAGGATTTCTTAAAAAGCAAATTGTCAAATCTAAAGGCCTACTTTAGAAAAAAAGTATTCTGAAGAATTAAGAAAATTTGCCCTTACGCTTCAATTTGTTTTAGCCGAAAGCGTATGATTTTATAAGTAATACCGACAACACTTGTTTGACACACTCGCACTTTAAGCAAATGGTACCAACATGTTAATGCCGAACCTGGCTTTATAGAAATAAATAAAATAGTGAATTTCAATAAGTTAATTTTGTTCAAAAATTAATAAATGTCTTTTTTACATAAAATATTGTTATTATTTTACATAAATTAAGTTGTTCGAAAAGTAGGAAGATAACAAAATATTATTATTTATTTACTATAAGAAGATGCATTTACCCTGCAGTGGGACAGTTACAGGCTGGTATTATTTATTATTACTACCCCTTTGGCCTATGTCCAATGGATTGCGATAGGCTGATTTGACTTGATACAAAACAAAATACATTTTAGTTTTTAATGAGTTAGGTATAGGGAAGGCCAAAAATAGTGAATCAAATGAAACAGGGCGATATTTGGGGCTTTTTCTAGCAGGTCAAAAGAAAAACACTTCCACTATCCCCAACAATCGCTATTTCGTTTGATCCAGGATATATTTTTTGCCCACCCTGTATATTACCAGTCATACAATACTCTATACCCTTAGCTACTTCGGTTTTTATAGGCCTGGTTTGATCATATTATATTGTTATAACAATATTATATCGTAGAACAACAACGTATTAAATTTCATGAAGGTCGATATTTACATCGATATCAGCTGCGCATGTTTCTCGCAGTTACAACCCTACAAGGCAGCCATTTTATGTGCCCGATTTTATGTTTATAAAATAAGCTAGCCTGTTATAAAATAAGTTAGCCTGTAAAGTATGAAGGAATGTTTTCAATACGATTTTATTTAAGTATTTTTGTGCAGGATGTCGTAGATTAAGAAGTCATATTTATGTAACTTTGATGTGTTACTTGTTCAGAATGTTAGATAGATAATTTAGTCAAGCCAAGAAAACAACGTGTTTCACTCTCTCTACCAATCCCAGTCAATAGTTAATGTACAGAAGCGTGTACAATTTTAAAATTGTGTGTGTTTATTTTTAAATTGTATACCTGTATACGGACGCGTAGTTAATAATCATATACGTGGGACACTCAGAAAGTTTTGCGAAACTAAAAAAAAATGTTCTATACGTACATATATTTTTATTAAATCTTTTCAAAGTACTTTCCACCAGCCTCTATACAAAGATTCATGCGCCTAAACCAGTTTTCAAAACACTTTTTCCAGTCCGCCGCAGACACCTCGTTTACAGCCTGCTCGAACGCAGCCAGCGCATCTTCCGGCGACGAAAATTGTATCCCATTGAGCTGATTTTTTATTTTTGGGAATAAAAAGAAGTCACACGGTGCTAGATCAGGGCTGTAAGGAGGGTGACCCAGGAGTTTGACTGGCGTGCTGTCCAGGAAGTCCCTCGTTTTGAGTGCGGTGTGCGCAGGTGCATTGTCGTGGTGGAGCAGTAGCCCGCGGAGCCCTGTGCTTGGTCGCTTGTTGCTTATAACAGAGAAAACTTCTGGCAAACATTTGGTAGTATACCATTCGGCATTAATGCTTCTTTGATCCCGTAAGGGAATTGATACCAAGTGGCCAGTCAAATTAAAAAAGCTAGCGATCAAAATCTTACCCCCGCTTCTAGATCGCTTCACTTTGGTAGGCGTTGGCTCATTTTGAAACACCCAAACAGTCGACTGGCGCTTGGTTTCTGGGTCGTATTGATAAATCCAGGACTCATCACCTGTAACGATGTCGTAAACACGCCGAGACGAGCCTGCTTCAAATTTGTTAAGCATATCACGGCACCATTCCACCCGGGCCTGCTTCTGAGCATCGGTGAGGTTGTGCGGCACCCAGCGTGATACTATCCTCCTCACGCGAAGATGGCTGTGTAGAATCTCGTGAACGCTTCCCGATCCAATCTTCAATATGTGTTGAATCTCCTGATATGTAATTCGCCTATTGTCTTGGATTAAATTTTTCACTGCTAGCACGTTTTCTTCGGTAACAGCCGTCAAAGGGCGACCGCTTCTTTCGTCATCCCCCAAAGTTGGTCGACCGCGCTTGAATTCGTTATACCAACGATACACGGTTGCCTTGGAAGGGCCTTCATCCATGAATGCCATTTGAAGTCTATCGTACGATTCATCCGGTTTCAGGCGACACTTGAAATCGTATAAAATCATAGCTCTAAAATGTTCCCGGCGCAGATCCATATTTCAGTGAGACACAATACTTTGAATTAACTCGCAAAAAATGTGGAGGGAAATTTTGAAATTGGAACTTACTTATTTTTACTTATAAATAATCATATTTTCGAAAAACATTTTATCTGGCCAGTCTCCCATATATAAAAACTTTTTTTCGCAATACTTTCTGAGGGGCCTGGTACGTTAATCTATACCAATAATATAAAGAGGAAAGATTTTTTTGTTTGTTTGTACCAAATAGGCTCCGAAACTACTGGTAATCAATAAATCGAAAATACTCCATTACATTACTCCGACTAGCGACTACTCAATCTCGATATTACGAAAACTCGCTAGCTATGGAAACGTCAATAAACAAGAGACGCCTAAATACTCATACACATAGTTTTTGGAATAAATATTTAATCGGACGCGTACTTCTAAGACTTAGTACGCATTTTGCCTTGTACGTCTCACCTCTAGAAGCCATAAAAGCGGATGTAGTGTTACAATGTCGTCGTTTAAAATAAGAATTTTGCTTATGGCAATGACACAAAAATGTAAATTAGTAATGAAAATAAAAATTCTAAAGCCGGAACCACACTTACGTGTCGTGGCGTGGCGTGGCGCAGAATCCACCAATCAAAAGACTCTGTTCCAGCCTACGTCGTAACGCAACGTATTTTGTAGCCAATCAACTGCGTCAGAAGGCGCCACGACACGCCACGCCACGTAAGTTTGGTTCCGTCTACATAGCTCTGATGATACCTTAGTTAAAATTAACTAGAAGTTGAAAATTAAGTAAATAACAATCAGTGAACAACGGCACATTTTGATAGCATTTGTATTTTTTATGTTCGTAGCGTTGCGTGTGGTTGCGTGGTTGCCATGGAGTCAATATGTTTAATGTCAAAAAATTTTTTGTCCTGCTAAACTAGTCTAAAATTTTAAAAAATCAACTATCTGTTTTGGATATAATCAAAACTTCGTAGTGTAGTATATCATCAATTTCTAAAGATGCCTGGGATCAAACAAGTTAGAAATAAAACTATCCTTCCAGATCTGAGGAAGGAGGGTGAACTCAGCAAAGATATTTTGCTTGCAACTACAAATAAACATGTTGGTTCAACTGGGGCTAGGCTGTTCTCGCATCATACACTTGCGAGTGTAAGGAAGCTAAGTTTTTATCATCCTTTCTTGTAAGTACTTGTAACAAATTGAGGTAGACGTATTTTTTTTGGATAGTCAACATTCTACACACACACACACACACTCACACACACTCACACACACTCACACACACTCACACACACTCACACACACCCACACACACACACACATACGACACCGCTTATCGACATCTGCAATACCCAGCCTAATTGCGCAAATGAATTCGGCAAGGCAATGGGTTAGACCGCCATCAAACGACCAATCACAAGCAAGATGAAAGACGCGATTTGCATTTCCGTCTATGTGATTTTTCGGTTGATGGCGGTCAAAAAGATCCCTTTGCCTTGTCGAATTCATTTGCGCAATTAGGTTGCAGGGGTCCATCTATATAGCAATACATCTGACAAAGGCCACCTTTAATTTCTGCCAGCTATTGTCGTCCTTGGCCACAGATATGGCAAGCCTCGGTGGCGCCGTCCACACATTTTTTTTTCCCTTGGTAAATGCTCATGCTTAATGCGATACGGGGCTATGGGGCGATAGCGCAGTTATGTGGGACTGCAACCCACTAAAAATCCACGGTGTCTTCCTGTGCCGCTTGTGGCGGGAACACGGGCACGCGATAGCAGTTATCCGCGAACCCGCCGCGGTGCGGCTGTCAGTCACCGGGCGACTCCGTCCAGTAGCCTTATTGCGTAATGAATTCGGCAAGAGCAAAGGGCAAAGAGTATTTAAAATCGACCAATCAAGATTAATGAATTCGGTTATTACGCAATAAGGCTGCAGGCCGCGGAAGGTATGGAGAGCGACGCACCGCAATACCGGCACCCGACCATCCCTTTCTTTATTATTTTTTTTGTTCCGGTGTGGAAATTCCGTCACCCCTGGACCCATTTAGGGGGGCTGAAAGAGGGCGTTGTCCGCCCTCCGCCGACGCTCGGCGCGTCTGCTGCGGATCGGGTTAGCGGATGAAATCTCGCTCTTCCTCTCCGCAGCCTCCTTCTGCGAGACGACTGTTTCGCAGAAGGATACCACCGCGTCCCAGGACTCTTCGCTGCCGACCATAAACTCCGCTACAGCCGGCAGCGACAGTTCACTTCCTACTTGAGAGATGAGGGCACGGCGTGGCTCCTCCCAAGCGGCACACTCTGCCAGCGTATGCCGCGCCGTGTCCTCCCAGCAGTCGACGCAGTGGTGACAACGAGCGTCCGGCTCCCTGTTTATGCAACACAGGTACTTCCCGAAGCAACCATGCCCCGAAAGCACCTGCGTCACTCGAAACGACAGGGAGCCGTGCCTTCTCCCGAGAGCACTGGCTGGACCGCCTCGATGGTAATGAGGCCGGCGGTAGGGCGTGAAAGCTTGTCCCGCCATTCCGCCACCAGGACCTCACGAAGCTGAGACTGACACAACTCCATGTGTCGCTGCATCCGCCTTTCGTCCCGCACCCGCGCTTTCTCGCGCCACCGATACAGTGACGCGAGTACCTTCGCCTCCAGGTCCCAGGGCGGGGATCCGGCCAGTTCACAAGCCGCCTCGTAGGTGATCGTGCGATATCCCCTGATTACTCTGAAGGCATCGCTCTCTGCGGCTTTCGCAGAACAGCGATGCTGCCGGCCGTCAGGTCAGCCACCCAGATCGGGGCCCCATACAGGGCCATCGATCGCACGATCCCCGCGATCGGGTCCCCCTAGATTGGGAAGCAGCGTTGACACCACCCCAGCCGCGCCCAACAACTTGGGCGCCAGCCGCCGGAAATGGGGGCCGAAATCCCACCGAATGTCGAGCATCAATCCCAGGTACTTCATGGTTGACAGCGATTCGAGCCCCCCCGATGACGATGTGGGCATTAGGCGGTGGCGCCGCCGGGGGCCATGAAAGACCATGGCCTCCAACTTGTTGAGGGCCACCTCCAGGCCAAGGAACCGTATGCGGCTCACCACCTGTGAGACCGCAGCCGTCGCCAGCAACGCTACCTCCCTGTACGAACTCCTCTGGGCGGTGGTCAGCGTATCATCCGCGTAACACGTCAAGTCTACGCCCGGGTGGAGTTCGCCCCTCAGCATCCAGTCGTACCCGATGTTCCACAGGGGTGGGCCCAAGACCGAGCCCTGTGGAACACCGCACGACATGCGATGCTGGTTTTCGATGCCATTACGTCCCACGTAGATGACACTCCTCTCCACCAAACAGGCCCCGACGATGCAGCGGAGGTAGGGAGGCACTCGATGATACCGTAGTGCCTCCCGCAGCCTCAAACGAAACAGTTTGTTTCTTTCCCAAAAACATACACATACACAAAAAAGTTGAATCTTTATTCACCTTTTTTGTGTATGCCTGTTTTTTTGGGAAAGAAACAGATTGTTTCCGTTGCCGAATTTACTTACACAATTAGGCTCCCGGACACAACTCCAGGGCAAAGTGTTGAAGGCGTTGGAAATGTCCAAGGACACCGCCAACATCACTCCATCCGGGGACTTCACTTCCTCCGCCAGGACTCTCACCTGCGATGTCGCGTGGATGGTGGACCGCCCATGCCGAAAGCCGAACTGGCTTTCGTCCAGGTCCGGACCTCTCTGTACAAGTGGCTGCAGCGATTATCGGCTCGAACAGCTTACCCACCTCGTCTAGCAGCAATATCGGCCGGTACATGGACGGCGAGTCCGTAGGGCACCCCGCCTTCCTGAGCAGGACCAGACGACCAGATTTCCACTGAGTGGGAAACTGGCCCGCTAAAAGCACGCTGTGAAGAGTCCTCTCAGCCAGGGCTCTAGCTTCTTCAGTGCGAGGGCTAACACGTGGCCGTGGATTCCATCGAGCCCCGGAGCCACGTTCTGCGCCGCATCACGGCCGCCCCCATCTCTGCCTGTGTCACCTCTGGGACATTGATGGCGTCCTCCTCTGTGCGCCCGTCCATCCTAAAGTCACCTTTGCAGAATTTATCCAGCGGTTGCTATGCATACGGATTTACTTTTGACAAAATGAGCAAGCAACTCTTGCTTGGATTACGCGAACCAATGAAAAAGCAAAGTATTTGGGCAGATAAGCCAAAAAGTTGGATTCCATATTATTTTATGTCTGGGTCTACCTGATAAAAACCGGCCAAGTGCGAGTTGGACTCGCGCACGAAGGGTTCCATACCATTATCGCAAAAAACGGCATATATCACGTTTGCTGTATGGGAGCCCTACTAAAATATTAATTTTATTCTTTTTTTACCCGGCTGCAAGGAAAGGGTTATTAGTACCTATTTGTTGTTCGGCAACAGAAATACATCATCTGTGAAAATTTCAACTGTCTAGCTATCATGGTTCATGAGATACAGCCTGGTGACAGACAGACAGATAGATAGATAGACGGACAGACGGACACACAAACAGATCGCGGAGTCTTAGTAATAGGGTCCCGTTTTTACCCTTTGGGTACGGAATCCTAAAAAGTATTTGAATAATGTGTTTCTTATTAATTTAGTTCAACATTTTAGCTTGCCGAAAGATAATCTGGATTTAATCCTAACTACGACCTACAATCAGTCTACAGAGACGTTTGCTGATAAGGAGGACATATATTTACAAGCTGAAACCATTGGCTGTGATACTTGGCGGCGACTTCGAAACACCTTTGACAAAAAGCCACCTACTTATGTACCCATGGTAAGTAACCCAGAAAACTTTGGCCCTTCTTCTAGATAAGATTCATGACTCTCTGCATTGCGTTCGTCATCGATCTCTGTTAGGGTTGCCAGATGGCCGGGAATCGTCTGGATTCTCCCGTTTTAAAGGATCTCCAGACTCCCGACAAAACTCAAAACATCCAGACAAAGATGGTCTTGGAAAGTTCTTTCTTTCCGATCGTTTGTGTTATCAATTCCTGTAAGCATTACTGTGAAAAGATTTAATATTGCTAAATTATATACCAAAGAGATAAATTGTATGGCTTTTGATATAATAAAAGCTCGAGTTAATAAATATACTGAACTTTGAAGTAAACTGTTTAAATTTAAAATCTTTTCCTAAGTTAGTGGACTCAGTAAAGTTTGATGCCAAATAAGTATATAGGTACATGTGACAACCTAATAATTAAGTGTAGTTAAATATATTTCTTTTTTTTTGTTTTAATTTTTTTTTCCCGACAATAACCTCAAAGTCCTGATATTTTCAAATTTTGTAGCGACTTCAAAATTTAAATTACTATTTTATATTTTAGGGTCATCCGATGAAACGCGGCGGAATCAAGGAACGCAAATCTCCATTCAGTGTGAAGCTCATGAACTCTGGAGTCCATTCTTCACAGACCAACCCTGGCTACAGCCGGCAGCCGGCTGGTGGCGCCATTTTCTTCTATTAGATCAGATATTTTGTATAAGAAAGTCTCTAGACCCAGTTGCTTTTTCAAATTTATCTCTGCATGAATCCGTTCAGCGAATTTTGTAGACGATTGCAATAGCACCTACCAACATAATTTGTGTAGAGACAAAACTGTAATATTTCTTTCTCAACTTGCAATATTTCTTGCTTGGAGAAGATGCTCTTTCATGTGACTAGCATATATCCAGCTTTATAGCTAAGTAAGAGCCGATCCACACGGTGCGTTGCGTCGTCGCAGCGTTGCTAAGACGCAGTCGTAACTACAACGCTCCTTCGTTGCAGCGGTGACCAGAGAGATTAATTACAAACTCTCTGGCGGTGACCATAGACATACTAAATAATATGGACTGGAAATACCTACGAAAAAAACATGCCTACCTAAACCTCAAAATGTCTCATAAAATGGCCGCCGATTCTAAGGTTGTGTCAATAGAGCAACACACACACACTCACAAATCTCAATAATACAATATGTAAACAACCATTTGACAGCAGGACTACCACGAACACAACCACAAAATTCGTCACATAAAATGGCGAATATGGCACGTACCTACAACCGTCACTACGTCATAACAAAATGTTGCCATAATGAGCAACAACTGAAATATTGTTGTCTCTTTCATCAAATACGATTACTACATTAGAAAGAATGAAACAAAACGATGTTTCACATTCTGTATCGTATTTCACTCATATTTGTATAAGCTAACGTATTTATAGAACATCGCGGCACCTCCATATATTTCCTATCTCAATGGGCGGTGACGCACTGTTGCGGCCAGTGTTACCCTATAAGTTTACCCTAGTTTTTAATAACTGTTTTCGTGTTAGTGAAATGTAAATTTCTTTATGAAAATTAAATATCTTTAATCAGTATACAAAAATACGTAAAAAACGAAATGAGTTTGCGTGTATCTCCTCCCTATCAACGCACAAACAACAGCGCTGCTGCGTCGCTCCGTCGTCGCCCGCCGCCGCGTTGCAATGAGTAGGTACACCCAGGAGGGGTGTACCTACCTACTCATTGCAACGCGTCTGTTTCATCCAAAGATTACTACTAAATACTGGGTAGTTTAATCTCAGGGGCTGCAGCAGTCAGTCATGTGTGCGTTGCGTCGACGCAGCGTACCGTGTGGTGTGGAGTTGTGGACACTATGGTTATTAGTATGGAAAACGACGCTGCGACAGCACTACGTCGACGCAACGCTGACGCAACGCAGCGAGTGGCTCTAAACTTTAGAGCGATTCGCTGCGTTGCGTTTTTGACTCTGAGCCAGTCCACACGGCGCGTTGCGTTGCGTTGCGTCGTCGCAACGCAAATATTTTGACGCATAGCCGGCCACACAGGCGCTGCGCCATCGCAGCGTTACTACGACGCAGTCTTAACGTTACGCTGGCGTAGCGGCAACGCACAGTTGCGGCAAGCATTTTGTAAAAACATCGCAGTCATCGCAGTCAGTCTAAAGGAAAGCATGGATCGGAAAAGACGTCTAGCATTGCTCCTCATTTTACCCTTCAAATAAAACTGAATACAAAAGTTCGTAAAAAATGAAATGAGCTTGCGTGTATCCTCCCTATCAACGCACAAGCAACTGAGCGCAGCGGCTCCGACGTCGCAATGAGTACACCCCTTCCCGCTTCGTCTCGGGGGCTGCTGTCCGTCATGTATGCGTTGCGACGACGCAGCGCGCCGTGTGAACACCTTGGTTATTTGTATGTAAAACAACGCAACGGCAGCGCTGCGTCGACGCAACGCTGACGCAACGCGCCGTGTGGACCGGCTCTAAAGAGTGACAGGACATCAATGACTTGACAATTCTAACTAAGGTTTTCGCCATTTTTGCCTCATTTTGACTTCCTTCATTCTTCAAAGGCCTGTCCCTGCCATTGAACACGACGTCTCCTCTCGGGCCGATATTGTGCCTCTTTCTCCCAAACCGAGAGCTCAATTTTGCATTATTTCATGCGTCTATTCTCAACACAAGTACATGCCCAATACGTGAATTAAGTAGATGCCATACTGACTGGCAGGTTCAAACATTAAGAAGTTTTTTCCTCACAGTCCCCCAGAAGTAGGGGTTATATTTTATTTCTGATCTAAAAGTAGGTAGTCAACGAGTGTAGTGATAGATGAAATTGCCCCGTTTTTAGCAATGGCTAGAGTAATCAAATAATTCAATATACGTAATTAAGTTAAGATAATATTGGGCCTTTATTGGGCGGATGGTAATTTAAATTACCCACAAAAAGAGAGGCAAATTAATTTGCCTTCTCCTCAGCGGAGTGGGCCAGCGACCCGTCGGGTTTCAGCAGTGGTAGTAGGGAGGGACGGCTGAAGTTCGACTCGACGGACTTAGCCAAGTTAGCCAGGGACCAAAACGCTTTACTACCAGCTGGGTAAGAAGCAAGTTTGGTCCCTATTCGGCCAATGTGGTCGAACAGAGCCCTTCGTAACACCATCTTGCAAGACTTGGCAGCCCTGTTGAAGGCCTTCCTCTTCTGACCCACGTAAGTCGCTTTGCGCGATCAAGCGTTTGAAGGATACATCCTGGTTTTGGTCAGCCAGCTCGCGAATAAGTATTATATTGGTTTTTCTATTGAACTTAATACATTACAAGTGCGTGCCACGAAAGATGAGACTTGACACACCACGTGGTTTGACTTGCGCAGTAAACGATTTATAGGTCTCTTTAGCGGTATGAGGTCTGGGTGCGGGAAAGGACCGTGCGTCACGTCATCGGAGCGGCGGCGGACAGAGCGCGGGAGGCGCAGTCATGCACAGAGTACATTATACATACGGCAGTCATGTCTCATCTTTCGTGGCACGCACTTGTATCTACCCGGCTGTATGAGGCCCGTCGAGATTTAGAAAAAGTTCGACTTGATAAAGAAAGTGTACTTAGTCTTTTGGACCTCATTCATTACAGTGCCATAGCATAGCATAGTTTCTTACTAAAACCTGACTTGGCAGGGTACTATAGGTACATTATTTTATTGGGTTTCAAATGTATTTTGGTACAAATGAATAATGCGTTGTTTTTACAAGAGCAAGTGTTTTTTTTTTTAATATATGTATAAATGTTAATTGTGTTTTCTGTTTTAATGTCGTGTGGCCTAATAAATGTTTTCTTATTTTTTTTACGTTTTTGATTGTAATAAATCAATGGACACCTGCCTAGTACCTACCTAACTCTGCAATACAGACGCTGCTGTCACTACACTACTGGATAACAAGTTCTAGAAGAACTATATTGCCTCCCTGAAGTTGGCTACAATAGTTGCGCAGTAGATCTCATAGAAAAACAACAGCACCGATCCGTGCCTTGCGCTTGTCCAAGAGAGATCAAAAAATCCAGACCTAGAGAGAAAAAGATCCAGACCTAGAGTTGTCCCCACAGTAACGCCCTGAGCTGAGGTTCGTATCCCATAGGGGATAGTCCTCAGCGTGGTCGCTTAGGTTAAGTTTTTGTGCCTGGCTGAAGGCTCTAGGCATCACATGGTTGAACTGCGAGACGCGACTTAAAACCGCGTGCCTCGCGTCCAAGAAGTTTGGCGAGAACTATAGGTACCTACGTTTACAAGTTAAATTTCAAAATTTAAAAACCCCCGACACATTTATCTTGCGTAAACACCCCGATTCAAACAGTAAAACACAAATAACTTTTAAACGGCTCAACCGATTTTATTCAAACATAGCTAAGAACACTCGATAAAATCACCTTTCAAACAAAAAAAACTAAATCAAAATCGGTTCATCCGTTTGGGCGCTATGATGCCACAGACAGACACACAGATACACAGCAACACACGTGAAACATAAAACACCCCTCTTTTTCCGGCGGGGGTTAAAAAATTCACACTAAGACAGTAGTCGAAGGGTCGCAAGCGCAAATGCACGTGGCGCAGCTTTGTTGAGATTAAAATTAATAAATTTTCAATAGCAGCCTCGGTGTGTTGATTGTAACTTTACTTTACTTGTACCTACGCTTGCTCGTCCTCTGTTTCAGAGGACTTAAAACATCACTGGCCATAATTGGATGAAGTACTAAATGGAATCTACGGGTAGGTACCTTTAACAGACAGGTTTACATCATGTGATCCTCTTGTCACTCAAGAGGATTAAATCGTGTTTATTGTGTAGTGTTAATTAAATTATGTGGATATGAAAGCGTTTATTATAGTTACCTATACATACAGTTTGGGTGACGCCAGAGAGGAATAATGCGAGCTAAAAAATCAACGCCCGCCGGTGGAATCACGAAAAAACTTTGTGCTATCACTTTTGTAACTGGCAGTTGACTTTTCCGAATTCTTTTTATTGCTAGCACTTAACTAGTACCTGTGTCAAAAACAATTAAACAAGATTTGGTAACTTCTGGTCTGGCAGGTAAAGCACTGAAAACCCAATTACGATACCCAAATACATTGAAAAATTTGCTCAAAATATGTAAACCAAATATATATAGCGCGTCCGTCTAAAACACATTCAAATATCTATTTAATTTTGCTACTATAGTGATATGGAGTTTTTGGATTCCCTTGGTAAGTGACACATTTTTCTCTAATAAGCTCTTACCAAAGACTGTCATTTTTTGAAATGACTAAGCCCTAATTTTATGCACTTATGTTTTAGATCTAGATACAGTACACAAAAAGTCGCACCGAGTGCGATCTTGGTATTTATACGAGCAGTTTAAATCCCTCGAAAGAAGCCAGTTGGATGCTGCCCAGAAACTGAAAGATCGCTCCTATCAGGAAAGAATTCTGCGGCAAGAATTGTCAGAAAGACGAGCTAGGCGCAAACTGTACGATCAATTTGGACTTTGTCAAAGCGAGCCTAGATTAAAAAGAGATGAAAGCAAAAGTAACTATAGGACTACAGCGAGCGCCAGCGACGACGAATTCTTCGATAATTTGTACTTCATGCACGAGGAGGAGAGGGTCACACAGGTCACGGGGGGCAACGAGTTCAGTGGCGACGGCGAGGGCGACACGTTCAGTCAGGACGCAGCTTTGACTCACTTGTCGGTGAGTCAATGCTGTTTATCGAACAACTATGCAAGTGTCGAAGAACATAAAGATGAGAACGTCAGCTATGCAGGAAGCGTTACCAGCGTAGTGGAGAATTTAAAACCACCCAATGACGAGATTTTACCACCTCAGGAAGTATTTCAACCACCTAAAGACGACTTTTTACCACCCGGAGAAATGGGCTTTTTGCTGAATTCTTTAGAGGAAGAATTAAAAAACTCTATAGCCGATGATTTAAACATGCAGCTCGACTCTGTCAAAGTGGATATAGAGTGTTTGGAAAAGATTGCTAAACTTGAAGACGTGGATACAATCTCAGATAGCTTCAATAAAGCCGCCCTAAAAGAACTGAAGCGTGTGAAGGTTAGCAAAAAACCCGATCAGGAATGTAATGTAATCGCAATATGGTCCCGGCTAGTCTCATTCGCATATCAAGTTGTGCAATTAAACCACGGTGATTATCCTAACTACCTAACCGACTAAAACATTTTACTGACTTTTGGGGTAGGCAGCTGCTAATGGAAACTGTAATGCATGTAATGTTTTTCGCAGGCAACTGCTACTGTGACTACAGTTCACAGTTTCTGACGGCGGTGCTGGCGTGTGATGTACTGCGAAGAGGCGTCAACAGAATGTGTAAGTATTCGTTCTAAGTGTTGCTGGGTTAAATCGAGACGGTCATTGATATTGTTTTTTTTCAGTTTATGAATCTTTTCTATGGGTAATTAATGAAGCCGCCGATGTTCTTTAATCGATAGGTTGGTTGATTGCTAAGTTGTTAGTTGGTACATTTTGTACCGCATTCGATAAAGGAGTACTGTATGAGAGTACTAAGTAGGAGTTTTAATTTTAGGTCATATTTTGCAGCCATACGTCTCTCCAATAGAGTTTGCTAGAGACGAATCAGACGTGTCCGACACGGGTCCCAATTTAAATGATAAACAGAAAAAATCGGTACAATTTAGAAAATGCAGGAAAATATGTGAAATAAAGGTAATTTATCTATTAGATAACATTAGTTTTATAGGTCCTATAATGTTTTAATGTTGCTGTAGGTAGGTACACCGCAGATTACCCTCTTTATATTGTTAGTTATTTTAGTCCATTCAAAGGTCGGCGATAAGACCGCGGTGCTATTGTAGCCATATAATTATTATTTTCTTGTAAAAAGTCTATATTTTCCAGCCACTATCACGCAAGAAAGCAAAAAAGTTTGTCAAAACTAGACGTTCGGCGGAAAAAAAAAGTTCACAAAATTCTTGGAAGCATTTTTATACGGAATCACTCGACAGTGGAGTTACCGACAGCCCTAGGAGACACCGCCGCGCGATTGAGCCACGGCGCCGGTCTCCTCACTACAGAGAAGACATAAACTCGAGATCTTCCTCAAGTGGCACTATATGGTCAGGCATTTTGAAAGAAAAGCCCAAAGTCAAATCTCGACGGTATTCTTATACGTATCAGAATAGGGCTTTGCATCCAATGTTGAAAATAGCTCGTTGTATTAATAGCATATTGAAGGACATTGACGACTCTAAGCAAGATAAGTAAAATTTTTGTTGCTCATTAAATAAGATTAATAATAAAGATTTTTTTTTTCTGTAAAATTATGGTTATCTACTAGGTTGACGATTTTATCACAACGTATCATAAAACAAAACCGTTGCTGACTCGTAGTCACACCCAGATTATCACACCAGTGTGACAAACAGGATTTTTTTTCTCGTTTGTCACACCACTGATTTTTCCACGGCATTTACTCTGATGGTGTATGACACCAGATTATCACCTTTGTATTAGTATCCAGTTGGTCCGAAGAGCAGCCATCGATAATCACTCGAATGGACCGATCTCTCAGGAAGTCTGCAATCCAATCACACAGACCACCGGGCAAACCGAATGAAGGAAGCTTACCAATGAGGCTTTCGTGCCATACCCTATCGAGATGTCGAGGGAGAAGGCAAGCGCTTCCCCGTGCCTCTCGATGGCCTCACTCCAGATGTGAATGGCATACGCTAGAAGATCCCCAGTAGACCGATTTCGGCGGAAGACTTATTGGCGGTCGCTAAGGAAATCGTTAGTTTCTAAGTATGCCAGGAGCGAAATGTTCTTTCTTTCTTCATACTCTTTCAGAGTATGGACGTTACAGAGATGGGTCTTTGGCCGGCAGCCTAACTGTGTAAGTGAATTCGGCAAAGGACGCAATCGGGTTCTTTCCCAAAAAAAAACACACACACACACACACACAAAAAAGTTGAATAAAGATTAAACTTTTTTGTGTATGTGTGTTTTTGGGAAAGAACCAGATTGTTTCCTTTGCCGAATTTACTTACACAATTAGGCTGCGGGTCAGCTCGACTGCCCTTCTTGGGCACGGGCTGTACGTTGGCTTGCTTCCAATCATTCGGCACTTTTCCAGTCTCATATGAAAGGCGGAATAGGCGTGTCAAAATTGGACACAGTTCAGGCGCACAGGTTCTAAGAACCATAGCTGATATGCCGTCAGGGCCAGTCAGGGCCGTCAGCCTTTTTACGACGTCTTTTTGATGGATGCGACTGTCCGACATATCGTCTCGCATCCATCAGAAGGAGAGGGCCACGAATCACTAGGATACAGAAAATTAATCAGAAAATAATAATGGAGGAGTAGAACCTCATCATTAATTGTTGCTTAACCTATGTGAGGAAGTAAAATTAAAACAGTTATAACAAATATGTAACACTTTATTACACTTGTCGCCTGTACAACAGCGAATTTAAGTTAGTTACAATATTTTTTTATAGATTTCTACATAGAAGTTACATCGAAAATGTTTCATAAGAACGCATCCCCTTCACCTTTTAATTCGTATCAAAAACAAGCCAGTTTCACAGAAAATATATTAATAAGGTCAAAAACAATTTATTCTATCATGCTTTATGGTATAAATTGATGTTTCCAATAAATATTTCTTTTATGCTAAATCAATCTGCTAACATTTTTTTTCTGTGTTTGTTTGTCTCAATTTATATCATGGAGCTGGTACCAAAAAACAAAATTGCCATAATAAATTATAGTTCATCCTTTGAAGATCCATCCAGAAGAAATTACAAAATATTAAGAATACTTCTTCTTGGGTAGGTCATAATTTTCACAATCAAATAATTTCCGACTAGGCCAGTACATTTTTAAATAAGAAGAAAATATCGTCAAACTAAAGAAGTATAAAAATAAATTATAAGATGTGGTAACACTCGTGCCTCTGAGCTTGCCCTACAAAAAGTATAAGTTACCTTTTGTTATTGTTTGTAAAATTGTATACATTTTATTTGGAGCTTTTAGCGATAAATTTTTCTTTTTTTAAGAAAAATTCTGTAATGTTACCTAACATTAAAGAATTTTTATTGTAAATAATGTGTAAACAATTTTATAACAAAACGTCATGTAACTATAACAACCTTTCAATAATCGTTTAACTGGTAAATTGGTGTTTTATAAATATTTAATTACACTTTATACTGTAATAATATCCAGAGTATAGTCCCCGGCACATAAGTTGGCAAGGTTTTGGCGTAGTGGGAATAAGTTCGCGCATATTGCACGAACTTACCAACAACCACATAGAGAGAACGGAACGTGGACACGACGCGATTGGTCAGTCGATCCTTGTGTCAACTGACCAACCAATCGCAAGACGTTTGCCGCCCCCCCGCTTCACTACCAAAGAGAACTAAAAAACGACTTCTGCGCATCTAACGACTCCTGCCAACTTATGTGCCGGGGATTATGCAACACAGACAAAATATCTGTGCAAATCGACCCCACCCCAACCCGCGCGGTCCCCTCGTGCAGCAATAGCGAGAGTCGACGTAAGAGTGACGTCACAACGCCAAGTGCACTGTTATTTTGGTTGAATAGTAAAAACTGATTTTTGTTGCGAATATTGTAACACTAAGCACCCAGAGGGTATTTAAGACAATGCTTCAGAATAATTGAAAAATGTACACTGGGTGCCACATTATAAGTATTTTCTTAGGCAGATATATCCGACTACGGATCAACCTTGTGATGCGAACAGCCATTCATCTACACAAAATAGAATGCCCGACTGATTTCGAACACAAACGGGAGCCCTATTTCTTAGCCAACCGCACTACGAGGATGTGTTTGAGCTGTATTTTATTTGAACTGCATAAACCTCAACGGTACTTTTTATAGCTTATAAGGAATCTATTATTAACAATGAATAAGAATGTATACCTATCTTGGGAGACTACAAAAATATAAATCTTTACTAATATTATAAAGCTGCAGAGTTTGTTTGTTTGAACGCGCTAATCTCAGGAACTACTGGTTGGAATTGAAAAATCTTTTTGTGTTGGATAGTCCATTTATCGAGGAAGGTTATAGGCTATATAACATCACGCTACGACTAATAGGAGCGGAGCATACATGAAAAACGTTGTGAAAACGGGCAAAAATATTCCTTTTTGAGAGATTCGGTTGCGTGCGCTGCGTTTAAGATACGCAACAACCATGTATGTAGGGTAGGTAGGTAGATGACGGGAGCAAAGCCGCGTGGGACAGCTAGTCATCTTATAAAGTCTAAGAGACTATAATTCTACTGGCGTAAAATATTTTTTCATGTAACCTCTGCACAGTATAAATTATTTCCAAAAGAATAACAGTATCACCATAGTCGGATAAAAAACAGTTCTGTAATACAACAAATCTATACGATTATTATTTTCTAAACATTCATATTAATATATAGTTACATGTTCTGTGTGACGGTAAAATTTAAGGCGTGCTTCTATTGTACGCTGTATGCGTGAATCAATTCACTAAAATGTTTCAGAAAATATCTATTTAACAAAGCGTAATAACTTATGATGGGTAAAGGGGCTAGCTTTAATATTAGGTGCTTCACATTTGTGCTAGATTTTTTTAGGAGCTCCTTTATACAATTGCACATCCTGGCGGGCGAGCACGGCCTACTGTGACAGGCTTGAGTCACACATTTTCATCACAGCAAAAATGCGTGACTCAAGGCTATCACAGAGGCCGTGCTCGCCCGGCATGTCATGGTAAAATGTCAATTATCATGATTCTTGATCTATGTATGACAATTCTGGCAGTACTTGCTATTGTATAAAGGAGTTATTACGATTTCGAGATTATTCATATATTTTTTAATTTAATTATGCAAAAAGCAGACTTGTCGCCGCCGTGCAATAAATTCATACAATACGCCGAATATAAGTTGCACCCCCATTAGAAAACTCTATACATTAACTATATGATATTTTGATTTAGTGTACAATACGTTACAATAAGAATAGTAAACAATTATAAAATTGACTCTATTGTCAGTTTATGTACACTCAGTGCATTAAATAAGAAAAAAAAAAAAAACAGAAAACTGGGCAAGTATTCAATAAATATTTTGTTGAAATAAATAACTCGGAGATCAACTAACAAGAAACTTCTACAAATATTAAGTAATATTATTTCCAAATTGCACATTCAAAAAGTATATTTACTTGCTAAAATCAATTTCAAAAACTGATTGGAAAAAATAATTGATAAAAATCAAAAAGGGTAAAATTATCATCCTAACTAATCAAAACACTGGGTATTATCGAAATCCAGGCTTATTTGCCCGCCTTAAATAAATTTCATTTCTTGCAACACTAAACCTTCTTTATCATGTTCATAACTGCTCATCTCTTACCACCCGGTGACGCATTTTAAACAATTCTTTAATGCGTCCTACACGGGCATTACATCCCACCAATAGTGCCCTTTAAATTCCTATTTCCACAAAACTTAAGAACACGTGCGCGTACGCAAACTTACGTCACACGGCCTAAAAATGGCGCTAAGCCAGAATAATTCTAAATAAAATGGTTACCACATAATATAATATGCACTGAGTGTACGCACCTACGCTACAATTTGAGCTAGTCGCCTAGTTGTCGGGCGGATTGTCGAAATAGTCGATTTTCTCTGCCTTCTCTGGTTGCTGCGTTGGTTGAGCAGGCTTCGGTTGGCTGCGAGCGGCCCAGGCGTTGGTTGAGGTGAGGGTTGCCCAGCCTGATCTGTGGTGGAACGAAGGGTAGAACAGTGAGCGGGATATTGGGGACATACTCCTTTTCGACAAAGATTGTTTAGCATGTTACAGACGGCTTTTCTATGAGAATTCTTTGCTAACTTGTATAAATTTCGATTTAATTATATTGGCGACTAACGAAATGTATATACAAGGCAGACGTGAATGGAAACGCCGATAGACCTTATAGGTGATGTTCTTCAGAAAGGCCAAGTGCGCAGTACCCATAACGGGTGTGTGTGTACGACACGATGTATGAATGTGTGTGAAGCAAAAGAAGTATGTAAGGATCGTAGCAGGTGGCGTTCTGTAGTTTCTGCCTACCCCCATGGGAAAAAGGCGTGAGTTTATGTATGTATGTTAATTATATTGCTTGGGTCTAGTGGCCACGCTTATTGCAGCTTCTGAAGCGCTGTCAAGGTCATCTAGGGTGAAAATGAATAGTTACATTGTTTGGGTCTAGTGACCACGCTTATTGCAGCTTCTTAAGCACTGTCAAAGTCATCTAGGGTGAAAGTGAATAGTTACATTGTTTGGGTCTAATGGCCACGCTTATTGCAGCTTCTGAAGCGCTGTCAAGGTCATCTAGGGTGTAAGTGAATAGTTACATTGTTTGGGTATAGTGGCCACGCTTATTGCAGCTTCTGAAGCGCTGTCAAGGTCATCTATGGTGAAAGTGAATAGTTACATTGTTTGGGTCTAGTGGCCACGCTTATTGCAGCTTCTGAAGCGCTGTCAAGGTCATCTAGGGTGAAAGTGAATAGTTACATTGTTTGTGTCTAGTGGCCACGCTTATTGCAGCTTCTGAAGCGCTGTCAAGGTCATCTAGGGTGAAAGTGAATAGTTACATTGTTTGTGTCTAGTGGCCACGCTTATTGCAACTTCTGAAGCGCTGTCAAGGTCATCTAGGGTGAAAGTGAATAGTTACATTGTTTTTGTCTAGTGGCCACGCTTATTGCAACTTCTGAAGCGCTGTCAAGGTCATCTAGGGTGAAAGTGAATAGTGACATTGTTTGGGTCTAGTGGCCACGCTTATTGCAGCTTCTGAAGCGCTGTAAAGGTCATCTAGGGTGAAAGTGAATAGTTACATTGTTTGGGTCTAGTGACCACGCTTATTGCAGCTTCTTAAGCACTGTCAAAGTCATCTAGGGTGAAAGTGAATAGTTACATTGTTTGGGTCTAATGGCCACGCTTATTGCAGCTTCTGAAGCGCTGTCAAGGTCATCTAGGGTGTAAGTGAATAGTTACATTGCTTGGGTCTAGTGGCCACGATTATTGCGGCTTCTGAAGCGCTGTCAAGGCCATCTAGGGTGAAAGTGAATAGTTACATTGTTTGGGTCTAGTGGCCACGCTTATTGCAGCTTCTTAAGCGCCGTCAAGGTCATCTAGGGTGAAAGTGAATAGTTGCATTGCTTGGGTCTAGTGGCCACGCTTATTGCAGCTTCTTAAGCGCTGTCAAGGTCATCTAGGGTGAAAGTGAATAGTTACATTGCTTGGGTCTAGTGGCCACGCTTATTGCAGCTTCTTAAGCGCCGTCAAGGTCATCTAGGGTGAAAGTGAATAGACTGTTGGGTCACTCCAGCAAGTGGGGAATAGTCTGTACAGAGGTCCCACACACGCACCTTGTGTTCGATGGATTAACAATCTCCAAATTTTATTAGCAGTGACCTTCTTAGGTACTGCTATGATAAGTTTTCGGAACAACTTCGAACTTTTTCAATTAAACCTACTATTTAATAGACACAATCATGCAAATTTAGCAGAATTACCACAGATAAACTAGTAATTCTGAAAGGAACAGTAATAACTTGCGAAGAACTATTAATTCTGGAGTAAATTTTTGTTAAAATCGGTTGTGGTCGACGAACATGGGATACATACTTGTTGTTGCTGGTGCTGGCAGCACCTTGGTCCCTGTTGACGAGCGTGGAGCCGCCCGCAGCGTGCAGCGGCGCACGCAGCACGGGCCCCGGCGCGCGCAGCACGGGCCCCGGCACGCGCCGCTTGCCTGCCTCGCGCGCCAGCACCTCCATCACGCTCATCGCGGGCAACCACGACTGTGCCAGAAATATGTCCAAACTTACAATACATTCAAACTACAAAAACAAAACCAAGAGTTTTGTATTCCTCTCAGCAAACCATTTCATTTGATACTCGTACCAAGCATCATCTGCCTAGCCTTTTGCCCAATTATTGTTGGGGTCGGCTTTCAGTCTTACCGGATTCAGCTGAGTACCAGTGTTTTACATGGAGCGACTGCCTATCTGACCTCCACAACCCAGTAACTGGGTAACACGATACCTCTTGGCAAGACTGGTGTCAGATCTCAGGCTTCTGACTACCCGTAACGTCTGTCAAAGATCTTCAAATGACAGCCGGGACCAACGGCTTATCGTGCTTTCCGAGGCACGGAGGAAACTCTGTATGTTGAAATGGTCACCCATTCACGGACTGACCTCGTCAAGCGTTGCTTAACCTTAAAGATCGACCCGTGCGGCTGTTATTATACTCATATCAAGCAGGTGCATAAGAATAATTGGTCCGCCATCTTTGATTTAGAATGTTGTCATTTTGCTAACCATGCATTGTCAACCAAATCAAATTTCAGCCCAATTGGTTGGAGAAGTGTTTTAAAATTCAGTTGCTAGATTTGAGTTTTCAGTAACATTATTTACCTTTTCTTTATCGGCGGTGGCCACAACGTTCCTGTTGGGCTCGGCATCGTAGGCGACGCTCTCACAGCCGAAGTGTTCGCACAGCTCGTGGATGAACTGACGCTTCTGCCAGTTCATCGATGGGAAGGAGTGCGCTCTAGTCTTCTGTTTTGACTGTAAAATTAAAGTATTGGTTAACATAGCTCGAACATTTAGGAATTTTACTTATTGTATTTACAAAATATTAGCATCCAGTTTTTTTTTTTATGTAATTGTTTCGATCGATTTTATATCGTGCGGATTAGCCTGCATGCGTGGCTCCCGCAATGCACCTTCTCATAATTATGTGTAGTATGATGCAGGCGGAACATGAGCAGGCTGAATAAGACGGGGCAATGCAAGTGCGGGCCAGCCCGCGTGAGGCAGAATATTTTTTTTGATACAAGAGTGGAAAGTAGGTTATTGCAAACGAGCTAGTCATTAGCAATCCCGAGCCGAAGGCGAGGGTTTTTATTACACACTTTATATTAATGGCAAGAGTTTGCAATAACCTACACACCCGTGTATCACACGACGTTTTTCAATACAGTTGTGGGAAATAGTAAAAACAAATCAAAGAATTAGATTTGTTTGTTCACAAAAATATAAAAATTTGCCGAAAATGGCGCGTTTTTGCAACTGGACATATTTTTTTACAACGAAAACAACCTATACAGCCTATTCGATTTTTGAGAAATGTTGATGAGAAAATAATTAAATTAAAACTCTTAATTATATATATTAAACAACCATTTAAAACATTTTTGAGAATTCAATACGGAATCATTAATTTTTCCTCGTATAAAATCTATCCCATTTTATTCTATGTATGAAAACTCCTTGCTACTAATTTTTTTTTAAATTGACTTATAAATTTAAAACTCAACTGCAAAAGTAATGATCGAGCTCGTAAACAAAAGTCACGACCGCGTAACAGAAAGATGCCTATGCATAAGATTTAATTTTCGAATCATATTTATAGGCTCTGAAAGTACGCCATGTGGAACAACTGTATTGAAAAATAAAATAATGCCTTGTTGATGAATTTAAGGTAGTTGGCAAGGAGATACATGTGTATAAATACCTTCTTAGCTAGCTGCACGAGCTCGGTGAGCTTGTCGTGTATCTGTTGCGCGAAGGCAGGCTCGCGCGCGGCCGTGGAGCGCACGTGCTCGCTGTACCGCGGGGCCAGCTTGGCGGACACGTCGGGGTTCCGGATCTGCAGCGCTAGGGCTAGCTGACGTGTGCGTGCTTCTACGCGGCACTCGTCGTCGCATTCGAGACTGGAAAACGAATAAAATATAGATATATATGGACCTAGCTTGCAGTTTCAAATGACAAGTCAAGAAGACTATGATTGCGAAAGTTTCGGATTGCACTTGAAACTGATCAAACATTTTTTTTTGTGATATTTCTGGAATACTTTATTAGTTTATGCAACTGTCATATAATAGGGTTTATTAAAACACGATTGTTGGTTTGATAATAGTATCACACGACTGTTTTATTTAATACATATCGTATAATATATGTCGTTGCATACACTATTTTGTCTTCACTCATACAGTTGAAATACAACAAAAGTGGCAACTGAAAAAATATCTGGTATGGCGGGCAATTTAGATTCCTATTGCGCATGACTGCGCAGCGCTCTCATCCATCCAAATTAAAAAGTAAAATTGTGCTATAAAAATTTAAATGTTATTTTATGATGCAGTTGTTTGAAAATCCAAGGAAAATGTTGCACTGTTGGTTTTGTTTTTTAAATTGTACCTATTCACGAAAAAAGTGTGTATACAATATGTTTTGAATTCATATTTGAAACATTAATTACGTAGTGAGTGTAGATAAACATTTTTAAATCTGTTTCAGAACCAGTAAACAGAGTAGTAATATTGAGAAAACTTACGTTTTGAGCATATTAGCGGGGCGCTGCACATCAGACAGGTCTACTGAACCACCTTCTGCCATCTTTGTAGCGGCTAGAGCACTTATCATCCTGTTGAGAAACATTCAAGATTTTTAGGGTTCCGTACCCAAAGGGTAAAAACGGGACCCTATTACTGAGACTCCGCGGTCCGTCTGTCTGTCTGTCCGTCTGTCTGTCTGTCTGTCTGTCTGTCTGTCTGTCACCAGGCTGTATCTCATGAACCGTGATAGCTAGACAGTTGAAATTTTCACAAATGATGTATTTCTGTTGCCGCTATAACAACAAATACTAAAAACAGAATAAAATAAATATTTCAGTGGGGCTCCCATTAAACAAACGTGATTTTTGTGCTGTTATTTTGCGACAATGGTACGGAACCCTTCGTGCGTGAGTCCGACTCGCACTTGGCCGGTTTTTTTGTAAAATATTTTCAATAGATACGAAAAATGAGGTTAGTGAACGCTTACAACTTCAAGGGCATAGCTAAAATATTAAAGAGAGGTTAAATTGTATGTTAGTAATGAGTTATCTCTGGAAGTACTGATCCGATAGCATGTATGGGGCGGGGCACGGCGTCACCGTGCCTTCATGACTTATAATATTCACAGCGAATCTTTGTGTCTCTGTAGTTAGTTCTTTCAACTATTGCGCAAGAAACAGTTTAACTGCATAGAGCAAGCGAGTTAGAATGATGCGACAAACGTAAGCGAGTGAAAGAGTCAGTTATACAATGCTATCTTCACTTTCAATATTGACACAAAAATAGCTACTGCGCAGGCTCTTGCAGCCAATACAAAGTTCCGTTGTGGGTATTATACATTGCACAGTCCCAGACTTTTATCACAGCACGGCCGATCGGCGTGCCGCCTGCCGCACTGCTACTGCTGGGGCACTGCTTTACCGTACCATCTGACGCCTACACCCACGTGGTAAACGATGTAATATAAAAGTGAATATGAATGAAGATGAATTACATATATTTCACTGTAGCCTGATGAAGTTCACAGGAGTAGCACTGAAATGCATTGAAAATGTTAATAAGTAATTTTTAATTTGGTTTTGTTTTTAATTGGTTTTTAGTTGGTTATTAATTGTATTTTAATTGTAATTGAATTGTATTGAATGTATTGAATTGTATTGAATTATATTTGAATCGTATTTGAATTTTTTGTTTACTTGTATGTTAATTGTATTTATTACTGTATGTTGATTGTATTTTAATTGATTTTTTAATTGTAATATTTGGTTGCATTTTTAATTGTATTTTAAATTGTATTTCTGTTAGTCCTAATTTCATTGAGGTAGTAACATTGTATTGGCGTAATAGCTGTAAAGGTGTTATTTACATAATTGCGAAAAAAAAAAAAAAAAGTCTCATAACCTCCTTGCATAGTCCCTGGCATTATCACAGTAGGGCCGGTCAGCGTGTGACCTGCCGCACGGGGACTGGGCGCGCACAGCGCACTGCTACTGCTGGGGCACGCAAGCATGACGTACTAAAAACAGTCTCATCACTTACTTGGCATAGTCCCTAGCGTTATCACAGCACGGTCGGTCAGCGTGCCTCCTGCCGCACGGGCACTGGGCGCGCACGGGCCGGCGGCACGGCGCACTGCTGGGACATGGTGTCACTGCGCCATCTGTACCGGCGCCAACGTGGCAAGCGGCCGCGCACGGGTGCCCGCACGAGGGACGTTTCTCTGTGCACGGTTGGGTGCATCTGGAGAACAAGGAAGGTTATGAAATGACTGCACCCACGGGCTATCTACGTTTATAGCAACATAAGTACGGTCAAACGAAGAGATGAGGTATATGAACAACCTGTGACGATCTTTTGCACATGCTGCGTAATTAACTTTCATCAAAATAAATAAATATTGGCAATTTCCAGTAAAAATGGTTAAATTTTCCTGTTTAGCCAGTGCTACACGCTCTAGAGTCTAGACGGAGCCACTGTAAGTTGTGTCCTACATCGCGCAGTAGTATTTAGTAAGAAATAAGTGTTAATATAATTCTCATTAAAAGAAATTCCCACCGTGTATCTCCAGTTCAACAAGTAAAATTTCTAAAATTTAGAAAACCCCCGACACATTTATCTTGCGAAAACACCCCGATTCAAACAGTAAAACACCCATATGATCGACATGTAAAAGTGTTTGTACAAACCAACTTACAGAAATAAAATGATTTATTATTTATCATAACTTTTGAACGGCTGAACCGAT
Organism: Orthosia gothica; assembly: GCA_949775005.1. Taxonomy (NCBI): domain Eukaryota; kingdom Metazoa; phylum Arthropoda; class Insecta; order Lepidoptera; family Noctuidae; genus Orthosia; species Orthosia gothica. The sequence goes on along the minus strand of OX459034.1, from coordinate 17,727,234 downwards.
TTTATTCAAACATAGCTAAGAACACTCTCGACAAAATTACCTTTCAAGCAAAAAAAACTAAATCAAAATCGGTTCATCCGTTTAGGCGCTATGATGCCACAGACAGACACAGATATAATACTCACAACGGATCTTTGTGTCTCTGAATTGGCTGCAAGAGACTGCGCAATAGCTATTTTTGTGTAAATATTGAAATTGAAAATAGCATTGTATACCTGTCTCCTTCACTCGCATACGTTTGTCGTATCATCCTATCTCGCTTACTCTATGCAGTTAATCTGTTTCGTGCGCAATAGTTGACAGAGCCAACTTCAGAGACACAAAGATCCGCTGTTAGTATTATACACAGCAACAAACGTGAAACTTATAACACCCCTCTTTTGCCGGCGGGGGTTAAAAATATTACATTCAAGTTTCTACTACTTTCAATGGTGTTACTAATATGATTCAGAATGAGGAAGAAATACGGTAAACATTTGTCGAAAATATACTACTCTTCAGTACTTACTTGCCGGTGTCACAGGGTCCCTTGTGACAAGTCTTGATACAGGTGTGCTTGCCGCAAGGAAGCGGTTTTCCACATGGAAGACCGCACGAGAACTCCTCTTGAGAACACGGTATTGTTTTTCTTTCCTGATAAAAGGAATTATAAAAATATTTAAAAACAGGAGGACTTTTATTTGGCGTGTCTTCTGTGTGTAATTTTAATATTTAAATATAGTTTCGAGAAAATTAAAGTTCTACTCTTAGTGGAATATTTCCAATGCTGCTGCTCAATTAATTTTTCTGCATTGCTAATGAAGCCACAAATTTTGCTGGCCATTTCTATTTTTGGGGCTAGAATGGAATGTAAATTTTCTTGTGGTAGTAGTGAGTATTTTTTACTTCATAAACGGGTCATGGTACCTCGTGGTTGCCATGGCAACGCTTGGTAGTCAGCACTACACAGGGCGGACAGTCTCCGGAGTGACAGGAGTGGTGCGGGGGGTGCTTGCAGGGTCTCTCTCTGATGCAGGGTGCGCTGCAGGCAGGAGGCCGGACTCCACAGCGAACGGGGGGCATGAGCACTTCGGCTCCACATTCACAGGACAGCTCATCGAAACCTGGGGAAAAAATACTTCGTAAGAGTGCATACTAATAGCCTCGACGACACCTGGATATTTAAATGTATTTCAAAAACTTAAAAAAATTGTTTCACGACGGTTTCCATTTTCAAGAATTTCAAGGGTGCCGATTTCGAATATGATGTCAAAATGGAAATCCAAGCAGCAATCAGAATTTTCGTCATGGGCTTTTGAAATCTTGGGCAGTGCCAATACCGAAAATGTGGTCTACTCTGCCAATCAGATTTTTCTTCATGTTATTTTGAAGTTTAAGGGAGTGCTGATACTGAAAATGTGGTACACTTCTGAATAAATAAGTTATTAAAGTACTGTACTCACTGACGCGCGGGCAGGGCGCACAGTGTCCGGTGTGACAGAAGTCCTCACAGCGGTGCGTCTGGCAGGAGAGCGTGCGGCCGCAGATGACGGCGCAACGGTGAGACGTCGCCGCGCAGCACACTGTGCGGCAGCGGTGACGGCCGCACGATAGTTTCTGGTGACAAAAAGTCGGGGCTTATGATTTTATAATACTACTAGCTGACCCGGCAAACTTTGTTTTGCCATAAAAATACCAAACATTTATCTACCTTACCTTACACTACCTACCCTACACTACCCTACCCTACCCTATACTACCCTACCCTACCATACACTACCCTACCCTACACTACCTTCCCTACCCTACGCTACACTACCCTACCCTACCCTCCACTACCCTACACTACTCTACACTAGCCTACACTTCCCTGCACTACCCTACACTACCCTGCACTACCCTACACTACCCTACACTACCCCACACTACCCTACACTACCCTACACTACCCTACACTACCCTACACCACCCTACACTACCCTACACTACCCTTCACTACCCTACACTACACTACCCTACCCTACGCTACACTACCCTACCCTACACTACCCTACCCTGCCCTACCCGACACTACCCTACCACACACAAAGCAAAAATAGCTTATACAATAGCAATAAAGCTCAAATTGACTCTACGTTTTAGTTAGAAAACTTTTGTATGGGAAAAAGAAAAGGGCTATTTTTTTTTTTTTCCTGCAATTATTAGAATTTTTCTCCCCGTAAAAACCATCTTTGAACTTCAACGACCATTTAAAAAAAAGAATTGGCCAAATTGGTCCATGCGTTGTTGAGTTATGCGCTTACCAACACATTTTGCGATTCATTTTTATATTATAGACTAGCTGACCCCCGCGGCTTCGCTCCCGTCAACTGGCTACCTACCTACCACAGATAATATAATACTAGCATACAGATGCCTCATCCCATACAAAGAAAGCGTGCCGACGTAACTAGCGTTTTTCATCTGATTAATCTTAATCTTATTTTTTTGCACGTTTTCACAATTTTTTTTGCACCAAAATGTGTTACAATGCAAATTTTAACAATCGAGTGGAATGCCTCAGAAATTTAAAAATGCGCCATCTATTGTCATCAATTTTAAATGATCCGTTCAAATAATCTTTGAAATGTGAGTTAAGAGTCCAATATTCCATAATTTTGTACTTAGGAGAGCTGATTAAACAAGAACATACAATTTAAATGTTCAATTCCAGAAAATGTTAATGTTACACATAATTCTTTTGAATTGTGAGTACATGTCGCGCCATCTAGTAAGATTTATTTGAACCAAATATTCTTTCTTAGCAATGAGACCCCGTGCTACCTACCATAACTACCCTACCCACTGAAATTAAAAATTAACATGAACCATCTACTAAATAGTCCAAACAAAGCCTAAACATTTGGTTTGGATAGGTGAGCCCGTTCTTGTGTTATAAAATTACAACGAAAAGTGGCATTGATTTTTATATATATAGAAGAATAGCGGACGCCTCGCGGTTCCACTTGCGTAGTTCCCGTTTCCGTGGGAATACAGGGATAAAAAGTAGCCTATGTCACCCGGGGATAGATTAGCTTCCCAACGGTGAAAGAATTTTTGAAATTGGTCCCGCCATTTCGGAGTCTATAAGGAAGATACATACATACTTTCTGTTTTTTATATATAGAAAATAACTACGTGGCTATACTACTATAGGTTACTTGTCCTCCTCCTCACGTCATGTTCGTCATACCCGAGGGTCGGGATTCCTGCGTCATTGTCCACAACTTTTTCTACACTAATTTGCGCCCCATCTATGCCTGTCTTTTGCCGTTGCGTCATGTACTTTCTTTTCTTGCTGTGTCTTTTGTCTTTGCTTAATTTTTTTTCACATCGCGTTAGATCCTGAGTTATTACCGCCCCTAACGTGCGGTGCCACGTGACCTAACATCCAACCTAACACCATAACAGTTGTATTTAATAAATGTTTAGTTTCAAATTCTGTCCTTCCACCACCAGTCTTTTGTTTTGTTCTCAGGTTCAAAGAAAGAAGCGGATGACTTTCTTGTTTGAATGTTATCGTGTATTAAACACCTGTATAATATTCACAGCGGATCTTTGTGTCCCTGAAGTTGGCTCTGTCAACTATTGCGCAAGAAACAGTTTAACTGCATAGAGTAAGCGAGATAGGATGATGCGACAAACGTAAGCGAGTGAAAGAGACAATTATACAATTCTATCTTCACTTTCAATATTGACATAAAAATATTCACTGCGCAGGCTCTTGCAGCCAATTCAGAGACGCAAAGATCCGTTGTGAATATTATAGTGTAGTTTGTTATTTGGGAATACTGGTTACTTTCTGCCTGTAAAATATTTCAATAGGGAATCTGCTAGGAATCGAGTTGTATAGTAATTTCGCCGCTGGAAACTAATAACTTTGTGTAAGCACATACCTTGTTGCACTTCTTTTGGCACAGCACATTGTTGTACATCTCGGGTAGGTCGGCGCAGGGTACCTCGCGGCTGGAGTGGCCGCAGCGGCATTGAAGCACCGTTTTATCAGGACATTCAGGACACAGACCTGATAACAAATAAAAAATGAGTATATTAAGTCGGATAAATTAATTTTGTCACTGTGAATGCATGTTTCGCAATTTATGTCAGACAAATTGTTGTTACATTTTGGATGATTCTCTGTGCTATGTATGAGTTTTACACCAAGTTTTAACGCCGAATTAACACATTAAACGCCACATGTAGTGAAGTAATTTATAATAAGACTGATTATCAGTTAAATATGTTTGGTTATTAAGTCAAAGTCAAATATATTTATTCAACTAGGCCAATAAACGGCACTTTTGAACGTCAAATAAATTAAAATTTACAAGTAATGATTCTACCTTGCATTCGGCAAGTAGATTGTTATGGAGAAGAACACACAAGAAACTCCATACTTCCTCTTTAAAAAAAAAATAGGTGTTTTACAATATCTACATAAGTACATACATTAATATATGTGAGGACGATGCACCCAGAATAGCTCTACACACTATACTACGTACAGGTATAAAGTATTAAAAAGCATTAACAGAAAAATTAATTAATTTGATAAGTAGGAACATGGTTCTCACATACTTAAAAATATTGCAAACATAGGCAAAATACAACAACGGAACAGCGTGTGAGTCAATGTCTAAAAAAAAAAACAAAAAGTATGAATACAATAACTATGAATGGGAATATAAATTAACAAATTTGATTTTGTCTACACCAAAGATTGCCCTATGAAGCAGGACCAGCGTGTTTCCAAGCATTCTTATCTTGAATATAATCATCTAATTTGTAATATAAGTTAAGTATTACCTTCGTGACAATTAAGTTTGCAGAAGTGTCTGTCTCCGGCAGGTCCACACGGTAGTGGCTTGGCACAGATGTTGTCGCATAGTGGGATCGGGTCTGTGCAAGCCTTGCGCGAATCTTTCGCCAACCTGAGGAAAATAAGGGTTTGAAAGATTCCAAATGGGGTTTTCGCTACTTAAAAAACTATAAGCAATTACGAATTTGTTGTAAGCACATTGTACTGACTGCTTGAATGCATGGCAGATCTAGCAATAATATATTCTTAATCTAGGAATTATTAGCTGCTTAATAAATAAGAAAGCAGTGAAGCTTGTGTTCGGTAGCTTTTTACCTTCGAAAAATATCGAATCTCGGCTAAACTGAAATGAGTTTATCTTGTTACAGTAGCACGTTGCATTAGTACTCACTGCGTGTTCCCACAAGGACAGCTCTGCACGTACTGCGGCAGCAGCTGGCAGGGCTGGCAGGGCGGCGCGTGGCAGTGCGCGCGACACACGTGCGCGCCGCACGCCAGCACGCGGCCGCACGTGTCGCCGCACGACCAGCTCGTGCACGTGCCCGTCTCTGACGTGCACGCCACTGAGCGGGACTTCGCGGCGGGGCAGTAGCATACTGAGAAAGAAAAAATATGATGTGAAATGATATACTGGACATCTGACTAAACATTTTCACAGAAAACAATAGTTTTTTGTGTACATTTTTCAAGGTTTGCAGGAGTGCTAATATAGGGGTGTTTCAGCCCCTAAATTTGCCTTTTATTGGCCAAGGTTATTGTTTAAGAATTTATTATTAAATTATTTTCATAGGTAGCATAAAAAATAAAAACTTTAAATCCTGAAATCTCTACATACCTTGTTCGACAGTCTCAGTGCACATGTCACAGACACCCTCGTGGCAGTCCTTGGCACAGTTATGCACGCCACACTGCAGGGTGCGTCCACACACGCGGCCGCACACCTGCGGCAGCTTACTGCTGCACAGTACCGAGCGGGTTTCTGCGCCGCAACCACACTGTCTGCAAAGAAGTATGTACGGGTGAATTTGGATCTAGCTGAAGAAAGTAGAAACAGCTGCTAGGTTGATATATCTGGTAGGTACGGGCTGTCAACATCAACACTCAATACATTCAAGATAATCTGAATGTAGATTTAATAATAGCAAACAAAAAATCTTTGACTTTTAGTTAATTGTAGAAGCATGGTATTTGTAGAGTTTACCTCTCAGATAATGCTTTTAAGACCTGGGTAACTCACTCTTAAGGTTACCTAGCGATTTTCTTACAGTCCAGATAATAACATTATTAGATATACAGAAATGGAATCGTTGCGTCTGCAGTGTCTAAACTAGTATAATATTATAACCACGGATCTTTGTGTTTCTGAAGTTGGCTCTGCATGCAGTAAGCAAGATAGGACGATGCGACAAACTTAACCGAGTGAAAGAGACAGCTATACAATGCTATCTTCACCTTCAACATTGACACAGTAAGCAAGATAGGACGATGCGACAAACTTAACCGAGTGAAAGAGACAGCTATACAATGCTATCTTCACCTTCAACATTGACACAGTAAGCAAGATAGGACGATGCGACAAACTTAACCGAGTGAAAGAGACAGCTATACAATGCTATCTTCACCTTCAACATTGACACAGTAAGCAAGATAGGACGATGCGACAAACTTAACCGAGTGAAAGAGACAGCTATACAATGCTATCTTCACTTTCAACATTGACACAGTAAGCAAGATAGGACGATGCGACAAACTTAACCGAGTGAAAGAGACAGCTATACAATGCTATCTTCACCTTCAACATTGACACAGTAAGCAAGATAGAACGATGCGACAAACTTAACCGAGTGAAAAAGACAACTATACAATGCTATCTTCACTTTCAACATTGACACAAAAATAGCTACTGCGCAGGGTCTTGCAGCCAATTCAAAGAACAAAGATCCGTTGTGAGTATTATACCTACCTGCTCTAAATTCGTGGCGTCGGCGCGCTTACTTCTGTCACGGACTGTCTACCTAAGCTTTTACTAAGAAACAGGTATACGCATGGTTTGTATGAGAAGTGTTAACAGTAAAAAAACAAACTGCTAGCAGAGGCTTGCTGTGATTATTGACATCCATCATACGTACTTGACAACAGTAGCCTGGCATGGTGGGCAGGGTCCAGGATGGCACAGCAATGTGCAGGGATGCGGGCACGCCCTCGGGCGGCGACAGGCGCGGCCACAAGTATGCGCGCCCGTGGAGCCACGCTGGTACTCAGGCGCACGCACCGCTCCGCACATGCAGCGGTAATCAGTGGGGATGGCTTCGTTCGTGTTCTGGCAAGCTGGGCAGCGCCATTTGCCCTCTGAAGACAATTAAACAACAATTTTAAATTTAGAAATCGCAAAAAAAAGACGCCGAATTCACCATATAACTCAATACTGGCTGAGTATTGGTTAAATTAAGAACAAGGAATCATTGATGCAAAGAAGAATTCAATACTGCTGGAAAATACAATCTAGACAGCCCAATGTTGATGGAACTGAATTTTACATTGCTTTAAGTCTTATATTGTCCCTGAGGCTTTAAGGTCTATCCACACAGGGCCGGGCCCAGGCATTGAAGTTCTGACACTGTCCCGTGCAGGGGACGTGTGTGAACGAGTTCATATAAAATGTACACACCAATATTTTTTTGAGCCCCTGACGGCACGGTCCGTCCACGGCCAGGACACGGCCCTGATATGTGTATGTGGTCAAGGTCCTCGATCTTCCTTGTTGGGAACCCAATTTTAATAGTGGTGTTGGTAACATCAGCATCTAATATGTAGAGGAAGTTTATGATATGAAGAAAAACATACCATGTTATGAACTGAAAGGGAGCAAGAGCTGACTATTCATATAAATAAAATTTGATGTATAATGGGAAACAATACTTATTTAACTTTAACTAGAACAAATACTGTTGAGACTGAGTCAGCTAGATTACACAATATTAGTAATAAGTCTTTAAAAACAAGATAGCTTGTTCAGCAAATATTTATCTAGGATTTCATACATAAGGATAAAAGTAGCATTAATAAAATTAGAATACAATGAAAGGTTCAAACTGTATAAATTTTAAGATCAGGTTAACTTTTTTTACAAATAACGTTTTTGGTATGTCCAAGCACCCCCAAGCATCACCACAGTGAACAGTCCTGTGCTTCTCGCATCCACCAGCCTTGACCACTGACCAGATTTTTGCTCCACCTAGAGGGAGGCCTTCCAACACTTAACAGATATATATTTTTTTTTCTAAAATATTTTCTTAACCTACAACCTAGGCTTTCTAGACCAGTTTTCCTATGTACTTACCAACCATACTGCTCAAAGCCCACTTTCGTATGCACCTCAGATGCAGGACATGGTAACAGTTGCAGCAAGACCACACCTGGTCAAACTGTTTGACTCTGTCACAGCATACGAGACACTCCAGTGTGCCCTTGTCTAGTTGATCAGTTAGGCGTTCACGTTGGGTCATCTCTTTGTTAACTGAAATTGGATTAATAATTTATTAAAACAAGACTGCAGACTCTTTATACTATACAGTATTGAGAGTTTTTAGTATTAACAAAGATCTTCAATATTGATTATTATGTATCAATGAAAGCTTCACACTGGCTGGTATCTATTGTTATGATAATGCACTCTATCTAAGATCTGAATTGTATAAAAATTTAATTGCCAAATAAACATGGCTTGTTATTTGATTATCGAAAAACATATTCGCCATGCAATCAACAGGTTACAATAATACATGAATAAAATAAGCAGTATTTAAACTGTGGCTTGAAAATTCTTAGTACTAAGAAATTCATATGCAGCAAATACTATAAATCTTTGGATAAAATAATAAAAGATTGTACAAACCTTGATCAGTGCCATATTTAGTTCTAGTTCGAGCAGGACTGGGTACATTCTCGGACTTAATTGCTCTCTCCCTTTCTCTAGTATCCCTCTCTCTCTCCCGTATATCTCGGTTACTTCTATCCCTTTCACGAATATCACGGTTATCTCTATCCATGTCACGAACATCACGGTTATCTCTATCTGCCTCACGGATATCTCTGTTGTCTCTCTCACGGATGTCTCGGTAATCTCTATCTCTTTCGCGGTAATCTCTGCTGTCCCTATCCCTCTCACGGACATCACGGTAATCCCTACCTCTGTCGCGGGTATCTCTGCTATCTCTATCCTTCTCGCGGATGTCTCTGTTACCTCTGTCTCTCTCACGAACGTCTCTGTTATCTCTATCTGTCTCACGGATATCCCTGTAATCTCTTTCCCTCTCATAAGTATCTCGACTATCTCTATTCTTATCACGGGTATCCCTTCCTCTATCTATGTCCCTCTCTCGGTTTTCAGTGTCCCTGTCCCTGTTACCTCTTTCCTCTTGTAAATAAGTATTGGCATATTGTTCATCTTCTGTGCTATTGCGATCCATTGTTCTTAGCCGTGGTGTTCCAACCCAATTCTTTCCACGCCCTGAACTTTCGCCTCTGCCATTCCTCACATCCTGACTGTCCTTACTAATTGCACTATTGTAGAACGTACGAGCATCATCTTTATTCTTTGATTTGTAATTTCCTTTCCCTTGGCCTCTTTTGTTACTTGAATCGTAGCTACGGTTGTTAGATTCATAGTTCCGACTGTTAGAATCCTGTTGGCGACTACTTGATTCATACTGTCTAGTATCTGGTTCTTGAATACGATTGTTTGATTCTTGATTTCGATTGTTGGAATCCTGATTGCGATTGTTTGACTCATTATTGCGATAATTATTTTCACGGTGGCGACCATTTGATTCTTGGCTCTTAGCATGCTCTTGAGGACGTTGGTATGTTTCAGTTTTCTGGCTTGTCTCAGTACTTTGTTGAGAGCTTTGGGATCTTTCTCTCCAATTTGTGTCTGATGAACTACCACTAGTGTTTCTTGGTTCATTTACACTAGGGTAATTATTTCTTGAATCATTCATATTACTATAATGGTGCCTAGGTTCATTTACATTACTATAATTATTTCTAGATTCATTATCATCATGCACAGTACTAGATTCAGGAATGTTCTGAGTGCTAGTTGAAGGTGTCATCATGGCACCTTTTGGCACAAATTCAGTAGCTGTTGGAGTGAGATTAGATTTGAGTATCATTGCATTTGTATAAGCATTAGGACTGGGTGCCACTGGGTTATATTGATTTTGAACATTTACTGGGTAAGCTTCAGTGCCACTGGACACATTGCCTGTGGTTGGTGCATATCCATAACTGTCTAACTGGGGGGTTTGAGCAGTGGAAGGTACATTCTGGTAATTATATTGTCTAGCAGGATAGTTTTCATATTGCACATTGCTATAGTTGCTAGCACTAGGCGCACCAGTGTTTTGTATTTGAGAAAGAAATTCATTAAAGCTCACATACTGATTAGGTTGCTCTGGTCTATTGGGATAGTAGGCTTGGTTCACATATTGGACATTTGGGTCTCCGTTCCAAGCTTGGTACTGGTTGTCGTAAGAGTATGTGTTGTTCCACTGAGACATGATAGCGGGATAACAAAATATATTGCGAAATATTTGTAGGAAGTATGGCAAACAATTCTGCGGATTATGCGAGTTTTTTTGTGGTTACGGTGATGTTATGACCGCAGGCCGAAGCCTGAGGTCTCGAGTTAACCGTGTAACTCTACCTGAAATTAATAAAATGCATATTTTGTTATCAAATTCTCGAGCAACCGACATGTGCCACTTTCTAAAATATATGATAAATATTGTTGACTCACCACTTGCTTGTTTTGTCCACCGATACGTTTTTGTTAAAAATAACTATATAGTAACGAAAAATAAACTAAAATAATTTAATAATTTACTAAAGTGCAATAACTATAACGATATGACAAGGATGATTCGGATTCGGAAGAAGGGTGAAGGAAGGGGGAGGTCGACGTTGACAATTTGACAGTATATTTTTTCGTTGCAACTTTCTGAACTTATTTTATTCGGTGTAGTATATTTTAATCCCTACAAATAGTAACAGAGATAGTGTGAAATAAAAAAATGATTATTTAAAAAACAGTTTGTGCATTAAATACCAATAATCTAAGTCAATTAAAGCAATGTATGAAAATAATATTCTCGCGATGATATTCTCGATATGCTTACCAAAACTAATAGTATTATACGTGTCAAGATATTTAATTGTCAACCAAAGAGCGGGAGATTTCGAATTGTTTTCAGCATTGCACAATCTTTTGATAGTAGCTTTTATCATGGTAGAAATATTACAAAGTACGTAAGCGGTGGCGCGCCGCAGATAGAAGGTGGAAATATGGTGCAATAAGACGATCACAGACGAGATAGTGATCGAAAGGTTAGTAACAATGATAATAAGAAGATCGTTTGTTTGGATCACTTGGGTACAGTGCGACATAAAAGAGTAGAAGTTAATTATTTGGGAACTAAAAGTTTTCATTTTCTGGCAACATCTAAAATTAGTACTTGAGCTGTCAATTCATCTCGATCGGTTTCGATTTTCGTAAGAATTTTAGTTTTTGTGTGATATTTCTGTGTGTAGATAGAAAAACAGTGGAAAAACATGAATAAGGTAATTCGTGGAGGTGCCCGTGATATAGTTTACAAAGTTTATATGCGGTGTATAGCCGAATTCTAAGCTGGGAAGCTTCTATCCAACTTAGAAGATGTTTACCATCGTACAGCAGATTTTACTGGTAAGTAACTATTGAAAGTTGTACTAAACGTTAATTACAAACAATTAATACATTCAGGGAGCAAAATTTTCGAACCAAATATCATTTACAATTTATTTGTTTACCATTTTTGAGGTTATGCTAAGATAAACAAATAGCGTTGTAGTTATAGCGCGACTTAACAACGTTGATAGTAAGGCAACAAAAATTAATGTAATTTATTTCGTATACGATTTTTTTTTTTTTGCTAAACCATATTTGTCGATGTAATCGACCTAATCGAAAGAATCAATTTTAAAATATACTAGCTATTCCCCGCGGCTTCGCTCCCGTGGCCCACTCCACAGGCCCCGTTTCCGGGATTAAAAAATAGCCTATGTCACTCAGGAATAATGTAGCTTTCTATTGGTGAAAGAATTTTTTAAATCGGACCAGTAGTTTCGGAGCCTATTCGGTACAAACAAACAAAAAAATCTTTCCTCTTTATAATATTGGTATAGATATAGATTAACGTTTATTTACCGCGGAACTTCTTTCATCGGACTGACAGTGATTTTTTTCTTTGCTTGTTTTAGGTGTTTCTGTAAGCACAGTGCGCAGAATCGTGAAAAACGGCACTGAAAACGGTGGGAAATTCTCAACACCAGCTAAACACAGAAAGGGTCGTCCCCCAAACGTATTGGACGACTTCATATTGAAAGCAATTGATTATTAAAAATACTTATTTTTTGTGAAGTTGTTGTTTTATTACTACTACATAATTATCAAATATTTAATAAACATACTTATTTAATATATTTACTAATTATTTATACACAATAAATAAATAATACTATTCAAGTATCAAGATCAGCTGGGTCGTACTAACTGGGTTGCTATCTGAGCGATTGTGGCGCCCTCATTAAATTTCTACACTTTTATGTCGCACTGTATGTAATTATATTGCATTATAGGTCTAGCTAGGGCCCGCCTTATCAAATTAATTATTAGTGTAATACAAAACGCTAGCTATCCTGGAATCTGGATTCGTGCCCGGTTTTATACGAGACTGGCGAAATTTATTTAACTAGAGTTTTTTTCGAAAAGTGAGAAAAAACAGGCAAAAAGTGAGAATATCCCAAACTCTTAGTGACTCAGTCACCTGATTCCTTTTTAGGTTTCCGTAGGGCAACAAGGAACCCTTAAGGTCAGACCGCACTAGGCGTATAAATATACTACACGACGCGACACGGCCAAATTTACTTTGTATGAAATTGTATGGGATATAACGCACTACGTGGCAGCGGACCTACGCGACGCGACACTGCTCGACAAAGTAGACCAACTTACCAAGATTGACGCGCCGTGTCGCGTCGTGTAGTTTCGCTGCCGCTAGTACGGATTTTTTTTTATTATATTTTTTTTATTGATGATAGGCTTGCGCTTGACCACTATCTCACCTGGTGGTAAGCGATGATATGGTCGACGATGAAGCACGCTTGCCTATAAGAAACCTATTTACTCTTGCCTTGAAAACTCCCAGGTTGTAGCTATCAGGAAATACAGACCCCGGCAGGGAATTCCACTCCTTTGCTGTGCGCATAATAAAAGTATACCCAAAACGTTTGGTGCGTATGGGTGGGATGTCCACCATGTACCGATGACGCATCGCCGTACGTCTTGTCCGATGATGGAACGGGCTAGGAGGAATTATTTCATGCAATTCCAATTCCAACGCACACTCCCCGAAATGTAACCGATAAAAAACCGACAGGCTGGCAACTCGGCGCCGATGTTCGAGGTTCTGGAGCTTAGATTCGACCAGTACTTCATTGCCGATGAGCCTCTCGGCCCGTCTTTAGATCGACTCAAGTGCATCCAGCTGGTACTGGGCAGATCTGTCCCAGAGATGAGAGCAGTACTCCATGCATGATCGAACTGGCGCTTGATACAAGTTGAGCAATTGTTCTAGCATGAAGTACCGTCTCACCTTCGCGAGGATCCCCAATTTTTTGGCAGCCAAAACAGCCAAAACGGTATAGCAATCGGCGCGACACTGCACTGCTAGCTACTGCAAATGTTACGTATTTGGTGCGTGAAAAGTTTTTACCCGACTGCCGGAGGGTAATGTTTTTCGAGCGTATAAATATATGTATGTAATTATATATGTATGTTTATCCGTTTCTATAGTACGCTCTAAAACCCAAATGACTTGACGGATTCTGACATTGAGGTGTCATTGGATTCGTCTCAATTGTGGGCACAGATTGTGGGAGTGACATGGGCCATACAATTTTTAAAAATTGAATTGACGTTCCGTAAAAAAGGAGATTAAACATTTTTTTTTCGTTTTCGTAACAATATGAATATCAAATGAAAGCTACTAAATAGACCATTCCAAAAATATATATAGTTACACTTTCAAGTTAATATTTTGGCACAAATTTAAGATAAGCGTAACTTTAAAAAACTTAATTTTTTAACTTTTTTAAACAATCTTTTACGACATAACTTTTTTGGAGAACTCGTTAATTAATAAAACTAAAAAGTCTGAAATAAAACAAATTATTATAAAAACATAAAACCCGACTGTTTTAGTTTACATTTTTTTTGTGAAAATGACATTAAACGAGGAACAATATTAGTGTTAGTCAATATCCAGAAATATATTACCTCCATAATGAGCTTAACATGAATATTACCAGAAAAACAATGGAAGGAAATTGCCGAGCAACTGGGAGTTAAGGGTAAATTAATTTCGTATTTTTCTGTGTACAACTTTTTTTTTCTACTCATTCATAACATAGGTACAAGTACCTGAGCACAAATAGCGTTTTTCTATCTTGCTCAGAAGTTGTCAATAGACTAACGAGCAATATTTGCTGCGTAGTGTCGCGGCATTGGCTCAGTATATAAGATCTGTACCTCATCTTAAAAGAGTTGGAGATGGCGTTCGAGAGGGTGTCACGCAGAGTGGTTTGGCAAGCTCTGAGGGCTTAACATCTGCCGGATATGTACCTAAAACCAGTCCAAGATATGTACATTAACTTTCGTACTAGAGTGAAATGTCCGGCAGGGCTGTCAGAAGAGTTGGCGGTTGAAGTGGGAGTTCATCAGGGCTATGCTCTTGGCCTGTTACTTTTCAACCTAGTAATGGACTACACCACAAAACATATCCAAGCGCCACTGCCCTGGAGCCTTCTATACGCAGACGACATCGTTTTGATAGCCAGATCAGTAACGGAGCTACAGACCACCTTGACCACATGGGTCACAGCGCTAGAGTCTGCATGTCTTAAAGTGAGCAGAGCAGAGACTGAGCACTTACAATGCCAGTTTAATAACAGCAGCAACCCAGCCACAATCTACTACCCTGACCATAATCCTGTGCTGAAAATAAATAAATTTAAATACTTAGGCTCGGTTATGGGACCAAGGAGACGTCGACGACAACGGCACACAGGGCGAACGTGGTATGGCTGGAGTGGCGATCACTTATGTAGTCTTATGCGACGATCGTATGCTAATAAGAACCAAAGGCAAGATATACAAAACGGCGGTGAGGCCGGCTATGATCTGATTTCAGGATGTTGTTGAGACTGCCCCGTTACTGTAGCGCGTCGAAGATGTTTTCGCAAGCCCGTACAGACGGTTTCTACGCGATTATACAAAAGTATACAGCGTCGCTACTGAGGATAGTGAGGGATAGTCAAAGGCATCCTGAAAACTGTAGCTGACAGCTTCGGCTCTCCGATTGTGCAAAAAACGGCAAATAAATCACGTTTGTTTGTTGTATGGGAGCCCCACTTAAATAGTTATTTTATTATGTTTTAGTATTTGTTGTTATAGCGGCAACAGCAATACATCATCTGTAAAAAATTCAACTGTCTAGCTATCACGGTTCATGAGATACAGCCTGGTGACAGTCAGATAGACGGACAGGGAGTCTTAGTAATAGGGTCCTGTTTTTACCGTTTAGGTACGGAACCCTAAATACAAATAATTTTACGTATTCCTTTAGATAAAGGCAATCAGTAGAAAATAGACAGTAAGGATAATCACTAGATATGAATCAGCAAGTGTAAAGTAGTATCAAATAATTTTCGATGAGTCACTCACTTCTGCGTATCGTAATTTCGCTATCATGGGTGTGTGAGACCTCCGTTTATGGTGCAACTCGTGCTAGGTTCACGTTATGTGGCGAATACCGTGATCGTGACTATTATAATTATCTATGTAACGTTCATGTACGAAGCAATCTAGATAAGCCATTACCTAAATCATATTCATTCCCTTCATTTCCAAGAATGGTGCCCGTGCGCACAACACACATTTGCACTGGTTTCCTTACAACATCCATCTATCTCTTTTATTCGAATTAAAAATAAAAATGCCAATAATAACTTTCAGTCGCTACTAAAGAAATGTCCGAATCTGGCAATCGACAACAAATTTACGAGGTCGGTTTAGTAGACACCTTCACCAGGTCTGTGATGTACCAGTCACCTTGGTACATGTCAGACCTTCACCGAGATCGTTCGCCCAAGTTTTTTTCTTCGGAGTCGGTGTCTTTTGTAGGTACCCTTAGAGCATAGGTTAAATGCTCTAAGTTTGTACCCATTGTTTTCCGTTTTTCGACATCGACTTCGGAATAGAAAGTTATTTTTCTATTTGTAGTGTTTTCTTTTGCAAGTTTGTTTGATTTTTTGTTAATTTTAATTTTAATTTTTGTCTTTTTAGTTTTAGTAGGTAGGTACATCCAATAAACATGAAAATCATTTATAGCCAAAGAACATCTCATGACGATTCCAATACGCCAAACACACAAACACACAAATTGTTTTATTTCGGCGTTTCAGTGCCGACCTTCCGGCTTCATCATCTAATCAGTTCGATGGTACCATTTTCATCAGTACCATTTTTAGGGTTCCGTAGCCAAATGGCAAAAAATGGAATCCTTATTCGTCATGTCTGTCTGTCTATCTGTCCGTCCGTATGTCACAGCCACTTTTTTTCCGAAACTATAAGAACTATGCTGTTGAAACTTGGTAAGAAGATGTATTCTGTGAACCGCATTAAGATTTTCACACAAAAATAGAAAGAAAAAACATTAAATTTTGGGGGTTCCCATACATGAATTCCACTGAAAATTGGTTTGAACGAGATCTAGTAAGAATTTTTTTTAATACGTCATTAATCGTAAACCGCTATTTACCAAGTACGGAACCCTTCGTGCGCGAGTCCGACTCGCACTTGGTCGGTTTTTTTTAATAAGTATTTGCTTCATCATAGTCGGTTAACTATTCGAGATATTTTAAACCCGTGACATACTTAGCATTCAGGAGTTCCAGTAGCCATCTGCTGGTCTTCTTCCTCAGTTCCACTTCACCAAATGGTAAATTCTGTGTGCAAATGATTGCATTGTTGATGAAAATACCAAAATCGTGATATGTATGCCCATAATATTTGAGGAGTTTCCTCGATTCCTCTAGGGTCCCATCATCAGATCCTGACCTGATGACCATGGGACCACCTGTGAAGTATACTCTTTCAAACAAAAGAAGATTTTTTAAATCGGTTCAGGCGTCTTTGAGTCATCATCAGCCTTTTCCCAATTATTGTTGGGGTCGGCTTCCAGTCTAACCGGATTCAGCTGAGTACCAGTGTTTTACATGGAGCGACTGCCTATCTGACCTCCACAACCCAGTAACTGGGTAACACGATACCTCTTGCTAAGACTGGTGTCAGATCTCAGGCTTCTGACTACCTGAAACGACTGTCAAAGATCTTCAAATGACAGCCGGGACCAACGGCTGGAAAAAGCTCCAAGGCACGGAGGAAACTAGGTATGTTGAAATGGTCGCCAATCCACGGATCGACCTCGTCAAGCGTTGCTTAACCTTGAGGAACACGTGCGGCTGTTATTATTTAGCCACGAGCTCCTCGAGGCGTCTTTGAGTAATCGGGGAAAATAAATAATTTAAAAAAAAACAGGCAAATTGAGAACCTCCTCCTTTTTTTGAAGTCGGTTAAAATGCACTTTTACTTGTGCCACCTTCAAATGTTCATACATCCACACAATTATTTAAAAAGCCCTTATCATGTTCGGTACCGTGCCGCGAACGCTCCATTGTCTACCAATGATCCCTTTGAAAACCTAAAGAATATGGAATATTAGCCATTTCGTAGTAACCTTGGCCCGTTTACTACCATTATTTGATTTGGTATTTAGAACCGTTGAAGTTCGCAAAGCAGTCTGGTTAGTTATGGTGCACGCAGTGGGCATGGGCTGCATGGCGAGTTCCCAGAAAATAAGCGTTGCGAATGTGAGTGATAAATTTTAAGTGTTACCGTCCTTTTTTTACCCGACTGCCGAAGGAGGGTAATGTGTTTAACAGTCTATGTATGTATGTATGTAAGTATGTATGTATGTATGTATGTATGTATGTTTGTTCCTATGTGGCGTTCCAGAGACCAAACGCGTTGGCCGATTTTGATGATTCATACGTCAAACGATGCGTCTTAATCCTGCGAGTGTCATAGGCTACATTAAAATTGGATAATAGAAAAATGGCGGCTTTTGGGTGCCATATTGTGGGGGACCAAATTTTTTTTTTTCTTCCTAACCCATCGTGTGGGGTATCAAAATAAAGGGTTTTAAGAGGTGATTTCAATAATATATAACACTTATATGTTTAAATGTATCTAATTCGAAAAAACTAACTAAAAAAAAAAAAAAAAATACTTAATTCAAAAAATCAAAAAACCCGACTGCTTCAAAAGCGAACTAAAAAGTCGTAAACAAGGAAAAAATCGTGCTGTGCAGGCGGAGGATACACCAGATTTTGGTCAGCCAGCCCGCTAATATGTATCCTCCGACTGCACAGCATGATTTTTTCCTTGTTTACGACTTTTTAGTTCGCTTTTGAAGCAGTCGGGTTTTTTGATTTTTTGAATTAAGTATTTTTTGCTAGCCCGTTCTGTTCTACTCTTGGGCCCTTCCTTTTCACTAGGACGCGTTTCCTCTTTCCAGTCCTAGCGAAAATATCTAACGAGTTCGTCCCGCCATTTCCTTCGTGGTCTGCCGCAACTCCGAAGGCGATGGAGATCACTGGGAATTGATCTATTTATTTCATTAGCCAAAATGAGATTTGATACATATGTAGCCAGAATCAGAAAACAGAAATCAGAAATACAACAGTATTAAATCGGACTTTAAATATTGCTTTAACGCTTTTACTGTTCTCGCAAATCAGGATCGATGCGATCTCATTAGTCCATTAGTCCTCAAAATCTTTTTTTTTACCAATTGTCTAAATATGTATTTGTTTGTCAGTAGATGGCAAATCATGTAGTAAGATCGAAATTTAATAATAAGACCTTAAAAGTACCGTGTTTCTGAACTGCATAAATGTACTTAGCAGTAAGAAACCTTAATGTCAAGTAGTCAGTAATAAACGCTTGTCTCGAACGGACGTGTTTCTATCAACCTCCATACTTCATTTCAAAGCAAATCTAAATTCTCATTCTTATTGGGCATATAATATGTAACACAATCATGTTTCGCGCAGTATTCCGAACCATCGAAATCTTCGCTGAAGTCAACCAAACCCGAGACGGTGCTGGCCGCTCTGACGAGGCTCGATGATGAGATAGCCAAGAGCGAGAGGACTCATCCAGCAGCCAGGCTAGCGGTCGTTGCCATCGAGCTGGAGAGCATACAACAGGTACTGAGGAAGTAGATAGCACAGTCGTTTATTAGGGTTGAACCATTAGGGCCAACTTGTGCCACCATATTTTTTGATGTTCCGTCTTTGAAAATCCTCATTGGATGTCCTAAAAACCACCTCGGTGTTATATCTCAAACCCAAGCCAGGGGTCGAGGGAACGTACAATCCTCTCGCACCCTCGACTGGTGCCAGCGGGCCTCGACCTCGGGTTTTGGGGGGAGTGAGGTGTTTGACTCCTCCCGCGATGTCTTAGAGGGGCGCGCGTGGAACACTACGCGCCGCCATCTCGAGTCGTGATGTGTGGGGGACGACGGACATAACTTGTGCCACCCGAGGTTTTCTTATTAACCCTGAGTTAGTAGCTAACACGGGCCAATTATGTATGCCATACTATAATTTAACCTCGTGTTAGCAAGTAACTCCGAGTTCAGTTTTGCTGCAAGTGGGATTGACCTCCGATTTCTGAATTAAGCATTATAAGTTGAGCGTAGTACTTTAGCCTGAAAAACAGTCAAAATTTGGCACTAAGTAGGATTTGACACGTTCTTAATTCAAAATACACAATTCAGAAATCAACCCTAAGTTTAGGCTAAGTGGCACTCTTCAATAGTTAGACGAACAACCCAAGGGTACGGGCCCGCGTATTGGATAACGGCCCACTCCATCTCGAAGAGAGAAAGCCTGTGTCACATTAGCAGTGGGAACATTTAGGGTCGGGAGGGCCCGGGAGGCTCTTGCCAAGCCCTGGGCCAGGGACAGGAAAATTGTATCTATCTAATGATAGATACAATTTTGTGAGATAATCGGAATATTACCGAAAAATTATGAAGAACTAATTACGAAAGATATGTTCTTATTTACTCATTATTAGGTAAATATATGTAGTTCCAATTACTTTTATTGAAAACGCCAATTTTTTTAAATCCCGTGAGTGCGCACCGACCGGCGAATAATTATGTAAATATTTATTATCTTTAACATGTTTAAAGATTTGGCACCCCGGGCCAAATATGAATGATAATGTAGGTGATTTTCCACGAAAACATCAATATTATGCTAGATCGAGCGAAGTGACTTTGTAAATTTTAGCATCTATTATTTAGGATAGCTTAGGCGGTCGTCTTATAGATTATGGAATGCACAATATTTTTTTTTTTTTTGTGGAATGCAAAATTTGTTTCAAAATTACAAGATCGTCGAGCGATATAACAAAAAAAAATGTTATATCGCGCGACGAACTTGAACGCGAAATACAAATATAAATCTATGAGAACGACCTTCAAGTCACTGCCCAGTTTACTGGCCACTTTTTATAGCCGTCCTATAAAGGGTTAACTAGCTGCTAGGCCAGTGTTTCTTAAAATCAATACTCTTTTGTTATTTTTTTAGGAAATTAAAACCTTTGAAGAGATCACAGATACAGTAACTAAAGACACGTATGCCAAAACTATTCATCAGGTGAGTTAGTTATTTGAATCATAGGACAATATGAGTGATCATGTTGTTTGTTGTAAGAGGTCATATGAATTGTATTGGTTGCCAATTGTTTTTTGATTCCAGTTGTTTATAAGCCTAGATCTATACAGACGGCCGATGTTAGCATCAGAAAATGAAGACTTCGTCGCAAATGTTAATAGAAAGGTAAAGCTATATACTAGTATTTTATTGATATGTATTGTGTACTTATATATAGTACCTAATATAAGTACACATTACAGATTTATTGGGTTGCGAATGTTCGTATTACCTACATTTATCAGCTAAAATAAATGATTAAGTCTTAATTAAGAGAAGGATCTTAACAACCGGAAAATTTTAGCTCTCTTGATACTCCATAAATCAGTATCATCAACCTTTTATTCTATGAGAAATCCTCGACACCCTTCGTCTGGGGAGAACGGAGAGTTTTTTCGTACTTGTTAATCAGAGCACCATTTAATCTTCTTACTAGATTTGTGTCTTATTATCAAAAAAAATCCGCTTGGTCTGCAGGAGATGCGTCGCCTAGAACTCAGCTGGCTTCGTACTCGCTACACGGAGCTGGTTCGCGAACGCCGCGTCTTGCACGCACAGATCCTGCGTTCGCGGTCACTGTACGCACAGCTGCAGCACTTGTTGGGTGAGTACTTACTTTTCACACAGCAGATGCGTCGCCTAAGAAGTCAGATGGCTCCATACTCGCTACACAAAGCTGATTCGCGAACGCCGCGTCCTGCACGCACAGATCCTGCGTTCGCGGTCACTACGCACAGCTGCAGCATTTGTTGCATGAGTGCCTACTGTATAGGAGATCCTTCGCCTAAGAACTCAGCTGGCTCCGTATCCATAGACGCTACACGGAGCTGATTCGCGAACGCCACGTCCTACACCCACCGATCCTGCGTTCGCGGTCAGTTTACGCACAGCTGCAGCACTTGTTGGGTTAATTCCTACTGTATGTTAAGGATTAGGAGATGCATAACGCATATAAATCAGCTGGCTTCGTATTCGCTACACGGAGCTTTTCTGCATTCTGCACGCACAGATCCTGCGCTTGCGGTCACTGTACAGACTTGTTGAGTAAGCATACCTTATTAATGTGCTCTCTTTAGAGACATATCTAGTCGTTTGAATTCACAAGGTTGTTTTCTATTACAAGATTTTATTTAACTTGCAATGTAATTATGTATACTATCTAATTCAAATCTTACAACTGAATTTTGAACCATAACTGCTTCCTCCTCAAGTCAACGGATTGAGCTAAAATTTTGCATACGGGTTTGGTTTGGATGACAATGCACGGTTATCTTAAATGCTTCTTCAGATTTCCTTTTTTATTTGAAAGACTTGTTTAGTGTTCCTATTAAATTAATTATTGGGCGTTTATATTTTAAACGAGCATAAATTACACTGTAGTAAACAACATTAGTTCTTTCTTAATAATCTTCATGCACATTCAGAAACATTGAATAAAGGTTCGGCACGGGTACCAAATGGAGCAGAAGACATGAACTGCTGCTTTGTCGGTACAGAGATTTACGTCATACTACATCCTAATTAATGATACTTCTTCTAGACTCAATCTGGGGCACGACCGCTCGTCCCGGCAGTGCGCAAGAGAGCGCGCTCACTAAGGCTCTTGGGCTGCGGGATGCGCTGGCGGCGGTGTCCTCACGTCTTCGAGCTGCCGCCGAGTATGCGCACGCGGCTGTCCGGCTATTGGATGACGCCATGCCGGCTTGGAAGATGACCACCGTTGGCAAGTTAGTGATTTTAATTGTTACTGGAGTTTTTGAAGTTTAGGCTTCACACCCACATGAACCAGCCTTATTAAATAGTTTGGCACTCATCAATTGTCTATAGTTTGTTGGGTAAGCACCTTGCCCCCTTTCTAAGGCTCTCGGGCTGCGCGACGCACTAGCTGCGATGTCCTCACGTCTTCGCGACTGTCCAGGTGCTGGTTTTTTTTTTTTTTTCTTTTTTACTTTATAAACTCGCGCTTGACCACTATCTCACCTGTTGGTAAGCGATGATGTGGTCGAAGGTGAGACACGCTTGCCTAGAAATAACCTATTCACTCTTGACTTAAAGACTCCTAGATCGTAGCTGTCGGGAAATACAGACTCCGGCAGGGAATTCCACTCCTTATATGTACGCATAATAAAAGTGTTTCCAAAATGTTTTGTGCGTATCGGCGGGGTGTTCACCATGTACCGATGGCGCATCGCCGTACGTCTGGTAGTCCGATGATGAAACGGGCTAGGTGGAATTAGATCGTGCAATTCCATCGCACACTCACCGAAATGCAACCGATAAAAACCAACAAGCTAGCAACTCGGCGACGGTGTTCAAGTCTTTGGAGCTTTGACTTGACCAGTGCCTAATCATTGATGAGCCTCTTGACCCGCTTTTCGATCGACTCTAGTGCGTCAAGCTGGTATTTGGCAGATCCATCCCAGAGGTGAGAACAGTATTCCATGCATGATCGAACTTGCGCTTGATACAAATTGAGGAGCTGTTCTGGCGTGAAGTACCTTCTCACCTTTGAGAGGATCCCCAACTTTTTGGCAGCCAGCTGAGCCTTTGCCCTCAATGTAAGGGCCAAAATTGTAGTCGATGTCAACGTAACGCCAAGAAGCTCAAGACGGTCCGTTAATGGCACGGTTACATCTTGGAAAGTTGGAGTCGGTTCAAATTGGCTCTTTTCAGCGGAAAAAAAGATACGCCTGGGTTTTAGCAGTATTAAACCTGACCAGAGTGCAAGGACAAATTCAAACGCTCCACCATGGCCTCACGGAAAGACCAGATCCGCGGCCCGGCAGCCCGTGCGTTGATCTTGCGCATCAATCAACAACAACATAATCGTTTCAACTGATATTTTAATTTTGGTTGGATTTTGAGCCAGCGCATTGGTTTCGGCACGCGCCTAAGCTTAACCCGGCCTAAAGGATTTGGTATAATTTCTATTGCGTACCGTAGAAGCGGATGGGAGCGCTCGGCAGCTGTAGCGGACGCGTGCGCACTGCTGGTGGCGGCGCGCTGCGCGGAGAGAGGCGCGCGCCGCGTGCTGGCCGCGCCGGCCGCTCCACGCGCCGCACGTGCCCTGCGCCTCGCGCTCGACTACGCTTTCACTGATGCCGTGCACGACCACAAGTAACTTATTTATCATTTATTTATTTCTCACAATTGCTCTTTACACTTACAGTTTGACCCAACACGTACAGTCAGTCAACAATTTTAGTAACAACATAATAATCAACAAAAACAAAATCAAGTTAGTTACATTAACAATAATTTTAATTCGGGTTCGGGTCGGGTAGGATTTTTTTTTTTTTTTTTTTTCTTTACTCTAATCCCCACCAACAAAATTGGCGCCTATTGAGTGCAAACACTTCCATTCCGGTCAATCTTTTATGCCTCTCGTACTTTCATTCTTCATACTGATTCTTTCTTACATACATCATCTTGCATTCTGTGGGTAGGACTACTCCCACTTTTATTAATCTAGTCTACGGGCAAAAAAATATTTCTTATAAAAATATGAAATACAGTAACACATTAAAAATAAAATACAATGTGCTAATTATACAGATTGAGCAAAGAAGTGCTATTATATCAAATTGAGCAAAAGGTGCCATTTATCTCAGGTTGTTCAAAAGTGCTGTTTATCACATAATACAGTGAGCGATATATCACAGAAAATCAAATATCATAATAAGATAAGGGATAAAAACACAAGCACAGATAACAAATAATATCACAGAAAATTTTACACAGTTATAACTTAGGTACTAACATGAAGTACTGCCGGTTACACGTGCCTACTAATATGTAATCTGTGGTACAGTATGGTGGCACAGATTACATATTAGTTACTACGTAACAGATCCTTCACTCAGTAGAAAATGTCCAATACCTATTGCTATAATAGCCTACTCCGTTGCGTCAGCAAACACTGCATGCTAAAATGTGCCTAAACGCTCAAGCGTACAGTTGTGATTGCTTCGCACCGCGCGATCCCACAGCAATCGCAGGGCTGCCTCTTCGATAAAATTCTAGGGGTCTTTATGTCAAGAGTGAATAGGTTATTTCTAGGCAAGCGTGCTCCACCGTCGACCACATCATCACTTACCATCAGGTGAGATAGTGGTCAAACGCGAGCCTATTGATTATAAAAAAAAAAACTTTTTGTGTCTATGTTATTGAGAACTGCGAATATGTTCTGACTTATATGTGGCAGTTTAAAATTGTATCGTTTATAAAATATATTTTTTATAAATTGGTGCTGATTGTGCAACACATCTAGATAAAACATAATTATAGACGTCAATGTGTAGGTAAAATAATAAAATCTTTAAAAGTTACATGTGTTTTATTTTTATATAATTTTTTATAAATTTCTTACCCTTTCTAAATTCTCGGTTGTTAAATTTAAGTGTAGAAAAAATCCTGAATCTAATAAAAAGTTTTATGAGATATTGTTTTGGAAAACAAGGGCAGGGAGAATCAAAATGTATGTCATTTAAAATTTCATAAAGAGTACTACCCGGCCTTTGTTTCATATTTTTTTCAAAATTATGAATAAAAATATTGAGATCCAAATATGAGAGGCTAAGCGAGCGAGCGAATCGCACGAGCATTTCTTTACGCTATCAGCACGACAAGTTGAGACAGGTCGCCGTGCCGCGCGACTTGTGTTGGAAGTTTCGTATGTAGGTATTTGCGCGACTGTCCGTCAAATATTATCACAATTTTATTCTAAGAAAAATAGCTTTTTAAACGTTGTTAAAATAGGGTTTATGATAAGTATAACGTTTCTATGTAACAAAAATATGTAAATCTGTGTCTGAAAGGCACCAACCAATACCTACATAATAAAAATACTTTTTAAACGACAAAAAATAGTAATACTTACCTTTCGTCATTGACAGGTAAATGGAAAAATGTTAGGTGTTTATCCCTTCTTTTACTTGATTTGCACCCATCTACAGCACATAAGGCACCAGACTGCATCGTAGGTACGCGTACGAACGAATGGAACTATTAAAATTGAACAGCGTGCGTGCGCTCCGCTTGCGACAACCGCACTGAATTTGGACCGCTGGAGGCCCGAGACCGCTAATAATAATAATAATAAAAATCATTTATTTCAGGAAGTTTTTCCCATATACAAACACACTACAAATTACATTGAATAAACAATAATTAACACATTAATAACATTGCATTAAATATTTAAAATTTATTGAAAAGTAGTTAAAATTAATTTAATAGCATTTAATATTTAATAATTCATTTAATAAAATAATAATCATAATCTAATAATAAACATAATCATAATTATAAAACAAATGTCACTTAATAAATGGTGACGAACTGGCATGCAGGTGCATCCACCCATGGTATAATAACATACTCCGTATACTTCGCCTGGTATGTTCTTCCCAGGATGGCCTAAGCCTACGTCACGATACGTGTTACCATTGATTATCCTTTTTAGAAAATTTAGGTACTTTCTCATGTAGTTAATGTAAATAAAATAAATTACTAACTAGCTTAACTATTTAGTAACTCATGTGATTCATCTATGTTCATCTATGTCATGTATATTTAGTGTTAAATTAATTTATATTTTGAATTATTAGTTCATAATTGCTTTGTTAAGATAAAACATGCATTTTGCTCGGGTATTTCAATAACACACTGTGGCAATACACCGAATTGACAAGTGTCATACTGACAACTAGCCATTTCATCGCTATTGTCGTGTCACTCACACCTATAGCGTTGTTTCGCTCGGTGAGAAAAATACTGTGGCTCCCAAACATTTGTGATGAACCCGTGAACTTTGAAAGATACACAAGAAAAATTGTTAATTGTTTCGTAAACTGTAAAAACAGCAGTATAAAAGGCGGTGTAATATATTTTTTTCTTTTCCCAATGAAGAGACGCTATCATATGCGTGGCTTCAATATTGTAACTAACTTCACCTAAAATAACTGTTATGTGCCTTTCATTAATTTATTATTTAATTTATATACGCTTTCCATAATTTAAGGCATAGTTGTGTCAATACGTCGTTCCGTCGTTCTATTCTATTCTATTCTTAACCTAACCTTATTATTTTTGACTTATTTTAGTCAAGTCAAGTTTTGTGAGTTTTCGTTCCGAAATAAATAAAAATACTAAAATGCAATCAATTAAAAGAAAGCAAAGTAAATAAATACAAAAAGTATCAAATATGACGATTTATTAAGAATTATAAAACATTTGTACTTATTGTATTATTTTTATCTTTTTCCCCACTAAAAAAGTTTGAGAACCGCAACGCAATTGATGACGTAGT
The DNA here is from genome assembly GCA_949775005.1 of Orthosia gothica. Taxonomy (NCBI): domain Eukaryota; kingdom Metazoa; phylum Arthropoda; class Insecta; order Lepidoptera; family Noctuidae; genus Orthosia; species Orthosia gothica. The sequence continues at coordinate 17,700,139 of OX459034.1, read as the reverse complement.
CTTAGGCCAATCACGTGACCCAGCTGTCACGGGAAGAGAATACCATGTCTTGTTCTACCATGCATCCACCTTTCCAAAAACACCGAGTCCCAGCGCTCGGACAATACGCTCAGGATACTGTTAGAGCTGCGTCGGAAGCGACTTAGCAGCGAGGCGCTTCGCTTCCTAATAATAGCATAAAAGTCATCGGTTTGCGCCTGCGCGAACATCGTAGAAGCGCTGCAAAACCGCGGCAGCCCCAACAGTACCCTAAACGCATTGTTATACTGTACACGCATAGCACTGTATACTCGCTGCACATAGTTGGCCCATAGGCTAAGTCGGGCGGTAGGTAATTATAGCGCGCAAGTACATGGAGTGACGGAGGCCTGATGGTGGGCTGAAAATCGGCTTTCATAGACTTAGGGCTTTTATTTTCCAAGTGCTTTTTTGCCGGGTACCGATTTAATAGTTCGTAGCGCTTAGTTATTACTATTTACAAAATGAAACCCGAGTTAATTCTGCACAAAAACGAAAGAATTATATTTTTTTACGAAAACTTTGTAAAAATTATAATTCCAAAAGTATGAATATTACAATTTTTTTAAAGTATGAACAATCTAATTATCTCTTAAGCGGCAAGGAAAACCGTAATATCCTTACATGTGGTTATAGTACTAATTATTTATGTTTTTTTCTCATACTTCACATAACGGTTATAGCTACTGACTTTTTTTATCGGCATGATGTTATCGCATCTGTGATCGAAAATATGATGAAAAATCCTGAAGCAGCCGTAAAAAATAATGAAACGCTTAAGAAACAAGTGAAAACAGTCATATTTACACCAGCCCGGCGAGCACGGCCTACTGTGACATGGCTTAAGTCACACTTTTCATCAAAGTTTTGGCGATAAAGCCATTTTGTCATAAATGCTAGCACGGCGGCGTAAGATATTTTCTTGACTTGTGGCATTACTTCTTGACGTTGTTTATTTATTTTTTCTTTTTCGGCAATTTTCCATTTTTATTGCGTTTCGGTTTAACCTTGGCCATAAAAAACATTTATGTTCTGAGAAGCATAGCCCTACGACGCACTGTTTCCGAATTATGGGCCTCCGAATCGTATTTTATTTTGCATTATAAGCTGTATATTTCCAAAATGGTATCTTGAAAACGGTATGTCCTAGGCAAAAAATAACCAAAATGTAGCCCCGCCCCCTTTGCTACCCCCATGCTCGCAGCATGAATTTATGAAAAGGTTTTTTTTTACATTTTATTTTTATATTTTTATATATTATAGGCTCGCGCTTGACCACTATCTCACCTGATGGTAAGCGATGATGTGGTCGACGGTGAAGCACTCTTGTCTAGAAGCAACCTATTCACTCTTGACTTAAAGACTTGAACTACAAATTCTTAACAGAAAATATTTTCGGTTATGACAAGTTATGATAAAATATGTCATGTCTTACAATTTGTCTTAAATATTAGCACGGGACAACCATGTGACAAACTTTAAAGGCGCGACATGCCTTTCTTGTTGCTGACTTCATAGTGCGACATAATCTGAATGAACGACCACAAACAAACTAATATGTGAACAAATTAATATTTGACCCACGACCATAGATTTATGCACACTTTATTTTTCTTTGTTTGTTTGATAACATAGTAAGTGTTTGTTAGAAAAATATAATTATTGTGAAAATTTTAATAATTACTTAGAAAATATAATGGCTTGGACCCTGTTCCTAATACACCGGTATTGGGAACAGGGTCCAAGCCATTATATTTAGGGCCCCGATTTTTTATATTTTAAAAGTTTTTGGGAGTTTTATTTAAGAAATATTTAAAAATGTAGAAAGTAAAAAAGAAAGTAGAAAGTAATATGGAATAAAAGAAAATAATTATAAAAAAATAATAATCAAAATAAAAATAATGATTAAAAATAAGAATAACAATAAAAAATAAAAAAGTAATAATATAAAATTAATTAATAATCCTGTAACATTTCAATTAATGAATAAGCATTGATCACCACACACACAAAATAAATTTATTGCCATTTGGTGCAGTAATTAGAAGGAAAATACGAACGAAAGTGATACATTTTTCTTAATCATCTGTCAAAATGTGACATTTGTGACAAAATGGGTGCGCCCGTATTAGCAATTAAGACCCGATATTTATGACAAAATGGCTTTAACGCCCAAATTGCGATGAAATGTGTGACTCAAGTCATGTCACAGTAGGCCGTGCTCGCATTCGGGAAGGTGCTAAGGATATTTATCCATCCTACTATAAAGTTCAACAAACTAAGCTTGATTGCTAACCTCCGAAGCAATTAGTGTCAGTTACGGAGTCATCGGCTAGGATTACACTTCAAGCTTTACTTCACATCACGGTGACGAGGATGCTTCAAAGTCTTTCTGACAACGTGAAAAATAAGCAGCTAAAGCTGATATCCAAGTGGGGATTTGATGGTGTTTCCTAACAAAGCCGATACAAGCAGAAAATGGAGGGGCTAGCTAAAACTGACAGATCAAGATAATTTTATGGACGAACCCAAAACCAGGCTCAGATTTGTGTTGTCGTACAGTTCAGTTTACTTTTGTAAAGGAGAGAGAAGAAGTTGTCATTGATCACTAAAGACAAATGAATGATGAATTAAGGTCCTTATCCCCACAGAGTGCAGTAATAGCAACAGAGTGACTGATCAACTAATGATGACAAAGATCGACGCTCTGCAAGTACCTTTCTGAAGCCAGATCAAATGCATCGTGCCATCTGTGCTTAGCAAAACCTACAGAAATGAACCACTTAGATGCTGTAATCTATAAGTTAAATAATTTTAGCTGTAAAAAGATTATTCTAAAACATTTACTTAGCATCTCTTACCAGACAGAAGAGCTCCTGGTTATAACGAATTTTTTTTTTTTGCTGTGTCTGTTTAATTTATTTTAAGTTTTACATATTACAAGTTATACTAATTGTTAATTTATTATTATTATAAGTTTTTAAGCACTTTCAAGCCTGAAACACAGGTTCAACCTAGTTCAGCAAATATTGTAAAATGTGCCTTTTGTTATAACTTTTTAGGGTTCCGTACCCAAAGGGTAAAAACGGGACCCTATTACTGAGACTCCGCGGTCTGTCTGTCACCAGGCTGTATCTCATGAACCGTGATAGCAAGACAGTTGAAATTTTCACAGATGATGTATTTCTGTTGCCGCTATAACAACAAATACTAAAAACAGAATAAAATAAATATTTAAGTGGGGCTCCCATACAACAAACGTAATTTTGAGCCGTTTTTTTGCGATAGTGGTACGGAACCCTTCGTGCGCGAGTCCGACTCGCACTTGGCCGGTTTTTTGGGTTGGCATCACTACACGCCCGTATTTGTATGGAATATCTTTTACACATTGCATACAGGCTCAACTTCAAACAGTGGGCAGCGAGAAGTAATGAGCACAAAGAAATGTTACAGATAAGAAAAAAGTCTATTCAAAATAAATTCAAAGATGAACTCAATCTGTTAATTGAATTAATGAAACAAGGCTCGGGCAGTGCCAATGACGGGAATACCGCAAGCAAGTTTTTTGAGTTTCCCAATGAAACTGCAGCTATAACCGTGTTGGATGAAGAGCTTGTTATAAGATTTGCTGTTATTTTGCAAGCAATAACATCTGGCGAGAAGGTCGACGTAATCAAATTTAAAGAGTTTGCCCGCAAAACCGCAGAAAATACACAACTGGTACTAAATGTCGTCAACCGTACCGTAATTATTAATATACGGGGCTGACAAAATCGAGAAAAATGATATTGTGCCGATTAGGACTCTCCTGGAAGAAGCCTCAGAGTCTCGAAACAAAGGTTTTAGGAGGTTCCGGGAAAATCATTCGCGGCAAAGAAGCAGGCAAGGTTCTAATCAAGATATCCTAATTATGCTTGTTGTTTCTTCGGATCCTTTACTAAGTGCACAACGGCCTAAGTTAGATGCCAATTGACTCTCGACTTAATTCAGTTTCAGGAAACTGAGTTCCAGTTTTTATATATATCCAATCTGGATTCTGACTCGGAATTGGAGTCCGACAACGAGGGTAATAAGGATTTTTTAAAATATTTAATGATATTTTTTATTTAACTATTTATGTTAGTTTATTGTACCAATACGTTCCTTAAATTAGTTTTTAAAATATTTTGTATGATTGTATTTATGATACTTAAATAATATGTTTTTTGACCTCTGTTTTATATCAATTATCATTAAAAAAGATTAAACAGCTATTTTTTTTATATTTTTCTTATATTCTTATTATTTGGGTCAATGACAAACATTCTGCAAAAATAATGTGACAATAAAAAAAAAATCTGCGGCGATAATGTGGAGTATGACAAAAAACATAAATAATTACTACTATAACACATATTATGGTTTTCCTTGCCGTTTAAGTGATAATTAGATTTTTCATACTAGCTTCATAGAAATTCTTCGTGAAAAAGATAATATAATTCCTTCGTTTTTGTGCAGAATTAACTCGGTTGTCATTTTTGTATATAGTAATAACTAATAGAAGCGGTATACACCGTGGCCGCGGGGGCTTTGAACCGCGTCAAGCGCGTCTTTCATCGCCTGGGTTGACGGCGGCGGTAATTAATAAAAAATAATTAATTAATTAATTCATTCAATAATTTATGCGTAATGCAAATAATTGCATATCTTTGCAACGGTTGCTTTTTTAATTTTTCTTTGTGATTATTTTTTTCCAACTGCCGAAGGAGGGTAATGTGTTTATCAGTCTGTGTATGTATGTATGTGTGTTCCTATATGGCGTTCCAGAGACCAAACGCGTTGGTTGATTTTGATGATTCATACGTCAATCGATTCGTCTTAATCCTGCGAGTGTCACGGGCTACATTAATTTTGGATAAGAAAGAAATGGCGGATTTTGGGCCCCATTTTAAGGGAAAAAAAAATCTTCCAAACCCATCGTGTGGAGTATCAAAATAAAGGGTTTTAAGAGGTGATTCTAAAAATATATCACACTTATATGTTTAAATGTACCTAATTTGAAAAAAAAAATTAACTATAAAGTGTTAATTAAAAAAATCAAAAAACCCGACTGCTTAAAAAAGCGAACTAAAAAGACGTTAACAAGAAGAAAAACATGCTGTGCAGACGCAGGATACATGTTCGCGAGCTGGCTGACCAAAACCAGATGTATCCTCCGACTACACAGCATGATTTTCTCATGATTTTTTAAAATATAGTATTACACAACTCCTGAAATTTCACAGAGCTCATTTTTAACACCTTATATAGCAATTTGACGATTAACTTGCATTTCATTAAATATCTTCCTCTCGCAGTGACCGTAAAAATATGGATAAAAAAAAACCAATTGTATTGTAGGTACGTCATGGACCGCTGTTGTCATGCTGTAAATTGTAATAATTGAACGGATCTTTCTCCACAGGTATCAGAGAGCCACCGAAATCTTCTTCCAGTTCAAAGATGCTCTCGTGTTGTTAATCGATTCAATCCATCAGGTATGTCATTTCAAAAATGTAAGTCGGCTTTAGTCACACGTTCAGGCTAGGCTAGCGAGTCGCACGTTTGTCGGAAAAGTGGCTGCCGTATATGTGCAAAGTATAAATATTGAAAAACCTACGAACACTCGAAACGGCACACTCACAAAAACATGCGCATCGGCGAGACCCATAAGCGGCTCGCTGTACTGACAGCATCGCGAAAACCGCTTAGAAAATCCTTTATACTGTGGTATGTGTTTTTAAGAGGTGTACAATAAAGTATATAATAAATAAATAAATATGTGTCACATCCATTTGGTTAAATTAGCCAGCCAATTGGACACCTAACCTAGTCCGTTCATTAAATGGCTGAAGGGCAACTAGCCAAGTCATTGAACGCAACGTATGAACTTTGTTTTGAGCGAAGCGCAAAAAAACTCAACTAAATTTGAATCATTTGGCAGAGTCTTGGTCAGTCATCTTCAAAGGGCTAACTTACAATACGCCAAGTTGTTAAACGTTGAATGATTCTATTCCAATTAACTATCGGCCTAGGCGAATGCCTAGCCATCTAGTTAAATTAGCCAGCTAATCGGATAATAGTTGCTGGCTAATTTAACTAGACGGCTGCGACACATACTCTTCCGCCACTTTCACTACAGCCGCGCACATGGCTGGCTGCCTGTAATGAACATCCTAGGTGTCCAATGAGCTTGCTAATTTAACCAGATGGCTGCGACAGTACCGGCAGATCGCTAGCTTAACTACTAATATGTCGGTCTATAATTTATTGGCACGACACGGAGAGTTTAAAAACTATCGAATTTTTAACCGACTTGGGAAGTCGGTTAAAAATTAATAATTAAAAAGGAAGACGTTCTCAATTAGTACTTTTATATAAGTATACTTTTTTGGATAATTATGTATTTGAAATGTTAATTCACAATGAATCGAGAACTAGCTGTACCCAGTATGCGTTGCAATGCCACATAAAGTAAAATAATGTTTATATATGTCGCATCAAGGCTGGCCGATAGATGTAAACCATCGGTAAGTCAGGATGTATTCCCTTAGGTTAAGACATCGTGTGTGGGCAGGTCGGTGGGTACAATCGTGCAAATGAAATCACATAAATTATTCGATACACTGGGTTTATTAAAATATTCACAGTTACAATCTTGCTTACTAATACTACGGATCGACACTGATTCTACGACGTGTTAGCTCTAAGGCTGTCAGTACTCAACTGCCATATTCTACTATCCCCACCACGCAAGTGTTTAGATAAAGCGCGCCAATGCGTAGTTCTTGCTTTGCCGCCAGATGGCGTGCTTGCGATTTGTTTTAACGTCCGTACTATTGACTAAACCCGACACGGCCATCCTGCAATGCAGGCGTCCTCGTCTGTTCCTCATTGTCAGGGTTAACAGTGTATCGAATCATGTGGAAATTCTCATGAATGTCCTCAGCTCTTGGGGCAAGCTGAGGGGTCTGTCAGACTCTTACTGACTAAAACCACATGGTGTTCTCTAGGCCGTAATTTATCTTGAGAGGCGAGCGTGGAACACAACACGTCGCCTTCTCGGGCCTCTCTCAGGTAACAGATCCCCAAATCTATCACCCGCAGGCATCATCTTCTTGTTCACTGCCATCTCATGTCATGTTGCACCACACGTCCTCTTAGTCTACTCCGACCCGCCAGTCTCCCATCATACAAGGGATGTTTTTCTGAAACACAAAATTTCCAAACAGTATTCACTCGTCCAATCCTGACTCATACTCTAGAGTGAGGAAACATTTCGAAATAATCAAACATGATCATTTAAATCTCTCTGTTCACAAGTAATTCAAGTAACAGAACAAGTAATTCTATTTTCAATTTAAAGAAAATGGCAACTTAATCATTGATCCGGTACCTAAAAGCACCATCTTCGTGATTACAAAGTCCAAGTACCACTGATAGTCACTAATGTCACATTAAATGAAACAAAGGAAAAAGACACCGGGTATCTTATTCACGACCTTTAGCCATCACATAGCTCTCTTAGCTATTATCACAATTGCTCTACTCGCACATCCCTACGTTGTCGAGTTAACTCAACTCTCTGAACTCAGAACCTGTTCACACAGAGATTTAGCCTGTCGTATGTTACGTCAATTCGTCATCTACTATCTCAATTGGTACTTGAGCTTTGTGTATCTTGCTAACACAATCTACGCATAGTAATCAAAATTAGAAAACCTAAATTATTTCAATTTTCGTAATGAATGGCTTGACGATTCGAACGTCATCAACATTAACATGGTGACCTCACCTCTCGCGTGACTATGCGAGTTTACTTTATTTTAACCTCATAACTCAACAGGAATCCCCTGTAAGGTTCCTTACACAAACGTGTTTTTTACACCGACTTACAGGTGCCCTACAGGCCTACAGTTGCTACAAAGACCTCCAGTTGCCACACTGGCCTACAGTTGTCTTAAAGGCCTCCAGTTGGCACACTGGCCTTTAGTTGCCACACAGGCCAACAGTTGCCATAAAAGCCAACAGTTGCCACACAGGCCAACACACAACGCTCGGCTACTCCTGACCAAACTAGATCATTGGGTTCGTGATACTAGGAAAATTTTAGAACTCTGATCTTTAAATCATTACCCTGGGCCATGTACCACCAGTCGCTCAAATCAAACTTTGTAAGAAAGTATTTTACTTGCTTACTCACCAGCTAGCTCTAGTATGGGTGATCAGCATGAGACTATGTAGGGTATGGTTTCGCATGAAGTTGACTGAAGTAAAAGTCACACAGTTTGGTCAACTAATTTAATTCTTGAACATACAATCCGTCATCACAATTTCTTGAGGTTAAACAAGTACAATGAAACTTACTTTTATTTGGGATACAATTTACCCATTATTTCCAATACCGGAGGTATGATGTCTCAAGCAGTATCATTCGCCTTGAAAACCATAATCAAGCCTCGTGCAAGCTAAAATGTCATTTGTGTTCGGTACCAGATGATGGAGCTCAGATACTGTTTTCTTCTGGAATTGTAGTCATAAGTGTAGATGTAGTTATATAGTTAGTTGACCATTTACTTATTTATATTGGTAATTATAAAATTAATCCTATGGTGCCCTGCCAAGGATAAGAAATGCATAATGAGCACACGCACATGTTTTCACAAGTATGGAAATTTAGTTAAATTCAACATTATACTTACAGCGAATGCTGACACAATTAGATTTATATTTAGGGTTTGTTCCCTGCCGCCTACGAGTCATTTTATTTGCCTTAGAACTCTTATTGGGATGAGAAGTTTTCAACCGGTGTCTTCGCTCAGTAATTGCAATGAAAAAGACATGTCATACTTGTCAGCCATAGACACTGAAGATTAACCAATAGACTTGACAGTCTAGGTCTTTCTATAAGTATGTATTTTCAAGAAGTTAATCATTTAATATTTTAGTGTTGAATTGTGTGTTTGTTGAATTAAATTGATACACACAAATTGTTATTTTATTATATTAATAATTATTAACTACAGATAGCAACGCCATCCCGTATCACGCAATGATCAACTCTCATGCCAAGCTGGTTCTCCTCTTTGACACAAGATGTCGCTGTGATACCAAAAATAATCGTTACAGTACATCCTTCCCCGGTTAAAAAATTGTTTCACAATTTTTTTGAATTTACTTCATTTCCATTTGTGAATCTAAACATGTTCCCTGACAGAAATTGAGGTAGTCCGAAAAATATTTTATATTAGAACTACCTACATTAAGTTTTATATAAAAAAAAACAAAGTTCAAAACCTATTCATCAAAGTTTTAAGTTTATAATTAAGTACCATATGTACTAAACATTAAAACATTAGTGACAGACAGACATCTGTCTGAATACAATCGCTAAGTAGTTTGAAAGTTAATATTTGATTTATTAAGTATTTAAGTTTATTAAATGTTTATATTCGGGTTTTAATCTAAAATATTTACCCCTTTATTATTTAATTGTTGACTTAATGTCTAATCAAATTAAATTTTACTGCAAAAGGTAAACACTGCCATTTAAATAGAGCAAGTGTTATTCTAAGTACCAAGTTATTTTTAAATGTTAACAAGTAAATGTGGACAAGTACCCAATCAAGTTAGCTTCATAACAAAAAGTAACATTGCCATTCTAAATGAAGCAAATGCCACATTAAGTACCCATTCGTTGTATAGATGTAGGCTTATACCTCATCAAGTTAGTTCGCAACAAAAAGTAATACTGCCTTTTTAAATCAGCTAGTATCACATTGAGCACCTATTCGTTGTATAGATATAGGTAAATGTTCAATTATTTTAAGTTTTATAATCAGAAAACCACCTAGTCTTTGCATCATTGTGTTACCTTTCATCCTACCATTCACATCATCCAAAAAATCCTTATACCCTCCCAACTTTCATTCATCCCTTTCTTTATTAAATATTTGCACCTCCATTATTGAATTTGGTGCAAATATTGAACCATTAACACAACAATGATCATTAACTAGTCTTCATATATTTTAAAATAATGTATGTAAGTCAATTGAGGACTATTGTGAACATGGACAATTTTAGGCATTCCATGTACAAGAAAACACTAGCTTTAAACTATAGTAGTGTTTGTTGAATTCCGTCATAGGAAACAACATAACATAAATCTACTAAGTGTACTATTATATTGTGTTTCTTTTAATTGAAATAGGAAAAAAACCTAAAAGTATAATTATTGTTCTCATGTACAAATTTAGGTATTCTGTGTACAAGAAACAATAGTATATTAACTACAGCATTGCTTGTTTCTATAACATAGCTACTATAGTAATCACAATATACTATTAAATTGTGTTTCTTTAAAGTTGACACAGGTAAAAAAAAACCTAATAAGTCACTACTAATTGCTTCAAATAGTTTTAAGTTTTATTTATTTAAGAATTGGGCGCCAGTGGGATCATCATGAAATAGATATAATAGATGTCCCACTACTTTCTCTTGGCATCACTAACTTCCAAGAGAAATTGTGATAAAAAGTTATATTTATTTTAAAGTTTAAAAAATTCAATTCAGATAATAATCATTTGAGAAATTCTCATTAAGTAATATTATGAGCAAGCTATGATACGTCTAAGTGTAAAAGTATCTACTAAAACCTACTCTTTATTTAAATAAAACAGCTTTGCATTAGGTTCCGAACACATGTGTACCTCATCGGTCAACGCTGGCTTTGGAAAATCCATCTGGTTGATGCTGCTACTCTGACACCGACTACACAGGGAATGACACCGCTTGCGAATCACACCTCCAGTTGCTTTTAGATCTGTTGAAATATAAATACATTTAAATACAAGAAAATATTCTTCTATATGAAGTTAGTTTAACAAAATTGCTTTATGCATTTTGAACAAAATCTATATTTTTGTTCTGTATATTTTAATCTAATTTACAGTTAAAATAACTAAGTTAAATTAGAGTGATTTATATTCATAATAACAAAACATTATCTAGTGCAATAGTATATGGTTTAAAATAAAACATGTGACCATAACCGCACTTTCAAATTCTATATAATGTTTATGTTTTGTTAAATTAGAGTTATTTATTAAGATTAACATAACATTTACCAGTGAAAAGGTATATAGTTTTAAAATAAGACATATGACTATAACCCCACTTTAAGTTTTACATAATATTAATGTTATGTTATTTAAAATTTTAAACTAAGCAATCATGAAGTTAACCCATAGTTTGGTTAAGTTCTTTAGTTAATAAGTTAATGTAGAAAGTAGAAACAGTTAGTGGTTATGTACCTCAGTCAAACCACATGCCCCACGTTGGGCGCCAATTGTAAGAAAGTATTTTACTTGCTTACTCACCAGCTAGCTCTAGTATGGGTGATCAGCATGAGACTATGTAGGGTATGGTTTCGCATGAAGTTGACTGAAGTAAAAGTCACACAGTTTGGTCAACTAATTTAATTCTTGAACATACAATCCGTCATCACAATTTCTTGAGGTTAAACAAGTACAATGAAACTTACTTTTATTTGGGATACAATTTACCCATTATTTCCAATACCGGAGGTATGATGTCTCAAGCAGTATCATTCGCCTTGAAAACCATAATCAAGCCTCGTGCAAGCTAAAATGTCATTTGTGTTCGGTACCAGATGATGGAGCTCAGATACTGTTTTCTTCTGGAATTGTAGTCATAAGTGTAGATGTAGTTATATAGTTAGTTGACCATTTACTTATTTATATTGGTAATTATAAAATTAATCCTATGGTGCCCTGCCAAGGATAAGAAATGCATAATGAGCACACGCACATGTTTTCACAAGTATGGAAATTTAGTTAAATTCAACATTATACTTACAGCGAATGCTGACACATTATATAGATTTATATTTAGGGTTTGTTCCCTGCCGCCTACGAGTCATTTTATTTGCCTTAGAACTCTTATTGGGATGAGAAGTTTTCAACCGGTGTCTTCGCTCAGTAATTGCAATGAAAAAGACATGTCATACTTGTCAGCCATAGACACTGAAGATTAACCAATAGACTTGACAGTCTAGGTCTTTCTATAAGTATGTATTTTCAAGAAGTTAATCATTTAATATTTTAGTGTTGAATTGTGTGTTTGTTGAATTAAATTGATACACACAAATTGTTATTTTATTATATTAATAATTATTAACTACAGATAGCAACGCCATCCCGTATCACGCAATGATCAACTCTCATGCCAAGCTGGTTCTCCTCTTTGACACAAGATGTCGCTGTGATACCAAAAATAATCGTTACAACTTTAAAACTTCTTCTGCAGCAAAAACTGCCAAGCTTACAGAAACGCTCGAGTAAAACCTCTAACGCCACGGCTCTGTAGCCGAACAGCAATTATATTGCTCTCACACCACGGTCTCTCAAGACCCCGACCTCCGCCAGAATCCACTGGTACGGTCAAACATAATACGGCTGATAGACTCAATTACTCGACATTTTAAGCTTACTCATCATCATTAAAATCCTTTTAACATCAACATCGACTGGTACATGACCCGCTGGCATCTTCCTTAACCTACAGTGTGCGTACTTGTAGGTTTTAAGCGTACCCATTTAAAGCTTTCGGTGTATAATGATCACTGTCCTGTCTTAATCACCTATCGCGGACTTAAAACAGGGCCTATCTAGTTTTCCCTTCTAGACTTTCCCACAGAACACTATTAATCAGAAAAAGGTCCGATGATCAACAAGTTCAACTAAACAAAGTAATTAAAATAAGGGTAACAATTCTGTTACTCTTTACCACAATTCAAAGGCAATGCATACCCAATTCATAAAACCTCTTCAAAAACCCATCGCCACATGTTACGCATGAGGTGCGGTCCAGAATTGGTCTTACGAGTAGACATGTTACACTGTCATCAACTATGACTTACAATTCTCAAGGAACTTGGTGATTGGGGATCCTTCTCACAAGATTCGCGCTTTTTACTCAAAGATTTTGGAAAATACTGACGGCTTATAAAAGGGAAACAACTAACCCTGATAATATTAAGGAGCTTTACGAATTAACTCTGATCAATATCATTAGTATCAGATTATCAACAGTAACCCTTTACTGTCGCTCACTAACTCAGTTTTCATGTAAGGAAAACTGATCGCGAGATCTACTGCTATCACAATATTACTTTGAAAGTAAGCAAGTGAATTCAGATCCGAAGACGGTGTTATAATTCGTTACGCAACAAGATATGTTCGTAAATGATCAGTACCGTTAATAACTCGATACAATTGCGATAGCCCAACGACATTACTAACTCACCTTGCCACTGAAAACGACTAGTTATTCAGTCATTTTGGATCCTTCTTATGGGATATCTCATCCTAAAGTTCGTAATGAACCAAATATTGAAACTATTACCGCCAATAGCAAACTCTTTGACTACTGGTTTTTACTAAGTGTGTCTTAATTACCTAGTGTTGGTGCTAGGTATAACCACTACCATTTCAGTGGTCAAACATGAACACTCTTAAAAATCGAACTAGCATCTCTTCACTAGAGAACATCGACCTCACTATCGAAATAACATGGAAGCGACTCACCGAGTATGCCATTCCAAACTTGCGCGCGCTTGTAACGTTCGGCTACGACCTGCGAACTGCTAGCCTGCCGTTCCTCTTAACCTCTCAGATGTTGACATGTCAACCTTCGCGCTCAGCATCTGAATCGCTAGCCTCCAGCAGAGGCTTCAGGCTGCGACACAATATGGTATCTGAAACATGAAAAATATTACGAGAGTATAATATGTTCACACGGTTATCTTAACCATACACAGCTTTGATGGAAATTAACCGGTGCACTGGTGTAGTAACCTAAACCAATCAATCTGCCTAGCCTTTTCCCAACTACATTGGGGTCGGCTTCCAATCCTACCGGATTCAGCTGAGTACCAGTGCCTTACATGAAGCGACCGCCTATCTGACCTCCACAAACCAGCAACTGGGCAACACGGTACCCCCTGCCAAGACCGGTGTCAGATCTCAGGCGTCTGACCACCCGTAACAACTGTCAAAGATCTTCAAATGACAGCCGGGACTAACGGCTTAACGTGCTTTCCGAGGCACGGAGGAAACCCGGTATGTTGAAATGGTCACCCATCCGCGGACCGACCTCGTCAAGCGTCGCTCAACCTTGATGATCGACCAGTGTGGCTGTTATTATTTAGCCACGAGCTTCTAGTAGTAGTAGTAACTTAAACCTGCAAAATGTGTTATTATGGACACCGAATGGTAGTGCAGAGTCCCTGTCCAAAACATGAACCACACACCACAGTGTCCTAAGTGTCCAGGTAGGTATATGAGCTTTAGATAAACAAAAGAATGTCACCACATTTTAAGTAGCAATTAACTAGGCCTGGTAGGGTTTACTACCTTTTAGATAGTTTGGCCCTCCGTCCACAAAAGAAGAATAATATGCTTCTTTTCAAACTTATCTAACTCTCACTACATAAATTATCACACTACAAAACCGATCAAAACACTTTTTTGGATTTATCATAATTGCCAGACTGAAGTGTAAGGTAGGGTCGTAAATGTTAGAAGGTTGAACAATATAGTGATATCGTTCAACCTTCTAAACAATAATAGTCAGCCAGGGCTAGTCAAAGGTTATTGCCAGTAGAATAATAACTCTTCAACAACACCAAAACTTGACCATCGATAACTAACATGAAATTATAACCTAACACGGGTTACCCCGACGAACCACTGACCACCATACCGTACACAAAACCAGAATTCATCCAATTCCAGAAGTCATAACAAAATGAAAACGACTCACCAGATTGGCATAAAGATCAGAGCGTATGGATCTTTTCACACGTGCACACGCTCCTCCTTGTCCTGTCCAGCTCCTTGGTTGCTACTAGCCTCCTTGCTGCTCCGCTCCAGACTGGTTTTTATTATTCAAGACTGAGGGTAGTCTCAACTGACACCGCGATTTTTTTTGCAAGAATGTAACCACAATTTTCACTAGCATTGTTTTTACGTGTGATCTCATTAGCACGACCGAATCCCAATTCTGATGTCGCATCAAGGCTGGCCGATAGATGTAAACCATCGGTGCAAATGAAATCACATAAATTATTCGATACACTGGGTTTATTCAAATATTCACAGTTACAATCTTGCTTACTAATACTACGGATCGACACTGATTCTACGACGTGTTAGCTCTAAGGCTGTCAGTACTCAACTGCCATATTCTACTATCCCCACCACGCATGTGGTTAGATAAAGCGCGCCAATGCGTAGTTCTTGCTTTGCCGCCAGATGGCGTGCTTGCGATTTGTTTTAACGTCCGTACTATTGACTAAACCCGACATATAGATTTATTGGGCTAGGCACCTCCGCGGATGTACGAAGAATAACTCGCCTAAGTTTCATCTTAATCGAAATCAAATAAATGGTTGCGTATAAAGTATAATCATACAAAACATTCATTTATAAAGATAGATTTATATTCACTAAAGATAGTTCATACACATGGTACGCAGTTTGTGATAATCCAGTGACATATACACTGATGACGGGAATGCGGGGCCGCATATCACCCGTTTAGCAGCCAGAATGTGTGAAGAGATCCTTGAGGCGGTTCTTCACCACTATGACATAATTATCTCAGACAGTCCATAGATAGTTAACTAAAGACGGCCGATGGCCTAGTAGGAGGAGCCTTAACTTTACTTCCTAAACTAGAGTCTGGCAAACGAAAGTAGAGACTGAAAAAGCGCGACAAATTTAAAAAATCTCGGCATAGCAACCCCAAAACTAGTATGAAATACTTGGAATAACCTAATTTGATACTTCAGAATTATTTATTATTAATGTCTATGTACATTTTCATCTGCATTAAAACCTCAATAGATTTTGTACTTTTTAAATAATTAAAGCAAAACAAAACATATTCATTTATGTCATATATGAAGTTATATTTTGGCATTATTTATTGTGACATCAGTAATTTTGAAAGGAAATGTTCAAAATATTTCCGATTCCAAGCAAATTATTAAAATGCCAACACGTACATCGGATCTTGCAAACGAGATGTACTTCAACAACACAAGTGTTCATAAATGGCAAAGCCGTATCAGTCCCTTCTTATTATACGGTACTGCAAGCTCTGCGTAGAGAAAATGTGACCATTCCAGCATTTTGCTACCACGAATGTTTGTCTGGAACTGGCAACTGTCGAATGTGCCTGTTTGAGTTAGAAGGCTGGTGGAAGCCACAAATAGCGTGCGCTACCCGCGTGGCCAAAGACATGAAGATCCGCACCAACTCACCACTTGTCTATCGAGCTCAAGAAGCTGTTCTAGAGTTTATACTTGTCGATCACCCGTTAGATTGCCCAGTATGTGACCAGGGAGGAGAGTGTGATCTTCAAGACTTTTCTGTGAGATATGGTAATGATCGTTCAAGATTCACAGACATACATTTCGAAGGCAAAAGAGCCGTGGAAAGTAAAACATTGAGTCCACTCATTCGTGCGAACATGAATCGCTGCATCCATTGTACCAAATGTATTCGCTTCGCATCTCAAGTATGTGGCCTGGAAGTGTTAGGATCAACGGGCCGCGGCCACGATATGCTCATTGGCACTTTCGTTCAAAAAATGTTTTTATCTGAAATGTCCGGGAATATTGTAGATTTATGTCCAGTGGGAGCATTGACTAACATCCCCTACAGATTCAAAGCTAGGCCTTGGGAATTGAAGAAAGCCAATTCTATTGATGTTACAGACGCTACAGGTACGAATATAATATTAAATTATAGGTTCGACCGAGTGCTTCGCGTTTTGCCTCGTGAACACGAGGAAATAAATGAAGACTTTGTCTCTGATAAGGGCAGATGGGCAATAGACTCGCTCGAGATGCAAAGACTGGTGACGCCTATGAAAAAAGCTGATTCCTGTTGCTGTCCGCTCGAATGGGATGCCGCCCTTGAGATGGCTGCTGATATGCTTCGAGCAGCTACTCCCAACAGCGTAATGGCGATAGCTGGCCCGTATACCAACGTCGAGACTTTGGTGACCTGCAAAGACGTCCTTAACAAGTTTGGATGCGAAAACACTTACTTAGAACGAGACATGTTTTACTCGGACTCTGGAGCTGACTTTAGAGCTTCATATTGTTTTAGCCTAAGTTCTATGAAAAACATCTCACAAGCTGATAAAATTTTATTAGTCGGTACTAATCCTCGATTTGAAGCACCGATTTTAAATATGTGGATTCGGCAAGCTTATAGAAATAACGAAGCTGATGTATACGTGATTGGTCAAAAGTGTGACTACAATTACACCGTTGATTACGTGGGTGACGATACTAGCCAGTTATCAAAGGCTGCAGAAGTTCTAGATGGAGCTAAGAATCCACTCATCTTTGTTGGAGTATCGCAATTGGAAGGTGAAAAGGGTCCAACGATAATGAGTGCTTTATATAAGTTGGCAAATAAATTTACTAAGAAAAATAATGACCTAATTAACATTGTTACTAGAGAGGCGAGTTTTGGCGGTGCCTTAGAGGCGGGATGGAAACTCGGAGTAAAGTGTGCAATAAAGGAAAAGTGTCCTAAAGTTATCATCTCTTTAGGAGCAGACCAAGTATTCTATAATTGTGAACTGCCCAAGTGTTGTAAAGTTATTTACGTAGGTTTCCAAGGTGACAAAGGGTCGGAGTTGGCGAGTTTGATTTTACCAGGAAGTGCGTACTCAGAGGCAGGTGGGCTTTACTTGAACATGGAGGGTAGGTCGCAGTTCGCCTACCCCGCCGTCACTCCTCCGGGGAAAGCTAGACACGACTGGAAAATATTTCGTGCTCTAGCGGAATACCTTAAGATTTGTTTGTATTATAGTGATTATAATTCTCTCTGCACTAGAATGGGGCAAATCAGTCCTAATTTCTCGTGTTTGGGTATGGTTCAAAAGAAATTGTTTGGAAGCTTCGTCGGAGATTTTATAAATAGTAAAGGTAACGCCACTAAGGAGTTGCGGGTTGATATGCCAGATCTTAAAGAATATTATTGTTCGGATATCTTCACTTACAATTCACCCACTATGGTAAAAATGAAGAAAGCAGCGACAGATTTTGAAAAATCACCTTATTTTCGTGAGTATTAAATTGTTTTATTTTTTACTTACGAAAATAGGCAAACTAGCGAAATTCAACAATTTTTTTAATAATATTACTTGTGTGTTTCGATTTAAATACATTTTATGATAAAAAATCTGGTCTTTTTTGTTTTAAACGAAAATAATCTTTTAAGGTTAACGCACACGACGCAGAGTCGAAGAGCATCGAGGCGTCAATATAAAAATGTACATAGTATATTGACCACCCCTCAATGTAAATAATAAAACACATAATCATCATCAGCCTTATAATGTTCCCACTGCTGGGACACAGGCCTCATCTCTGTGATAGGTGGTGGATGTTACATGTATTCGTAAATTTTTGGTTCTAGGACATAAATGGTTAATAAATACACTTAACATTTTTATCGAAATACATAAAAGACGCGCGCATTTTCGCTGCGAGCGTACGGCTCCGATTAGTGTACCTATATAAAAAAGTACTCTATGGATGCGAACTCAACGACTCCTTGGTAGGTCACTGGGTAGGCGAGCGGTTACGGGACTCTGTTCCCTGCCCGCGGGTGCAGCACCGGGGCTCGCAAACACGAGCTCGTCGCTGTGATGTCCACTGGACCTTGTTGTTAGCGCAAGTCATTACTGACCTGCGCTAACTATGTTTGGCTTGCTGTATGGGATTAGGTGCGCCGCGGCGAGAATTACTGAACGACTCGCCGCTTTTTCACGATACCCTGGGGGTCCAACCCCACCAGGTGGGACTTATGGCGTATCATAAGACGCCCAGCGAGGGTAACCAGCGGCAGGAGTGTCGACTTGGACAAAGCTACAGTTAAGAAATGAGTGGCACCCGTTTGCCAACTCCCAGAGCTAGCCGGTCATTGCACAGACAGTGGCGCCGTGGATGTATGTGAGAGCGGCATTGTACTTAGTTACGCCGCTCATGTGTTGCACCAATAGTGTGCGAGGTACTCGCTACGTACTCATGAATGTAGAGTGGCGATTGGCTGTTTACGACATGAAGTGTGCCTATATTAACTTAGAACAATCTTCACGCCGGGATGTAGTGTGGGGTGAGCAGTATTATTGTTTGAGTAAACAGCGTGTAGACTGTTGCTGCTTACTCAGGCGTCAAATCCGGGAGGTGGATGGGTTTGCAGTGTCTACTATGAGGTCATTAGGGAGGCGCTTTTTGTCAGGTGGGCGTGCGTGCCATGGCGCGATATCCTGGATATGGGGCCAGGCAGAAGCGTCGGCCCACACGAACAAAGTTGTGGCGAGTCGCCCTACAAACTCATCCAGGCTTCTTCTATACCTGTATACCGCAGGATGACATAGTTCATCACGTAACAAGTGGCGTCCATAATGCGTCTCAGCGCCAGGCTCTGCTGGGTCCGTAGTTTTTTCTTGTTCGTCTCGCTAGTGAGGATGAACCAAGCTGGGGCTGCGTATATAAGTGTAGACCGCAGGTAGATCTTGTTGATTCCCAGCTTGGCGCGGGCGGGAAGGCGGTATGAGAGCACTAGATTGAGCAGGTTTCGGGCGATCCTGCATTGCGCCACCACCCTGGTGACGTGCAACCCCATCGTGAGCCGACAACGGTCGATGGTCACGCCCAGGTACTTGGCCTGGGTCCGCTCGATGTCGGCTTCATGTAGTGTCAGACGTGGTGGGTGAGTTCTGTAACAAGAGCCTGTGTCTTACCCACGTTAACAGATAGTCTCCACTTCGCTAGCTACTCGAGGAATGCGAACTCAAATGTATATGCGCTCATCATATAGTCCCCGGCATGTAACTTGGCAAGGTTTTGGCGTAGTAGGGTTAAGCTCGCGCATAGTGCGTTAACTGACCAACCACCATATAGAGCGAACGGATTACGAAACGTGGACGCGACGCGATTGGTCAGTCTATCCCTGTGTCAACTGACCAACCAATCGCACGCTCGGAATGGTATCTAACAATTCTTGTCAAGTTTCGTGCCGAAACTATAACACGAAACTATATATACACACTTTACATAGCGCGAAGTCGAGCGAATGTGTGTGCCTCGAGCCTTACGACTTGATTCCACAGAGAAACTTATATATACGGACATTATATATGCTTGATTCGTTAGTCAGAGAATCAATCACAGCTACTTATATCAGAAAATATTTATGCTATAAACTTATTCAATGTAAGGTATATTTAAAGTTGTGGGATTTTATTTTGAACCCCCGACGGAAAATGAGGTTTGTTATAAGTTTGACGTGTGTACCTGTGTGTTTGTGTATTTGTGTTTCTATCTGTGGCACCATAACCCCTAAATGGATGACCCAATATCGATTTAGGTTTTTTTGTTTAAAAGCTGACTTTATCGAGAGTGTTCTTAGCTATGTTTGATGAATATCGGTTCAATCGTTCTAAAGTTATGTGCTTCTTACTGTTTGAATCGGCGTGTTTTCGCAAGATATCGTGTCATAATAACGTGTTGAATAGAATGTCAATCGAAGCTTGTCTACTACAATTTTTCTTCACAAGTAAAATTTCAAAATTTAAAAAACCCCCGACATATTTATCTTGCGAAAACACCCCGATTCAAACAGTAAAATACCCATAACTTTTGAACGGCTGAACCGATTTTATTCAAACATAGCTAAGAACACTCTCGACAAAATTACCTTTTTAACAAAAAAACTAAATCGAAATCGGTTCATCCGTTTAGGCGCTATGATGCCACAGACAGACACACAGATACACAGCAACACACGTGAAACTTATAACACCCCTCTTTTTCCGGCGGGGGTTAATAAAAGATAGCTTGATCTCTGCGACATATGTCAAACTGACGTAGTCGTTATTGTTAGTCTGTCAAGCGCTATTGTTACTGTATTGATACCAAAGACCTTATACGTATTTCGTACTACAAGTATAAGGTCTTTGATTGATACTGACACCTGTCGCAGAGATCAAGCTATCTTTGAAGTATAGGTATGTAACATGCTTTAAAAATGTGTCGGGGGTATTTTTAACCGACTTACCAAAAAGGAGGAGGTTCTATGTTCGACTTCTTGTATGTTTTTTTTTTTTTTTTTTTTTTATGTTTGTTCACCGATATCTCCGTCAATTGTGGAACGATTTTGAAAATTCTTTTTTTGTTTGAAAGAGTATGTTTCGAAATTGGTCCCATTTTAATTTGGTGAAGATCTGATGAAGAACTTCGGAGATATACAACAGAACTCTTCAATAAATAACGGCAAATCATTCGGAATTGCTGCAATCGCATGTCTGTTTATTGTGTATACCATTTCATAACATAACATCACGCCAGTACGTACTAAAGGGGTACGCAGATCTCTCTTTTCACTGGTTATGTACAAGTATCTTGTTATTCGGGTGATCTATTCTAGCGTTATAGGTAGGTACCTTACGAAACAACTTGCCTATTTTAGGTAGGTACAACTAAAAAGGGAAAAATAAAAATCTTTTTTGCAAAAAAATACTACCGACTTCCAAATGAAAAACTACAAAGTGAAAAATAACTTAACTTTTGGAAGTCGGTGTCCATATCGCAAAAAAATGGTACCTACGAAAGACACCGACTTCCAAAAGTTAAGTTATTTTTCACTTTGTAGTTTTTCATTTGGAAGTCGGTAGTATTTTTTTGCAAAAAAGATTTTTGAATTTTTAAATTTTACTTGTTATACGTATGTTGCAGCCAACTAACTTAGTCAGCCTTTCTATTAACAGCCTAGCCTTTTCACTAAACTATACCCGTCAACCAGGGGACTGAATGATACATTAAATTAATTATTTGTTTCGTAGTCAACAGATTTTATAAGATATAGTTGATAAATATATTCAGCCGTTTAATCAAACAACTAGGTAAATAACTTAAATCTATAATGATTTTTTTGCTTAGCCCATTAGTTGGTTAACGCCTCCCGTTTAGTAAAAGGGCTGAATATTTGGTATAATTAAAATCGATTTAGGGATAGGTTGACCTTGACAACTCTTCCTAATTAGTCCAAGACCGAGCGAAGTGAGCTCGGGAATTTAGTGCACCTCAGCACGGATCGTAGGTTCGAAGGGAGTTTTTTTTGAGTGAGCGTACAAAGCGAGCGAACAAGTGCGTCTTTTATAAAAACTCCACGCAACATACTTATTATTTATTTATTTAATGATCACCAACGAGTAACATAAAAAAACACAGAAAATATAGAAATTGTTATACATTATTCTGTTATGTACACTCAATTATAGGTAACCACAGCCATGCATACATGCAGAATATGCATGCAGGTACAAAGGCGGACTTAATGTGTGAGGAGTTTTCTACTAGTCAACCAACCCCGGTGGAGAGATAACATGGCAGGTGCATAAAAGAAGAAATGACGTTTCCACTGGAACTTGCATTACATTGCAGGTATAATTTGATCAACCGCTTGATCGCGGATCGTAATGTAATTATTAAACTTTCATGCGAGTTGCTTGCAGGTGGAAACGAGGTTTTATACTTATTTGAATGAATCAGTCCATAGTTGGGGTATTTATTGCATGACTTCTCATTTAAAACACTAGAAAGTATGGAGGGTAGAGGTAAGGAGAATGATCTCTTCTGTGTGTACCCCTTGCTCTAGTAACGCTTTCCAAATGCTTTGATGCGAGACGGTGTCGAAGGCTTTTTTGTAGTCTTATGAAGGCAATGTAGAGAGCTCTTTGTCTTTCTTGATACTTCTCTATCAGTAGTTCCAAGGTGTGGATATGGTCTATAGTCGAGAAACTCTTTTTGAATCCCGCTTGTTCGATGGGTTGTTCTGCTTCCAATGGTCCAATTCTT
The DNA here is from genome assembly GCA_949775005.1 of Orthosia gothica. Lineage (NCBI taxonomy): Eukaryota > Metazoa > Arthropoda > Insecta > Lepidoptera > Noctuidae > Orthosia > Orthosia gothica. The sequence goes on along the minus strand of OX459034.1, from coordinate 17,677,131 downwards.
TAGTTTATGAGCGAGGAGAATAATTTATACAAACATGGCAGTAAGCTTATTGGCCTATAATTTGCAACTTCTCCGGGGTCGCCTTTTTTTAAAATGAGTGTTATGTCTGACTCTGACCATTGTGTCGGTGTTTTAGAGTTTCCAGAATACGGTTAAACAGCTGAGTAAGCGGAAGAGCCAGTAGTGAGCGGGCCAATTTTATAGACTCGTTGGTGATGTTGTCAGAGCCGGGGTTTTTATTGGTTTTTAGTCTGTTTATTGCTAGGGTAACTTCTGATACGGCGAATGGTGTACATCTCGTTGGAATTTCGTCCAACTGGTAGTCGTTGTCGTCGGTATTTTCGCTGTCTTGAGCGGTCTAGAGCTTTTTGTAGAAGTCTGTTGCGATTCCTATTGCATCTTTCTCAATCCGTCTATCCATGTCTTATTTGTCTTCAACTCTTTATAGGGTTTCTTTGAACTTCCTGTCTGTATTAGATGTTTCTCGAGAGTTTCCGATCTGTATCTTGTGTAGTCGCTTTTTATGCGTTTGCTTACTAACTTGTGTAACGCTGAGAGCCCATTTTTCATTGACCTAGTTTGTTTCTTGGTATTTTGCAGTAACTGTCTCCTCTTCGAAAGGGCGGATGGATCGTTTATACCACAGATATAAATCTAACTAGATGACGCGATTGTATGTACTTCACGTGCCAAAAAATGGAGTAAAGTAATGATGAATGATCGTAATCTGAGCTTTTCATTTAGCATTATCGGTACCGGAAATCCACCGAAATCTAGAAATAGTACAATAGACAAGGTAGTGGAAAATATGCATTTTTATGGTGTCGACGCAAAAATACGAATTCGCGATTTTTCATATTATTTAATTTACGAATTCTTAAAAATACGCAACATTATTTTTCCTAATTATTATTTCTTTAAATTCTTATATTTTCGAATTCTTAGGTTTATTTTATTGTTTATTGTCCTAACACCAAAATTTATCGAATGAGTACAGTTCGATACAAAACGAAAAATAAACGGATTGTCATAATTTTTTTCATCAGATAATCAAACATAATCTTAAAATCACAACCATTTATTTCACAAAAAAAATAAAGAAAGAGATCTAGTGCGAAATATAAACTTTATACTACATATGCAATGAGAAAGATGGGATAAATAATGATTCATTCCCTTTCAAACATTTTCTGAAATAATAAAGTACCTGATTTTTTAATAGATCTGCTGTGGTTCACGTATCATTACTGTTACTTGAACCAACATAATTTCATTAAACATTCTTCAGGTGATATTGTGCTTTTTAATAAATCATCATTGTTTTTTTTCCATTTTGGCATCTTTTAATATAAATTTGGATCGCCTTTTCCTGCTCCGTATACCTACTTTTGTTTTTTTTTTATTTTCTTTCATAATATAAAGGCATTTGCCCTGCAGTGGGATAGGCTAATAAAAAAAAAAATATGATACCTCTTTTTTCAGAAAATATAGGAAAATGAATAAATGATTCTACCTACACAGAGATCGTTCTCCTTACCTCTACCATACTAGAGAGTGAGACTTACGGACGTTTTGAGGCACTGTCTTTTTAGCTCAGTAAATAAAGACATTTGCTGCGAAAAAAATCCTAGATAAGTAATTTCACTATGGTAGTAGTAATGTTGCCTAAAAAGTTCGTAAAAATCCCATCACAATCAAAAGGGCTGTCAATGGGCCCAAAACCAGTTTTTTGCTTATTTCTCGTAAAGTTTTGTGTTTACTGCAATTTGTGCTCATAGCAAGTTTATTCCTTTTTCAACTTTGTACAAAAATGTCCTACATAAGATTCACTAATGTTTATTAGTTTTCGAGATATGAGCCAAAATACATATTTTACTTTTGCTGTAATGGTATTTTATGGACTTTTCAGGCCTTAATAGGCAAAAAGACATAATGAACAAATTCGACGTTAAAAAAAAGGTACTGATTCTCAGCCTTCAAATTAGGCTGAGAATCAGTACCTTTTTTTGGAATTAATGTGGATTATATTACTGTAGATTTTGACGGAGCACGCATTGTAAGTAAGATTGTACATTACTGTAAAGTGTAAACATTAATTTTAAATTATTTATGCTGTTTTGGTTCGACGTCATACAGTCGGCTAAGGCCATCGTTAAAAATCAGTGCTCTGGCTCGCCCACAAATTCCAGCATTATACTGAACAATGAACAATTATTTAATATATAAAAATGATTGTGATTCTTAATGTGATATAAAATAAAATAAAATGTATGAATAATGATAATTAATATAATATAATGTAAACTGTAATATTGCGTACGCATATTTTAGAACCATTTAAATTGCAATGGCTTAACAGGCAACTAAGATCTAAGAACCTACCTTATATTAACATCTTCAAAATTCTGTACAATTAGTACGTAATAATTTGAATTGGAATGGCCATTTTTCCCGGTAGTGTAGTGTCGCATTATTTCCTATTATGGTTTTGCAATACGCCATTCCTAGCGCAAATAAACTATTTTCTTTCTTGCTAAATAAGCTAGCCTCTTAATCTCGATTACTGTTTCCTTTTTAGGTTCTTCTTAACAACCTGGAGAACTTGGCAGCCGCTGAGAAGGACGTGGCCAGTTGCAGGAAGGAGCTGCGAGCGGCCAGGGTCAACGATATCGTGCAGAAAGGACTAGCCGAACTCAAGTACGAGCCTAAAGCTCTGACCAGCTTGAATGTTGCAATGAAATGACGAATGAATGATGAAGTTGCAAGTATGATGGTTTTTGTAGAAAAATAAATAAGTTAACATAATATAGTCTTTGTTTTTTATTTAATGTTGAATCGACCATTGACCCGTTTTGGCTTAGTGGGGGTAAGTTCGTGCATAGTGCGCGAACTGACCATCCACCATATAGAGCGAACGGAACGTGGATGCGACGCGATTGGTCAGTCGATCTTTGTGTCAACTGACAACCAATCGCGCGCTCGGAACGGTGCTAAACGTTCCCCGCGTCCCGCTTGGTAACCAAAGAGACCTAAAAAACGACTTGTGCTATCTAAAGACTCTCTTCTAAATAACGTGCCGACAACTATACTTGTGTTGGGACTAACTCGCTCTTTTCTTAGCAGGTTGCTGAACAATATTCAGTGTTCATTCTCTTTGAGCCTACTTTTCATATCAATTTATCAATACAAAATAATAGCCCCCCTTAGAACATATGCCTTAGGATTGAGTGTCCCAACCGTAAATCGAAAAACTATTGACACAGGGATTTAGTAGAAGTTGTAGAAAAATTGTAAAACCTATTCAAAAATTTGTAAAACAAAAGCAAAAAATGTTATAGCTAGTCAAAGGGGTATATGTTATACCTAATACCAAGATTTAGTAATAACATAATTAAACACCTCCTACAAATTCCAGCTCAATCGGTTAACGTACAAAGCTTTTAGAAGGGTTAAAATTGGTGACTCTATACTTATATGTATGGATTGACATTGTGTTCTGAAATACTGGCTATGTTTACAAATTATGTTTCGGCAACATTATTTAGTAAAAGTCTAATAAGTTTTACTAATGCCATACACAGTGATTCTTTACCAGGGGGGTAAACACAAGCTCTTAGAGTAAGGTTATTTTGAGATCGAGTAAGGGACAGATGTATCTGACTTGTATACATCTGTCACTTACTCGCTCTCAAAATAACCTTACTCTAAGAGCTTGTGGTTACCCCCCAGTTCTTTCCATTAACCACTAGACGATCATGTTTATGAATAGCGAGAATACCGATAGTCGATTTTGTAGATGGATCTGTGCATTTTTCTTAGAACAAGCTTTTCTAGCTTAATAAACACAATAAAACTGGTTTTTAGATCTCATGGTGATAATTTAGATGGTACTGAAGCAGTCTCTTAGTAACATTATGGTCAGTCGTTGATTGTTTTTTTTGCCTCAAAAAAGTTGGTCTATTTTTATTTTTTGCTTTTCAGTTGTTATTTCGTAAAAAACTTTTTGTCGCTTTTCAGAATCGGTTCACAATTGAACATTCAGATGAGACCAACTTTGAGTTAGGTATATGTACTCTTTCCAATAAAAAAAGCATTTTTGAAATCAGATCACTCTATAAACAGTTATGCGTGATCATACATAAAAAAAAAACATGACGAATTGAGAACCTCCTCCTTTTTTACGTCGGTTTAAAATAAAAGTCCAATGTATAAAAACACAATCAAATTTTATTAAATATCAAATATTGTATTGTCTAACACGATTCCTTAACTATCATGTTTCACATCAATATCTCGTAATGGCATAATAATACGGTTACAAATACATTGGGTTAAAGTACCGACAGATAAAAGATATTACTAAAGGACAGAATTGAAAGTACAGACAAGATGTCGTGATAGTACACAACGATATAAATAACATTTTCATTAATATTGTCATGAAGGAACAAGAAGTAGCCAAGGATAATTATTATATTATACTCGTGCATGAAAACTTAACAATACTTTACAAAGACACAAACAATCTAATAGTTTTTAAGTCAGAAATAATAATTAATAAGTAGAAGCTAAATAAAGTTGTGAAACATACTAAATTTATTGATATTAGTCTACGAGTTTCAATGACTGATACATGGCACTGGAAACAATGAAAAGTAGGAGAAAGAATACGACGAGACTTAGAACACACTCACGTTATAAATACTTGTACACAATACATGGGCTTAAATGCAAAATCTACAAAAAAGTGTTATACACGATTATTATCTCAAAACGGTATGATCAGTTAATAATAGGTCTTATATACTATTCATATTAGGTATTTTTTTGTGCGCCAAAGCTCTACTTGGATGATATTTATTAAGCGTTATATAAAAATTCTTCCGCACATGACAAGTATGTTGGCGCATAAGATATTAAAATCTTTTATATTCGCGATGTTGTTGCTGAGAAGTGTTAAAATTGTTTGTTAGTGTACATACGCAGAAGATATTTTATAGTAATTACGACGATTCTTTAAATTTAACACTGATATGTGGCATGATGTGTCACGTCTTACTTGGTCACAAGTCTTCCCGTCAGTAACTCAGTACTCGCAGTCATCCTCGACATCTACTAATCTTACTGTATCGTTAAAATGCTTATCATAAAGTACTGTAAATTAACTAAGCATTGAAAGTCCACTTAAAATTATGTTAGTATTTGTGCCAAAAAAAGATTCCTGTAAAAGTTTTGTTTTATAAAAATAGTAGTCACTGAAAGAGTCATGAAAATAGATTTACTGTTTTTTGCGTATATTGCAATTGTAAAGAAATTCGCCGAATATTTTTTTAAAGTATTGTTCAATACACACTGCGATTAGTGTTAAATATTCGAATTTCCTAGCCAAGTTATGTCGTCATCAATTCAAGTATCGCTTATCAAAATGGACGGCTCTGTGTTAGTCACATTGCCTCAGTTTCCGACGGTTGGAATGTTGGAATCCTAAAAAGGGCTAGTCCTTAATAACTCGAATAGAAGGCGTCCAACTTGTCTACCGAGACCGCTACGGGCGACGCCGACGGGCGCAGCTAGCTAGAATTACAGCTAACGAGTATATTGTCAATCAAAAGCCCGACCAACGCTTCGGCTAATCGTTTAGCGTGGAGTTATAAAAACCGTCTAAAGCATTATTTTTATATACGTAGTAAAAACATGGAAGCACTCCTGCGGACAGACTCTTTGCTGGCTATCATCATTGATATATTACTAACGTGTACGAACTGCCAGTAGTTGATGTGGGTACAGTTGTAGATAAAACTATTGTAGTAATGGTTAACATTTTACAATTCGCAAATAATCGACGCGAATTAAATGAGCAAACTCATGATATAACATCAACATAGGTAATAGTTAAACTCAACAATAGACTTGCGAAAGGTAGAAGAACAACGCAATGAAGTCAAACAGTCAACAGAACGTACGATGTCCATGTGAAAGAGAAGGGCCGCGACGATGACGTCACGGCGAGCGAGTTGTCACAAATGTTTCCTGCTTCTGGTTTACACTTTGGTTATGGTCTTCAGTTTTCTACTCCTCAAGCATCTGGAACGATAAAGGATCTTTGAAAATTCTTTTAAGTATGATTTTTTTCATACGCTGCATCAGAGTTGGCATCGTGATATGTATCTCTAATTTATCTAAACCATCAAAATATAAACGATTTTTTTATTGCTATTTTGAATGAATTCCCTGTAAATAATAATCCGATCACTCTTTCATGGATAGAAAGCTACACTAACCCCTGATTTCTCAAAACCCAACTATAGGGCTGTTAACGTAATCGACGAATAATCGCCGGTTATCTGCTGTGATTAACTGTTGAAAATTCATTCAACCAATCAAAGCAGATAACGCGTCCTTGACAATTTGTCATATTAATTTTGCAATATTAGCATTGAGAAATTTAAGCCAAAGTAGGTACAGTTTAGACGGTGACAAGAATAAACACCTCTTATTTTCCCTTGGCTTAAATCCTTTGAAAGAATAAAGTTACCTGATAAAGCCACGGTACAACATGTAGGCTCCGTACAGACTGAGTACGATAGTCGCCGTCCACACTACCGCCAGCACGGAACTGCTGCCCTCTGTGAATAAGTTTTAATATTAGATATTGACTGCAAAATTGTTTTGAATGAATCAACAGACAATCTTTGAGGAACGACTGTAAATCTGTAAATTGAATCTATTGCCCAGTATTGAGTTGCTATATTTAACACTTTTCTAGACCAAGGAGTATTTACGGACCTCATGAAACAGTAAATTAGTTCCACTGTTGAAATCCAGTAGTAGTCAAGAATCCAACACTTATAGGCTACAACACTTATATAATTGTTGGGCAATTTTGTCAGTCTTCAGTAAGGTGTTTGAAAAGTTAATGCTCAATCAATGTTATGGTCTTTTTAATAGAAATTACACCATTAATGAACAACAGTACGGTTTGACTAAATGCTGTTGTAGAAGTGACACCCGTATCACCATGATATAGAACATTTTTCACGCCTGGTAAGAAAAACAAGAAATGATTGATATATTTTGCGACCTCTCGAAGGCGTTCAATTGCGTTAATCGTGAGACATTTTTCTTGACAATCGAACACTATGGGATAAGTGATGCGGCCCATGATTTATTTAGATCATACTTGAAAGACAAACAGGTTAGAGTTCAGGTAAACGGCGTAAACACACAAGATTCTGAAATAATTATGGGCGTTCCTCAAGGGTCTATATTAGGTCCATGTCACTTTTTAGTTTATGTAAATGATTTTATTTATATCCTGATCAAATTAAATATTTGTTGTCCTACCAATATATCCGTCATGGTAGATGTCCTGGTGGCGGTGCTTGTCCTCACGTGGTTCTACGGCTAGCAGGTCGGGGATCTCGTCAAGCTCTCCAGTACAGTTTGCCCACTCAATCGTTACGTATCTGAAGTTATTAAACAGTAGGTAAGCAGGTTATGGTTAGAAGTTTTGGTTAGTCTCCGTTACAGAATGTGCCATCCTCTTTGTAAGAAGGGTTGCAAAAGAAGAGCCAATTAACATATATTTCTTTGGGATTTATTTGAAGCAAAAAGAATCTGAGCACTTATTGTAAAGTCCATTACAAAATTCTTTTTACAATTTTTTTTTTATTGTTCTCTTTGTGCCAGAAGGGCTTAGCTGTTTATAATTTGACTGATATGATGATGCACCTGGAAGGAGTGCTGCAAGCTCGTCGCGCCGGCACCAGCAGCTGGCGGGTGCGAGAGCGAGCTCCACCGCGGCACGGCCCCCACGATCCCCAGGGTCCTGGCTGACCTGACTCCGACTCCTTGCATCCACACTCCAACTCGCATACTTCGTCCTCCTGTAAGAAGACAAGTGGTTGATGCAATCGGGTGAAGGAAAGGCCAAAATTGAATCGAGTAGAGAAAAATCAACCCAGCTAATTGGGACTGTGCCGGCAACGTTTGCCGCATGCCAAACGAATTTTTGATTAAATCTACAGCAATGTGGGTCCGGAAAAATGCTCGGCCACATTGGGGCAGACCCTGGTGAAAATGGTGGGATGAGCCATGTTCCACACTTGCTCACAACCAGGAGGAATGCAAGTAAGGAAGGGAGGTTATTCTGCAGTGGGATAACACATGCTAAAAATTTGTAAATGGTACAGTAAACTAGTAAGCAGTGGTGGCCCAGTGGTAACATCCCGATTTACGGGTCGTAGGTCGTGGGTTCGAACCCAGGCAGGCGCTTTACTTTGTGTAAATTATTTCATCTGCTCTAAAAATGGTGAAAGAAAAGTACCAAAAAATCGAAGACATGTGACATACACCAACCCGCTCTGGGCCTGCGTGGTGGATTAAGACTCATTCTCTCTCTCACAGTGAAGAGTTCTGCGTCCCAGCAGTTGGACAAATAAAAGGCTGATGATGATGAATCAAACCTGGTAATGCATGGGTGGTGCGACAATCCTGCCGGGCAGAACAGAGGCGCAGCGCCACGGCTGCAGGAACAGCTCGGAGTCGTCCACGGTCATCAGCTCGCAGCGCGCGTGCGATACCTTCACCCCCCAGCCGCAAGCGCCTGCTGCTTCTGATCCCGTCGATGTCTAAGGAGAAACGGAATGAGGTTAGAAGATCCTGGACATTGTGACTTTATCGCTCAAATCCAGGAGTCCATGGGTTACTTCTCCGTCGTTACTATTTATTAATAAAAAGAAAGGATTAGAAAAGAAAAGAAAAGAAAGGAAAAGAAAAGAAAAGAAAAGAAAAGAAAAGAAAAGAAAAGAAAAGAAAAGAAAATAAAAGAAAAGTTAAGAAAAGAAAAGAAAAGAAAAGAAAAGAAAAGAAAAGAAAATAAAAGAAAAGTTAAGAAAAGAAAAGAAAAGAAAAGAAAAGAAATGAAAAGAAAGGAAAAGAAAATAAAAGAATTCCTATTGTAATAGAAAATAATAAAGTACTTTCTGACATCGTCTCTCTGTTTCAATTTGTGACTCCCTGTCGGTCACATAAAGATTCGTGATGAATGTTGGGTGAAAATCGAATACCATTAGAAATTAACCTTCTCTTTTTGAAGTCGGTAAAAAGGACCACGCTTACAGAGGAGCTAAGGAGCTAAGGAGTGGAATTCCCTGCCGGAGTCTGTGTTTCCCGACAGCTACAATCTTGGGGTCTTTAAGTCAAGAGTGAATAGGTTATTTTTTTTCTTAATTAATTTTTCTAGGCAAGCGTGCTTCACCGTCGACCACATCATCGCTTACCATCAGGGGAGATAGTGGTCAAGCACAAGCCTATAGAAGGTAAAAAAAAAAGAAGTATGACCAAGATCTAAATATTCCCAAGTAAACATAAGCCTGTACCTGTATGTGGCATCCGAGTGAGGGTCTGGCGACGAGCTTGAGGCACGGCTCGCGAGGACACGGGGCGCGCTGTTCTGTGGGGGGACACGCGCGGCCTGGCCATACTGCGGCCGTCAGGTGTTGTCTGAAATAAGGCACTGAGATATAAAGGCTGGGGGTATTGCAATAAATGGAGATGGCGGTGGTGAAACCCAAAGGCCCATTACACAAGATTCCGACATAGTTGGTTTAACCGCGCTTTGGTTTGACCGCGCTTTGGTTTAACCGCGCTTTGGTTGAACTGTCTTGTTTGGCTTATGGAAAGGTTAAGGACTGATGATACACATATATATAATCTCAATACTCCCATCCGACATTGACAAGAATTTCAAGAGAGTTTTGTCTGAAATCAGACTTTTGGGAGAGCTGTTTCAAGGACAATAATGTCCTAGAAACAGCTTTAAATGTGTTAACCGTATCTTTCTTGCCAGTGCTCGATCTACATGCTGGACAATTGGTATTGGTAATTGGTTTAAGTTTGAGACCAACGTATTTAACCAGCCAAGGTGTCCGAAGTTCTCGCGAAGATGGAGGTGGCACGCGTGAGAGAGTCGCAACGGAGACGCCCTCATGCCCCTAACCAGCGCAGGAGCCGCCCTGGGCCTGCAGTCTCGACATAGCTAACGATCGTTACGTTAAGTAACATTCGTTAACTCTTACCACAAAATAGTAAGTATACAGAAGGGCCACTCCCGCCGTTTGGAAAATTGACAGCTAAACTTGAAAGATTCACTAGGGTTGTAGTGTTCGTGATATTAAATGGATATTTGATGCCCTGTCTACCCTCTAAGGCATGTAAGCATGATATGATGTAGGTTTAGACGAATCTATGTATTTATGTTTGTAACTTGGGCAACCTACCCTTTTTTTTTTAATTCGGAATCAATATAGTAGCAACCCTAGTGAATCTGTCAAGTTTAGCTGTCAATTTTCCAAACGGCGGGAGTGGCCCTTCTGTATACTTACTATTTTGTGGTAAGAGTTAACGAATGTTACTTAACGTAACGATCGTTAGCTATGTCGAGACTGCAGGCCCTGGGCATCGAGAGTTGCAAGCCGATTCCCGGCCACCGTGAGCGTGGTCTTGCGGACGGCGAGTAATGAGTAGCTCGCCGTCCGATACCAGGCCCTAGTGGACGGCGCGTAGTGTTCCACGCGCGCCTCAAACAGATGTCAGCAAAAACTGACGGGGTCCGCTAGGGCCGATACTTGTCTGGGTCGCGGATAAATTTGAAAGAGTTACCGCGGCCCTGGCACAAGCAACTGAAGGAACACGGGTGGGTTTTAGTCAGTAAAAGTCTGATACACCCCTGTTTAATCTTTAGTTCTGTAGTCCATCCAAAGGTTGTCTGGTAGATATCGCTGCCAGCGATAAGACCGCCTTTGTACCCATAGTATTAAGTTGCTGTAAAATATATGTGTAATTTCTTTTTTTGGTGTACAATAAAGTATATTCTATTCTATTCTACGCCCTCCCGCTTCATCCAGAGTCAAAGTAAAAGTCATTGGATGATTGCCTAGCACAAAAAAAGAATGATGGATGAAGGTGTCACTGTGTACCTGGTGCGTCGCATGTGACTGGCAGTGTTGGCGTCGCCGCAGGAGCAGGCGGACGCGTCCCACGCGCCCCACTCGCTCAGCTCGCAGTCCACGCCGCACGGCACGTAGCACCACGACTCTTTGGCTTCGGTGGCTGTTGTGTTCTGTAATGTATAAATGATTGAGCCTTGCAAGTTAAAATGAATTTGAAGGGGACGTGTTTTCAACACTAATAAACCACAATTTTGCGTGAAGTCTACAAGCACTGTTCCACTGCGACCTATTCATGCTTGGCCTCGTTACCCATGCATGCGTGGCTGGCAAACAAATTAACCACACAGCTGACGTGGAAAACGTGTCGTGGCTACTTTCGTGTCGGGGTGAATAGGGATGCAGGGGTGAACGGAAACAAAAATTTGATTAGGATTTTAACTTTGATACCACTTTATTGGTTTCAAACAAAGCATGGTTTTTATATTGGAGTGCATACTTAAATAATACATACATACATACATAAACTCACGCCTTTTTCCCATGGGGGTAGGCAGAAACTACAGAACGCCACCTGCTACGATCCTTACATACTTCTTTTGCTTCACACACATTCATTCATCTAGTCATACACACACGCCGGTTATGGGTACTGCGCACTTGGCCTTTCTGAAGAACATCACCTATAAGGTCTATGTATGTCTTTCTAGGGCGTCCCCTCCCGGCGTTTCCATTCACGTCTGCCTTGTAAATACCTTTCGTAAGTCGACTTTCATTCATCCTCTCAACATGGCCAAACCATTATTAACCACCTTAAATAATACTGCAAAAAAATTAAATAACGTGAAAATTCCCTTCAAAGTTTTGTTTCTATTTACCCCGTTTGACGGTACATCCTAAATAGGCGGGCACGTTTAACGTTTGGGCTATGTTGGTATGCAGTTTTACCGTCAAGTACCAGTCTGAAGAAGTAATTCTAATGAGTTAGTCTGCTTAATAATTTACTTACAGGGCAGTATGAGTCGTTCACAAAGATTCCGTCGCTTCGAAGACATCGGACAGCCCTCTTCTTAGTGCCTTCACCGCAGGGTGATCCTCCTGAAAAAATAAATGTTGTTGTTGTAGACCTAACAAGACGTAACATAGATAAAGTAAATGCAAGGATTTTTGTTATAAACACAACAGGAGTCTATTCCTCTTGCTTCCTTGGGAAAGTTTAGTAGAAAAATTCTTCGGGTTAACAGATGTTTCTTCATGACTACCACTTACTTACCCAAAGGTTGGCAATCATCCCAGGGAGCAACATGCCAGGAATATGCGTGTGGTGAGCAAGGCTCCGCCCCCACCAGGTGTGGGCATGGGGAGCCGCCGTCGTCGGCGGGGCGGAGCACCACGCGAGTACGGTCACGACGACCACCCCATTTCGTCTGGTGAAAATATTATAGTGACGTGAGACAAATCGAACTAGAAGACGTGTCTTAAGAGGAAATAGGGGCAGAGAATACCGACTGAATTTCTTTAGTAAAAAGTCAGAACTCGAGGTTTGGCTCTCGCCTATTTCCTCCTTATATTGAACCAATTTAAAAGATATTCCATAAACTGAAAATGAAAAATATATGCTATGCCCCTATATTTTTCTTTTTGATGATACAAACTCTTTAGAAGCACTAGTGATTTTGTATCATCAAAAAGAAAAATATAGGGGCATAGCACTAGAGCCCTCAAAATTGCGCTGTTAACAGAGGTTTAGTGTACAAATTTGACAAATGTAAATCAAAAAAGGAAAACATAGGAGCATAGTATATATCTTACTTTTCCAGTTTATGGAATATCTATTAAATTGGTCCAATATTGGAGGCGGAAATAGACGAGAGCCAAACCTCGAATTATGACTTTTGAATAATAATAAAAAGATAAGAGAGAAAATGATTTCCTTAGTAAAAATTCATAATTCGATTATGACTTTTTACTAAGGAAATTCAGTCGGCGCTCTGTGCTCATATTTCCTCCTAAAGAAAATTTCTGGTAGTGCCTACTTGGCTGAAGAAGTTTGCTTGTCGTACAAAACCCTACTCCTAAACACCCAGTGAATTTGTAAGACCAGTCCATAATGATTTAGGAACCTAATAAAAACCGGCCAAGTGCGAGTCGGACTCGCGCACGAAGGGTTCCGTACCATTATCGTAAAAAACGGTGAACAAATCATGTTTGTTGTATGGGAGCCCCACTTAAATATTTATTTTATTCTGTTTTTAGTATTTGTTGTTATAGCGGCAACAAGAATACATCATCTGTGAAAATTTCAACTGTCTAGCTATCACGGTTCATGAGATACAGCCTGGTGACAGACAGACAGACAGACGGACCGCGGAGTCTCAGTAATAGGGTCCCGTTTTTACCCTTTGGGTACGGAACACTAAAAATGGATCACCGTTACTATCTCCACAAGTGTGCGCCGGTTTCGTATGAGGATGGACAGCGCTTCCAATGCCGGCTCAGAAAAGGGTTGCGAGACGAGATGGATGCGTACCAAAAGCGGTATAAGATGGCTCGAGAAGTGGTTAAAAGGCCTAGAAGAATACTGGAAAGTTTTCTACCAACAAAAAAATGTAATGAGTATAAGAACCTGTTCGCAGGGGCTCCATTCAGACCAGGAGCTGACGACGCAGTCGTTGGGGCAGGGCGCGCGGCAGGTAGCGTCGCGTGTGGGGGCGGGGCCTGCGCCCGCCGCCTCGCACGTAGCTGACTCCAGTACTTGGCCTTCTGCGTCTACGCAGCTGTAAGGGAAAGAATGATTAAAATTTTCACTTTGGTAAAGTTTTAATGTTCTGTTAAATTAAATTAGATGATTCGGGATTCTGCATCGTAAGTTTACGCCACGCTGCGGTGATATTAGGTGAATTCTATTTTTAAATTTTTTGTGTCCCAAAAGCAAATTCTATTCCAAAAACGTGAATCTTGATCCGCAGTTTTTGAAGATTACTTATGTTGCACCTCTCAAAGATCAGCCTTCGTACCCAGTCGTGTCAAAACTATCATAGTTCGAAAAAAAGGGACAGATGTACACAAGTCATATGCCCCTAACGCACACTCAAAATAACTATTCTCTAAGAGCTTATGGTAACCCCCTGGACAGTCTATTGGTTGGTTGTAGAGTATAATCGGAATAAGATCATGTTTGAGTTACATTATTAGTACCTGGGTGACCGAGCTCTGCTCGGGTGAAACTAGAGAAAACTACGTTTTCTAAAATTGAACCCTTGCTAGATACCGAAACCCCCTGCATACTAAATATCATGAATATAGTTGGAGCCGTTTCCGAAATTCAGGCTGGTTTTACAGTCACGCGTTTCGGCAGCGCCGTCGGAGCGCGCGCGCTCGGATATGTATTGGGGTATTAGTAGCGTTTCAAATTCGCGCGCTTGAGCAGCGCCGTTCGTTGAACGCGTCCTATTCGCGCGGCGCGGTCGAAGCGCGCGCCGCTCGTGCGCTTCTACGGCCATTGTGCGTTTTAGTCTCACGCCGTTGAGACGTCCCGTTAGGTACTGTTGTGTACAAAATGAATCACATCGATACGGGTCGAGTAATTGACGAAGTGCGAATTAGAAGATGTTTATGGGACCCGGCCGATGATCTTTATAAGAATAAGGACGCAAAAAATAAAGCCTGGGAAGAAATTGGAAAGGAATTGTGTGGTGAACATTTCAATACAGACTTAGGTAAGAAACATTTATTAATAAAATCTTTTTTGTTACATACATGTTTACCGCTAGTTGCACAAACGAAATCCTCCATCCTCCATTAAAACATTCTATCACTTTTAGTGTTCAGTTCACAATAAGAGATATGTACGGGACGGACGTGATCGTCCAAGACCGACAGGCAATCAGGAGGTTGTAAGGCTCCTGCTTGAACGCGTTGACGCCCCTTGCACCTATTGTTCAGTTGTCATCTGGTAACTATGGACCTTGGAGACACTTGAAGGCTGCCAAGTAGGTTGAGGTGAAAAACGTGATGTCCAGGTTAAATAAAACTATTTGTTCATGGCCAGAAGCGATGTTCCTTCATGGTCCTCGAAGCGCAATGATGCGTGGAAATACTTTAAGTGAAATAATGGCTACGAAATGTTCACGCGCCTGCGCACTATTAAAGAGGCGAACTCGACTGCGACGAGGACCACAACATTCCGACCGCAAAAACTTTTATTTTTCAAAAAATATACGCTAAGACTCGTAGCTTGAAACTGACAGGAACTACCCTTCCACTGGACCGATTCTGGTGAAACTTGTACTTTTGGATAGGTCTCGAGGAGACCTTCCCTCCGGTCTTTGATCCAGGTCCCTAGCCCCTACCATCAGGGAGTTCTCGTAAGGAGAATGTCGAAGAAAGGGAATTCCCGCCAGTTTGAAGCTTTACAATCGAGTTTCTCCTAAAACTAGACATGTTAGCTCTAGGGTACCAGCGAGGGACTTGGAGCCCTCCTACTGGGCCGTTGACACACATAAGTGTTACAGTTATATTCAAAACATTCAGGCGTACAGCCGCGAAATGGTGCGAGAAGTTAGCTTATGCCCCTGATCTTGGCACATAAACTCGATTCCTACTCAGACTGCTGGGTGGATTTTCAAGTTACATTCACACCCGGGTAGCCCTCGTGATGGGCTATCCCAAGGTAGAAGTCCGGTAGCTACATGTCCAACCCCCGATGAGTTATCGTTTGTTACAAGTTTGTTTACATAGCAAATCCATGTAACCTCGCACCATATCAGGTCGCTTAACTCCTCAACCACCAGAGCTAAGCTCCTTCCGGAAGTGTGGTTGGGTAGCTGGAAAACTAGGCTGTCTGACGGCGGTACCCTGATGGGTGTACCACCAGCCTTTCCGCAGCTTAAGGTGCCGGGAAGCGGCCGAATACTAAATTTTACGTCGTCTCACAGCTTTAATGTGTCTGTGTGCGTTATATACACCTATATACTAGTTTTGTGTCATGACTGAGTCTAGACGCCCGCCTGTGGGTCCACGAAGGTAATGCTTCAGACAGCATATCTATAACTGACCAGGCACCAAGTGTCCCTGGACGTAGTGACCCGTCGGCAGACGCATAGAAACGTCCATGCCGGCATACACAGACACATCACTTCAAGCAAGTGATGTCTATGTACTAGAATTACACAGGTGCTATCTATTTATAGGGCCTAGACAAAATTCTAGGTCACCTAGAAGCGCTAAAATGGCTTGTATCGAATTTTCCAAACACTTACTTGAGTAAAATGTATGTATATTTCCCTTTTTAGAGTAAAAATGCATTAAGACTGGCCATGTACTGCTATTATGTATAATTTCTCAGTCATGGCATCCAGCCATCCTATCTAGAACACCTAGATGGTGTTTCCTAACAAAACAATTATGTGTAAGGAAGCAATCTGATTGGTTGGTGAATAGAATACCTATAGCACCACCTGATACCCTGCTCAAAACGGGGGGTCTAAAATAAGTAAACAAAATATTTTTATTTCCTTAAACCTATACATTTATCATATAACTAAGGTACCTTATGTATAATTCTAACACATAAGCGCTATATTCACACTATAAACTATGTAAAAGCCCCCAAAACATGAGTTTAAAGTTATCAAAATTCTACAAAAACTGGTTTTAGTATAAATATAAGGTGCCGCCCTCTTACAGGTCATTGTGAACTAAACGCTCGTTGAGGACGGTTGTTTTTTACGGAGTTAAATACTTGTTTCTTTCCGTAATAACACAATCAGTATGCATATTAAAGCTTCTAATTTATTGTTATTAGACTATATAATTCTATTACCTACTGATAGACACATAAAATATAATTTTAGTGTCTCAAAACATGAGCAAAAATTAGTTACGAGCTTTACTATAAAAGGTTTTTTCACCTACCGACATCGCTTAGTATGCGATGGCGCTCTGGGGTGAGCAGACGTGTGTCTGTCAATACTATTTATATTTTACATATGACAACCTATCTAAAGGTGACGTATCGTCGCGAACATCTCTCCCGCCGTGCAGTGTCGCGTCGACTCGATGCTACGTTGGCGCGGCGCTGCATCAGCATTGTGAGCGGCGCACGTCGGCAGCGCTCGTGACCTCGACGCTCTGCGACACGTCGCTCAGCTCTCGCCGCTGGAACTCTGCTGCACTCATTTTGGCAAAGGAATGAGCTTCTTCACCGGACGCTTTAGAGTGCCGCCAGTGGTGCGCACCTCAGCGGTCCGGACTTCTCCATCAGGGCCAGGGTATATGGCCTCGATGCGGCCTCGCGGCCACGTGTTGCGAGGCAGCTGCCCGTCCGCGATAAGGACGGGGTCGCCCACCAGCAGGCCAGGCCCGCGGCTGTGGGGCTCCCGCCGGTTTTGGAGCTCCGGCAGGTATTCTCGCACCCACCGGCGCCAGAACATGTCGGCCAGGATTTGTGACCGACGCCACATCTTTTTGTGGTCGATGTCTTGCTCGGTGAACACGCCGGGGTTTGGGAGTCTAGCCGACCCACCAAGTAGGAAGTGGTTCGGCGTGATAGACTCGTCGTCATCGCCGTCGACTGATACATGTGTCAGCGGGCGGCTATTTGCCGTGTACTCTGCCTCACAAATCAGTGTGGACAACACCTCTTCGTGTGGGTGTTTCTCTGTGAGTACGGTATACAATGCGTTTTTTACGCAGCGAACTAGACGCTCCCATGCACCTCCCATAAAGGGCGCTGATGGGGTGATGAAGCGCCAAGTGATGCCTCGGCGACTGGCCTCCTCTCGGAAGGCCTCTCGTAGCTCTCGATCGGCACCGTGCATGTTGGTGCCGTTGTCTGAGTGGATCTCAGTTGGACATCCTCTGCGGGCGGCGAAACGGCGCAGCGCTAATATTGCGCTGTCTGCGCTGAGGCTGGCGGCGATCTCGAGGTGGACAGCTCTTGTGGTGAGGCATGTAAACAGTGCTACATATCTCTTGTGATGCTGGCGACCCACGGTGACAGATAGCGGGCCGAAGTAGTCTAGCCCGGTGTACGTGAACGGCCTTTGGTGATGAGCCAGGCGCGTTCGTGGGTGGTCGCCGGTCGCTGGCACAGGTGCTTGTGCCTTACGAATACGGCACTGAAGACATTGTGCCAGTACTTTCTTGGTGGTGGGACGCATCCTTACGACCCAATAATGCTGCCGTACCTCATTTATTGTGAGTTCAGTCCCACTATGTAGTAAGCTGCGGTGTGTCCAGTCTATATAGAGCTGGGTTATATGATGGTCGCCATGTAATATTGGCGGTCGCCTTACATCTTCTGTGACCTCGTCAGTGGCGGCTATACGGCTTCTAATACGTAGTAGGCCATCTACTACTTCTATTTGCAGCGCGTGTAGCGGACTATTTTTGTCCACTATTTCATGTGCATGCAATCTAGCTATTTCTTGAGCGAACGATTGCTGCTGTGCAACTTGTACGAGTATTTTCTCGGCTTTTTGAAGAAAGCTCGCATCTATGTACTGCTTTCGGACTTCTGGCGCTATGTATGACGGCTTGGTTGCTGCAGTCGCTGTCTTCTTTTTCTTTCGCCAGTCCGTGTCCTCCTCAGCGTTTTTCCGGGTTCTTTTGTAGAACGTTTTCTCTGTCCTTTGTTTACAGAGATGTATAAAACGTAGGACGGTAGCAGTCGCACGTAATAGCCGCTCCCATCTTGAAAAGTTGACGGGATTAGGTAT